>CM038675.1:296517536-297725516 GCA_021605145.1 Aegilops bicornis
CAAGACCATGGAGTAAAGCTTCGTACTCAGCTGCATTGTTAGTACACGGGAACATTAAGCGGAGAACATAACAAAGCTTATCACCTCGTGGGGAAGTTAATACGACTCCAGCCCCCGAGCCTTCCAATTGCCTGGACCCATCAAAGTGAATAGTCCAATAGGTGTTATCCGGCTTCTCCTCGGTGCTTGCAGTTCTGTCCAATCATTGATGAAATCCACAAGTGCTTGAGATTTGACCGCCGTCCGAGGTATGTATTTCAACCCATGAGGCCCAAGCTCTATAGCCCACTTGGCAATCCGGCCAGTTGCTTCCCTGTTGTGGATTATATCTCCCATAGAAGCAGAGCTGACCACTGTGATGGGATGACCTTGGAAATACTGTTTAAGCTTCCGGCTTGCCATGAAAACTCCATACACCAGCTTCTGCAGTTGCGGTACCTTTGCTTGGATTCAATAAGTACCTCGCTGATATAGTAAACCAGACGTTGAACCGGATATTCCTTGCCTGCCTCCTTGCGCTCCACCACAATAGCCATCTTGTTGCCGAGCATTAGCTTCCACATATATGATAATGGTTCCTTGTCAATCGGAGCAGCGAGAACATGCGGATTAGCTAGCTGCCGCTTTAAGTCCTCAAATGCTTCATCAGCGGCAGAACTCCAGACGAAGTTATCCGTTTTCTTCAGCATCTGATACAAAGGAATCGCCTTCTCACCGAGGCGGCTGATAAACCGGCTCAAAGCGGCAATCCGGCCTGCCAGGCGTTGAACGTCATTGATGCACTTCGGTTTAGCCAAGGAGGTGATAGCTGTGATCTTTTCCGGATTAGCCTCAATGCCCCTGTTAGACACCAGAAAGCCCAAGAGCTTGCCTGTCGGTACACCAAAAATGCACTTGGCCGGATTGAGCATCATCTTGTAAGTCCGCAGGTTATCAAAGGTTTCCTTCAAATCGTCAACCAGAGTCTCCTTCTTCCTTGACTTGACCACAATATCATCCACATAGGCATGAACATTATGGCCGATCTATGTGTGGAGACAGTTCTGTACACACCGTTGATAAGTCGCCTGGGCACTCTTGAGCCCAAAGGGCATAGATACATAGCAGAAGGCTCCAAAGGGGGTTATAAAGGCCGTCTTCTCCTGGTCCTTAACTGCCATCTTGATCTGATGATAACCGGAATACGCATCCAGAAAGCTTAAACGCTCGCAACCCGCCGTAGCATCAATAATTTGATCAATACGGGGAAGGGCAAAAGGATCTGCTGGGCAAGCTTTGTTGAGATCTGTGTAATCCACACACATACGCCATGTGCCATTTTTCTTAAGGACCAAAGACCTTTGGATTAGCCAACCATTCGGATGGAAAACTTCAATGATAAATCCAGCCGCTAAAAGCTTGGCCACCTCTTCTCCAATAGCTGCGTCTTTCTTCATTGAACCGACGGAGAAGCTGTTTAACGGTTTATACTTATGATCAACATTAAGTGTGTGCTCAGCGAGTTCTCTCGGTACACCTGGCATGTCAGAAGGCTTCCACGCAAAGATGTCTCGATTCTCACGGATGAACTCGATGAGCGCGCTTTCCTATTTTGGATCCAAGTTTGCACTGATGCTGAACTGCTTGGACGAATCGCCAGGTACGAAGTCAACAAGCTTAGTCTCTGCAGCCGATTTAAACTTCAGGGCCGGGTCGTGCTCGGTAGTTGGCTTCTTCAACGGAGTCATATCCGCCGGATCAACATTATCCTTGTAAAACTTCAACTCCTCTGCAGCACAAATTGACTCAGCATAAGCCGCATCACCTTCTTCACACTCCAGAGCGATCTTGCGGCTCCCATGGACAGTTATAGTTCCCTTGTGACCCGACATCTTGAGCTGAAGATAGACATAACAAGGCCGTGCCATAAACTTAGCATAAGCCGGCCGTCCAAACAAGGCGTGATAGGGACTTCTGATCTTCACCACTTCAAAGGTCAAGGTTTCTGATCTTGAGTCATGCTCGTCTCCAAAAGCCACCTCTAGAGCTATCTTGCCAATAGGATACGCTGATTTACCATGCACCACACCATGGAACATCGTATTGGACGGTCTAAGATTTTTATCTGTTAACCCCATGCGACGGAAAGTTTCATAATATAGGATATTGATACTGCTCCCTCCGTCCATGAGTACCTTTGTGAACTTGTAACCTCCTACCTGAGGTGCCACCACCAATGCCAATCGACCGGATTGTCAACCCGGGGTGGATGATCCTCCCTGCTCCACACAATCGGCTGCTCAGACCACCGTAAGTAACGGGGCACCGCCGGTTCAACGGAGCTTACCGCTCTCCTATGAAGCTTCTGGTCACGCTTGTCCAAGCTAGTGGTAAAGACATGATATTGCCCACTATTCAACTGCTTTGGATTGCTCTGGTAACCCGAATGCTGGCGACTATTGTAACCACCTTGGTTGCCCTGATTTCCTTGATTTGTATGTCATACGATTACCATGGAAGCCTGAACCGGAATTTCCTCCACCATAACCCGACCCATGAGACACGGGGCCTGAACCGTCACCCGGTCCGTGATCATACCGGAAATCATTAGAGTTTTTGAACTCTTGCATGATATAGCAATCCTTCCAGAGGTGCGTGGCCGGCATCTCCTTCGTCCCATGTTTCGGGCAGGGCTGGTTCAATAGGTAAGACAGCTGGTCTGGGTTAGGGTTAGGTACCCCATTGCGCCGGGGCGGTTTACCCTTGCGCCGTTGGCCTTTATCCTGCGCACTGGCATTGGCGACAAAGTCCACGCTGTGGTCCGCTTTACATTTACCGCCGATTCCATGACCCGCCGGGCTATGGTGCTGCCCCTTGGCGTTGCTGCTCTTCTTTCCCTTCCCTGCCTTATCATCATCCGACTCGGGATCCTTGGTACTATCAGAGTCAGCATACTTTACTAAAGCGGCCACGAGGGTTCCCATGTCAGTGCAATGGCGTTTCATCCGTCCCAACTTCAACTTCAGAGGCTTAAACCGGCAATTACCTTCCAAGGTTAGAACTGCGGTGTCAGCATTGATGCGGTCCGATGAATGCAAAATTTCCGAGACCCGGCGCACCCACTGTGTTGTTGATTCTCCTTCCTCCTGTACACAGGCAACTAAATCCAAAATCGACATGGGCTGCTTGCATGTATGTTTAAAATTCTGGATAAACCGGGTTCTCAACTCGGCCCATGATCTGATAGAATTAGCAGGTAGACTTTTTAACCAAGTACGAGCCATCCCTTCTAGCATCATGGTGAAGTACTTCGCACAAGCTACATCATCCACATCCAGCATCTCCATGGCCATCTCATAGCTTTCCACCCATGTCTCCGGGGGTAAATCGGCAGTGTAATTTGGCACCTTGCGCGGGCCCTTGAAATCCTTGGGCAGGCGTACATTGCGTAACGCCGGGACGAGACACGGTACCCCCAAAGAGCTAGAGGTAACTCCTGGCTCTCTCACCATGGTTGGACGAACCGGAGTAGGCTGACGGGCTTCATACTGCGCTGCTAACTCGGCCCCCCTACGCGCGTGAGCCCGGTCCACCACCTCCTGAGCATCCCCAGCACCTCCTGCTGGGTTGTGGCCACGGGGCGGTTCGCGGTTCCCCGCATTGCTTGACACGGCCGGTTCATCCATACGCCTGCTATAACTCCGGCTTGGATGGGGGGGTGGAATGAATCCGATCACGGCTGTATGAATAAGCCTCCTGTTGCTCCAAGGCTGTCCGAAGAAGCTCTTTAACCCGACGCGTCTCGATCGCCGCCGGAGAATCGCCTTCAGTTGGGATAGATTCCAGCCGTGAAGCGGCCGCAAAAAGATTGCCAATTCGAGTAGAGTAATGACCCGGTGGTATTGGAACAGGCTGCGTCACGTTGTTGTTCTGTCGAGGCAGACCCATCAAAAGGGGCTGAACCGGCGCCCCTGCTCCAAGTGCCTCCGCCCGGTTTACTACCGGCGGGTTACTGGTCCCTCCATCTGGGGTGTTAAAGAGGTTCCTAGCATCATAAACCGGAGGCAGGAGAGACCGGTGTCTTCTCTTTAGGACTTCGTGCGACGCATTCTGATCCAGCATAAGCCGGTAAGCCTGTGCATCTAAAGCGGCCCGCTCTGCGGCCATCCTGGCATCCTCAGCTGCCAAATCGGCCTTGGCCTGGGTAATCTGATCCCTTACCTTCGCGACTTCCGCATTGTGCGCATCCTGATCCGCCGGGTTAGCCTCCGCCATTAGTGTTGCCAACGCATCAAATAGATCAGATAAGACCTGAGCCGTCGGTCGCACAGGACCTCCTGCCCCGGCTGCTCCCGCTGCTGCGGTCGAAGAGTGGAGTGCCGGCTGTGTACCGGCCATGAAGATTCCAACCCGGTGCGGCAGATCAGAGGGGTCTGGAATACTGTCGCCGTCGGAACAGCCTCCAATCCGGCCATCTTGTAGCTGGTATAACGACTCGGTCTCTCCGGTCGATGACTCGTCGCCGGAATAAACGACGGTCTCACCACCAGATTCCGATCTGTCCTCGTACTCCCCTCCATGGATGACTCCCACGAAGGCACGCTTCATGGCAGGCTTGACCCGGGCAGATCGCGCACGCTGAGCCGTTTCGACGAGGTCGGTGCAGATGTCCGGCTCAGGGCCCGGTTCGTCGATCTTGTCAATGAAAACGTGTGCCACCAAAGGGGACCCAGTACCCGTACTCAATTGAGCCGGCCTCGGGGCCCCATCCTGCATCGTCGATGTAGAGCTTGCCGCGACGACTCTTGGTCATCCGGCCCACAGCGTAACCCTTGAGTCCTTCGAAGTTGCCCTCCAAGAACTTGAAACCGTCGTGCGATAGCCCCACGGTGGGCGCCAACTGTCGTGGTTTTGTCACGGCAGATGTCCTTGTGAAAGGACTTAGTCATGGAGCCATCGCTACGGGTTAGCTTAAAGGGGTTAAAGTGGACAAGGGACACAAGAGAGTTTTATACTAGTTCGGCCCCTTATGATGAAGGTAAAGGCCTACATCTAGTTGTGATGAAATTGATGGGGTTTCGATGACCAGGGAGCGAATATGCTTTGTCTGAGTCTCGAGTTGTTTTTCTGTTCTCCTGATCCGCCACAGGGTCGTCCCCTTATATACATGGGTGACACCCGTCGATTTACAGAGTCCCAAAACCGGCTCATAGACGTGTCCGGTTCGGTCTCTGCTCTTTCTATCTTACCATACAAGTTACATACCAATGCCGGTTCACGGTTGCCGGCCTTAAACCGGTTCTGGGCCTTGGGCCCCTATCTAACATTTCTATCTGCCTTCATGGGCTTCTAGCATACTCAACTACTGATGAAGTTAATCCGGCCTAGCCTGGCCGGTTTACGCTCAGTAGTAATATCCCCAACAGGTACCCATTAAGCCGGTGCGATGACTCAACGGGATGATCCGCCAAGAAACCCAGTGATGACCCACAAGTATATGGGATCTATCGTAGTCCTTTCGATAACTAAGAGTGTCAAACCCAACGAGGGGCAGAAGGAAATGATAAGCGGTTTTCAGCAAGGTATTCTCTGCAAGTACAGAAATAAGTGGTAACAGATAGTTTTGTGATAGGATAATTTGTAATGAACAATAAGTAGCAAAAGTAAATAAAGTGCAGCAAGGTGGCCCAATCCTTTTGTAGCAAAGAACAAGCCTGGAAAAACTCTTATAATAGGAAAAGCGCTCCCGAGGACACATGGGAATATCGTCAAGCTAGTTTTCATCACGTTCATATGATTCACGTTCGGTACTTTGATAATCTGATATGTGGGTGGACCGGTGCTTGGGTGCTGTCCTTACTTGAACAAGCATCCCATTTATGATTAACCTCTAATGCAAGCATCCGCAACTACAACAAAAGTATTAACGTAAACCTAACCATAGCATGAAACATATGGATCCAAATCAGCCCCTTACGAAGCAACGCATAAACTAGGGTTTAAGCTTACATCACTCTAGCAACCCATCATCTACTTATTACTTCCCAATGCCTTCCTCTAGGCCCAAATAATGGTGAAGTGTTATGTAGTCGACGTTCACATAACACCACTAGAGGCTAGACAACATACATCTCATCAAAATATCGAACGAATACCAAATTCACATGACTACTAATAGAAAGACTTCTCTCATGTCCTCAGGAACAAACGTAACTACTCACAAAGCATATTCATGTTCATAATCAGAGGGGTATTCATATGCATAAAGGATCTGAACATATGATCTTCCACCAAATAAACCAACTAGCATCAACTACAAGGAGTAATCAACACTACTAGCAACCTACTAGTACCAATCCCGGACTTGGAGACAAGAATTGGATACAAGAGATGAACTAGGGTTTTGAGAGGAGATGGTGCTGGTGAAGATGTTGATGGAGATTGCCCTCTCCCGATGAGAGGAGCATTGGTGATGATGATGATGACGATGATTCCCCCCTCCCGGAGGGAAGTGCCCCCGGCAGAACAGCTCTGCCGGAGCCCTAGATTGGTTCCGCCAAGGTTCCGCCTCGTGGCGGCGGAGTTTCGTCCCGAAAGGTTGCCTCTGATTTTTTTCTCGACGAAAGACCTCATATAGCAGAAGATGGGCATCGGAGGGCCACCGAGGCCACGAGGTAGGCGCGCCCCTACCCTCGTGGGACAGTGTGGGCCCTGGCCTTCATCTTTGGCGAGGATTTTTTATTATTTATTATAAGATATTCCGTGGAGTTTGAGGACTTTTGGAGTTGTGCGAGAATAGGTCTCTAATATTTGCTCCTTTTCCAAACGTAATTCCAAATGCGGCATTCTCCTCCTTATGTAAACCTTGTAAAATAAGAGAGAATAGGCATAAGTATTGTGACATAACGTGTAATAACAGCCCATAATGCAATAAATATCGATATAAAAGCATGATGCAAAATGGACGTATCAACTCCCCCAAGCTTAGACCTCGCTTGTCCTCAAGCGAAAGCCGATAACGATAAATATGTCCCCATGTTTAGAGGTAGATGCGTCGATAAAAATAAAATACGGACATGAAGGCATCATGATTATTCCCATAACATCAACATATATAGATATTGTCATATGATTTCTTATGTTCAAGTAATAATCTATTCACAATGCGTAGTCTGAATCATAAACTTTATTGAGAACCAACAAACTATAATCTCAGTCATTGAAGCAATTGCAATTTATCATAACATCGGAAAGAGTCTATGTCAGAGCTTAATAGCAAGTCCACATACTCAACTATCATTTAATCTTTCATAATTGCTAACACTCACGCGATACTTGTGGTTACGGAGTTTTAATCGGACACAGAGAAAGATAGGGGCTTATAGTTTCGCCTCCCAACCTTTTACCTCAAGGGTAATGTCAACAATAATAACTCATGCCCCTTACATCCAATTAGATATATCAATCAGGATGTTTCCAACACACTGTGCTTGCCAAAGGATAAAATGTAAAAAGGAAAGGTGAAGATCACCATGACTCTTGCCTAAGGTAGAGGATAATAAATAAAAGATAGGCCCTTCGCAGAGGGAAGCAGAGGTTGCCATGCGCTTTTATGGTTGGATGCACAAAATCTTAATGCGAAAGAACGTCACTTTATATTGCCTTGTGATATGAACCTTTATTATGCAGTCAAATCGCTTTTATTTCTTCCACATCACAAGATCGTATAAAGCTTATTTCCCCACACCAATCAATCATACATATTTAGAGAGCAATTTTTATTGCTTTGCACCGATGACAACTTACTTGAAGGATCTTACTCAATCCATAGATAGATATGGTGGACTCTCATGGCAAAACTGGTTTAAGGGTTTTTGGAAGCACAATTAGTATCTCCACTTGGTGCTGAGAATTTGGCTAGCATGAGGGGGAAAGGCAAGCTCAACTTGTTGGGAGATCCATGACAATATACCTTTATCTCAGATATAAGAAAACATAACCCATTACATTGTCTTCCTTGTCCAACATCAACTCTTTAGCATGTCATATTTTAATGAGTGCTCACAATCATAAAAGATGTCAATAATAGTATATCTATATGTGAAACCTCTCTTTCCTTATTACTTCCTATTAATTGCAACGATGACCAAAGCTATTTTTGCCAACTCCCAACAATTTTAAATTATCATACTCTTCTATGTGAAGTCATCACTCTCAATAAGATCAATATGAATTCTTTGTTTCTTTTTATTATTTTTCTCTATTCTTTATTCACTCAAGATCATGGCAAAACAATCAAGCCCTTGACTCAACACTAATCTTTATTATATAGCTCATGGACTCGATTACATAGAGAGCTCATAAAGCAAAAACTCAAAACAAGATCATGCCATAAACTTTATTCTACTAGATCAAGATACTACTAATAGGATCGAACTAAGAAAAACGGTAAAGATAGGAGATGTGATTGTGATACGATACCGGGGCACCTCCCCCAAGCTTGGCATTTGCCAAGGGGAGTGCCCATACCCATGTGATTATGTCTCCTTTGCTGGTGAAGAAGGTGGAGGTATCATTGACTTAGTTGATGGCATAGACTTCTCCCTTAATTTGCGCTTGAGGACGGCATTTTGATCCCTCAGATCATCAATCTCCCACTCCAGGGTTAATATCTTTTTGCATAGGTCCTGCTTATTTTCCTGCAAGAGACGAAAAGGGATAAACTCAAACTTTGGTTTCTTTACCCTATCAGGGAGACTTGACTTTTTGAACTCCACATGCATGTCCCCAGGTTGAGGTAATGGGGCTTCATCTCCATCTGAGCTCGTCTCCTCCTTCCCCTTGGGTTCATAGTCCTCTTCTTCCTCCGTGGTCCAACCATCGTGCTCCACATCTCCATAGACCTTAGGATTTGCTAGGTAATCATCCACATAGCTTTCTCCTTCCGAATCACAGGATGACATGTTGATCTAATCTGTAGTAGGACAGCTCAAACAAGAACAGAGGATATTTGCGTGATACAGAGTCAAAACCTCCGGAGAATATATAATGAATTTTCTTGACCAAAATACGTATCGTGCAAGAAAGCGGAGTCCGGAAGGTACACGAGGTGCTCACGAGGTAGGGGGCGCCCGAGGGTAGGGCGCGCCCTCCACCCTCGTGGGGCCGTCGTGTCCTTCCCGGACTGCTACTTATTTTCTATTTTCTAAATATTCCAAAAGCGAGAAATATTGCCTTAAAAACTGTTTTAGAGTCGGTTTACTTACTTGTACCACATACCTATTCCTTTCCGAGTCTCAAAGCGTTCGGAAAGTGTCCCTTATGTATTCCTCCGGGGTTACGGTTTCAATAACATTGGTTTCAACATTTACAGGATTACACGAGATATAGTGTTTGATTCTTTGACCGTTTACCACCTTGGATTTGTGCCTTGAAGTTGTTGATTTTTATGGCAAGAACGATAGACCTCCTCGATGACATAGGGTCCTTCCCATTTAGAGAGAAGCTTTCTGCAAAAAATCTTAAACGAGAGTTGTATAGCAATACATAATCACCTACATTAAACTCACGCCTTTGTATCCTTTTCTCATGCCATCTTTTAACTTTTTCTTTAAATAACTTGGCATTTTCATAAGCTTGGGTTCTCCATTCATCAAGTGAGCTAATATCAAATAACCTCTTCTCACCGCAAGTTTGAAATCATAGTTGAGCTCTTTAATGTCCCAATGTGCCTTATGTTCTAGTTCAGGAGGTAAGTGACATGCTTTTCCATAAACCATTTTATACGGAGACATACCCATAGGATTTTTATATGCAGTTCTATAGGCCCATAATGCATCATCAAGTTTCTTGGACCAATTCTTCTAGACCTATTGACAGTCTTTTGCAAAATTAATTTGAGCTCTCTATTACTCGATTTTACTTGACCACTAGACTGTGGGTGATATGGAGATGCAATTCTAGGATTAACGTCATATTTAGCAAGCATTTTACAGAAAGCACCATGAATAAAATGTGAACCACCATCAGTCATTAAATATCTAGGGACTCCAAACCTCGGAAAAATAACTTCCTTAAGCATTTTAATAGAAGTGTTATGATCGGCACTACTAGTTGGAATAGCTTCTACCCACTTAATAACGTAATCAACGGCAACTAAAATATGTGTATATCCATTAGAGGTAGGAAAAGGTCCCATATAATCAAAGCCCCAAACATCAAATGGTTCAATAACAAGTGAATAATTCATAGGCAGTTCTTGACGTCTACTAATATTACCAATTCTTTGACATTCATCACAAGATAAGACAAACTTATGGGCATCCTTGAAGAGAGTAGGCCAATAAAACCAGATTGCAATACCTTATGTGCAGTTCTATCTCCAGTGGTGTCCTCCATAAGCTTCGGAGTGACACTTGCGTGAGGATCCATTCTGTTCATGCTAAGGTACACAACGCCTAATAACACCATCCACTCCTTCTTTATAAAGATGTGGGTCATCCCAAAAGTAATGTCTCAAATCATAGAAAAACTTTTCTTTTTGCTGGTATGTGAAACTAGGTGGTATAAATTTAGCAACAATGTAATTAGCATAATCAACATACCATGGAGTACTACGGGAAGTACTTATGACATTTAATTATTCATCGTGAAAGCTATCATCAATAGGTAGTGGGTCATCAAGAACATTTTCTAACCTAGACAAGTTGTCCATAGCAGGGGTTCTCAGCTCCCTTTTTATCAACAATATGCAAATCAAATTCTTGTAGCAAGAGAACCATCTAATAAGTCTAGGTTTAGCATCTTTCTTTTCCATCAGGTATTTAATAGCAGCATGATCAGTGTGAATAGTTATTTTAGAATCAACAATATAAGGTCTGAACTTATCACAAGCAAATATAGCTGCTAAGAATTCTTTTTCAGTAGTAGCATAATTTATTTGAGAATTGTCTAAAGTCTTACTAGCATAATGGATAACATTTAATTTCTTATCAACTCTTTGCCCTAGAACAACACCTCTGACATAATCACTAGCATCACACATAATTTCAAAAGGTAAATTCCAATTAGGCGGCTGAACAATAGGTGCAGAGATCAATGCTTTCTTAAGTATTTCAAATGCTTCTACACAATCATCATCAAAGACAAATGGTATATCTTTTTTTAATAAATTAGTCAGAGGTCGAGAAATTTTTGAGAAGTCCTTAATGAACCTCCTATAAAATCCGGCATGACCAAGGAAACTTCTTATACCTTTGATGTCCTTGGGACATGGCATCTTTTCAATAGCATCAACCTTGGCTTTATCAACTTCAATACCTCTTTCGAAACTTTATGCCCCAAGACAATACCTTCATTAACCATAAAGTGGCACTTTTCCCAATTCAAGACAAGATTAGTTTCTTCACATCTCTGCAAAAGTCGATCAAGATTGCTCAAGCAATCATCAAAAGAGGATCCAAAGACGGAAAAGACGTCCATGAAAACCTCACAAATCTTTTCACAAAAGTCAGAGAATATAGCCATCATGCATCTTTGAAAGGTAGCAGGTGCATTACATAAACCAAAAGGCATACGTCTATAAGCAAAAGTACCAAAAGGGCATGTAAAAGTAGTCTTTGATTGATCCTTAGCCGACCACGGTATTTGAGAGAAACCAGAATAACCATCTAGAAAGCAATAATGTGTATGTTTGCATAATCTTTCTAGCATTTGATCGATAAAAGGTAAGGGGTAATGATCTTTCTTAGTAGCTTTATTTAATTTGCGGAAATCAATTACCATCCTATAACCTGTAATAATTCTTTGCGAAATCAATTCATCTTTATCATTAGGAACAACAGTAACACCTCCCTTCTTAGGGACACAATGAACGGGACTTACCCACTGACTATCAGCAACGGGATAAATTATACCTGCCTCCAAAAGCTTTAGTATTTCTTTTCGTACCACTTCTTTCATCTTAGGATTCAATCTTCATTGATGATCACGAACCGGTTTGGCATCTTCTTCCAAATTTATTTTATGTTGACATAGAGTGTGACTAATGCCCTTAAGATCATCAAGAGTATATCCAATAGCAAAGACGGTGCTTCTTGAGTTTTCAATAATCTCTCTTCTTCATGCTCTGAAAGGTTAGCACTAATAATAACAGGATATATTTTCTTTTCATCAAGATAAGCATATTTAAGATTATCAGGCAACGGTTTAAGCTCAAACACGGGATCACCCTTGGGTGGAGGAGGATCCCCTAGGATTTCAACAGGTAAATTGTGTTTCAGAATGGGTTCCTGATTAAATAATACTTCATTTATTTCCCTTCTTTCATTCATAAACATATCATTTTCATGGTCTAGCAAATATTGTTCTAAAGGATCATTAGGAGGTACGGCAATAGAAGCAATACCAATAATATCATCCTTACTAGGCAATTCTTCTTCACGGTGTTGTCTACTAAATTTAGAGAAATTAAACTCATGAGTCATATCGTCCAAACCAATAGTAACAACATTCTTTTTGCAGTCTATCTTAGCATTAACAGTATTCAAGAAGGGTCTACCAAATATAATGGGACAAAAGCTATCTTGTGGGGAACTAAGAACAAGAAAATCAGCAGGATATTTAGTTTTCCCACACAAGACTTCAACATCTCTAACAATTCCCATTGCAGATATAGTATCTCTATTGGCAAGTTTAATTGTAACATCAATATCTTCTAACTCAATGAGTGCAATTTCATGCTTAATTTCTTTATATAAGTCATAAGGTATAACACTAGCACTAGCACCCATATCACATAAGCCATGATAACAATGATCTCCTATTTTAACAGAAATAACAAGCACTCCTACCACAGGTCTATGTTTATCTTTAGCACTAGGTTTGGCAATTCTAGCAGTTTCACCCCAGAATTGAATAACATGCCCATCAATATTATTAGACAAGAGATCTTTAACAATAGCAATATTATGTTCAACTTTGACTTGCTCAGGAGGTGTATAAGTTCTAATATTGCTTTTACGAACCACAGTTGAAGCTTTAGCATGATCCTTTATTCTAACAGGGAAAGGTGGTTTCCCAACATAAGAGGTAGGAACAATAGGATCATTATAAGTGACAGTCTTTTCTTCAACTTTAATAGGTGCAGCTACTTTTACTTCTATGGGAGGATGATATTTAAACCACTTCTCCTTGGGGAGATCAACATAAGTAGCAAAAGATTCACAGAAATAAGCTACTATCTCAGAGTCAAGTCCATATTTAGTGCTAAACTTACGGAAAATATCGGTATCCATAAAAGATTTAACACAATCAAACTTAGGTGTCATACCTGACTCCTTACTTTCGTCGAGGTCCCAATCTCAGAGTTGTGTTTAATTCTATCCAATAAATTCCATCTGAATTCAATAGTCTTCATCATAAAAGAGCCAACACAAGAAGTATCGAGCATGGTTTGATTATTATGAGAAAGCCGGGCGTAAAAACTTTGAATAATTATTTCTCTCGAGAGCTCATGAGTGGGGCATGAATATAACATTGATTTAAGCCTCCCCCAAGCTTGAGCGATGCTTTCTCCTTCGCGAGGCCAAAAATTATATATATAATTACGATCACGATGAACAAGATGCATAGGGTAATATTTTAGATGAAATTCCAATTTCAATCTTTTGCAGTTCCATGATATCGTATCATCACATAGCCTATACCATGTCAATGCATCTCCCTTCAAAGATAAAGGGAAGACCTTCTTATTGACAACATCATCGGGTATACCTGCAAGCTTAAATAATCCACAAACCTCATCCACATATATTAAGTGTTCATCAGGATGCTTGGTTCCATCTCCTGCAAAAGTATTAGCTAGCAGTTTTTCCATCATACCCGAAGGAAATTCAAAGGGAATATTTTCATATTCATTTTCAGTAGGTTCATTAGGTTTAGGAGCAACTCTTTGCTCTACTGGTCGGGGTGAAGATACCCCGAACAAGCCCCTCAGAAGATTACTTTCCATAGTAACAAGTGACAGTAAATTTCAGCACACTATATAAATTTTCCTTACCAAATTCCACCTACCAAAGACGCTTCACTCCCTGGCAACGGTGCCAGAAAAGAGTCTTGATGACCCACAAGTATAGGGGATCTATCGTAGTCCTTCCGATAAGTAAGAGTGTCGAACCCAACGAGGAGCAGAAGGAAATGATAAGCGGTTTTCAGTAAGGTATTCTCTGCAAGTACTGAAATAAGTGGTAACAGATAGTTTTGTGATAGGATAATTTGTAACGAGCAATAAGTAACAAAAGTAAATAAAGTGCAGCAAGGTGGCCCAATCCTTTTGTAGCAAAGGACAAGCCTGGGCAAACTCTTATAATAGGAAAAGCGCTCCCGAGGACACATGGGAATATCGTCAAGCTAGTTTTCATCACGTTCATATGATTCGCGTTCGGTACTTTGATAATCTGATATGTGGGTGGACCGGTGCTTGTGTGCTGTTCTTACTTGAACAAGCATCCCACTTATGATTAACCTCTATTGCAAGCATCCTCAACTACAACAAAAGTATTAAGGTAAACCTAACCATAGCATGAAACATATGGATCCAAATCAGCCCCTTACGAAGCAACGCATAAACTAGGGTTTAAGCTTAGGTCACTCTAGCAACCCATCATCTACTTATTACTTCCCAATGCCTTCCTCTAGGCCCAAATAATGGTGAAGTGTTATGTAGTCGACGTTCACATAACACCACTAGAGGCTAGACAACATACATCTCATCAAAATATCGAACGAATACCAAATTCACATGACTACTAATAGCAAGACTTCTCCCATGTCCTCAGGAACAAACGTAACTACTCACAAAGCATATTCATGTTCATAATCAGAGGGGTATTAATATGCATAAAGGATCTGAACATATGATCTTCCACCAAATAACAAACTAGCATCAACTACAAGGAGTAATCAACACTACTAGCAACCTACTAGTACCAATCCCGGACTTGGAAACAAGAATTGGATACAAGAGATGAACTAGGGTTTTGAGAGGAGATGGTGCTGGTGAAGATGTTGATGGAGATTGCCCTCTCCCGATGAGAGGAGCGTTGGTGATGATGATGACGATGATTTCCCCCTCCCGGAGGGAAGTGTCCTCGGCAGAACAGCGGCGGAGTTTCGTCCCGAAAGGTTGCCTCTGATTTTTTTCTCGACGAAAGACCTCATATAGCAGAAGATGGGCATCGGAGGGCCACCAGGGGGCCCACGAGGTAGGGGGCGCGCCCTAGGAGGGGGGTTCCCCCCACCCTCGTGGACAGGGTGTGGGCCCCCTGGCCTTCATCTTTGGCGAGGATTTTTTATTATTTATTATAAGATATTCCGTGGAGATTCAGGACTTTTGGAGTTGTGCAGAATAGGTCTCTAATATTTGCTCCTTTTCCAGCCCAAAATTCCAATACGGCATTCTCCCTCCTTATGTAAACCTTGTAAAATAAGAGAGAATGGGCATAAGTATTGTGACATAACGTGTAATAACAGCCCATAATGCAATAAATATTGATATAAAAGCATGATGCAAAATGGACGTATCACCCAGCACCTGACTAAATTGACACCAGTCAGCCCGTTTCCCAACAGAGCTTTGATTTTCACGATGGTACGTGCAATCTTCTTCCGTTCAGCGGCAGAGAGCTTTTCAGGGAGATTATGTTTGGGGCCCAGGCGCTCAATACGATAACCCGGCAGAGGATTCTCATCAGCCGGAGAAGTGTCTTTGCAGTAAAACCATGTCTGATTCCAGTCTTTAGGGTGACTCGGTGGCATGGCGTACGGAAAGATGGCGTCTCTGCAACGTTGAATCGAGATTCCGCCTAGTTCCAAGCTAGGGCCATTGGTGAATTCAGTCTGGCGGTGTAAGTAAAAATACTCTCGAAAGAGTTCAACACTGGGCTCCTCTTGAAGATACACCTCACAAAAGACTTGAAAGTTGCAAATGTTTGACACGGAATTGGGTCCAATGTCTTGAGAATGGAGCTGGAAGAAGTGCAACACGTCTCGAAAAAACTTAGAGCTGGGCAGTGAGAAACCCTGGTTCATGTGGTAAGTAAAGACAATGACTTCGCCGTCTTTCGGTTGAGGTTTCTCTACGCCCGGGTTAGGAGCACGATAATGCATTACGCTCTTGGCGGGTAAATATCCGGTTTTGAAAAAAATCCTTCAGGGTGCTCTCAGTGACGATGGAAGGGACCCAATTGCAGGTGTACACTGTTTTAGGTGGCATTGTGGAAGAAAACCTAAAGGAAAGAAAAATTGCCGGTTCAAACTTAAGCCGGAGAGGAAAAATATTACAGTGCATATCCAAGATGGCGGCTTACAAAGGGGCCTAATGGTATATGACTAAATTATGTCGGGTTACGTAAACCGCCATGAGCAGTGCAAGTTATTTAAGCCGCCATGATAAGTTGGATGATGTCTGTTGAGCATTTCAATTTAAGTCGGCAATTTGAGCCGCCATGGCTAGGTGGATCTAACAAATGTAGTTTTTGCCTAAGTGTTACACAAACAAGTTTCACAGGCTGCAGCTATTATTTTGGATCAACGGCTGTTCAGGAAAAGAAAAATAAATCTAGACCTAAAACCAAAGACAGATGAGTTCATGAGCTTTCACAAGATTTTTTTTCGAGGAAAGGGGATCTACTGATATCAAAAGTGGAAATAAAACAACTACCGCATTGGTTGAACACCGTTTTCAGATCAAAGAAGCTCGCGGTACAGCCTGGACAATGAACTACGATGAACTATGAAGAAGACAGAGAAAACGCAAACCCTAATGCGGATCTGAGGTATGGGAAGGCAGAAACTTACAGTTGCAGATCTACTGCGGAGGGTCGCTGCCGTTCTCTGGATCGACTCAGGTTGATGCAGCGGGCGAGGTTGAGGAAAACGAGGTGCTCTGCAGTGGCGGCGGAGCTCGAGCGGTAGAAGGGTTGCGAGAGGAAGAAGACGCTGGAAAGGGGGAGAATGAGGAAAGACCGGTCGTGCCTATTTATAAGGAAAGACTCTTAAGTGGGCGCAAAAAACGAGGAGGCCGAAAATATGGTTATCCAGCTACCAGGATGCCTCGATTCACGGGATGGTCATTAAGATAAGGATCCGTTGAGATACGTTGAATGAAGTGTGAAGTAATGGCAGATGACGTCATGGCGGGTTATCACAAATCCAGAAGATGACGTCATGGCGGGTTACGAATTCTCGCACAATGAAGAGCAGAAGATTTTCTATAAGCGTTGAAGATTGACATGAACCAGTTCAAATCAGTCTGGGGCCTAATGTTGGGGATATAACTATTAGGTATGACCCGCCCAGGAGGGTCCGGGTTATACCTATGGCGATTCATGAAGCCCAAGACAACACTGAAAGATGGCGGTTCAGTTAAGGTCCCAAGGCCCAAAGGCGACTCAAGGCCCGTAGAGATAAACCACCATATGTACATAACTTGTATTGTAAAGCAGGGATAGTTAGAGACCGAGCTGGATACTGTTTATGAGCCGGTCGGGACTCTGTGAGCCACTGGGCGTCGACCCATGTATATAAGGGGATGACCCTGCGGCGGTTTAGGGCAAGTAACATCAGATAGAAAGCTAGGTCAAGCGGATTTTCTCCCTAGTAATCGAAACATAAGCAATACCACCTCAAACTGGATTAGGCCTTTACCTTCACCGCAAGGGGCCGAACCAGTATAAACCCTTGTGTCCTTTGTCCCGTTTTAACCCCTTTAAGCTTCCTAGTTGCGATGGCTCCACGATTAAGTCCTTCCACTAGGACATCTGCCGTGACAATTCCATGAAAGTTAAGGTTTCCTAACCACAGACATGTGTTATCACTTGATAACGAGATCACATCATTAGGAGAATGATGTGATGGACAAGACCCATCCGTTAGTTTAGCATATGATCATTCAGTTTATTGCTATTGCTTTCTTAAATGTCAAATACATATTTCTTCGACTATGAGATCATGCAACTCCCGGATACCGTAGGAATACCTTGTGCGCTATAAAATGTCACAACGTAACTGGGAGATCATAAAGAGGCTCTACAGGTATCTCCGAAGGTGTTTGTTGAGTTGGCATAGATCGAGATTAGGATTTGTCACTCCGTGTATCGGAGAGGTATCTCTGGGTCCTCTCGATAATACACATCACAAGAAACTTGTAGGAAAAGTGATTAAGGAGTTAGTTACGAGATGGTGTATTATGGATCGAGTAAAGAGACTTCCCGGTAACGAAAATGAACTAGGTGTGAAGATATCGACGATCGAATCTCGGGCAAGTAACATACTGATAGACAAAGGGAATTACGTATGTTGTCATAAGGTTCGATCGATAAATATCTTCATAGAATATGTAGGAACCAATGTGGGCATCCAGGTTCCACTATTGGTTATTGACCGGAGAGGTGTCTCGGTCATGTCTACATAGTTCTCGAACCCGTAGGGTCCGCACGCTTAACATTCGTTGACGATATAGTGTTATATGAGTTATATGATTTGGTGACCGAATGTTGTTCAGAGTCCTGGATGAGATCACGGACATGACGAGGAGCTCCAAAATGGTCCGTAGTAAAGATTGATATATAGGATGATGCTATTTGGACACTGGAAGAGTTTTGGGAGGTACCGGGTAACCATCAAATCATCCATATTTCCTTGGATTGTTTGGTCGTGTGGTTTCTCTTTTGCTCTATACTGCCATTTTTTGGTAATACGTATTTTTAATTGCCAGGGAATGCCATACATGCTTTATCTTATGCTCGCCTGTTTATCGTCATCTAGTGGATAAAATGTATAGATTAATAATTATTTTTGTCTCCTTTTAGACATGTTCGGACTAGTTGCAGATCTAGAATTATTTTTTTGGGTGTGCATAACTATCAATTCAATTTATCAATTTACATCACATTCACAAAACATTATTATGTTATTAATTTAGTACGTAAGATGTATCAAAATGTATTAAAGTATATATTATTTCATTACTTTACTCGGAAGGTTGTAACCTTATTCTTGAATGGTTAATGGTTTTGTCCACATTGTTTTTCATAGGAGATCTCAGTAGGGTCATAATATGTAAATTTTCATTGTTCCCTCAAATTGTTGTTGCCTATTATTGGTGTGTGTGTGCGCGTGCGTGTGTGAACAACTTTCCTACAATTGGGTGTAATTACTCCAACGTATATTTTGTGATAGTTTTGATAGTATCTGTCGTGCTGGAGAGTATGTAACTATAATATGCGGTATAGGATGTTGGAAATATGCCCTAGAGGCAATAATAAAACGATTATTATCATATTTCCCGTTCATGATACATGTTTATTATTCATGCTAGAATTGTATTGATCGGAAACTTAAATATATGTGTGAATACATAGACAACACCGTGTCCCTAGTAAGGCTCTACTAGACTAGCTCATTGATCAAAGATGGTTAAGATTTCCTAACCATAGACATAAGTTTTCATTTGATAACGGGATCACATCATTAGAAGAATGATATGATGGACAGACCCAACCGGAAGCTTAGCATCAGACCGTTTAGTTATTTTGTTACAACTTTCTTCATGTCAAGTATCAGTTCCTTAGACCATGAGATCATGCCACTCCCAGATACCAAAGGAATACTTTGTGTGCTATCAAACATTGATTCATTAATAGGTGATCGTAAAGTTTCTCTACAGGTATCTCCGAAGGTGTCTATTGGGTTGCATGGATCGAGACTGGGATTTGTAGCTCCGTGTGACGGAGAGATATCTCTGGGCCCTCTCGGTAATACAACATCACAAGAAGCTTCATGTGGCTAATGAGTTTAGTCACGAGATCTTGTATTAGGAAACGAGTAAGAGACTTGCTAGGTATGGAGATACCGACGATTGAATCTCGGGCAAATAACATATCACCGGACAAAGGGAATTGCATGCATGATTACCCAAAACCTAAACATCGTGGTTCAACCGATAAAGATCTTCGTTGAATATGTGGGAACCAATATGGGAATCTAGATCCCGCTATTGGTTATTGACTAGAGAGGAGTCTCAGTCATGTCTGCATGATTCTTGAACCCGTAGGGTCGCACGCTTAACGTTCATTGACGCTAGAGTAGTATTGGGATATGTACAATGGTGACCAAAGGTTGTTCGGAGTCCCGGATGAGATCCCGGATGTCACGAGGAGTTTCGGAATGGTTCGGAGGTAAATATTGATATATGGGAAGTCATATTCAGGGTACTGGAGAAGTTCGGAGGTATAGCAACATCATACCGGGACCACCGAAGGGTTCCGGTGGACCACTAGTGGGTCCTACCACCCCCCGGGTCCACCATGGGCCTAGGGGGCGCCTTGGCGTAGATGGGCCAGGCGCACCAGCCCCCCCAGAGTCCCTATGGCCGGGGGGGAGTCCCTAAAGGGGAAGGGAGGGGTCCCATCTATCGTATGGGAGAGGGACTCCTCCCCCCATTGGCCGCACCCCTCCTTGGAGGAGGGTCCAGGGCTGAGCCACCCCTTTGCCCTTGCCCCTATATATAGTGGAGGGAGAGGAGGGTAGCCACAACATAAACCCTGGCGTAGCCCCTCCCCCCTTTACCATCATATCTCCTCGGTATAGCTCGGCGAAGCCCTGCCGGGGCACCACCACCACCATCTCCACCACACCGTCGTGTTGGTTGAGATCCCATCTACTTGTTCCCGGAGCACCACCACCACCATATCCACCACGCCGTCGTGTTGGTTGAGATCCCATCTACTTCTTCCCTTTCTCTTGCTAGATCAAGGAGGAGGAGACATCACCGAGTTGCACGTGTGCTAAACTCGAAGGTGTCGTCCGTTCGGTGCTAGATCAGTTGGATCGTGATTGGATCGCGAAGAATACGACTACATCAATAGTGTTGTATATGCTTCCATTCTCGGTCTACAAGGGTATGTAGACACACTCCCTCTCTCGTTGTTATGCATCTCCTAGGTTAGATCTTGGGTGTTCGTAGGATTTTTTTTTGATTTTTATGCAACGTTCCCCATCATAAGACTCTTAGGTAGTATATATACCACCTTCTAGATAGTACTTCCTCTGTAAACTAATATAAGATCTTTTAGATCACTACTTTAGTGACCTAAAAAATCTTATATTAGTTTACAAAAGGAGTACATGGTATTATTTAGCATACTCCTTTATATGCAAATATGAAGTTACTTTTAAAAATATACTAAAAACATGTGAACTCGCTTGTGCTCCCTCTAATCCAAAGTAAGGGTCACAGTTTTGAACTAAGATTAGTTCAACCTTAGTTTAAAAATGCAACACTTATTATGGATCAGAGGGAGTAATTTTGTTTCATGCAACTTATTTTGTGTGATCTTACACAACGGCGGAGCTATGTGTGTCTTTGGGGGGCTGTGGCCCCCAGCCTTGATATAATTACTGAAGAAAAAATATATTTTGGGATCTTAAATACAAGAAAGTGTAGTAATTAGCCCCCCCCCCCCAAGCATGCATGTTTTCTCTTTAGCCTCCCTTGACATCTTCGTCTAGCTCCGCCACTGATCTTACATATAGTATTAACATGTTCAAATCACAAAGTACCATATATACTACCTACAAAGGGGATTAAAATTAATTAAAATGGTAACTTTTGTTGTGTGGTTTTATCAAGCCTATTAATAACGGTGTATTTTTTCATATTTTTAAGTGATATATTTATATATGTTAGTTTTTTTACATATCAAGTCGTGGTTAAAAGTAAATAAAAAAATACCAATAGAGATTGCAGGGACAAAAGCTCGGTCGAGGGGATTGTGACGGCTGCCTTGCAGCACAAATGTTGCATTGGGATGTCTAGGGCGGGAGAATGGAAGCGGGCATGATATGCTGTTGTAACTTGACTCTCGTTTACAAGCATGTAGATGTCATCGAGCACCGACTATCAAATAGACCAACTGGAGGACAAATTCCACCTAAACCAGACTAAGGGGAGTGTCACGATTAAAGAGGAAGTGGTTAAGGTGTTGCTCCTCCTAATTGTTTTCCGTGGCAAAAACAAAGTGCACCCCTCCCTCCTTATGTTGGTCGCACAACACCTGAAAGTGTGACCCCCTACGTTGATCACATAACGCCTGAAGTACGTCCCTTCACGTTGATCGCACAACTCCTGAAGTGTGACCCCTTAAAATTGGTCGCACAAACCCATCATGGCCCCTCTCCGAGCATATGCCTGGAGAGAGAAAGACAAGAGAACAACAAATGGAGAGGGGTACTTTGCTCTTTGATTGTGGGCTCTTCTTCAGATTTCAAAGGGCCAAAGAACTATTGTGAGTCAGTCTCCATAAAAACGTCCGCACTTTGCCTGGAAGGTCAATCTGCCACAATTGTTTCCAGTTTTGCAGTTGCACCGCTTGTCCACTGGAAGGACTAGCATCCTGGTAGCCTTTCAACATTGATGAATATCAAGAGAAAGCACATCGATCTGGACACTAGATGCCCCATGTGCTTGAGACTTGACGAGGATGGGGGCATCTTTTTTTGAAGTGCAAGAAGGTGAAGGCTGTGTGGAGGAAACAGTACTTGGAAGATGTCCGGATAGCACTTTATGAGTGCACTGACGCAAATGAAATGATGAGGAGTATATGCTTCCTTCCAACCAAAAAGAAGCTGTCTGTGGCGGTCCTTCTCTGGGACTGGTGGATGACGAGAAACAAAACGTACGCGGGCGAGAAACAACGATCGGCAGCCAAAGTGAGCGCCTTTATTACTAAGCACCTAACAGACTTTCAGAGTCTCAAAATACAATCCGCTGCGACAGCTCCAGTCTTAGTTCAACATACTTGGACCCCTCCTGAAGCGGGCCTCATAAAATCCAACATGGACGCATCTTTCATGCTGATTCAGAGTCAAGGGCCTGGGGGTTCGTGGTGCGGAATGAGCGGGGGACGTTCCTGGCGGCTGCTGCTGGCAAGATGGTGAGTGTTCGCTCTGCCTTCCAGGCTGAGGTGATCGCTTGTATGAAGGCAATCGAAGGAGCAACTGATCTGGGAGCACAAAGGATTATTTTTAAATTAGACTGTTTGACAATGAACACTGTGCTCAAAGGGCGGGAGTAAGATGCTGCTGAACTCGGCGTCCTCTTTAGGGAGGCCAAAAGCAGGTGTCATGCATCTTTTGAATTTTATGACTTTATGTTCTGTCGTCGAGACTGTAATAAGGTTGCGCACGCTTTGGCGCAGTTTGCTATGGGTGCTGCGACACCTCTTTTTGTGTGTTGCTTCCTATGCCCCAGACTTTGTTTCTGGTCTGATGATCACCGATATGGTGCACCGAGTTTAAGTAGAATACATGATATTCCTTAAAAAAAGGCCAAACAACCGAGTCAACAAAAATAGGGCATATCTCTTAGGTAAAAAACTAGGGCAACAAATTTTTTGACATTCAACAAGGGCAACAAATTCATCACACGAGGTGTACCTACCTTTTCTCTCCCTCCCCGAGTCCTGACTTACCGAGGCGGCTCTAAAATCTCTCTCTCTCTTTTATCTCTCAAAAGAAAAGCGGCTCTAAATCTCTCCTCATAGTCAACCACCGTGCCCTATATCTGCCGCCGTGCTGTACCTTAGCGTCACCGGCGGCGCCTCGATCCTGCCGGCCGACGCCGACGCCGACGCCCCACGCCCCCCATCCCCACCGCCACCCCCACCCCCCGGCTCCGAACGCCCCCGCCTCTCACGCGTCGCCGCGATCGCCGTTCCCGTTCTCCCTCATCAGCAACATCGGGTCCCTGCTGTCTCCGCCCCGTCCGCAGTCTTTGGGCATTGGTTTTGAGGTATGAAGTTGTTTTTATCCACCGATTAGTTGAATCCCGCTGCGCACCATCTAGATCCGCCTCCGGTATGGATGGAGGGCCGAGCGAGCACGATTTCGCTGCTATCGCACGACACATCGAGCTTTGTAGAACCTGAGAATCGTCATCTAATATATTAATCGATTGATGAACTTGCCATGCTTTGGAATCAGATGTTCCATACGTTCTCCGAAGCTAACCATTTATTTTTCTGTAAGAGCTAGGGTTTTGATTATTACTGCAGCGATCAAAGTCAATTTTGCGATTTAGGGTTATATGCAATGCTTCTTTCGCTTGCTTATTCAGCTTTGAACGCATGAACATGTAAACTGGCATACTGAATGTAGTTTCCTTGCCTTCCACAAGATTAAGCTTGTTTGGATGGTGGTGGTTTGGCTCAATACTTTAGGATACTGGTGGTTTGGCATAATTTAACCAAAATTCCCTAGCATTGAAAGGGGTGGGCCTAACCCCTGTTTATCTCAAGAGGGAGTTCTTGATGTCAATTCGTGGCTCACTGTTCCTCGAAACAGAGGCTCTTGCCCCACTTTTTTTATATATAAAGCACAAACAACCAAAGTACACTGTTGATGGTTTGATTAATCAGTCATTATCTTTGTGGAAGGTTTATTAGATTCTGCAAGATATAAAGATCGGATGCACACTTGTCTATTTTTTTGTAATAAACAGATGCCTTCTTTTATGGTTACCATGTCCTTACCCCATAATAATCTATCCATTCTGTTTCTACTATTGAAGGAATCTTATCAATTTTAACTATGTGATTAAACTACCCTTGGTCTTTAACTTCTTTTGTCCTTTTAGACGAGGACTTTTTTTTTTGGGTTCATAATCTATGATGTACAGTGCTGTCTGTCTGTCCATGCTTAGCGTTGAACATGCTAGAATGCTGAACGCTGACTTCTCTATGGAAGTAAAAGATACACCTCTGATCGCCAAAGAAGGGCGTACTTTCTTTGTGCTTAGACCAAGGAAGGCCATCAGGAGAGATTTCTTTTCAATTCTATCCCTAATCTCGAGTCCACCATGCACGCGGCAAGTCAATGGCTAACAACGCTTCATCTCCCTCCACCACGCTCATGTCCTGATCTCCTCATAGATTACATGCTGCATGCAGCCAATAGCAAAAAGAACTCCTTGATTTGGAGGAAGGAATTAACTACATGCTGCATGCAACCAATAGCAAAAAGAACTCCTTGATTTGGGGGAAGGAATTAACTGCACTGCGTTTTTTGGAGAGAGAACCCGCTAAGCATTTTCGTCACTCCACCCCTAAACTTCCTCCCGTCGCCATTCTTTTGGGCAAAACAGATGATTTTATCCATGCCCTTCTTTGGCGATCAGAGGGAGTAATGTGTACTGTCTATGTCTTTAAGGCTTTCACTTTTTGTAGTACTATATTGTTTTTCTCCTTGATATATGATATACTCGTGTCAACATTCGCATACCACTTGTTCCTGCCAGAAATGTTAAACGAAACCAGGGGCTTTGCTAACTTGTAGATTCAAATTTGATACTCCCTCTGTAAACTTTATCTTTTAGATAACTAAAGTAGTGATCTAAAAGATCTTATAAAAGTTTACAGAGGGAGTAGTTTGTAACGTGATGCAATATGTATCGCTAACTAATGGATTTCACTTTATGTAGATTTAATGAGCTGCAAACCCTTGGAGACTTCCTTGTAGCCAATACAGATATCGATACTTGATTACAACAAGGAACAGCTGGAGTGTATAGCTGATGTCTGGCCCACCTGTTTTTTCTGTGTTACAGGGTAGCAATACAACCCACACATTAAAAGGTTAGCTAAATGCTATTTATCAAAGCCTTCTCGCAGCAGTGAAGCTGAAATGTATGGCTTTTAACAGACAGTATGCTTTAATATGTATGCATATATCTTTCAGGGCAACAAATCTCAATGATTGGGAATGGTCATTCTTTTCAGCAAGGGGTAATGCCTGATCGTCTTCATATAATTTAATATTCACAAATTACCTTTTTGTTTGTGTTAACATATTAAATGTTACATGCAGGTGTATGTCATGGACCCTTCTTCTTTTAACCAAGGTACTGCACAACCCTTGACATGACTTTCTAATTATGTAAACTGCTATATATGTTTCACTGACCATGGTGTGCTTGGTCTAGGTATTTATGCTGAGAAGCAAAGCAGTTTTGCGGAGCGTGCCAATATGATACAGTTAAATGTAAGCTCACCTGTCTCCTCAATAATGTTATCCAGTCTAAAAAGTATATTCTGAGATGTTTGTGTTTTTTTTTTCTGTACAGAACTTCATGGCAGACAATTCTTCGCCTGGTACGTTTTCTTCTAAACACATTGTTTCCAAAGTTTATACACTTGTCCAAACATGCCCTTTTTTTCCAGAGTCCATTATTCTCAAAAAAGAAAAGAAATATGAGTAGTCCTTTTCTGCAATTATGTTGGAAACTTCCACCATTTCTTCGTAAATTTCTATTTGCTCAAAGTTATCTTGATGTCTTCTCATTGTACGGGAATGAGTTTTAGATATATCTATTGGTGCTAAACCAATATATTTTGGCAGTTTGGATAAGATCAGACTGCATGCATCGGCACAAACAATTGGCTAATTGAAATTCATTCTGGGATGAAAATCTATATTTCTGTAGCGTGTGTAATCTTTCTCAGGCTCATTTCTTTTCTTATTGAACAGCTGGAAACCGCTGCCAGAGGCTTGGGTGTAATGAAGTTGTTGAAGGCCAGACAGCGTTCTGCAAAAGCCACCTTTTAGGCCAACAATGCCAGATGATTGGCTGCCCTCAGATCCCACCAAATGGCGTAGCTTTGTGCATGTCCCATGGTGGAGGCCATCCTGGTTCCAGTGCAGTACCACTCACTGAATCTGAAGGTTCAATGAAGTACGAAGGAGATGGTCAATTTAGAGTGATGGAAAATGCTATGGGTAGCACAGTCATACCTAATCCTGATGGCGAAGTTGTGGTGTGCAAGTACGAAGGATGTAGCAAACGATCCCAGGGAAATACTGTGTATTGCAAGGTCCACAGTGGTGGTTCAAAGGCCTGTATGGTTCAAGGTTGTACCAAGGGAGCACATGGAGGCACTCCTATGTGCATTGCTCATGGAGGAGGCAAGCGCTGTTCCGTTGCTGGATGCCGCAATGCTGCATGCGGAAGCAGTCAAGGTCGCACCGACTGCTGCGTGAGGCACGGTGGTGGCAAGAGGTGCAAACATGATGGATGTGGAAAGGGTGCTCAAGGGAACACAGATTTTTGCATTGGACACGGTGGGGGGAGGCGGTGCAAGTTTGAAGGATGTGGAAAGAGTGCACAAGGGCGGAGTGATAACTGCATCAAACATGGTGGTGGCAGACGCTGCAAGTTTGAAGGATGCAGCGCCAGCGCAAAATGGGGTGTGGATTTCTGCTCTGCACACAGGAAGAGCATGCTGGGTGAAGGTGATACTGCCGATGGAGCACCAAAGCCGAAACGTCGGGCCAAGAAGTCTGGGACGAAGAAGGCCGAGAGGGCCAAGAGGACAAAGAAGACGGTTGATCCAGCTGGTCCCTCCAGCGAGGATGTTACCATGCCCGCTGTAATTTCTGCTGACATGCCCGAGATGGGCACTATCCATGTCGCCGCCCCCGTTTCGAACCATCCCAAATCACCTGAGACCGCTATAGCGCTTGAACAGCCACCGCTTCAGCTTCAACAACCACCGCCGCTTCAGTCCCCTGCTCCATCTGGATTGGCCGCCTCAGCAGAGGAGGGTCTGCCAGCAACAGGTAGTGTATTCTTTGGTTTATAATAGAAATCATACAGTTCCATGAAGATGAAAGGTTGTCTGCATAGAGTTGTCAAACTAAAAGGTTGAGTCTGTTACAAAGTGTTGTCCTGCGGATCTTAGGAGTTTAGTGATCCAGTGTCCATATGAACGTGAGTCCTGTGAGTTGACTAAATGGTTGACTGTGAGTTCTGTGAGTTGACTTAAAAAGTATAACTGCACATTGTGGTTTATTCGTTTGTCTGTTGTCTGCTCGTTGTCGTTTTTGTCTGTGAACATCGTGAAAGGTGCAGCGGCTCCCGCTAACCCGAAAGATGTTCTCGGATATGCAGATTTTCTTCGCTTTGTTTTGATTATTGCCGCACGTATGTATAGAGTATCTGCTCCAGGTGGCAGATGATCATTGAGAACTTGCGAACGTAGATTTTTTAAAGTTATATATAGGTTGGAAAATAGGTTAATAGCCATCTCATAAAGAAAAAAGGATTCTCCGAGAATTTCGTCTCACCGAGCGAGCGACCTCCACATGCAACGGTGCGGATCTTTGGAACATGGAGCCAATGCACCTGATTTGGAAAAAACATTTTTTTTTCCAAAAAGAGTCGAAACTTTCTGAAACTTCTTTTTACCAAAGATGGCCTAGCGTATGGGAGGGCACAACGGATCAAACTGGAGATACGGGCTGAGTACAAAATTTGACGTGTGTTCCAATGTTTCGTAAATAAATGGGAGGTGTTATGAAAGTTAAGGCTGTGTTTGGAACAAAGGGAAGGAAAACATAGGATTGGAGTGAAACAAAGAAAATGGAATGGAATAGCAATGCATAACATTGGAAAGGAAAAATCTGTATAGACTTGCAGACCAGGCGTTCGGAACAAAGGGAAGGAAACCATGGGAAATCAACTCACATGCCAACAGATCAACTCCTCACATCCATTCTTCTGGATGTGGGTCCTAACATGTACATATCGACCCTCACATGTGCCCTTTCATAAAAGAAAACCCACACATGGGCCCCAAGGTGCATGGTTCCTTGCGTTGCCCCGGCACGTGTGAAAAAAAAGAGCTAGGACTGGATGTTCATTTTTCCCGTGAAAACGCAGGCACGTAAACCTTTCCACATGATCGGTAGATGCACATTCCTTTGTACCGAACGACCTAAAAGCTAGCGATTCCTTAGGAAGGAGTTCCCTTCGTCTTCCTCTTCACTTTGAGTCGCCCTTCAATGCCAGGCCAACTACCTTGGCTAGGCCGTTGCCATGTGCGCCTCGCTGCCCGCCATGCCAAAGCTGCCCCCTCCACCATGCTACAGCAATTCCATGCCATCTCTTTTATCCTTTCCCCCCATCAATACCCTTTTTCTCCGGCCTGATGTCCCTATCTTCCACTCGTTCTTGGCTCATCTCATCGTCAAGACGCCGCAGCCGGCCGTTGCCTCCATTTTGAAAGCTCCCCACTACCCCACCCTTCTTCACCAAGGAATATAAACCTACACCTCGGCCATTTTCATACAACTTACAAATAGCAAACATGTAAGTTATATAGATACTTTCATCATAAAATAAAAGTTATATGGACGAGTGGATGAGGAAAGACCATGGAAGGACTTTAGGATCAATGTGCCAAAGGTATCCAGGGCGCTGTTTAATTCGTGCGGCTACTCGAGCTACGGTTGGTGACGGGTCACTCATCATCTTTTGGGAGGACCGTTGGTAGATGGAATGCGAGTGGAAGATCTAGCGCCACTAATATATGTTGGAGTCCCACGACGAGGGAAGGCAAGAGGCTCCAAGATGCGTTGTTGACAGGATCTTGGGCGAACGATGTGTGTCCTAACCTAAATTTCGAGGCTCTACAACAATACTTGCACCCGTTGTCCTGAGCTTGGGAAAGGGATGGCAAATAGTCAGTTCGATCGGCATATGCCTCCAAGTTCGTGGGGAGAGTGGTGATGCCAACCACGGACTTCACGTGGGAGTCGAGAGCTCCCCTTCGATGTTGGTTCTTTTTGTGGATTGCCATGAAAAACTAGTGTTGGACTTTGTATCGCCTTGCACATAGGGCCCTCCCCCATCATGACACCTGCCCATTTTGCGCACAGAAGGGAGAAGCCATTGAGCACATATTGTTGACATGTGGCTTTGCAAGGACCAATTGGCGGACCCTATGCACGACCATTGCCAAACCAGAGTGGACGCCGACGACACATGACAGACTAGCGGATTGGTGTGCAAGCAAGCCAAAGGAGCTTCGGGCCTTCGCCACACTAACACTCTGGGAATTATAGAAGCATAGGAATTCCATAGTCTTCGAGGGTGTCCCCCCCTTGCTCGAGGTTGTCATCAAGAAGATTACAGACGAAGGATCGACTTGGTATCGAGCTGGACGACTCAAGGGTGACTAGGACAGGATTGCAGCGGAGCTCTACTGGTGGGCGAGACGTGAGTAGTACATTGTAGGCAACTAGCTAGAGTGGACTTGTAAGCTATATGCTTAGGGTGTGATGTTGGTTGATGTTCTTCTTTTGTTGTAACATCAGCTGTGGACTAGGGTTCTGTTCCCATCCCCTTTCTATATAATATGATACGCACACTCGTGCGTATTCGAGAAAAAAAAGGTTGAGAGAGATTTGCGGGCTTAGTGTCCACATGATGGAGGACGAAGACAAGTAGATGGTACCCATTGACGGTTCGAGAACTCATTGTTGTTGACAGTGATAATGCTAGCTTGATGATAGTCCGGTTCCATCCACGTCGCTAACATGGTCATCGACATAAAAACATGCTAGGGTTGTTTGCCCCTAGCGGCCAGTCACTGCCGCGTCACCTTTCTTTAACTATGTAATTCAAGATTAGAGACATGGACGGATATTTTTTATTTTCAAATCACAAGGGGATATTTATAACCACATCATGTGTGACGCACATGCCAACTTGCGTGTACCTTTCCCATATGGAATGACCATGTAGGTACTGTACGATGACCAAATAAAGTTTAGACCGTAGACACTCTCGAAAGACAAAATTAGCCCTAGTTTGGAACTAGTGTTTTTCCGCCCCAAAGGGGTTTGGATTGGAGGAGGGATTTGGTGATCCCCTCCCCTTCCCCCAGTCCGCTTCTCTCATCACAAACCCCTTTTCCATCAACCTCTTCGCCTAATATACTATGTATTGATTTCTACTAGAATATTAGCTTTTCTTCAAGGGTATATGGGGATGAATTTCCTTTTATTCAACGAATAATAATTTTTCCTTCCAACCACTGATTTTCATGATAATACGATCAATCAGATACCGGAAACAATCGATTTTGTCCAAACCATATTGGTTGGCAAACCTAAATATCTGTCATCAAAGGGCTTCAGTCGTGATATTCTGGGTGGTACACATCAAGGATCTCTCAATTCAGACCGATCAATTTGTGCAATGTGTATCTGTGTAATGTGGTGTACAAGACTATTGCAAAAAAAGTGGATACTCGTTTGAAGGATTTTTCTGCTAGAGATTATTAGTCCAACTCAAAGTGCTTTGTGACCGGAAGAATAATTACAAACAATGCTTTAGTGGCTTATGAGCGCTTTCATACAATTAAAAACAAGAGAGAATGCAAGGAGGGCCTGTGTGCTATCAAACTTGATATGCATTGTCGATATGGTTGAGTGGTCTTTCTTAAAGGGGATTATGTTGAAACTTGGCTTCCAGGAGAATTGAGTCAATTTTATTATGCAATGTGTATCCATAGTTAAATACCGAGTCCGATTTAACATGCAACAAAGTGAGAGAAACCTATAAGAGGTTTAATGCAGGGAAATCCTTTATTTCTTGTTTATATTTGTTATGTACGGAGGACTACTCTCTTAACACATGCAGATGAGAATGGAAATATTTCTAGAGTGAATATTTTCAGAGAGCTATTATCAATCTTCTCTTTTCTGATGACTCGTTATAATCATGCCAGCTAATATTTACTATGCAGAGTCTTTGAAGTCAATTGTGGATTTTTACTGTGCCGCTTCGGGGCAACTTGTAAATGTTGATGAGTCCAACATCTTTTTCAGTCCTAGAGAACCTGCCATGCCAGAATTTGTACTAGCGTGTTCCCAGATGCCATACGAAGGACTTCGTATTATTTCGTGATTTGGATACAAACATACTTTTTCTCTTAAAAAGACCAAAATTTTCTCTAAAAACTACTCCCTCCGTTCAGAATTATTTGTCGCAGAAATGGATGTATCTAGACGTATTTTAGTTCTAGATACATCCATTTTCAAGATAAATAGTTCCGAACGGAGGGAGTAGTTCTAACCCTATGTTCATATCCATTTTAGCACATTGTGTAATTTTCATTTGGTTTAGGACTCTATTGTAAAAACCACCTGCCGCGAACCCAAGCTAATTTGCTACATTCACCTTCACCATTCAACACCGAATTCTGCTCTCAAAACCCCAACGCTCCCAAAACGGCCGCATTCTCGGCGTCATCGTCGTCGCCATGGCGGGCGCCGGCGGCAGGAGCAGGGAGCGGCTCACGTCGCGCGTGGAGGAGGCCGCGGGGGGCAAGCGGCGGAGGCAGAGGTGGGAGGTGGAGTTCGCGCGCTACTTCGCGAAGCCGCGGCGCGCCCCCTCGACGCCGCCGCCCCCCGGCCTCCGCTACATATCCCGCGGCAAGCAACTCCACCAGGGCACCTGGCTCCTGGCAGCCTCCCCCGCCGCCCTCTGCATCTCTCGCCCCACCCACTCCTTCGCCGCCCGCATCCTCACCGTCTCCATCGGCGACGTCGTCTACGTCCGTACCGCGCCGACCCCCTTCCCCCCCTCCTCTTTCATTTTCGAATGTGTTGCTACATGTTTGTTTGCTTGCCCTCTAGCTAAGCCTGTTCGATGATCGCATTTGAAAAATGCTTGTTACTGCTGGGGTTAATGTTTTTTCCCTGCGCCAACCCATTTCTGCTGAATTAGTTGGTTCTAGAACTCTCTGCTCTTAGTTGATTTGGTTCTAAAACTCAGAGGATGCTGGTTCCGAGCGCACGCATGGGTCGACCTGTGCACATGTGTAATTTGGCAGCTCTAAGATTGTTGCGTTAGATCGAACGATTGACCCAGGCACCCAGCATTGCTCTTCGATGTGTTGGTGCTCTGATACTGATTGTTTCAAGAGTTTGCGATATGGACTGTGTGTCTGTGCATTGTGTTGGAGCGTAAATAATATTATTAATCATGGTTGTTTGTTAGCTAGCACTTTGATTGTCACAACATTGCTAGACAGGATCATAGCCAGTTAACCACCTCTGGCTCTCAGTTGATTTCTTCACGTTTGAAATAAAATATGCATCTAGAAGTGATTGATGCCCCAAATGTTACCCAAACAATTAATTCAGTGTTTGTGAGATTATGCTGTGTTGTATTTTGTTCGATTTAATGTTGTTTTCCTCAATTACTGCTGTTCATATTTGTTTATTTTGTTGTAGTCAACCATGATGCTGCATCTTTTCATGTAGTATAGTTTTTCGTCATATTTTCGTATAACTGCATCGATCATTGTGTTATGCGCAATTATATTCGTTGTGCATCAGTTTTACTATTTTAGTTTAGGACCTTTTGGTTCTACACGGAAACCTACAAATGTGCTGCATCTTATAGCTCTATTTGGAAAGAATGAATTACTCCACAATGGTAGAAAGGTGATGCGAGTGGAAGGCCAACAATGAATGCTCACAAAGGTGGAAGAACTCTCTGCATGGGTGTTACCCAGTAGTTCTCACTTTCATGTCACCGAACTGCTACACGTTGAGGAAAACACATAATACCTTGAATCATTTATGGGCTTTGGTCAGAGCAAGATTGATATTCATTGCATTATGGTCCCTAATAATGTATATAAGGGGCAACCCTGGAAATTCCTTAAGTTGAAAGTTTGAACTGAATTGTGTCGGCTGAACAATTTCATGGTTGCATGTGGTATTGACGTATTGTGTTCATACGTAAGTACTGTTCATCTGCCCACAAATTCTCCCACTGCTATAATTAAATTTCTTACAATTCTTGATCTAATATTTTTGAGGGAAGTTATGGAGGTTGGAGAAATGAGGATACACTGCGAACTTGAACACAATGTTCATTTTTGTTTCATCATACATTCTCTTTTCTGTCCGAATAACTCAACGCTGAGGTCTATTTTCATGGCACAGGAGGAGCACTATGTGTCTATCCTCAACTTCTCATGGCCACAGGTTGCATGCGTGACAGAGTGCCCAGTTAGAGGGAGCAGGGTGGTGTTCGTGAGCTTTTGTGATAGGTCCAAACAGGCATGTTTCCTTGCATCGCTAAATGTGATTCTGATGACTGATTAGTTGAATGAAAAGGAATTTCTTTGTTGCAAATTGCTCACATGGGATGTTCCTACACACAAAATTACTTCTATGAACACATTTCTATTGGCAAAATTTATATACCACTGATTTTTCTGCAGATCCAGAAGTTTGCTGTACGTTTCCCTCGCCTCAGTGATGCAGAATCATTCTTGAACAGTGTGAAGGTGCAATTTTCTATCCTTCTGTTATCTTCAGATGCTGTTCATACGTGGCTCAGCACAGTTATGTAGGTCTCTGGAGACAATTCCGCATGCCATGCATACCAACTTCTTTCTTGTATTTGTGTTCATTGGGATGCTCTCTTGTGTTTTATGATTTCCGTCTCTGTATCCAGTGGCTTGCTAGTACTGTAGTATAGTATAATTATGCCCAAAATAGAAAATGGGAGGCACTCATGACTGCTCTTTGTAGTACTGTTGTGACACCTTTTCATTTTATGTGCTTATTTTGCATGTGAACTTAATGTATAAGATAAACATGTTTTATCTCGTACATATAAAAGAAATTTCTGAAGCAGTTTCAGATTCACAATAAGTAAAATACTAGTAGAGGTTAATCAACGACCTTGAAAGCACTCACGACCATTTATTAAGTGGTTAATTTGCACTTTTCTTGAAGGATTTTATTTGTTTCTTTATCGATAGGCATACAGCGCCTCCCTGCTTGTCTGCTTTAAATGCGCGAACATGAGTACCATAATGGACTGGATAAGACTATTTAGGATGCTTTTCAGCTTTTCACACTGACTATCTGTTGCTAAATTCCGCTTACTTTTGTTGATCACTTTGTTGTGCGGTACTTTACTTATGCGGTTATGCCATAACAGTGGTGCTAGTTACTATCTCTGCCCAATTTAGAATGCTTTGGTGCAAGTTTGCTTACATGGGAGTCGAGTAATAATATTTACTACTGTGTTAGCTTAGTTTTTCTTAAGAGTGATAGAGCAAGTAAAAATGGTTTTACTGTATTAGGCATGATTTTCCTTTCACTTTGTAAAGTATTATGTTCTCAAACACTAAATGCATTTGTTTGATGGACTTTAAAGGAACACTCAAGCAACACCATGGATATCATGCCATCTGGAAGCGACTATATGTGTGAGCATGAAGATTCATCATCATCTGAATATATTCCTTCTAATGGACTTCAATACAGGTAATAAGTAAAGAGAATGATCACATCTGTAGCTTGCGGGAATACTTCCTTTTCTAACATCATATTCTATGCCTAGGCCTGATGAAGCGGTAAGCGTTGAGGAGCCAACTTCTGATCACAGGACAGATGCACCTGCTGTTGGCTACCACATGGAACCAGATCAGCCTGTTCTTCAATCTCCCATTGCTACAAATATCAATAGCATCTACTCTGGTTTTCCTGAGGGTTACTCTGGCTTCCCTGAGGGCTACTCTTGTTTCCCTGAGGGTTACTCTGGTTCAGTTAAAATTGAGAGAGGTCAGCAAATCATGATAGGATAAATTGACATTGAAACCACAAATATCTTCATTTTGATTTTTTGCTGGTCCATTATCAATAACTGTTCACACATGTAACACAGATGGAGAAGGACCCTTTCCAGCAACTATAACTGATCATGCTCCTGAAAAGGTAATGCTTGGTTATTTGTAAATCCCACAAATGGTCTCTAAGGAAATTTTCTTAACATTTGCAAATTTTGCAGGCCTACATATTGGATACTCGTCTTGATGGTACAGATAATTTTATTACATTGCTACTTTTTTTTTGTGATGGTTTCATTCCATCTTTTTCTGACCTGTCAGCAATGCTTGTTGCAACTGCAGCTGCGGGTAGAAATTCGGTTGCTGATAAAGGAAAGGGTGCTGGTAAAGAGATTGATGTTAGCGACGTAACACGTGATATTTTGGCAGGGATAGAGGTATCTAGCTTGTCAAAATTGTTCTGCCTTGGTTGTTCTTAAATCCCCCAAACCAACTTGTATGTCCTAACATGCTCTGCTTTGCTTTTACTATTGTAGACATATGTGGGGGACGACTCGTTTCATGGTATGTTTTCTCTCCCTCTTCCCATGGGAATAATCTTGTACAGTAGTATGCTTGATAAATGACTGCCTTTCTTAGGCTGTTACTGACACATGCCAATTTGAAAATCTATTCCATGTATCTTTATTTATGTTAACTTTTTTTGCGAGGAATTAATTATGTTAACTAAACCTCGTTTCACACACTTGTATTGATTAAGTACTCTTGCTTCCCCTAGATATGCTGTCCAAGCTCGACAAAGCCATTGATGAACTGGGTGGTGACATGTTGCTTGCCTCTTGAACGCCGCTGAAAGGCCTTACTTGCCTCTGACAATGTGTACAAATGTAATGGTAGTTCGCCTAGTATGCCTAGTATCCGTGTCAGGTCTGCTCCTAAAAGAAACACCTAAGACTATCCTTTATAGCCACAGGCCAGATGATAACATTGTGGAATTAGCAAGTAATATGCTGTATGCTTTCTCCGCTGTACTAGCACGTAGTAAGAGCATCTCCAATAGACGATCCAAATGTAAAAATACCTAACTTTTGGACCGTCTGGGGCAAAAAACGCTGCTCCAACAGACGGTCCATATACAAAAAAATTTGGACCGCGGCCTCCTCGTGATGTAAAATTCAACATCTCGCGATGCAAATATACATCACGAGATGCATCTGGTCCAAAATCAGCCGCCGCCTGCGAACGCCCAACCGCCACTTCATTTCCGTTCCCGCCCGTGCCCATCCGCCCGCTCGCGACCCGCCGGCCGGAATCCGCCGCCGTGACCGCCCAAAACCTCGCCGTCGCCCGCGTCACCATCCCACATCCTCGTCACCGCCCTCCGCCGCCGTCGCCCCCCTCGCCTTCCCGCCGCCGCCCGGACACCGCCGAATCGGAGGCGGACGCGGATTCGGCCCCACAGCCGGTCCGGCTGCGGTCGCCGCTGCTCCGTCGGCCGTGAGCACATCCCCAGACGTTGCATCGGCCGCATGACGACCGCCGCACCAATCCCTCCGCCCGGCTGCCGAATTTGTCTTCGTCGCCCGCCGAGCTCCTCTTGGCCGGCCTCCAACCTCTTTTGTTATCACCGCCGCCGTCCGGAGCCGTCTGCAGCCGTAAGCAGCAGCCAATCCAAACGGCGGCCATCTTCCTCCACCGCGCGCACAAAGTGTTCGACGGAATTCCTCAAGGTAAAAAAATGACAGAACTTGATGATTTAACTCAGGATTGGATAGTATGTTTGACGGTGGTCGTGTGCATTGTAGATGAGTTCGGTTGACTCCTCTTTCGTGGATGATTCATCATCGGACGAGGAATTTAATTTCCATGAATAAGAGGAGATTGCTATGCTAGTGGCCATGCACAAGAGGAAGAAACCGAAGCACGGTGGTTCCGTTTATGGTCGTGCGTTCATTCGGAGAGAACGGATTGATGCGCACAAACGGTTGGTGCGCAACTACTTTGCATTATCACCTGTCTTTCCGGAGAATTACTTTCGACGCCGTTTCAGAATGTCGAAGGACTTGTTCTTTCGCATTTGCGATGGAGTGAAGCAGCATAACCCAGTCTTCGAGCAGAGAAGGAATTGTGCGGGGTTGCTTGGCCATAGCATTGAGCAGAAGGTCACTGCCGCTTTGCGCATTATGGCATATGGTCTTCCGGCAGATTACATTGATGACAACTTGGCGATGGTAGAGAGCACTTCTATCTGTTGGAAATATGCCCTAGAGGCAATAATAAAAGGATTATTATTATATTTCCTTGTTCATGATAATTGTCTTTTATTCATGCTATAATTGTATTATCCGGAAATCGTAATACACGTGTGAATACATAGACCACAAGATGTCCCTAGTGAGCCTCTAGTTGACTAGCTCGTTGATCAACAGATAGTCATGGTTTCGACTATGGACATTGGATGTCATTGTTAACGGGATCACATCATTAGGAGAATGATGTGATGGACAAGACCCAATCCTAAGCATAGCACAAGATCGTGTAGTTCGTTTCGCTAGAGCTTTTCCAATGTCAAGTATCTTTTCCTTAGACCATGAGATCGTGTAACTCCCGGATACCGTAGGAGTGCTTTGGGTGTACCAAACGTCACAACGTGAATCGGGTGACTATAAAGGTGCACTACAGGTATCTCCAAAAGTGTCTGTTGGGTTGACACGGATCGAGAGTGGGATTTGTCACTCCGTATGACGGAGAGGTATCACTGGGCCCACTCGGTAGTGCATCATCATAATGAGCTCATGACCAAGTGTCTGGTCACGGGATCATGCATTACGGTACGAGTAAAGTGACTTGCCGGTAACGAGATTGAACGAGGTATTGGGATACCGACGATCGAATCTCGGGCAAGTAACATACCGATTGACAAAGGGAATTGAATACGTGGTTGCTTGAATCCTCGACATCGTGGTTCATCCGATGAGATCATCGAGGAGCATGTGGGAGCCAACATGGGTATCCAGATCCGCTGTTGGTTATTGACCGGAGAGCCGTCTCGGTCATGTTTGCATGTCTCCCGAACCCGTAGGGTCTACACACTTAAGGTTCGGTGACGCTAGGGTTGTATGAATATGAGTATGCAGCAAACCGAAAGTTGTTCGGAGTCCCGGATGAGATCCCGGGCGTCACGAGGAGTTCCGGAATGGTCTGGAGGTAAAGAATTATATATAGGAAGTGCTGTTTCGCCATCGGGTGAGTTTCCGGTCACGGTATTGTACCGGGACCACCGGAAGGATCCCGGGGGTCCACCGGGTGGGGCCACCTATCCCGGAGGGCCCCGTGGGCTGAAGTGGGGAGGGAACCATCCCCTAGTGGGCTGGTGCGCCTGCCCCTTGGGCCCCCCTGCGCCTAGGGTTGGAAACCCTAGGGTGGGGGGCGCACCACTTGCCTTGGGGCACTCCACCCCCAGCCGCCGCCTTGGGAGATTGCATCTCGGGCAGCGCCCCCTGGGGGCCTATATAAAGGATGGGGGAGGGAGGGCAGCCGCACCCTGAAGCTTTGGCGCCTCCCTCTCCCTGCTGCACCTCCTCCTCCTCCCGTAGTTGCTTGGCGAAGCCCTGCCGGAGTCCTGCTGCATCCACCACCACGCCGTCGTGCTGCTGGATCTTCATCAACCTCTCCCTCCTTCTTGCTGGATCAAGGTGCGGGAGACGTCATCCGCTCCGTACGTGTGTTGAACGCGGAGGTGCTGTCCGTTCGGCACTTCGTCATCGGTGATTTGGATCACGACGAGTACGACTACCTCAACCCCGTTCTCTTGAACGCTTCCGCCGCGATCTACAAAGGTATGTAGATGCACTATTATCACTCGTTGCTAGATGAACTCATTGATGGATCTTGGTGAAACCGTAGGAAAATTTTATTTTCTCGCAACGTTCCCCAACAAAGGTGGCATCATGAGCTAGGTCTATCGTAGTTCTCTATTGCACGAGTAGAACACAATTTGTTGTGGGCGTGGTGTTGGGGAACGTAGTAATTTCAAAATTTTCCTACGCACACGCAAGATCATGGTGATGCATAGCAACGAGAGGGGAGAGTGTATGTCCACGCACCCTCGTGAGACCGTGGCGAGCGTTATAACAACAGTTGATGTAGTTATGCGTCTTCACGATCCGACCGATCCAAGTACCGAACGTCACGGCACCTCCGAGTTACGCACACGTTCAGCTCGATGACGATCCCGGACTCGATCCAGCAAAGTGTCGGGATGAGTTCCACAAGACGACGGGCGTGGTGACGATGATGATGCTCCACCGACGCAGGGCTTCGCCTAAGCTCCATGACGATATGACTTCACGGCGCGAGGCTTCGCCTAAGCTCATGACGATATGACTTCACCGGCGCAGGGCTTTGCCTAAGCTCATGACGATATGACGAAGTGGAATATGGTGGAGGGGGCACCAGACACGGCTAAGGAACGATCCGTAGATCAACTTGTGTGTTCATGGGGTGCCCCTGCCCCGTATATAAAGGAGTGGAGGAGGGAGGGCGGCCCTCTCTATGGCGCCCTAGGGGAGTCCTACTCCCACCGGGAGTAGGATTCCCCTTTCCTAGTCCAACTAGGAAACCTTCCATGTAGTAGGAGTAGGAGAGAAGGAAAGGGAAGGGAAAAGGAGAAGGAAGGAAGAGGCGCCCCTTCCCTAGTCCAATTCGGACCAGACCAAGGGAAGGGTGCGGCCACCCTTGAGGCCCTTTTCCTTCTTTCCCGTATGGCCCAATAAGGCCCAATACGTATTCCCGTAACTCTCCGGTACTCGAAAAATACCGAATCATTCAGAACCTTTCCGAACTCCGAATATAGTCGTCCAATATATCGATCTTTACGTCTCGACCATTTCGAGACTCCTCGTCATGTCCCCGATCTCATCCGGGACTCCGAACTCCTTCGGTACATCAAAACTCATAAACTCATAATATAAATCATCGAAACCTTAGCGTGCGGACCCTACGGGTTCGAGAACTATGTAGACATGAGCTAGAACTATTCTCGGTCAATAACCAATAGCGGGACCTGGATGCCCATATTGGCTCCTACATATTCTCTGAAGATCTTTATCGGTCAAACCGCATAACAACATACGTTGTTCCCTTTGTCATCGGTATGTTACTTGCAGAGATTCGATCGTCGGTATCCAATACCTAGTTCAATCTCGTTACGGTAAGTCTCTTTACTCGTTCCGTAATACATCATCTCACAACTAACTCATTAGTTGCAATGCTTGCAAGGCTTATGTGATGTGTATTACCGAGAAGGCTCAGAGATACCTCTCCGATAATCGGAGTGACAAAACCTAATCTCGAAATACGCCAACCCAACAAGTACCTTTGGAGACACCTGTAGTACTCCTTTATAATCACCCGATTACGTTGTGACGTTTGGTAGTACCAAAGTGTTCCTCGGTGGCAGGAGTTGCATAATCTCATAGTTACGAGAACATGTATAAGTCATGAAGAAAGCAATAGCAACATACTAAACGATCAAGTGCTAGGCTAACGGAATGGGTCATGTCAATCAGATCATTCTCCTAATGATGTGATCCCGTTAATCAAATGACAACTCATGTCTATGGTTAGGAAACATAACCATCTTTGATTAACGAGCTAGTCAAGTAGAGGCATACTAGTGACACTCTGTTTGTCTATGTATTCACACATGTATTATGTTTCCGGTTAATACAATTCTAGCATGAATAATAAACATTTATCATGATATAAGGAAATAAATAATAACTTTATTATTGCCTCTAGGGCATATTTCCTTCACGTAGATGTTGTCAACTTTCTTGCCGCTACTAGTCTTATCTTGCTTCAGCGGTATTGTGGGATGAAGCGGCCCGGACCGACCTTACACGTACGCTTATGTGAGACAGGTTCCCCCGACTGACATGCACTAGTTGCATAAGGTGGCTAGCGGGTGTCTGTCTCTCCCACTTTAGTTGGAGCGGATTCGACGAAAAGGGTCCTTATGAAGGGTAAATAGAAGTTGACAAATCACGTTGTGGCTTTCACGTAGGTAAGAAAACGTTCTTGCTAGAACCCTATTGCAGCCACGTAAAACTTGCAACAACAATTAGAGGACGTCTAACTTGTTTTTGCAGCAAGTGTTTTGTGATGTGATATGGCCAAAAGTTGTGATGTATGGTGAATGATATATTGTGATGTATGAGATCATGTTCTTGTAATAGGAATCACGACTTGCATGTCGATGAGTATGACAACCGGCAGGAGCCATAGGAGTTGTCTTAATTATTGTATGACCTGCGTGTCATTGATTCAACGCCATGTAATTACTTTGCTTTATTGCTAAACCGTTAGCTATAGTAGTAGAAGTAATAGTTGGCGAGCAACTTCATGGAGACACGATGATGGAGATCATAGTGTCATGCCGGTGACAAGATGATCATGGAGCCCCGAAGATGGAGATCAAAGGAGCTATATGATATTGGCCATATCATGTCACTACTATATAATTGCATGTGATGTTTATTATGATTATGCATCTTGTTTACTTAGAACGATGGTAGTAAATAAGATGATCCCTTATAATAATTTCAAGAAAGTGTTTTCCCTACATGCGCCGTTGCTAAAGTTAAAGTTCGTTTCGAAGCACCACGTGATGATCGGGTGTGATAGATTCTTACGTTCACATACAACGGGTGTAAGACAGATTTACACATGCAAAACACTTAGGTTAACTTGACGAGCCTAGCATGTACAGACATGGCCTCGAAACACAAGAGACCGAAAGGTCGAACATGAGTCGTATGGAAGATACGATCAACATGGAGATGTTCACCGACGATAACTAGTCCGTCTCACGTGATGATCGAACACGGCCTAGCCGACTCGGATCATGTAACACTTAGATGACTAGAGGGATGTCAAATCTGAGTGGGAGTTCATTAAATAATTTGATTAGATGGACTTAATTATCATGAACTTTAGTCTAAAATCTTTGCAAAATGTCTTGTAGATCAAATGGCCAACGCTCATGTCACCATGAACTTCAACGCGTTCCTAGAGAAACCAAGTTGAAAGATGATGGCAAAGCAACTATTCGGACGGGTCCTAACCCGAGGATCATCCTCATAGCTGCCAAGAAACAATATGTCCTAAAAGCGCCGCTAGATGAAGCACCCATCGAGAGAACCAAGACGTTATGAACGCTTGGCAGTCTCGTCTTGATGATTACTCCCTCGTTCGGTGCGGCATGCTTTACTGACTTAGAACCGGGGCTCCAAAAGCGTTTTGAGCAACACGGAGCATATGAGATGTTCGAGGAGCTGAAACTGGTTTTCCAAGCTCATGCCCGGTCGAGAGATATGAAGTCTCCGACAAGTTCTATAGTTGTAAGATGGAGGAAAATAGTTACATCGGTGAGCACATACTCAAAATATCAGGTTGCACAACCGTTTGTCCTAACCGGACATTAACCTCCCGGACGAGGCGGTCATTGACATAATCCTTGATCGCTCCCACCGAGCTACAAGAGCTTTGTGATGAACTACAATATGCAGGGGATGGTGAAAACTATTCCTAAAGTATTTTCAATCTGAAGTCAGCAGAGGTAGAAATCAAGAAGGAGCATCAAGTGTTGATGGTCAATAAAACCACTAAGTTCAAGAAGGGCAAGGGTAAGAAGAACTTCAAGAAGGACGGCAAGGATGTTGCCGCTACCGTAAGCCGATTGCCGAGGAAGAAGTCGTGCAATGGACCCAAGCCCGAGACTGAGTGTTTTTATTGCAAGGGAAGGGTCCTTTGGAAGCGGAACTGCACCAAATACTTAGCAGACAAGAAGGCCGGCAACACTAAAGATATATTTGATATACATGTAATTGATGTGTACCTTACCAGTACTCGTAGTAACTCCTGGGTATTTGATACCGGTGCCGTTGCTTATATTTGTAACTCGCAGAAGGAGCTGCGGAATAAGCGGAGACTGGCGAAGGACGAGGTGACGATGCGCGTCGGGAATGGTTCCAAGGTCGATGTGATCGCCGTCGGCACGCTACCTCTACATTTACCTACGGGATTAGTTTTAAACCTCAATAATTGTTATTTAGTGCCAAGTTTGAGCATGAACATTGTATCAGGATCTCATTTAATACGAGATGGCTACTCATTTAAATCCGAGAATAATGGTTGTTCTATTTATATGAGAGGTATGTTTTATGGTCATGCTCCGATGGTCAATGGTTTATTCTTAATGAATCTCGAACGTGATGTTACACATATTCATAGTGTGAATACCAAAAGATGTAAAGTTGATAACGATAATCCCAGATACTTGTGGTACTGCCGCCTTGGTCACATTGGTGTCAAGCGCATGAAGAAGCTCCATGCAGATGGACTTTTAAAGTCTCTTGATTATGAATCATTTGACACATGCGAACCGTGCCTCATGGGCAAAATGACCAAGACTCCGTTCTCCGGAACAATGGAGCGAGCAACCAACTTATTAGAAATCATACATACCGACGGGTGCGGTCCAATGAGCGTTGAGGCTCGCAGAAGATATCGTCATGTTCTCACTCTCACAGACGACTTAAGTAGATATGGGTATGTCTACTTGATGAAACACAAGTCTGAGACCTTTGAAAAGTTCAAGGAATTTCAGAATGAGGTAGAGAATCAACGTGACCGAAAAATAAAGTTCTTCTGATCAGATCGTGGAGGAGAATATTTAAGTCACGAATTTGGTACACACTTAAGGAAATGTGGAATCGTTTCACAACTCACGCCGCTGGAACACCTCGGTGTAACGGTGTGTCCGAACGTCGTAATCGCACTCTATTGGATATGGTGCGATCTATGATGTCTCTTCTTGATTTGCCGCTATCATTTTGGGGATACGCTCTAGAGACAGCGACTACATTCACTTTAAATAGGGCACCGTCTAAATTTGTTGAGACGACACCATATGAATTATGGTTTGGGAAGAAACCTAAGGCTGTCGTTTCTAAAAGTTTGGGGATGCGATGCTTATGTCAAGAAACTTCAACCCGAAAAGCTCGAACCCAAGTTGGAAAAATGCGTCTTCATAGGATACCCTAAGGAAACCATTGGGTATACCTTCTACCTTAGATCCGAAGGCAAGATCTTTGTTGCCAAGAACGGATCCTTTACGGAAAAGAGTTTCTCTCGAAAGGAGTAAGTGGGAGGAAAGTAGAACTTCGATGAAGTACTACCTCTTGAACCGGAAAGTAGTGCGGCTCAGGAAAATGTTCATGTGGTGCCTACACCGGTGGAGAGGAAATTAATGATGATGATCAACGTGCCGGATCAAGTTGCTCTTGAACCGTGGGTCCACAAGGACACGTTCCACACCAGTGGTATGGCAACCCTGTCACGGAAATCATGTTGTTGGACAACGGTGAACCTTGAACTATGAAGAAGCGATGGCGGGCCCAGATTCCAACAAATGGCTTGAAGCCATGCAATCCGAGATAGGATCCATGTATGAAAACAAAGTATGGACTTTGACAGACTTGCCCGATGATCGGCGAGCGATAGAAAACAAATGGATCTTTAAGAAGAAGACGGACGCGGATGGTAACGTTACCATCTATAAAGCTCGACTTGTCGCTAAGGGTTATCGGCAAGTTCAAGGGGTTGACTATGATGAGACTTTTTCTCCCGTAGCGAAGCTGAAGTCCGTCTGAATCATGTTAGCAAGTGCCGCATACTATGATTATGAGATATGGCAAATGGGCGTCAAAACGGCATTCCTTAACGGCTATCTTAAGGAAGAACTGTATATGATGCAGCCGGAAGGTTTTGTCGACCCTAAGAATGCTAACAAGGTATGCAAGCTTCAGCGATCCATTTATGGGCTGGTGCAAGCATCTCGGAGTTGGAACATTCGCTTTGATGAGATGATCAAAGCGTTTGGGTTTATGCAGACTTATGGAGAAGCCTGCGTTTACAAGAAAGTGAGTGGGAGCTCTGTAGCATTTCTCATATTATATGTAGATGACATACTTTTGATGGGAAATGATATAGAACTTTTGGACAGCATTAAGGCCTACTTGAATCAGAGTTTTTCAATGAAGGACTTTGGAGTAGCTGCTTACATATTAGGCATCAAGATCTATAGGGATAGATCGAGACGCCTCATAGGTCTTTCACAAAGCACATACCTTGATAAGATATTGAAGAAGTTCAAAATGGATCAGTCCAAGAAAGGGTTCTTGCAGTATTACAAGGTGTGAAATTGAGCTCGGTCAATGTCCCACCACGGCAGAAGATATACAAGAGATGAGTGTCATCCCCTATGCCTCGACCATAGGGTCTATTATGTATGCCATGCTGTGTACCGGACCTGATGTAAACCTTGCCGTAAGTTTGGTAGGAAGGTACCAAAGTAATCCCGCAAGGAACACCGGACAGCGGTCAAGAATATCCTGAAGTACACGAAAAGGACTAAGGACATGTTTCTCGTTTATGGAGGTGACGAAGAGCTCGTCAGAAGGGTTACGTCGGCGCTAGCTTCGACTACAGATCTGGATGACTCTAAGTCACAAACCGGATACGTGTATATGTTGAATGGTGGAGTAGTAAGCTGGTGCGGTACAAGCAGAAGCGTCGTGGCGGGATCTACATGTGAAGCGGAGTACATGGCAGCCTCGGAGGCAGCGCATGAAGCGATTTGGGTGAAGGAGTTCATCACCGACCTAGGAGTCATATCCAATGCGTCGGGGCCGATCAAACTCTTACGTGACAACACCGGAGCTATTGCACTTGCCAAGGAGCCCAGGTTTCACAAGAAGACCGAGCACATCAAGCGCCGCTTCAACTCCATTCGTGAAATGTTCAAGATGGAGACATAGAAATTTGCAAAGTGCATACGGATCTGAATGTCGCAGATCCGTTGACTAAACCTCTTCCGCGAGCAAAACATGATCAACACAAGAACTCTATGGGTGTTCGATTCATCACAATGTAACTAGATTATTGACTCTAGTGCAAGTGGGAGACTGTTGGAAATATGCCCTTGAGGCAATAATAAAAGGATTATTATTATATTTCCTTGTTCATGATAATTGTCTTTTATTCATGCTATAATTGTATTATCCGGAAATCATAATACACGTGTGAATACATAGACCACAAGATGTCCCTAGTGAGCCTCTAGTTGACTAGCTCGTTGATCAACAGATAGTCATGGTTTCCTGACTATGGACATTGGATGTCATTGATAACGGGATCACATCATTAGGAGAATGATGTGATGGACAAGACCCAATACTAAGCATAGCACAAGATCGTGTAGTTCGTTTCTCTAGAGCTTTTCCAATGTCAAGTATCTTTTCCTTAGACCATGAGATCGTGTAACTCCGGATACCGTAGGAGTGCTTTGGGTGTACCAAACGTCACAACGTAACTGGGTGACTATAAAGGTGCACTACAGGTATCTCCGAAAGTGTCATTGGGTTGACCTGGATCGAGATCGGATTTGTCACTCCGTATGACGGAGAGGTATCACTTGGGCCCACTCGGTAGTGCATCATCATAATGAGCTCAAAGTGACCAAGTGTCCGGTCACGGGATCATGCATTACGATGCGAGTAAAGTGACTTGCTTAACGAGATTGAACGAGGTATTGGGATACCGACGATCGAATCTCGGGCAAGTAACATACCGATTGACAAAGGGAATTGAATACTGGGGTTGCTTGAATCCTCGACATCGTGGTTCATCCGATGAGATCATCGAGGAGCATGTGGGAGCCAACATGGGTATCCAGATCCCGCTGTTGGTTATTGACCGGAGAGCCGTCTCGGTCATGTCTGCATGTCTCCCGAACCCGTAGGGTCTACCCACTTAAGGTTCGGTGACGCTAGGGTTGTACGAATATGAGTATGCAGCAAACCGAAAGTTGCTCGGAGTCCCGGATGAGATCCTGGACGTCACGAGGAGTTCCGGAATGGTCTAGAGGTAAAGAATTATATATAGGAAGTGCTATTTCGGCCATCGGGTGAGTTTCGGGGGTCACCGGTATTGTACCGGGACCACCGGAAGGATCCCGGGGGTCCACCGGGTGGGGCCACCTATCCCGGAGGGTCCCGTGGGCTGAAGTGGGGAGGGAACCAACCCCTAGTGGGCTGGTGCGCCTCCCCCTTGGGCCCCCCTGCGCCTAGGGTTGGAAACCCTAGGGTGAAGCGCACCACTTGCCTTGGGGGCACTCCACCCCGGCGCCGCCTCGGGAGATTGCATCTCGGGGCGGCGCCCCCACAGGGCCCTATATAAAGGAGGGGAGGGAGGCAGCCGCGCCCCTGAAGCTTTGGCGCCTCCTCTCCCCTGCTGCACCTCCTCCTCCTCCCGTAGTTGCTTGGCGAAGCCCTGCCGGAGTCCTGCTGCATCCACCACCACGCCGTCGTGCTGCTGGATCTTCATCAACCTCTCCCTCCTCCTTGCTGGATCAAGGTGCGGGAGATGTCATCCGCTCCGTACGTGTGTTGAACGCGGAGGTGCTGTCCGTTCGGCACTTGGTCATCGGTGATTTGGATCACGACGAGTACGACTGCCTCAACCCCGTTCTCTTGAACGCTTCCGCTCGCGATCTACAAAGGTATGTAGATGCACTATTATCACTCGTTGCTAGATGAACTCATAGATGGATCTTGGTGAAACCGTAGGAAATTTTTTATTTTCTGCAACGTTCCCCAACACTATCTTCTATGTCAAGCAATTTGCAATAACTATGGTAGAAGTGTTCGGTCCACAGTACTTGAGAGCACCCAATGCTCAAGACACTCAGAGGCTTTTGGAGATGAACAAAGATCGAGGGTTTCCAGGTATGCTCGGGTCTGTAGATTGCATGCATTGGAAATGGAAGAATTGTCCAAAAGCATGGCATGGACAATTCAAGGGTCGTGGGAAGGATGCCACTATCATTCTTGAGGCGATTCTTGATTATGAAACATGGATTTGGCATGCATATTTTGGTATGCCCGGTTCTTGCAACGACATCAACGTGCTCGACCGGTCATCTCTCTTTGCCAACTTAGCAAATGGTGAAGCACCACCGGTGACCTTCGAAGCAAATGGCCGCACCTACAACTATGGGTACTATCTTGCAGATGGGATCTACCCGAGGTGGAGTACATTCGTCAAGCCGGTTGCAACACCTCAAGGTAAGAAAGAACTTGTCTTTCATAATGCACAAGCGGCGGCTAGAAAAGATGTTGAGAGGGCATTTGGGATTTTGCAATCCCAATTTGCTATTGTGCGAGGACCAGCTAGATTTTGGGATCAAAAGATCCTTTGGTACATCATGACCGCTTGTGTGATCATGCATAACATGATCATTGAGAACGAGCGTGGAAAAGATTTAGATTACAACTTCTATCACTTGATGGGCATTCCTGTTAACCCCATGCGAAAAGAATAGCGTATCAGACGTTTCATGAAGGTGTACAGCGAGATTAGAGATAGCGATGTGCATGACCAACTCCAGGAAGATTTGATGAAAGAGCATTGGAAATGGCATGGCGAAAGATCCGCATAGATTCATTATTTGTTTGTTCAAAACTATGTTGTATTTGTGTTGCATTTCATCTCCTGGATCTGAAGAACTATGTAATAATTTGATGTTGTGGACATGAAATATTTTTATGTTGTTTTAAAACATGTTTTATGCAATATGTGCGGCTGTACAGTGGCTGGACAACGGCTAAACAGCAGCCGTGCTGCTGCTGGCCGGTTTTGGACCATGAATTTGGACCATCTATTGGAGTTGCTCTTTTGGACCATGAATTTGGATCATCTATTGGAGTTGGCCTTTTTTCGGAGCTCCAAAATGCATTTTTTGGCGGTTTAAATTTTACATCTTCGGTTTTGAGCCGTCAAAATTTAGACCATCTATTGAAGATTCTCTAAGGTCGTACTTAGACAGTTGACGTATTATTAATCCAGAAGCTTTAGACCTCTCCGATGTTGTAAGCTTATTATGCGTGCTTGAGTACGGAATTCCTGGACTTATGGGGAGCTTCTCATAGCTGCTTATTACCCAATGTTGTTGGAGCGGTTTTGTTTAGTAGCAGGATGAAACACATGGGCTCATTAGCAGGTCTAAGGAAGGGCAAAAGGTTATTCGGTTAACTTGGTTAGTGAAAAACACTGATGGGCCTCCTGTATGTGTGATCGCCTGGAAAAGATCATATCTCATTGGTACTTGCTGTTAGAACAGGGTTGTGCTGTGTGTGTAGTTATCATATTGTATAGAGGCTTCTTTGCTTATTTCCCTTCATGTATATGTGCTGGTCTGTTGGCCCGATGAAATATATGCTCACTTCATAACATGGTATAAGAGCTAGGGTTAGGTTCCCCAGCCACCGCCTCCGGCCGCCGCCGCTGCTCCTCTCTTCATCGATCCTCTGATGTGATCCTATGTGTTTTTGCTACTGATCCTGTTAATAAGGACACCGAAGGAAGAAAAGAGAGGTATATTGTGCCTGCACTGCGTCAATAATTTGTGACGATAAGGCTGTCAAACTGTACATCACTAAAGTGGCGACAGAAAAATAATATTCATATACGGGGAGGCTGGATAACAGGAGGAGTGCAGCCCTTGAACCAGTCTAAGATTGGTTTTGATCGGTTTGGCTACGTGGTCAAGAAGCATGCAGAACGCAAAGAAAGCTGGGATTACAAGACTCCATGTATGGATGGCAACCAACAGTGTTGATTTCAATAAAGAAAGGACCTGACACGTATCCATTTTTGTTTGGAAAAAAAGGCCTGCGTGCCTAAATTGCCGCGCTAATTAGCCGGTTGTTAATTAGATTAGAATAATAGTCGGTTAGGATATTTAGAGAAGTACTAGTCAGGTACGATAGGTTTAGGCCGGCCAGGGCCAGCGCACTATTTATTCTTCCGTCGTTTTTTAGGTTGTTTTGGTTCTGGAACAGAGGAAAAGCAAGTCGGGTATCTCCCCGTAGCGTATTTTTGTCAAGGAGTTTTAATTATTACTTTATGTTTTTGGCGATGGATTAGAGACGCCGTCTCTAGTTTGTTGCTGATCAGTGGAGGATCGTCCACGTACTTCCTCTCTCGGGTGTGCGTGTTGTTTCTGTGGTGATTGCATCTACAAGATCGCGAGCGTCACATCGTTTCAGGAGACACCGTATCGTGAAAAATTGGGAAAATTATTTGCGCCGTCGAGTTTCTGTCGACGTTCGCATCAAGTGGTATTCAGAGCAAGGTATGGTACAATTTTTTTTGCTCGGCTATTTGATTCAATTGTTTGAAAGATGGTGAACTCGCAGCATGAGAAATCTGATCATGAGGAGGGCGATGAACTTCCGGAGGATCTGAATATAAGTGATGATTTACATATCCATCTGATGTCGATCAAGGGAGCGAACAAGAAGCTTGGGACAAGGGTTGAGGAGTTGTGTGCAAATATTGTTGGCGTCGAGGACAGGTTGAACGAGCGTTTGACTGCCAGCGACCGACAGCGCACTGATGGTCTACAGGTGGTGACTGCGAGTCTTAATCGGCTCACTGCAGCAGTTCAGCGCCTTCAGGCGAGAGATGTGGCACCCCGACAGTCCCGCTCACCACGACGACATCGTGACCGCGATAATGACGATGATGGTGATTTTTTTGAGCATTCCGATGCCCGTGAAGGCTTACCTCACCGACCACGGCATGATGCTCGAGCTCACTGCCATGCTGGGCAGCGCCATGACTATGGCGGCAATGGTGCCCACGAGGATGATGGTTTGGGTCGAATCAAGATGACCATACCTAAATTCTCGGGACATTGTGCTGACCCGAAGAAATTTTTGGAGTGGGAGATCCGCGTAAATCAGATTTTTTGATGGTCACAACTACTCCGAAGAGAAGAAGGTTCGTGTTGCATCTATGAAATTTACAGAGTATGATCTTGTATGGTGGGATAATACCGTACTAATGAGCGACCAACGACATGTGCTGACATGAAGCGAATCATGAGGGAACGTTTTGTGCCTGCTTACTACACTCGCCAGCTTCATAGTAGACTGCGTCGTCTAGTGCAAGGTACGAAATCAGTTGATGAGTACTATAAGGAGATGCAAGTTTTGATGATCCGTACAACTGTGCGTGAGTCTGCGGAGGCGACCATGGTATGTTCTTTGAGGGGTTAGAAGAAAAGATTCGCGACCGTGTTGATTTAATGCAATATGATGATATTCATGAGTTGCTTCATCAAGCGAAGCGTGCTGAACGTTGGGTATTGGAGAAGCAAGCTTCAGAGACTCATCCAACTTACAACAGTGGGCGATGTAGTTCTTCTCCTATTGATGGTGGGTTTAGTGCTAAACCGACTCCTTCTTATAAGTCGGGAAGCATTGAACAGAGCAAAGTGGCGGCTGCGTCAAAGGAGATTTCTCAGGTTTCATCTAATGCGTCTTCATCTCATCATCGTAATATTATTTGCCATAATTGTGGAGGACGTGGACACATGAAGCATGAGTGTTCCAATCAACGAAGGGTTCTACTTGTTGATGCGGAATATATTTCAGAATCTGAAGATGAGACGCCTAAGTTAGAGGATGGAATTGAAAAAGGTCATGGTGATACCATACTATATTATCCTCAAGATGATCCTGATATGGAGAGTTTGCTAGCACATAAGGTCCAGCGAGATGACAAGACCATTGTTGAACAAGGACATCGGTGGAGTATTTTTCAAACTGCATGTATCATCAAGGGAGAGGTTTGCAAACTGATAATTGATGGTGGCAGTGCTAGCAACATGATTAGCAAGAATGTGGTGGAGTCTCTTTCTTTGTCAATGTGGGAGCACCCAAAACCATACTATATGAAGTGGATCAATGATGTGGGCAAAGTGAAGGTTACTCACCGGGTGAAGGTCCCTTTTTCTGTTGATGGTTATGTTGATAAAGTGGAATGCGACGTTATGCCACTATATGTTTGTCATCTTATTTTGGGACGTCCATGGCAGCATGATGTTAACGCTCTCCATCATGGACGAACAAATAGGTACACTTTTATGCATAAGGGTGAGTTCTACGCTATACTTCCAAAAGATGCAAAAGATATCAGTTGTATCATAGAAGTGTTCAAGAAAAAATCCGCAAGGTATAGACTGAAACCGAGGACGGTTTTTGTTCAAGGGAGGGAGGATGATGTGACCCCATGTGTTCTCGCTACCGATCCTGTTAATAAGGACACCGAAGGAAGAAAAGAGAGGTATATTGTGCCTGCACTGCGTCAACAATTTGTGACGATAAGGTCATCAAACTGTACAGCACCGAAACGGCGACAGAAAAATAATATTCATATACGGGGAGGCTGGATAACAGGAGGAGTGCAGCCCTTGAACCAGTCTAAGATTGGTTTTGATCGGTTTGGCTACGTGGTCAAGAAGCATGCAGAACGCAAGAAAAACTGGGATTACAAGACTTCATGTGTGGATGGCAACCAACGTGTTGATTTCAATAAAGAAAGGACCTGACACGTATGCATCTTTGTTTGGAAAGAAAAGGCTTGCGTGCCTAAATTGCCGCGCTAATTAGCCTAGAGAAGTACTATAGTCAGGTACGATAGGTTTAGGCCGGTCAGGGTCAGCGCACTATTTATTCTTCCGTGCGCACTATTTATTCTTCCGTGCCGTAGCGTTAGAGGGAGTTTTTTAGGCTGTTTTGGTTCTGGAAGGAAAAGCAAGTTGGGGTATCTCCCCGTAGCGTGTTTTTGTCAAGGAGCTTTAATTATTGCTTTGTGTTTTTGGCGAGGGATTAGAGACGCCGTCTCTAGTTTGCTGCTGATCCATGGAGGATCATCCACGTACTTCTTTTTTTGGGTGTGTGTGTTGTTTCTGTTATGATTTCATCTACAAGATCGTGAGCGTCATACCGTTTCAGGAGACACCGTACCGTGAAAGATTGGGAAAATTATTCGCGCCGTCGAGTTTCTGTCGACTTTCGCATCAGCCTTTCCCCTCTTCTTCCTGGTAGCTGCTGCCCAGGCCGCCGCCGTTCCAGGCTGCTCCTGCCGCCGTCCTTCTCGGCTGGCGCTGCCGCCTCAACGTGCTGTTGTTGCTGCTACTGCTCCTCTTCTCTGCTGCTGCTGCTATTCTTCAACAAGCCGTTGCTGCTGCTCTTCAACATGTGGCTGCTGCTGCTCTTCTCCTCTTGGTCAGCCGCCGCCATCAAGCTGTGCCTCCTCCTGCTGCTGCTCTGCTGGAATGGCGCCCTCCACCACCACCCGTGCTGTCCCAGTCCCATGATGTCCTGTTATCTTCAACGGACAGAACTACAGGGACTGGGTGCAACACATGAAGCTGCACATGAGGGGCGGTGGTGCAGGAGCACCTCTCTGGTGCTCTGCCTTGTCCCCTGCTGCCCACTCCTCCGGCTGAGTTGGCCTTCCCTGTTGATGCCGATGAAACCAAGCAGCGTGAGATGCTAGATGCTTTTGAAGAGGCCACTGAAGAGTATCAGAATTAACTCCACTTGTACAAGCAATGGACAAATGATGATGCTCGAGCCTCTTCTATCTTGGTGAACAACATGGATGTTGATCTCACCATGGATGTGGTGGCCCTTAACACCGCATATCAGATGTGGGAGAGATGGACCACTGCCGAACAGCAGCAACAACCAAAAGAGTGCGAACAGTGGTCATGTGAGCAACAGGAGCAAAAGCCTCATCATAGTCACGATCATACTCCTGCCGGAAGCCACGCGCAACACGACGAGCTTTGCAGCGCACGAGAGAACCATCTGAATGTGTCTTAACCTTGTAGACCCATTTGCAAGTGATGGGTCTAACGCCTGTAGGCATGGGTACAAGGTCCCAAGTGCCTGTGCGCTCAAGAGCATGAATCTCCTCTGCCATAGCATGCTACCATTCAGAATGAGCAGCAGCCTCACGATACGTAGATGGCTCAACAAGAGCGGCAGCAGCAGCAACAGAGTACGCAGGAGGCTGGAGAGTGGCGATCACGCAGATTATACCGAGGAGCAGGAGGGGTAGGTGGTTCTGAAGGAATGGGACCCAACAGGGAAGGAGTGGAAGTGGAAGTGGGTGCATCCGAGGGAGAAGGGTGTTGAGCATGACGTGAGTAGACAAAAGGAAGCGGAAGGAGAGGGCAAGTGGAAGGTGGCGCATCAGAGGGAGAAGGATGCTGAGCATGACGGGAGTAGGTAAAAGGAAAAAGAGAGAGAGTGGATGGCCCAACTCGGGTAGGAGAGTCAGGAATAGAAACCTCATCCCGTGTAAGCCGAAGCTCATGAGCAGACACAGGTGAAAGGCCAGGTGACGATAAAGCTGAAGAATCAGGTAGAGTCAAAAAAGAGAAATGCTCGACTAACGACTCGGTGGTGGCAGTAGAATAATGACGAGGGTAGAAGAAGCGAGACTCATCAAAAGTGACATCTTTGGAGATTCTCAGTCTCCGAACAATAGGGTCCCAACACAGCTTTTTCCTGTCCAAACTCGATGTCCAAAGTCCCCCTTGAGTTTGTGTGTGTGTATGGGGGGGGGGGGGAGTGGGGTGTTAGAACAGGGTTTTGCTGTATGTGTAGTTATCATATTGTATAGGGCCTTCTTTGCTTATTTCCCTTCATGTATATGTGCTGGCTTGTTGGCCCGACGGAATATATGCTCACTTCATAACACTTGCAACCTCGTGGCCGTCATCCATCAGAATCTTCTTCGCGGGAAGCAGGTGGTATTTATGGCCTGACGTTCTCTTGCTCAACTTATATCTAAAGCCTGTCTCACTACAACAGGGCGGCAAGCTGCCCCTCCTCCAGTCAGTACACACTGGCGATCCATGGGGAACAAAGCAGCGTCTGCTTATATATGAACGTGGTGAAGGAATTACCCGCAAAAAGATAGGGAAAAAATAATAATTTGAACTACCCGCAAAAAAAAAAAAAAACGTGGTGAAGGAAAGTCCATAGCGAAGTAAAATGTCTCGTATCAAAATTCCCTCCCCCAGCCCAAGAGTATGCGATGTGATGCCTTGTACCAACGAGATGGCATGCCAGATAACACACACCATAGTTTCCTCGATATCTTTTATTATATATTCAAACACACAAGGCACCTTCAGTAATAATTTACATGTGACAACAAAGTGGCGAACGCCGGGCGCGCTTCATCCGCCCCACCTGGTAAAGCCACCGAACCTCATTTCAGAGACATGCGTCTGTACTCCCTCATGGTGTTTGTGATGGCCTGCTCAACCGGCAGCCTCTCCATGCTCGAGGCGCCGTAGAATCCATGGACCCGGTTCGTGTTCTTCAGGACAAACTCCGCCTCTCGGGGCCCTGATATGGGACCTGATGGTGGAAATGCCCATGAGAATCACATGATTTATCAAGACACCATATCTGTTACTTGAGGTCTGCATGAAGCAGAGACTGCTTACCTCCATGGCAGAGAACAATGATGTCAGGGTTAACGCTGACCGCGGCATCCGCAATGGCTTGAACCCGGGCAACACTGTCATCCAAAGTGGCAGCCGTCTTTGCGCCGATCGATCCAGCTGTTGTGAGGCCCATATGTGCGACTACAATGTGAGCTCCGGCCTTGGCCATGGCAGCGCCTTCTTCTGGATTGAAAGCATACGGGGTCGTCAGGAAACCCATGCTGTGAGCTCTTGAGATCATCTCCACTTCCATGCTGGCAAAAAGACCAAGATCAATTTAACATAATTTCCTTGAACACACACTCAAATGCGGAAGTTAGCATCATTTCAGAATTCAGATATGCAAATCTTCCCCTCAGCAGAAAAATAAATAACGAAAACTAACTGTTACGAAGTCACTGAAACAGAAACTATATCCAAAATTCAGTACGGAATTTTTCATGCGCACATTATATGTTTGTGCCATGGCATGGATAGAACATGTAACCGAAAAATAAGGATGTGGTGAATCGATACCTGTAGCCCATTCCAGTTTCTTCCAAGTTCTCTCTGAAGTTCCCATCAAACAGGCCAACCGTAGGGAAATTCTGGACACCACAAAATCCAATGGCTTCTAGCTGTTTAAGAAAGTAATCCATTCTACGAAATGGATCGGTAGCGCAAACTCCAGCAAGAACAGGGACTTCTTTAACGACCTAAATTAGCACCTCATTAACTCCCAGCTATACTCAAGTCAGTTGTCAGGAAAACAAAAGAATGAACCACGTTACTAAAAAAACTTACAGGCAACACTTCATTGGCCATCTCAAGTACAATTGCATTTGCGTCAGCAAATGGTAGGAGCCCTGCTAATGAGCCCCTTCCAGCCATACGGAACCTCCCGGAATTGTACAGCACAATCAGATCAACCCCACCAGCTTCTTCAAACTTTGCAGATATGCCCGTGCCAGCACCGGCTCCAATTACAGGAATACCCTCACCGATTTGTTGCTTTAACTTATGTAGTATTGACTTTGTTTTTTGCAAAGTTTCTGTCAATATTGAAGAGTAAGCAATTAGAATCATTAGGGTATAGAATTGTGTCAATAGATCTCAAGAACCGAAATGAATGACAAACACCCTGTAACATGTCATGCCAAACAAGGAGACAATGAGCTGAAAATAAAATTATGAAATCTACTCCCTCCGTTCCAAATTACTCGTCGCAGAAATGGATGTATCTAGAACTAAAATACATCTAGATACATCCATACTTGCGACAAGTAATTCGGAACGGAGGGAGTATGTAACTTGTGTGGTATCACGTGAGGGTTCGGAATGCTTATTATGCCCTAGAATCTTATGTCGAACCTCTGACCTTTCATAGTTATTTCATCCATGCAAACGGGTACTATAATGTGTAAAATCATTAGAGTTTTGACATTACCCCTTTGTAAAAGCATACTGTACTGCAAATAGACTAAAACTTAGTGCACTTAGTAACAGCTGAAGTTAATCCTAATGTGTCTGCAAACATGTGAGGTGACACCAAACATTTCTGATTTGGCACAGTAGAGAGGTAGCAGTTATTTTTTAGAAAAGGAGGATTACCCCCGGCCTCTGCATCAGAGTGATGCATGCAGCCCCAAGTAGAGAGGTAACAGGTGACGATAGCATCAAGTATTTTGTGGTTGATTGATATCATAAAGGATAGGTATGTACGCCGAGCTTGTCCTATGTGCATGTTGAGTTCATCCCCAGCTACGTTGAGTTTCTTTGGGGCTACATGATTCCTTCGAAACACAATGGAATCTCTTTGAATAGAGACTTCTGTTCCCACGTCAGAACTGTGCCTAAGTGCTGGGACCATTTCTGTCCGCCCTTGGACAACTCCACAACAATTTCATGATACCAAGACTAGAGAAGGGTGGACAACATCAAAAGGTGAAGCAGAGTACAGATTCTTGAAGCACAGCCCCAAAGGTGTTGTCACTCACAACTATCTTGACCTCTTGGATCAATGGAGACACAAAAATTGTGACAAAAACCTAGGCATGGAAGCATGAAAATAAAAACGAAATTAGAACTTCGCCCTGAAGGATTTTCTGTTAGGTGACATAGCAGATAACAAAGTACATACCAGATAGCCTTCCACAATTTTTTCATAACAAACAAACAAATTGATTCACTGAACAATATGTTTGTGCGGGCATAATAAATTTGGGCTCACCAGATGGGAACAGAATCACCACTAACCTGGTCTTGCATCAGGGAAATCCACGGGGGGTCTCCATATGATAGAACTATCTGAAGTTTTCTGTCCTGAAGAAGCTTCTTTTTCATTTGTGTCTTGCTTTGGTAGGACCATGTTGTTTTTCTGAGTTATGGCACTAGATGCCTTTATATCCATGCTCAAGAATGCATCCACCAAGGCGTTGGCAAATTCAGGATCGTTTATATGATAAGGAAGCAGCTTCACCTGTCAACAAGCCAATCAGTTCAGTTCATTCGACGACCCTTTGTATCCATACTCTAGCGATGCAACTAACATATTATGTAACATGAAGAAACCTGTCTGTTCTCAGTTTTGACAAGACGAGTATTTAACTCATCCAAGAGTGCAGATGTAGCCTCAGGATCATAAAACGGCATTCCAGGTGCATCTATTGCAGAGATGCCCTTCTGTGGAAGACAAACAGTAACTGTAGATAAAGATTTGTTCAGCTTGTCAGCAATAAACTGAGCAAATTTCTTGTTCTCCTCCACGGTCGTCCGCATCAACGAAATCTGAAAGAATTACATGGTCTTTTACTCACAGCAAGAAAACTAGGAAATGAGAAATCCTCATGAATACCGGCACATAAAGTACATATTTGTAAGGTACAATTACTGCTTGCATGTAACAGATGGATTTTCTCATCTGAATATGGCGATTCTAATCCTAATCTTATTAGGACTCAAAACAGGTGTGGTACCCCGAGGAATCCTACTAGGACACGTAGTCCACTTGCTTTAGAAGAGGACAAGTGGGAGCCTATATAAACTCTTGACGAGATGGCCAGATGATCTCAATTCAAGCAATTGCGCAAATCAAATCAAGGTCCAAGAAAGAGAGGATTAGATGCTATGTTCCATTAGCTCAATATTCTTTTATAGAGACAGGATCCAAGGGTCCCAAAAGGTCTGAGAGGGTTGTGGAGAATGGAGAATGACAATCCGCTGTACTCTTCTGAGGTCATGCTCTTGTGCTTGAAAAATTCGCGGTTAGCTTTGCCAATTTTTCTCGTTTGCGCAATTTGGCCGTGGTCAATATTTCGGTATGCTCTATCACATTCATGTACCCTGTGCACGCTCATGCCGAATCTCACAAATTTGGATCACATTCGTGGGTAGTGCATAAGAAGAGTATTCAAGTATAACGATAGATGTGTCTTTAAAGATAAGATACTGTTTTAGGGATAGGTTGGGTTGTTAGAAATAGTGTTTGACTAGACTACGTCTCGTCTATTGATTTACTTGTTAGACTCCTGTTTAGAAGGACAAGTGTTGTGTGGTTCAGACTAAGCAAAAAAATAAATATGCGAATTCTTCCTTCATCATACCCCTCTCCTATATATCTATGTACATATATCCACAACCTTACTCTTGGTAACATAATAGCATTGTCTGTAATGATATCCTAGCGTATTAATCTGGTAAACATATCATTGTGCTAACCTAACAATATATTTAGCGAACATATACATCATAAATAAAACTTGGCAAAGACCAAGTAAATTTAGGAAGCAAATCAAGGTCCAAAATAGGAAAATAATGCTATGTGTAACCTGTTCATTATGTATGTGGATCTTTCTGTCTGAGAAAGCAGCAGGTATTGTATCATGAGCTCCAAAGTTAACCATATCCAAGGCCCCAACACTGAGAACCAGAGGGATCTTTTTATCTATAGCCGCATCAAACCTGGTCTCATCACATGCCATGATACCGCCAACAATGTGATCTGCAACTTCTGTTGTTGTTATGTCCAATACACCCTACATGCAACCAAATGGAATTAAGATGAAAAACTCTACAGACAGTAAATTAACAGCAGTGGAGTTTCTGTCTGGCAATGAGTCGAGTTCATGAGCTGAAAAACATAGACAAGGACAAAAATGTACAAAACCACATGAAAGTATTACTTACCTGTATGAAACCACCTCTAACTAGTTCTTCCATTGCTTTGCCTCCGACACCAGTGGCGTGGAATACAAGCGTCTCATACCCTTCTTTGTCCAGTCTATCTTTGACCGCATTTGCACATTGTGTGGTAACACCAAACATTGTAATTCCAACAGTCAGCTTTGTGTCTGTTTCATCTGATTCACTGGAAGCCATTAATATCCCACATACCATTCCGGCGACAGCTGAAGCAGCATTGGACAATATAACACGGCTGACACTGTTTATTCCGCATATGTCAACAACTGAAGGAAACAATACCAAGTCAGATGTTCCAACATAGGGTGCAGTATTGCCACTAGCAACAGTGGATACAATAAGCTTAGGCACTCCGAGTGGTAGGGATCTTAGAGCAGGAGCAATTAGTGCGGTTCCTCCACTTCCTCCTAGGCCAACAGCAGCAACCAAGGTGCCGGCCTCATATCTGTTTTTCAGAAAGCTCTGAAGAGCCTTTGACATAAGCGCAATCGCTTCCCCTCTGTCATCTGGAAGATCTTGTTGGCTGGAATCAGGATGGCATGAGAGAACTGTATCTCTTGCAATAACTGCAATATCTTTAGAATCTTGTGCTGGTACTGTTTTAGTTGTGGAGACATCCACTATGCTTACTTTAACCTACCATTTCAATAGACCACATGTTATGCTCGAGTTAACAAAACAAATAATAAACCTACAGGGCAACTCCAAGGGTACGCACAAGTGCACATAAAGATACGGCATGTGTCAGAAGTTTGGATGCTCCAATGTGTAGTAGCAGTTGTTGGTACTTGGCAAATTATTATCTGTTACTAAGAGCAGTACCTTCGATCTTTTAAGGCTAATGTATGTGGCTAACACAAATTAATGAAGGACTCGTGTACTCTGAGCCTTAAGCAGGAAATGTACTTTGGTGAAAGTTGTAGTATAAGAATTCCTTTAGCAAAACACATGGCATCCGTTGTCACCTGTTCAATAAGCAGCCATAGGGAATTTCCATAGGCTAAAAAGTAAAAACACTACACAGTTGCTAAATTGGAAGAATATATTATCATCACATGATTTCATTAGACTCGTCTCAAATCAAGAATTGCCAACCGAAAAAAAAAGGTAGTTCCAAGAGCACAATATGACAAATAGCATAATCCATATGTTACCCTGCTACCGTAGTTCCCAATGCTATGACGCAGTTTCCACGTTCAGAGAAGGGACTCCAGTTTCTGCGTTCAGTGAAGGAATACTCCCTCAAAACTGCACTGTCGTTATAGTTTCTAAAGTAGGTGACAACGCCAAACCTTGTGGGAACAAATGAATAGAATGAACGCGTGTTCACTCCTTTCTGGATTGAGAACCGACGATCGCTTCAAGCATACGAATGGAAACCAAATTGGAGATAACTGAACTCCTCACCTAGTTGCAGGCGGGGACGAGAAGATAGGCGGACAGTGTAAGTGTAGCAGTACCTTTGGGGCGGAGGCGGAGGCGGCGAGGCTGGAGCGGAGGCGAGCGGCGAGGAAGAGCAGCTCCTCCAGCTTGGTGTCGGCCGTCCCGATGCAGAGCACCTCCATTGCCGACGCCTCGGAGCAGAGCAGAGATCGGGAGCTCAGCAGGGGGGCCGCCACGGATGGAGGGATGGGTGGGTGCCCATGGGTTAGTTGGTGTATGTAGTAGGTGCCAAACAGTGGAAATGAGGTGTGTTGACTCGCGTTCCATATCGGTGTCGTGTGCCCCGCTGCCGACGCCACGTTGGGCACGGCGGGGACAGAGGTGGGTGGGGTGGGGCTGGGGCCTGATTTGAGATCAGATTGCGTTTCGCCGATCTCCACGGCTGGCGATTTGCTCCGTGGTAGAGCATCTCTGCTTTTCCCCCCTAAACCCCTAATTATTTTTTCTAAGAGTAGTACTACCTCCGTCCCAAAATAAATGTCTCAACTTTGTATTAACTTTAGTGTAAAGTTGTACTAAGTTTAAGACACTTATTTTGGGACGGAGGGAGTATATATTAACAGGCTCGCAAAACTTTACTCCCAAAACCTTTTTCTATTCATATTCGTTTATTTACGTACATAATAATATAAAGTATATAAAATTCTATTTATGCCCGCAAGTTGTTGTGGAATCGGTTGCAATTATTTCAATGAGATTTGGTGGTATGAAACATTATCGTTTATATTAACAGTAAGGGTATCTCCAACGCCGATCATCAAATCGCTAGTAAACGTTCAGACCGCGTGGTCCGAACACTTTCAGCCCTCCAACATCGTCCACCAAACATCCACGGGCCGGTTTGCACGTCTGAATTCCCACAAATCAGAAGAAAACGTGGGACGAGCTTCCTACCATCGATCAAATTTGGCATCATAAGGCTAATCTGAATTTCTTAGGATTTTACCATGGCTACAAATATGGTTGGTAGTGCAAGTGACAAAAATGCATTTTACATAGGTTAAGAAGAAAAATAATTTTAGGCATCAAGGCTAGGGCTCAAATTTGTACAGAGTACTTATATGTATATGACATATGAAAGCTACCATAATTTTATGGGGGTTTGATCTGGTCTAGAAATATAAGCTCTAGTAAAAAAGTGTGCTTCGGCTAATTTGGAAGGTTATAAAGGAAGGGCATTTTATAGGATGATGATCTTAGGGCTGAAACTTTTACCAAAGATCGACATTGGTATAAAAATGCTATACTGAATTATGAGAATTTCGACAGGGCCATAAATATGGTTTATATTTTTTTCCCAAAAAGGACAGGAAAGAAAAGAATAAAAAAATGAAATATATTGATCAAGGCTGGCCAATATATTTATATATCTGGACTTTGCAAGTCCCAGCGAGTGTCTAAGAATTTTGGTGGAATCATTCCCAAAAATGAAAATTAGGTTTTAACAAAAAAGGAATAAAGATTTGATGAATTCCACGCATTGGAATATGGGCAACAATATTCTTTGGACGTAGGATCAACCATGACAAGCTCAAGTTTCATCTCATACCAAAATCCAAGTAAGTTTCAAATAGATACCAAAAAAGACAGAAGGCAGAACAGAGTAAAAAATCTCAATTCAGCTTTTTGGCGTGTGAGACTTATTCATGGGAGTACCTAGAACTCATCTAGATGAGATATAATTTGGTCTCATTCACTTTAAAAATAAGAACAGATACAACCCACATCAGCATACACGCATCTTATAGCATCACATCCAATGGCTATAAAAGGTGAATGAGACCAAATTATATCTCATCTAGATGAGTTCTAGCAAAACTGCTTATTCATCATTTAACAAAATGGCAAAGTAAAATATCCAAATTTATTATTTAATTAATGCAGTAATGCGTATGATGCAAAAAACAAAATAACAGACAATTTCTAATTTGGTGTAAACCCCCGGGCTGTTACATACGGTATCATGTTCCATCAAGCTAAAAATTCTAAATTTATACAACCTCAGTTTATATTATATTCTAAGCTCAAGGGAATGCATAGCCAGCATGAGATGCATTCCTCACATGATTGAGGTCTCACACTCTGATTACATAATTCATGTGCCATTCTAATAAAAATAAATAACCTTCAACATTTATTCAAAGTATATGAATATTGGGGACGATAGGATTTAGGAGTTTAAAGGAACCTATTTAGGTATTCATCCACGGTAATGTAATGCACATCAGGGTAAAGCTGAGTGGCTTCAACTCCAAATGATGGGTCGATCTCAAAGTTAGTGTGGTCCCCCTTCAACCAGACAGAGTGGCTGATTGCAAATGCTACATTCAGCGGCCCTGACGATTCTGAAACATACCCGAGAGAGCAAAATCAGTACAAAAGATAAGTATAAACGGCAACTACAACCTTATGAGAGCAAAACAAGGCTTTTACTCTGACCTTTAATCTTCTTCAGGAGTTCGTCTTCTGGGAGGTACACCCTCTCAAGTGTCTTACCAAGTTTCTTCTCCCAGAGTGAGACAAGCTCGTTATGGGACAAAGTGTTGCTTGCTGGCCTCAGATACAGGATTTTGTTCAGGGTCCTTGGATCATCTACAGCTTTAATAGTGTAGGTTCCCACGTCTTCTTCCGCCGCAAAGACTCCTATTGTCGAAAATACACACATAAGGGTGCAGCCATAATCCCATTCCTTGTTTGATTTAAATTCCGTTCTCAAAATAGAGATTAATTTCTCATATCGTAAAACTGTACAATCATATTAAGGGCATCTTGATCAGATCTACCTTTTACATTTCCATCACCCATAATGAGAACCTTCTCAGTTGGAGGCTCCGTGACCCCAATCTGCGCAAGGCTCCGCAAGAAACGACCAGCAAAGAAGTTGGAAGAGACATGTGTGTAGGGAATCCCCTCAGCCTCAATGGCACGCCTTATACGAGCTTTCCCACCGAATACTGTCTTTGCAGGTTCAACTGCATGGTTACGATCCACATCATTACCATACTCTGATGGGACGAATCTCTGCAAGAAGCTCCTCATCAATATCAGAGTTCAGTAAGAACTGCTGTAGAAAAATAATAATGACACCAGGAATGCATGGTATCAGTCTATCAGATATGAAAAAAGGCACATTCAACATGTTTTGAACAAAATAACCACAACTAATTCCCGTCCATCTCAATGATTTTTTTGTCCACCATGTTGTGGAAGGCAGGGAACAGCCTAAGTTGTCAAACCAGTTTCTTAGTACCCAAATGACTAGTGTTCTCATCAGCAAAATACGAATACTTGAAGAAAATGCAATTCACAAATTGTTTCACATAAAAGAGTTTAGGGTGCACAATTTGTTGCAATTTACAGGCCATCATTTAACAGTTTTGCATAACCATCAATAACAAAGAAATTTTGAACTATATTATCAGCTAAAGTATTCACAGTAAGCCATAAGGTGTGCGCACATAACAATTTGATATTGATGATTGGGACTTTGGAAATTACCTTTACATGCCCAACTTCCTTAATTGCCGAGATAATGAGAGTTTGATCCGGTAGTTGTTGATAACCCACGGCCGAGATCACAACATCTGCTGATTTAATGGCTGTCACCAGGCTCTCATGATCATACATATCACCCTAATGATCCAACAGTAATGTAATTGTTATACATCACTATCCAATCAAACTTATATCTTGAGGTCATTATTTCAGTAATCAACATGGGGTAACGACACAATCAGGGATGGCTATCATCCTTGCCAACATTATAGTTTAGTCTTGAATGGCATGAAAGGTTGTTGACTTGCCGCCGCCTTGTGAACACATTTCAGTATTTTATCAAACAGAAAACGACTGTGTTACAACATATACCTTTTGTCCCCAGCAAGTTGGGGCTTGAACACTGAAGAATCTTTAAAAACCTAGCAGATTTGATAAATATAAATTCTGTACATAATCCAAGCAAATCACCTAATCTTTACTTCCTTGAAGTCATCTTACATGACTATTTATTTGATCGATTGAATCGAACAGAATGAAAGGGCTCCTTGCTCTAGCATATATTTCTGTCTTGTTCATAGATATGCCACAACAGAAACCAAGTTCGCTGCTTTGTTTAGCACTCGCGCACCGCACAAGGGACAAGAAGAAAAAAGAAAGCTGCCATGAAGCAATCCAGAGAATTTCTTATCACTGTTTCTGCTATCATTCTGACGGTCTGACCCAAAATGGCACCATCCTTAGTACTAGAAGTTAGACCCACCAACTTCAAAAAAGGAGACATAAAAACAGAGGAAGGATCTGGATAAGACTAGCAAAGAAGAGCACGACGGTTGCTGACCTTGACGATGGTGACGCCGGCATCCCGGAATCCCTGGAGGACGGCGGCCTTGGCTGGGTCGGCGGGCGCGGCGTCGCGGACGAGGACGGCGGTGGGGTGGCCCTCGCGTGCGCTGGCGGCGACGATGAAGCGGCCGATGTAGCCCGTGCCGCCTATCACCAGCACCCGGCTCCTCCCCTCACCTGCAGCCGACGCCATGTACAGCAGAGCGGAAAAATAGAACACGGCAAGAACAGAATGGAGAGGCAGAATGTAGCGGTTTTCTGAGAAAATAAAAAAGGAAAAGTGCAGTGAAGTGGAGATAGACGAGGCCGCGAGTACAGGGGAAAAGGTCTAATTCCACGAAGAGTCGTGACTCGGAAGGAAGGCGGCATAATAGAGTCCACGGAATGTATGACTTTTTGAAATAGACTTTTGTCTCACTTTATAACTAAAGCAATGATTCATATAATTAGAGCAACTCCAACGGGCCGACCCAAACGGACGGCGTTTTTGTCCGTATTTTGTCCGTTTGGGTCGGCCGCTTGCCCACCGTCCGCCCTCTTTTAGTTTTGGGTCCGTAGTGTGACCAACGGGTCGACCCATTTCATGACCGCGCGCGTTTAAGATCATGCCGTCGCCTTGGTTTTGGCTCTCCAGCACGCGGGAAAGGTTCACGCGGGCGGGGAAAGCGTTTAGCGCTGCTGGGTTTTGGCGCCCCGGTAGCGTGAAAGGTTCAAGGCCGCCGACCCTTGTTATAAAGAAGGCGCTCCGTCCACACTCTGTCCGCCGCCCACTCTCGCCGCCTCTGCGCCACCATGTCGATCCGCCACCTGGGCGTTTCGGATTTTCGCGGAGTCCGCGAGCTCCGCTCCAGCGCCTTCTCCTCCGAGATCTGCTTTCGCGAGAAGCGTCTCATCCTCGGCACCTTCGACACCGCAGAGGAGGCGGCCCGCGCGCACTACGCGACGGCATGGCGCCTCTGGAGGCCTCGTCGGGATATGAATTTTCTCAACGTGTCGAGCCAGCGGGCGCAGGATCTGGCGCCTCTCCCGCGGCTTTTCACCGACGAGGATCGTCGTGTTCACCGGAGGCGGCAGCGTCGCCTCGCCATCGCAGAGAAGGACGTGGAAGCCCTTGTGATGTGGGGCGAAGGCTTCCCGCAAGACATCGTCGACGAACGCCAGTTCTACACGCAATTGAGGTTGGAGAGGGACGCGAGGAGGAGGGAGCGAGCCGCCTATCAGGAGGACAAGCGTTCGCGGAAGCATACAACTCAACTGAAACTGAAGCTACGATAAACGTCGGGTTGGAACTTGCTTGCTGACGCCTACATTCAGACGTTGGAGGAGGACATTACCGAGTCGGAGTCAGAAAGCGATGAGTAGTGGTCTTTTTCTTTTATCTGTGTATGCTAGAACTATATATGTATCCATTTTAAATTTGAAAAAATGGCTGGCGGTGTCGGCGACGTAGTAGGCGGGCGAGTGTGTGAATGCAATGTGGCACTGACCAGCGGGCCCGGTGAGGAAAGAGGGCGAGCGCGCGCGCGTCCGTCTTGTGTCCGCGCCGACGCAAATCAGGCTCAAAAATGGGCCGGGAATGGGTCGGCAGGCGGACGAAAGCGGACGCGCGTCCGTTTGGGTCGGCGCGTTGGGCCGGCTTTTTTGTCCGCGCCGACCCAAACGGACGGCCGCGAACGAAATGGGTCGCCCCATTGGAGTTGCTCTTAGTATTCAAATTTGAAACAAGAAAAACGACGGCCGGGACAACAACACAATCATACCCAATAAACACAAGAGAAATAAGAGAAAAAAGCCATCTAGTGGATGCGGACAAGCGGCCCTACGAGGACGATAGTCGACACGCTGTAATCAGAAGCACATCAAACATGACACCAAAATGATCGCGGTCACACTGCCTAAAAAGTAGGTGCCGGTGCAGCAGAAAAGGAAAGAATTTGAAGGAGTCAGACGCTTGCCTTAGAAACACCCGCTCGATCACCATTTTATTACATGTTGTCCAAAGAGTCCACGACATCGTCGCAAAGATAAGCGAGAATAAGCGGCGATGTCGCCCAGGTTGGATAGCCCTGGTCTGAAGGAACTCCGCAAGGTTCAGGGCCTCCCAGTGGGGCCCTAAAGCTTCACAGAGGAGCGTCCATAGGACCTGAGCCGTCGTACATGAGAATAGGATATGGGTCTCAGTCTCAGGCACCATGCATAAGGGGCACAAGCCATCCCCCGGACCATGCCGCTTAAGCACATCGTTCCCCGAAGGGATGCGATTTCTAAGAAGTTGCCAAACAAAAATCTTGATCTTTAAGGACAAAGGAGCCTTTCACAAGGGAGAGAGCCAGGGGATGATGGGAGACCGACATAATGCCTGGTATGCCGAGTGGATGGAGAACTCACCCGACGACGAGAGCCGCCAGGATACGGTGTCCGGATAGTCCAGCGAACACCGACAGTAAGGCTGCGCGTAATCTAGTCCACTCGACATTCTGCACCTGCCCAAACGTCTGGCGAAACCGAATATCCCACTGCCTAGATCGGGAAGCCATGGAGACAAGAATTGATAGTCCGCGTAGATAGAGAACAGGACATAGAATCCCTCCCTCAGAGGCTTGGTACCCATCCATGGGTCCAGCCAAAATTGAATGTAGACTTATTCATGCAATAAGTTCATTCAAATACTGAATGTAGACATATTCCATCCTAACTATGTATTAGGTGCGTAAAGAGAAAAGGGAAAAATAGCTTTGAGTATACAAGGATGTGGATTGGGTGGACATGGTCTCAGAGGCTAGGAAAATCCGAGACCCTATATGTCGTCGGACGAGTCCGAATGCGCGCACGTATAGTGATCGGACGGGTCTCCAATTTTATCATTTGCAACCACAAACACAATTTTCTAAACACCAAATACTCACAAACACATGTGCGTCAATCATTTTGGTCAAACATACCACAAACACAATTTTCTAAACCCCAAATACTCACAAACACATGTGCGTCAATCATTTTGGTCAAACATAGTTCAATGCACACAAATACAAATTGTTTGTACTTAAGATTTCCAGTGTGGATGCTGAAAGTGCGTTATATCGACTAGAGGGGGGGTGAATAGGCGATTTTTATGAAATTCTTCACTGAGGAATTTGCTAGTGAGGAAATTCCTTAGCAAAGAACTACTTGCAGCGGAATAAGTACTCAGAAGTAAACATAACAGAATACAAGCATGGTCATCATGATGAAATGAATACAACCACAGAGTACAGAAAGCGTAAACACATGATAGCACAGGATGAAGACAAACAGACTGAAGAAATTGAACTGAGGAAATTGAGAAAGTCTTCAGTCAAAGTCTTCAAACACAGATATGAACAAACACACAACACAAGTATGAGGAAATGAAAGAGTTGAGGAAATAGAACCAGATGGCTTGGTGAAGACAATGATTTGGTAGACCAGTTCAAGCTGCTTTGTCTCGGTTGTACATCTGGTTGGAAGCGGCTAGGTATTCAAACACGAGGACACACGATCCGGACTCACATTCCTCTCCGTATTCTCCTTGAGCTAAGGTCACACAGGCCTCGCCCAATCACTCGTGGTAAGTCTTCAGGTGACTTTCGAACATTCACAAACTTGGTCACTCGGCGATCCACAATTCCTCTTGGATGCTCTAGACCATGACGCCTAACCGTCTGGAAGAAGCACAGTCTTCAAAGGTAACAAGCGTCGGATCCACGCATGATCAATCTCTTCAGTGATGCTCAATCACTTTGAGTTTGTAGGTGTTTGGGTTTGGGTTTTCCTCACTCGATGATTTTCACTCAAAGTCCTCGGAGGATGGGATGCTCTCAATTGACAAGTGTCATTTTCTCTCAGAGCAGCCAACCAGCTAGTGGTTGTAGGGGGCGGCTATTTATAGCCTAGAGAGCAGCCTGACATGATAAGACATAAATGCCCTTCAATGATATGACCGTTGGATGGATAAGCTATTTTGGAACAGCTGGCGCGTAGCACAGCAACAGTCGGAAATTTGAGGTACAAATTCCTCGGGCTATCATGTTCCTCCTTTGTGTAGGCAATCCAGACTTTGGCGAATTCCTAACTCCTCGGTCAGAACAAATTCCTCAGAGACCGGAAGAACTTCGTCTCACATCCTTTGAAGAAATTGACTGAACTGTATGAGATTTCCAATGGCTTCACTTCGAAGGGATTGGTAGGTGTAGGAATTTGAGTTGAGCATCACATGGAAATTTTTCCTTAGTATTTCCTCGACCCCTTTAACAAGACGGTGTTTCCTATGACTCAAGAAAGAGAAAATGAAACTACGAAAACAAAAGTCTTCACGCTTCATGTTCCTCGAATGAATTCCAAGTCTTCAATGTTACACAAATTTCTTCACTTTCAAAGTCTTCAGAAAGTCTTCAGAATACCAAAGTCTTCAGTCGAAGAACTTCATTTTAGGGTCGACTTTCTCTGTAAATATCAAACTCCTCATAGAATTATAGACTGTGTACACTCATAAACACATTAGTCCCTTAACCTATAAGTCTTCAATACACCAAAATCACTAAGGCACTAGATGCACTTACAATCTCCCCTTTTGGTGATTGATGACAATATAGGTTAAGTTTTCAACGGGATAAACATATGAAGTGTAAATACTGATATTGAGGAATTTGATTGCAAGATATAGAAGAACTCCCCACGAAGATGTGCATAGTGAGGAATTTGCTTTTGAAGCAATGCACACTTGAAGAGTTGAATCATGGAGATCTCCCCATATATCTTGTAATTCATACGCATTTGACATATAATATGAAGAATTTGAAATGCATGATGAAATATGGTGGTGATGTAATTCAGCATGCGTGCAATAATATTAACGAGGAATAAGCATGCAGAATAACGTAGCAGAAGTATCAGACCACCATCGGGTTTAAGTTTACAACTCGATCCAATAAAGGTTTCAGAAGAACGAGAGTTGTAACTTAGCAAAAAAAAACGCCCATATACTAGACCCGCTTGAAGACTAACTCAAATTTCTCCCCCTTTGTCATCGAATGACCAAAAGGATCAAAACTGAGGACTAACGCCCCTGAAGATAATCAAGTTGATGAAGGAGCGCCAGCGTTGTCGGGGTCGGTTGTTGTAGTAGGGCCTGCCGCTGTGTCGTCCAAGTCTTCATGTTCATCAGTGTCACGCGATGACGAATAGGATCTGGCCACCAAAGAAGGAACCTTGACCTTCTTATATTTCTTCGGAGGAGGTGCAGACCAGTCAAATTCTTCTTTGAGACCCATTTTCTTGAGATCTTATTGGCTGTAGACATGAGCATGAACAGCCCGAATGCGGTTGAAGGTTTCATGGAGGTAGTATTGGTTTTTATTCACCGCATTGTGTGTTGAGGTCATGTTGTGAAGAATTGAACCAAGCGGACGCTTGACCCATTTATGATTGCGATCAACCTTCCGATGAAGACCGAGGAGTAACTCACGATCGATCATCACCACAGGTCTTGTGGCTTGAGGATTTTGCTTGGCGAGTTGTTGGCGGCGAGTCATGGGTGGCGAGTCATCATTGGTGGAGTAGGATGCAGCCTTGCGAATTTGACCATCCAATGGACGAATGCCTTCATCTATCACAGCAGCTGCCTTGCCTTTGTCATCGGTGAGGAAAATGTACATTTGAGGACTTCAATCGGAGGCAAGTAGGCTGCGGTGGTTGAGTGTCAGCCTTGTAGTTGAGTGAAGACCTTGTCCTGATGAATCTCATAATCCAAGGCACATAAGGCTTCAGCTCAAATGGTGACATAGCAATATTGGCCAGAGTCCTCATGAAGAAATCATGGAAGTTGACGGGAACGCCATGAATGATATTGAAAAGCAGATTCTTCATGATGCCAACGACTTCTTCATCATTTGAGTCGTGGCCTTTGATAGGACTCATTGTCTTCGACAGAATGCGATAGACAGTCCGAGGCACATACAGTAATTCCTTGACGAGGAATTTGGTTCGAGGGGCCTGCCCTGGCTTCAAAGGCTTCATCAAAACTTGCATGTAGTGATTTGTAAGCTCAGGCTCACTGTAAACACAACATGCACCTTCAAGGGGAGGACTGAGTGGTAGGGCACGAAGAAATTCAGAAGCTGGTGCCTTGTAATGAGTATTTTCTGTCATCCAGTCCAGTACCCATGAGTTCACATCTTCAGAATCTCCTGTGATGTGCAGCGTTGCATAGAACTGAAGAATGAGTTCTTCATTCCAATCACAGATATCAGTGCAGAAGTTTAGCAGCCCAACGTCGTGAAGAACACTGAGGACTGGCTCGAAGCACGGCAGAGACTCCATGTCCACGTGAGGAATATGTGCATGATCGAAGACTTTGTCTTTGTTAAATAGCACTGAGGAATAGAAGTTTGCTTGACTAGCAGTCCAGAAACGCCTCTTCCTTATGCGAGTAGAGTCATATGGGTTGTAATCAGTGAAGAACACAAGCTCGCCAAAGAAGTCTTCAGCCTTGAACTTTTGCTTCCTTGAGAACGGATCCTTTGGCTTTGGCAGAGGGGTGTCAGTGAGTTGCATCACGACCTCAGGAATCGCGATCTCAGGTTCTTCAGGCTGAGGAATTTCTGGTTCCTCTTCAGGTGCAGTCTGTGTTGTCACATGATCAGCAGCAGCAGTTTCTTCAGCACTAGTGGCTGGAATATCTTCACGGACAAATGAGGTGGGATGAGTTTCTTCAGAGCCCATTTGAACTGTTGGTGCAGGGGACTGAGGAATTTGTTGTAGCAGGGTGAAGAGTGGAGAATTGGGATGCTGACTTTCCCAAAATTCATCATTCATTATTGGCGTTGTACTTCCAATGTCCACGTCTTCATCTTCCAATTCTTCAACACCAGCCTCTTCAGCTGTGAACTGAGGCATTGGTGAGGATACAACAGGTGTAGAAGGGATCACATCCACTTCAATTTCTTCATCAATCTACTCTGACGAAGCAGCAGATTGAGTTTCTTCATCAGATCCGCTTGGGATCTCATAGTCTTCACCAAAAGGAACAAGGTCCTTTGATGGCATGGTTGAAATCGGAACAACATCAATCGGATTTTCAAACGAGCTGGTCATAGGCTTCATCTTGTTTGGAGCTGAAGATTCTGAAGCAGCTGATGCTTTCCTTTTCTTCACTGCAGCTCGCTCTGCAGCCTTGGTCTTCTTCACATCTGATGCAGATGGAAGGATAGGAGTTGGTGTAGGCGCAGGTGGAGCTGAGGAATCTGTTTGAATTTCTTCAGGCGCAACTGATGCAGTTGCCCTGATTTCTTCAGTTTCTTCAGGCGCACCACTAGTGGATGCCCTGGCAATTTCTTCAGCGGCTGGAATGGAGTCATCAGCCCTGGAACTAGCATTTTCTTCAGTAGCCTGAAAGTCATCAGCGGTGCTGGCGTGTTCTTCAGTTTTCTGAGCAGAGGCTTCAGCTTGAGGAACTTCTTGTTGCGATGGGGCTGCAACATTGGTGAACTTCTCAGTCAGTTTTAGAAACCTGACTTTGGCTCCTTGCCAATCAACATAGTATGCGTCAAAGTTGTCGCTGAGGGTTTTGATTTCAGACTGAATTTTGATGAGTTCATTAGTCGTCATTTTGACCACGTTGGTCTTCAGATACTTTTCCTTCTTGTACTGGGCCTTCTTGATTTGCCTGGCCTGCTCATATTTCCATTTCTCCTCTTGGATGAAATGAGTCAGCATGTGATTTTGACCAGGCGTCAACTTCAAGTCTGGCATAGGAGTGTTTGGGTCCTTGTGCCAGAGATCAATGTAATCTAGGATCGCACTTGGATCCAAAAGCAGTGACACAGGTGTGCCTTTGGCTCTAGCGGCCCTTTCTTGTCTGTCTCTGATGATATCTGCAAGTTCATCATCATCAGCTTCATCTTCCTCAGGCAGCTCTTGGAAGGCGACCTGTTTCTTCTTAGGACTTGGCCGAGGACCTCGTCCAGCAGTTGCCTTGGTCTTCAGCAGAGTGGGGCCTGATGAAGAATTTGGTGCAGCTGAGGAACTTGCTGATGTTGGAAATATGCCCTAGAGGCAATAATAAAAGGGTTATTATTATATTTCCTTGTTCATGATAATTGTCTTTTATTCATGCTATAATTGTATTATCCGGAAATCGTAATACACATGTGAATACATAGACCACAACATGTCCCTAGTGAGCCTCTAGTTGACTAGCTCGTTGGTCAACAGATAGTCACGGTTTCCTGACTATGGACATTGGATGTCATTGACAACGGGATCACGTCATTAGGGGAATGATGTGATGGACAAGACCCAATCCTAAGCATAGCACAAGATCGTGTAGTTCGTTTTGCTAGAGCTTTTCCAATGTCAAGTGTCTCTTCCTTAGACCATGAGATCGTGTAACTCCCGGATACCGTAGGGGTGCTTTGGGTGTACCAAACGTCACAACGTAATCGGGTGACTATAAAGGTGCACTACGGTATCTCCGAAAGTGTACATTGGGTTGACACGGATCGAGGCTGGATTTGTCACTCCATATGACGGAGAGGTATCACCGGGCCCACTCGGTAGTGCATCATCATAATGAGCTCAAAGTGACCAAGTGTCCGGTCACGGGATCATGCATTACTGATGCGAGTAAAGTGACTTGCCGATACTTGAGATTGAACGAGGTATTGGGATACCGACGATCGAATCTCGGGCAAGTAACATACCGATTGACAAAGGGAATTGTATACGGGATTGTTTGAATCCTCGACATTGTGGTTCGTCCGATGAGATCATCGAGGAGCATGTGGGAGCCAACATGGGTATCTAGATCCCGCTATTGGTTATTGCCCGAGAGCCGTCTCGGTCATGTCTACGTGTCTCCCGAACCCGTAGGGTATACACACTTAAGGTTCGGTGACGCTAGGGTTGTATGAATATGAGTATGCAGTAAGCCGAATGTTGTTCGGAGTCCCGGATGAGATCCCGGACGTCACGAGGAGTTTCGGAATGGTCCGGAGGTAAAGAATTATATATAGGAAGTGGTATTTCGGCCATCGGGAAAGTTTCGGGTCACCGGTATTGTCTGGGACCACCGGAAGGGTCCCGGGGCTCCACCGGGTGGGGCCACCCATCCCAGAGGGCCCCATGGGCTAAAGTGGGGAGGGGAACCAGCCCATAGTGGGCTGGTGTGCCCCCCTTGGCCCACCCCCTGCGCCTAGGGTTGAAACCCTAGGGTGGGAGACGCCCACTTGCCTTGGGGCACTCCACCCCTTGGCCGCCCCTTGGGAGATGGGATCCCCAGGGTCGGCGCCCCCATTGGGGGCCTATATAAAGGAAGGGGGAGGGGCAGCCGCACGAAGCTCCGCGCCTCCTCCCTGCTACACCTCTTCCTCCTCCGTCACGTGCTTGGCGAAGCCTGCCGAATCTTCTTTGTTCCACCACCACCACGCCACAGCCGCTGTTGGAGCCATCATCATCAACCTCTCCTTCCCCCTTGCTGGATCAAGAAGGAGGAGACGTCTCCCGTCCCGTACGTGTGTTGAACACGGAGGTGCCGTCCGTTCGGCACTCGATCATCGGTGATTTGGATCACGGCGAGTACGACTCCATCATCCACGTTCTAGTGAACGCTTCCGCACGCGATCTACAAGTGGTATGTAGATGCAATCTCTCTCTCATAACTCGTTGCTTAGATGAACTCATAGATGGATCTTGGTGAAACCGTAGGAAAAATTTTAATTTTTTGCAACGTTCCCCAACAGTGGCATCATGAGCTAGGTCTATGCGTAGTTCTCTATTGCACGAGTAGAACACAATTTGGTTGTGGGCGTAGATCTTGTCAACTTGCTTGCCGCTACTAGTCTTATCTTGCTTCAGCGGTATTGTGGGATGAAGCGGCCCGGACCAACCTTACACGTACGCTTACGTGAGACCGGTTCCACCGGTGACATGCACTAGTTGCATAAGGTGGTGGCGGGTGTCTGCCTCTCCACTTTAGTTGGAGCGGATTCGATGAAAAGGGTCCTTATGAAGGGTAAATAGAAGTTGACAAAATCACTTTGTGGTTATTCGTAGGTAAGAAAACGTTCTTGCTAGAACCCAATTGCAGCCACGTAAAAGATGCAACAACAATTAGAGGACGTCTAACTTGTTTTTGCAGCAATTGTCATATGATGTGATATGGCCAGAAGTTGTGATGAATGATGAATGACATATTGTGATGTATGAGATCATGTACTTGTAATAGGAATCACGACTTGCATGTCGATGAGTATGACAACCGCAGTGAGCCATAGGAGTTGTCTTTATTTTTGTATGCTGCGTGTCATTGAAGAACGCCATGTAAATTACTTTACTTTATTGCTAAACACGTTAGCCATAGAAGTAGAAGTAGTCGTTGGCATGACAACTTCATGAAGACACGATGATGGAGATCATGGTGTCATGCCGGTGACAAGATGATCATGGAGCCTCAAGATGGAGATCAATGGAGCTATATGATATTGGCCATATCATGTCACTACTATATAATTGCATGTGATGTTTATTATGTTTATGCATCTTGTTTACTTAGAACAACGGTAGTAAATAAGATGATCCCTTACAACAATATCAAGAAGTGTTCTCCCCTAACTGTGCGCCATTGCAAAAGTTCGTCGTTTCAAAGCACCACGTGATGATCGGGTGTGATAGATCCTTACGTTCACATACAACGGGTGTAAGACAGTTTTACACATGCAAAACACTTAGGGCTAACTTGACGAGCCTAGCATGTACAGACATGGCCTTGGAACACGGAGACCGAAAGGTCGAACACGAGTCATATGGAAGATACGATCAACATGAAGATGTTCACCGACGATGACTAGTCCATGTCACGTGATGATCGGACACGGCCTAGTCGACTCGGATCGTGTAACACTTAGATGACTAGAGGGATGTCTAATCTGAGTGGGAGTTCATTAAGATAATTTGATTAGATGAACTTAATTATCATGAACTTAGTCTAAAACCTTTGCAAATATGTCTTGTAGATCAAATGGCCAATGCTCATGTCAACTTTGAACTTCAACGGGTTCCTAGAGAAAACCAAGCTGAAAGATGATGGCAGCAACTATAATGGACCGGGTCCTAACACGAGGATCATCCTCATAGCTGCCAGGAAACAATATGTCCTAGAAGGACCGCTAGGTGACGCCTCCCGTCCTGCAGAACCAAGACATTATGAATGCTTGGCAGGTCTCGTCTTGATGATTACTCCCTCGTTCGATGCGGCATGCTTTACTGACTTAGAACCGGGCTCCAAAAGCGCTTTTGAGCAACACAGAGCATATGAGATGTTCGAAGAGCTGAAACTAGTTTTCCAAGCTCATGCTCGGGTCGAGAGATATGAAGTCTCCGACAAGTTCTATAGTTGTAAGATGGAGGAAAATAGTTCTGTCAGTGAGCATATACTCAAAATGTGCAGGTTGCACAACCGGCTGTCCCAATTTGGACATTAACCTCCTGGACGAGGCGGTCATTGACAGAATCCTTGATCGCTCCCACCAAGCTACAAGAGCTTTGTGATGAACTACAATATGCAGGGGATGGTGAAGACCATTCCTGAAGTATTTTCAATCTTTGAAGTCAGCAGAGGTTGAAATCAAGAAAGAACATCAAGTGTTGATGGTCAATAAGACCACTAAGTTCAAGAAGGGCAAGGGTAAGAAGAACTTCAAGAAGGACGGCAAAGATGTTGCCGCGCCCAAAGAAGCCAGCTGCCGAAGAAGTCAAAGAATGGACCCATGCCTGAAACCGAGTGCTTTTATTGCAAGGGAAGGGTCACCGAAGCGGAACTGCCCCAAATACTTAGCGGATAAGAAGGCCGGCAACACTAAAGGTATATTTGATATACATGTAATTGATGTGTACCTTACCAAGACTCGTAGTAACTCCCGGGTATTTGATACCGGTGCCGTTGCTCATATTTGTAACTCACGGCAGGAGCTGCGGAATAAGCGGAGATGGCTGGCGACGAGGTGACGATGCGCGTCGGGAATGGTTCCAAGGTCGATGTGATCGCCACGGCACGCTACCTCTACATTTACCTACGGATTAGTTATAAACCTTAATAATTGTTATTTGGTGCCAAGTTTGAGCATGGACATTGTATCCGGATCTCGCTTTGATACGAGATGGCTACTCATTTAAATCCGAGAATAATGGTTGTTCTATTTATATGAGAGATATGTTTTATGGTCATGCCCCTATGGTCAATGGTTTATTCTTAATGAATCTCGAGCGTAGTGTTACACATATTCATAAGCGTGAATACCAAAAGATATAAAGTTGATAACGATAGTCCCACATACTTGTGGCAATCGCCGCCTTTGGTAACATTGGTGTCAAGCGCATGAAGAAGCTCCATCTTGATGGACTTTTGGAGTCTCTCGATTATGAATCATTTGACACATGCGAACCATGCCTCATGGGCAAGATGACCAAGACTCCGTTCTCGGAACAATGGAGCGAGCAACCAACTTATTGGAAATCATACATACCGATGTGTGCGGTCCAATGAGCGTTGAGGCTCATGGAGGATATCGTTATGTTCTCACTCTCACCGATGACTTAAGTAGATATGGGTATGTCTACTTAATGAAACACAAGTCTGAGACCTTTGAAAAGTTCAAGGAATTTCAGAATGAGGTAGAGAATCAACGTGACCGAAAGATAAAATTCCTATGATCAGATCGTGGAGGAGAATACTTAAGTCACGAGTTTGGTACACACTTAATGAAATGTGGAATCGTTTCACAACTCACGCCGCCTGGAACACCTCGGTAACAGAACGGTGTGTCCGAACATCGTAATCGCACTCTATTGGATATGGTGCGGTCTATGATGTCTCTTACCGATTTACCGCTATCATTTTGGGGATACGCTCTAGAGACAGCTACATTCACTTTAAATAGGGCACCGTCTAAATCCGCTGAGACGACACCGTATGAATTATGGTTTGGAAAGAAACCTAAGCCGCTGCTTCTAAAAGTTTGGGGATGCGATGCTTATGTCAAGAAACTTCAACCTTGAAAAGCTCGAACCCAAGTCGGAAAATGCGTCTTCATAGGATACCCTAAGGAAACCATTGGGTATACCTTCTACTTAAGATCCTAGGGCAAGATCTTTGTTGCCAAGAACGGATCCTTTCTGGAAAAGGAGTTTCTCTCGAAAGAAGTAAGTGGGAGGAAAGTAGAACTCGATGAAGTACTACCTCTTGAACGGGATAGTAGTGCAGCTCCGGAAAATGTTCCTGTGATGCCTACACCAATCAAGAGGAAAATAATGATGATGATCAAGGTACTTCGGATCAAGTTGCTCTTGAACTTCAGAGGTCCACTAGGACACGTTCCGCACTGCAGTGGTACGGCAACCCTGTCCTAGAAATCATGTTGTTAGACAACGGTAAACCTTCGAACTATGAAGAAGCGATGGCAGGCCCAGATTCCAACAAATGGCTTGAAGCCATGCAATCCGAGATAGGATCCATGTATGAAAACAAAGTATGGACTTTGACAGACTTGCCCGATGATCGGCGAGCGATAGAAAACAAATGGATCTTTAAGAAGTAGACGGACGCGGATGGTAATGTCACCATCTATAAAGCTCGACTTGTCGCTAAGGGTTATCGGCAAGTTCAAGGGATTGACTACGATGAGACTTTCTCTCCCGTAGCGAAGCTTAAGTCCATCCGAATCATGTTAGCAATTGCCGCATACTATGATTATGAGATATGGCAGATGGACGTCAAAACAGCGTTCCTTAACGGTTATCTTAAGGAAGAGTTGTATATGATGCAGCGGAAGGTTTTGTCGATCCTAAGAATGCTAACAAAGTATGCAAGCTCCAAATGATCCATTTATGGGCTGGTGCAAGCATCTCGGAGTTGGAACATTCGCTTTGATGAGATGATCAAAGCGTTTGGGTTTATGCAGACTTATGGAGAAGCCTTCGTTTACAAGAAAGTGAGTGGGAGCTCTGTAGCATTTCTCATATTATATGTAGATGACATACTTTTGATGGGAAATGATATAGAACTCTTGGACATCATTAAGGCCTACTTGAATAAAAGTTTTTCAATGAAGGACCTTGGAGAAGCTGCTTATATATTAGGCATCAAGATCTATAGAGATAGATCGAGACGCCTCATAGGTCTTTCACAAAGCACATACCTTGATAAGATTTTGAAGAAGTTCAAAATGGATCAGTCCAAGAAAGGGTTCTTGCCTGTACAGCAAGGTGTGAGATTGAGCTCGGCTCAATGCCCGACCACGGCAAAATATAAAGAAGAGATGAGCGTCATCCCCTATGCCTCGGCCATAGGATCTATTATGTATGCCATCTTTGTGTACCAGACCTGATGTAAACCTTGCCGTAAGTTTGGTAGGAAGGTATCAAAGTAATCCCGCAAGGAACACCGGACAGCGGTCAAGAATATCCTGAAGTACTGAAAAGGACAAAGGACATGTTTCTCGTTTATGGAGGTGACGAAGAGCTCGTCAGAAGGGTTACGCCGACGCTTAGCTTCGACACAGATCTGATGACTCTAAGTCACAAACCGGATACGTGTATATGTTGAATGGTGGAGTAGTAAGCTGTAGCTGCAAGCAGAGCGTCGTGGCGGGATCTACATGTGAAGCGGAGTACATGGCAGTCTCGGAGGCAGCGATGAAGCAATTTGGGTGAAGGAGTTCATCACCGACCTAGGAGTCATACCCAATGCGTCGGGCCGATCAAAATCTTCTGTGACAACATCGAGCTATTGCCCTTGCCAAGGAGCCCAGGTTTCACAAGAAGACCAGTGCACGCTGTTGCCGCTTCAACTCCATCCGTGAAAATGTTCAAGATGGAGACATAGAAATTTGCAAAGTACATACGGATCTGAATGTCGCAGATCCGCTGACTAAACCTCTTCCTCGAAAGCAAAACATGATCAACACCGTAACTCTATGGGTGTTTGATTCATCACAATGTAACTAGATTATTGACTCTAGTGCAAGTGGGAGACTGTTGGAAATATGCCCTAGAGGCAATAATAAAAGGGTTATTATTATATTTCCTTGTTCATGATAATTGTCTTTTATTCATGCTATAATTGTATTATCCGGAAATCGTAATACACGTGTGAATACATAGACCACAACATGTCCCTAGTGAGCCTCTAGTTGACTAGCTCGTTGGTCAACAGATAGTCACGGCTTTCACGACTATGGACATTGGATGTCATTGACAACGGGATCACGTCATTAGGGGAATGATGTGATGGACAAGACCCAATCCTAAGCATAGCACAAGATCGTGTAGTTCGTTTTGCTAGAGCTTTTCCAATGTCAAGTGTATCTTCCTTAGACCATGAGATCGTGTAACTCCCGGATACTGTAGGGGTGCTTTGGGTGTACCAAACGTCACAACGTAACTGGGTGACTATAAAGGTGCACTACAGGTATCTCCGAAAGTGTCTGTTGGGTTGACACGGATCGAGATCTGGATTTGTCACTCCGTATGACGGAGAGGTATCACTGGGCCCACTCGGTAGTGCATCATCATAATGAGCTCAAAGTGACCAAGTGTGCAGTCACGGGATCATGCATTACTGCGAGTAAAGTGACTTGCCGATAACGAGATTGAACGAGGTATTGGGATACCGACGATCGAATCTCGGGCAAGTAACATACCGATTGACAAAGGGAATTGTATACGGGATTGTTTGAATCCTCGACATCGTGGTTCGTCCGATGAGATCATCTAGGAGCATGTGGGAGCCAACATGGGTATCCAGATCCCGCTGTTGGTTATTGCCCGAGAGCCGTCTCGGTCATGTCTACGTGTCTCCCGAACCCGTAGGGTCTACACACTTAAGGTTCGGTGACGCTAGGGTTGTATGAATATGAGTATGTAGTAAACCGAATGTTATTCGGAGTCCCGGATGAGATCCTGGACGTCACGAGGAGTTTCAGAATGGTCCGGAGGCAAAGAATTATATATAGGAAGTGGTATTTCAGCCATCGGGAAAGTTTCGGGGTCACCCGGTATTGTACCGGGACCACCGGAAGGGTCCCGGGTCCACCGGTGGGGCCACCCATCCGGAGGGCCCCATGGGCTAAAGTGGGAGGGAACCAGCCCATAGTGGGCTGGTGTGCCCCTTGGCCCACCTCGCGCCTAGGGTTGAAACCCTAGCGGGGGGGGCGCCCACTTGCCTTGGGGGCATTCCACCCCTTGGCCGCCCCCCTTGGGAGATGGGATCCCCAGGCCGGGCGCCTTTGGGGGCCTATATAAAGGGAGGGGGCAGCCGCACCCTGAAGCTCTGGCGCCTCCCTCCCCCTGCTACACCTCTTCCTCCTCCGTCACGTGCTTGGCGAAGCCCTGCCGGAGTGTCGCTGTTCCACCACCACCACGCCGTTGTGCTGCTGCTAGAGCCATCATCATCAACCTCTCCTTCCCCCTTGCTGGATCAAGAAGAAGGAGACGTCTCCCGTCCCGTACGTGTGTTGAACGCGGAGGTGCCGTCCGTTCGGCACTCGGTCATCGGTGATTTGGATCACGGCGAGTACGACTCCATCATCCACGTTCTAGTGAACGCTTCCGCACGCGATCTACAAGTGGTATGTAGATGCAATCTCTCTCTCATAACTCGTTGCTTAGATGAACTCATATATGGATCTTGGTGAAACCGTAGGAAAAATTTTAATTTTCTGCAACGTTCCCCAACAGCTGAGACACCAGAGGCAATGGAGATGCCTGCAGTCCTTTGGCACGTGGCCAGATGCACAGGTGCTGAGGACTTTGCCGGAGCAGCTGAGGACTTAGGAGGAGGAGCTGAGGATTTTGAAGATTCTGGCCGTGAGGGCATGGCTGAGGAACTTGTCTGTGAGGGCACTGTTTGTGAAGCACTTGGCTTACGAGCAGGCTTCTTTGGCATAGATTTCCTCGGCTTGATAGAGGCCTCAGTGGCAGCAGCAACAGCAGAGTCTTCATTGAATTTCCTCACTGCTTCTTTGGCTTGTCTTGCTAACTTGGCTTGGTGCTTGGCCCATTCTTCGGGAAAGTCCTCACCACGTTTGATGCTAGTGGGATCTGCCTCTTGGCCATGTGCCAATGGGGCTCTTGGGCATGGAGGATTAAGTGCGAATTTCTTCATATACTTTGGAGTTACATATCTGTATTCCCTCCATTCGCGTGCCCATCTCCGTTCAATCCTCTGTATGCGCACCTTGCGCTGATTTTTGTTTTCTTTGCCAAACTTGGCCTCATCAGGTGTGCAGTAATCTTTGTAAATGTCCTCAAGGATTTCAAAGGCAGTCATGACCTCAGGCCTCTTTCCTCCTTTCTGCGGCTTCTTACCGTCTGCCATATTCCTCAGTTGAGGAATTTGAACGATCGAATTCTCTGAAGAAGTATGCAACTTTTCTTCGAGGAACGCTGCAAATGAGTTAAGTTGATGAGAACCTAGTGATTCAGCAGCGGACATGAGTACCTGTGAATAGAGTATAGTTGCGAGGAATTTGGAGAGGTCATATGCGTTCTCAGAAGGTTTTTCAAAAAGAACAAGTTTGAGGAATTTGACCAGATGAGTCTTGAAGAATTTCACTAAGCGTGCTTTGTCTTAGGTTCCAGAGTTGTATAGATCGAAGATCCACACAATTGAGGAATCTTGAAGAAAATGATGCTTAGAGAAATGAATCAAGAACAGATGACTTGAGAGGTGTTTGTGTGTGAGGATTTGAAGAAAAACACCTTTGAAGATTTGTAGAAAATTTTCGAATCAAAGAGGGCAGTAAAAGTAACTTTTAATTACCCTGAATGAAGAACACAACGAACACAGAGGTGGAGAAGTGAGGCTCGTTGGTGTAGATCTTCCACGCCCTAACTTGGCGGAGGAAGACGACTACGGCGACAGCGGAGGTGAAGATTTCAGCGCCGGGCGCGCGAAAGTAATGGCGGCGACGAGGTCGAGGCAGTGAAGCTCTTCCTCACCGGCGACGATGGAGTAGCGGCGGCGCTAGGGTTTGGGAAGATCGAGCGGGAGAGAGAGTTCGAGCGGAGTAAAAGAAGTGAGGAAGGGGTGAGGGGGTATTTATAGCCACGGTCAAAAACTGTTTGCCCGAAGATTTGGGACGAACGTGCCCCTGACCCTTCTCCTTCGCATGACACGTGTCATCCACGTACAGAGAGGTGGAGATCGTGTAAGATCATGGGTGAATGGAAAAATGCATCGTGGGATGCGGAACGGTTTGAGCGGCAAAACCAAAAATTTGGATAAGATTAGTTTTAACGTTCGGTTCGCAATTTCTTCAGCTGACAAGGACACAGTGAAGATTTTGAACGAGTTTCAAATAGAACGCACATGAAGAATTTGTGAATAGATTGGGTTGAGTATAGCATAGAGGGGGAAGGGTCCGATCACATCCACTTAGCAGAAAAACCAACTTGAAGAAATAACCATAACCGAATGCTGTAGAGGACATAAACTCATATATATATATAGCCAATGAAGAAAACCGACGGACCAAGTGAAGATTTTGCAAAGTTGAAGAATTTGAACAACTGAGGAATTTCAAATCCTGAGGAAAAACTCAAATTGAAGATTTTCAACTTTTGTGGTGGCGTGACCCACCGTATAAGAATGATGATTTCAGACACCGCGTACAATTGTCGAGGGTTACGAGAATCAAATTCTTCGTTAATTTCTTCACACTTAGAGTGTTATTCTTCATTGATTGAAGAAAAACATTTCTTCATGTGTTGCACATCTAAGTCATCAATTTTGCATAAGTGTTAGGATGAGTGCCTTTTCAAAGTACATTCGAAGACTCTAAGATATTTAGCTCACACCGCAACTTGATAAATCTCTTCGCATCCAAGGGCTCTGTGAAGATATCGGCTAGCTGTTCTTCAGTCTTCACATGCTCAATAGAAATGTCACCCTTCAACACATGATCACGAAGAAAATGATGACGAATCTGAATGTGCTTTGTCTTCGAGTGCTAAACTGGGTTGTGAGCAATCTTGATTGCACTCTCATTGTCACAGAGGAGAGGCGCATTCTTCACGTTGACGCCATAGTCCTTGAGAGTTTGCTTCATCCATAGCAGTTGAGCACAGCAAGAACTAGCAGCAATGTACTCAGCTTCAGCAGTAGACAGTGATACGCAGTTCTGTTTCTTCGAGGACCAACAGACCAAAGATCGTCCGAGGAAATGACATGTACCAGATGTTGACTTGCGGTCCACACGATCACTAGCATAGTCAGAGTCATAATATCCAATGAGATCAAAATCCGAGCCCTTGGGATACCATAATCCTAGTGTTGGTGTGTGAGCTAGATATCGAAGAATATGCTTCACAGCCTTATGGTGTGATTCCTTCGGTGCAGCTTGAAATCGGGCACACATGCAAGCACTAAGCATTATATCTGGCCTAGATGCACATAAGTACAATAAAGAACCAATCATGGAGCGGTATACCTTGTGATCGAAGTCAATACCATTTTCATCGATTACAGATGGCCATTTGTGGGCATAGGAATTTTGATGCCTTTGCAATCTTGCATGCCGAATTTCTTCAGTACATCCTTGAGGTATTTCTCCTAAGATATGAATATGCCATTGCGCTGTTGACGAATTTGAAGACCTGGTGCTCTAATGTCATCGATGATCTTCTCCACTTGCACTTCTTTTGCTACGCGAGGATGAGCTGGTTGTGTTGAGGAATTTGCTCAGCATTTTCTTCAGCACCATTTTCTTCAGCAGTTTCCTCAGGTGCATCAGCTCGGCGTTCTTCATGTTCTGGAATGAATTCTTCACCAGATTCTTCAGTAGGAATGACATCCTCAGTAGCCTTGATCTTGATAGAATCCTCAGGTGCTAGTTCATCTATCACAGAAGGTAGGTGCTCTCTTTGTGTGACATTAGTTTCATCGAATCAAGACACCTCTGATTTCAACAACCTTGTGAAGAACGTTGTTGAAGACTACAGAGGTGTGCGAGTCCTTTCGTAACCAAGCATAAAACCTTCATGTGCTTTCGTGCAAATTTTGAGTTATGGTGAGGATCTCTAATCCAGCATTTAGCACCGAAGACTTTGAAATAACTTACATTGGGTTTCTTGTCAATGAGGAGTTCATAGGCAGTCTTCTTGACGAATTTGTGAAGATATACTCTGTTGATGATGTGGCACGCAGTATCAATTGCATCAATCCAAAAACGACGAGGCGTTTTGTATTCATCAAGCATAGTGCACGCCATCTCAGCAAGAGTCCTGTTCTTGCGCTCCACGACGCCATTCTATTGAGGAGTATAAGGAGCAGATAACTCATGAGTAATACCAAGTTCATCAAGATAGTCATCGAGACCCGAATTCTTGAACTCAGTGCCATTGTCACTTCTGATGTGCTTGATCTTCACACCAAAGTTGGTTGAAGCCCTCGAGGAAAATCGTTTGAAGACTTCCTGCACTTCATGTTTGTAAGTAACAAGGTGTACCCATGTGTAACGAGAGTAATCATCAACAATAACAAAGCCATATTGAGATGCTTCATTTGAAACAGAGGAATAGTGATTAGGACCGAAGAGATCCATGTGAAGCAATTCAAATGGACGAGTAGTGGTCATGATAGTCTTTGCTGAATGCTTGGCCTTGGTCATCTTTCCAGCTTCACAAGCTCCGCATAAGTGATCCTTGAGGAATTTGACATTCTCAATGCCAATGACATGCTTCTTCTTCGCAAGCATGTGCAAATTCCTCATGCCTGCGTGACCAAGTCGTCGATGCCATAGCCAGCCTTACGAAGCTTTTGCAAGTAGGCACACGGCTGGTTGAGGTCCCGTAGAGAAATCAACAATATACAAGTCTCCTCTCCTAAAGCCTTCAAGACTTTGGAATTGTCGACTTCCATAACCACAACACAACGATACTTGCCAAAGACAACAACCATATCAAGATCACAAAGCATTGAGACAGACATAAGGTTGTATCCTAAGGACTCAACAAGCATGACTTTGTCCATGTGTCGATCCTTTGTGATCGCAACCTTACCTAGACCCAATACCTGACTTTTGCCTTTGTCAGCGAAGATGATATGCTTCAGATGCGATGGTGATAAGGGAGCATCCACCAATAGATTCTTGTCACCAGTCATGTGATTTGTACATCCACTATCGAGGACCCACTCAGTGGCTTTGGGTTGATCATCCTGCAGATGAATTAGTGCAGCTTACGAACTTCATATACTTCATCAGTGAAGAATATGATATCACAATTCATCATATCAATTTCATCAAGCAGTAAGACAAATAAAGCAGTAGGAGGACGTGTGAAATGAAAGTTCATTTCTTCATGATTAGCCTGCGTCCTTTTAGGCAATTATCAGGTCTCCAGCAAATTCTTCAGACATTTGAGCACGTCTGGAGACCTGACCCTGCATAAGAGATTAGTTCTTTTTCTTCACCACCCACATCTGAAGGGGTGGCAAAGAGTTCATCACTCTGCGAGCTCCATATGAGAATGGTGGCATGGAGGCCAAACCATTTCGTTTCACATAAGAGGGGTTAGGGTAAGCATATGAATAAGCAGAGAAATTCTTCGAGGACTTATGAACATAATGATTAGAAGAGTAATGCTCATATTCATAGCCCTTGGCTCTTCCCTGCGTAATAGAGTTGTTAGCACGATGATGTTCATATGAGGACTTTGATCATTTTGAGGAATTTGATCCACGTGAGGAATTTGGTCCGTAGGAGAACTTGGATCCATATGAAGAATTTGGTCCATATGAAGAATTTGATCTGGGATTCCTATTCTTCACAGGTGGTGTCATGAGGACATTCACCAGAAGACTTTCAAGGCACCTTTTGGGAACCCAGATTTTCTTCATAGGGGAGCTGTTCCTGCAGTTAGTGCCAACATATCTAGCAAATACTTCACCATTCTGATTTTTGAACAATTTATAGTTGGAGTCAAATGACTCATCAGAAGAATGAGAAGATTCACATGTATATCCAGATAAATTAGATGGATCAACTGGAGGTCCCTTTGCAAAGAACCCATGAGGTTTTGGGGTACCGCTGTGCTTCCAATATGTAGCATCAAGATTGAGTTTCCTCTCAAAGGCAATACCCTCTTTCCTAGGGTTCCTGTTGAGGATCTGCTTCTTAAGCACATCACAAAGAGTCTGATGCCCTTTGAGGCTTTTGTACATGCAAGTAATGTATAATTCCTTCAGCCCTGCATCGTCAGTGATACTAGCAATGTCCTCAGATGAGGAATTAGTGAGAGCAGAGGCAGGTGAAGAATTTGTAACATTAGAAGCATTCGAACATTCAGGTGAAGAATTAGCAGATTCTCGTGCAATGCATTTCAAACATGGAGGAACAAATTCTTCCTGAGCAGCGCTGATTTGTTGAGCAAGTAATGAATCGCGCTCCTTCTGAAGATCTTCATAACTCACTCTTAGCTTCTCAAGATCTGATAAGAGAGTGTTATGATGACCTTGAAGGTTATCAAACCTGGTCTGAAGTCTCTGAAGATTTTCAGTCAAGATTTTAGTGCGATCCATTTCTTCACCCAACATATCATCACTTTTGTCTAGCATGTTTTGAACCTTTTCAAAAGCCCTTTGTTGTTTTACAACAATCTTAGCAAGTTTAGAGTAGCTGGGCTTAAGATTTTCATCAGATTCATCTTCACTAGATTCAGAGGAGGTATGTTTGAGTACCTTGGCACCCTTAGCCATGAAGCAATAGGTGGGAGCGTAGTCATCATTGCCTTCATCAGCCTTGTTGGTGAGGTCATTTTCTTCAGAGTTGAAGATAGACTTGCTAATGAATGCAGTAGCGAGGGCTAAGCTCGCCACACCAGACTCGGAGTCCTCAGATGCCTCCTCTTCCTCTTGTTCCTCAGATTCAGCTTCAGAGTCCATTTCCTTGCCAATGAATGCCCGAGCCTTCTTGGAGCTGCTCTTCTTGTGAGATGAAGACTTTGAGGATTTTGATGATGAAGATTTTGAGGATTTCTTCTTTTCTTCGCATCATCGTAATCTGTAATCCTTGTATTTCTTCTTCTTTGATTCCTTTTCCCAATCGAGGACAATCTTGAATGTAATGTCCAGGTTTCTTGCACTTGTGACAAAGCCTCTTCTTGTAGTCCCGGATGAGGAATCATTGCTCCTTGAGGGTTTTCCAAAGCGACCACGTCTTGAGAACTTCTGGAATTTCTTCACGAGCAGTGCTAGATCATGACTCAGTTCTTCAGGGTCACCAAGGCTGCTACCAGAGTCTTCATCTTCGGACTCAGATACTGCCTTGGCCTTTAGTGCACGTGATCTGCCATAGCTCGAACCATAGAGATCTCTCTTTTCTGCAAGCTGGAACTCATGAGTGTTTAGCCTTTCGAGGATATCAGCGGGGTCAAGTGACTTGTAATCAGCACGCTCTTGTATCATCAATGCCAGAGTATCAAATGAGGAATCAAGCGATCTCAGCAATTTCTTCACCACCTCATGGTCGGTGATGTCAGTGGCACCAAGTGCTTGAAGCTCATTTGAAATGTCAGTGAGGCGATCGAAGGTTTGCTGAACATTTTCATTGTCGAGTCTTTTGAAGTGGTTGAAGAGATTACGAAGAACATCAACTCGAGAGTCACGCTGAGTTGAGACTCCTTCATTCACCTTGGACAGCCTATCCCAGATAAGCTTAGCAGTTTCCAAAGCACTCACTCTTCCATACTGACCTTTGCTCAGATGGCCACATATGATATTCTTCGCTTGAGAATCGAGTTGCTTGAATCTCTTCACATCGGTAGCGTTCAGTGAGGGTGAGACAGATGGAACACCATTTTCCACAACATACCAGAGATCGTTATCAATTGCCCCAAGATGCATGCGCATCTTGTTCTTCCAGTAGGGGTAGTCCGTCCCATCAAAGGTAGGACACCCAGCAGAGACCTTGATCATACCTGCGGTCGACATAACTGAAACTCCAGGCGGTTAAACCAAAATCACACAGAACAAGGGAGTACCTTGCTCTGATACCAATTGAAAGTGCGTTATATCGACTAGAGGGGGGTTGAATAGGCGATTTTTATGAAATTCTTCACTGAGGAATTTGCTAGTGAGGAAATTCCTTAGCGAAGAACTACTTGCAGCGGAATAGGTACTCAGAAGTAAACATAATAGAATACAAGCTTGGTCATCATGATGAAATGAAGACAACCATAGAGTACAGAAAGCGTAAACACAGGATAGCACAGGATGAAGACAAACAGACTGAAGAAATTGAACTGAGGAAATTGAGAAAGTCTTAAGTCAAAGTCTTCAAACACAGATATGAACAAACACACAACACAGTAATGAGGAAATGAAAGTGTTGAGGAAATAGAACCAGTTGGCTTGGTGAAGACAATGATTTGGTAGACCAGTTCAAGCTGCTTTGTCTGGGCTTGTACATCTGGTTGGAGCGGCTAGGTATTTAAACCTCGAGGACACACAAATTCCGGACACACAGTCCTCACCGTATTCTCCTTGAGCTAAGGTCACACAGACCTCGCCCAATCACTCATGGCAAGTCTTGTGTGACTTCGAACCTTCACAAACTTGGTCACTCGGCGATCCACAATTCCTCTTGGATGCTCTAGACCATGACGCCTAACCGCTTGGAAGAAGCACAGTCTTCAAAGGTAACAAGCGTCGGATCCACGCAGGATCAATCTCTTGATGATGCTCAATCACTTTGGGTTTGTAGGTGTTTGGGTTTGGGTTTTCCTCACTTGATGATTTTCACTCAAAGTCCTCGGAGGATGGGATGCTCTCAATTGACAAGTGTCAGTTTCTCTCAGAGCAGCCAACCAGCTAGTGGTTGTAGGGGGCGGCTATTTATAGCCTAGGGAGCAGCCCGACATGATAAGACATAAATGCCCTTCAATGATATGACCATTGGATGGATAATATATTTTGGAACAGCTGGCGCGTATACAAAGAATCTGGTCGGAAATTTGAGGTACAAATTCCTCGTGGCTATCATGTTCCTCACTGTAGGCAATCCAAGACTGGCGAATTCCTAACTCCTCGGTCAGAACAAATTCCTCAGAGACCGGAAGAACTTCGTCTCACATTTGAAGAAATTGACTGAAGCTGTATGAGATTTCCAATGGCTTCACTCAAGGGATTGGTAGGTGTAGGAATTTGAGTTGAGCATCACATGGAAATTTTTCCTTAGTATTTCCTCGACCCCTTTAACAAAGATGGTGTTTCCTATGACTCAGGAAAGAGAAAATGAAACTATGAAAACAAAAGTCTTCACGCTTCATGTTCCTCGAATGAATTCCAAGTCTTCAATGTTACACCAATTTCTTCACTTTCAAAGTCTTCAGAAAGTCTTCAGAATACCAAAGTCTTCAGTCGAAGAACTTCATTTTTAGGGGTCGACTTTCTCTGTAAATATCAAACTCCTCATAGACTTATAGACCTGTGTACACTCATACACACATTGGTCCCTTAACCTATAAGTCTTCAATACACCAAAATCACTAAGGGGCACTAGATGCACTTACAGATGCAACCTTCGTGTTGGGACATCGGGGTTGGGGGTTTAGTACCACCTCGCCGCGCAAGAAACGATGTGACCGGCTTAAATAGTCATGTCGTTGCTACTTGTAAACTGCGTTGGATTTTTCCCGAAGAGGAGGGGTGAAGCAGTACAATAGAGATAAGTATATCCCTCGGTGAGAACCAAGGTTATCAAATCAATAGAAGAACCACACAAACCTTCATTAGCAGCACCTACACAAAAAAGCAAATACTTGCATCTAACGCGTGCAAGAGGATTGTCAATCCCCATGAACTCGTTACTTGCAAGGATTAATTATAGTGATAGATAGATAAAAAGTAAAGTAAAGTAAAAAAGTATAAAATTGCAGCAAGGTATTTTTGGTTTTAATAATATGATAAAAGTAGACCCGGGGGACATAGTTTTCACTAGAGGCTTCTCTCTCGAACACATAGCATACGGTGGGTAAACAAATTACTGCTGGGCAATTGATAGAAAAGTGCATAGTTATGAAAATATTCATGGCAATGATCACACTATAGGCATCACATCCGTGAAAAGTAGACCGACTCCTTCCTGCATCTACTACTATTACTCCACCAATCGACCGCTATCTAGCATGCATCTATGGTATTACGTTCATGACAAACAGAGTAACGCCTTAAGCAAGATGACATGATGTAGACAAAGAACTCAAGCAATATAAATAAACCTCATCATTTTATCCTTAATGGCAACAATACAATATGTGCCACGCTACCCCTTCTGTCACGAGATGAGGACACCACAAGATCGAATCCATTACAAAGCACCTCTTCCACTGAAGATAAATCAATCTAGTTGGCCAAACAAAAGGGATAAATCAAAGAGAAATACAAAGCTATCATAATCATGCATAATAAAGTTCATAAAAGACTCAATTACTTTCAATGAATAATCTGATCATAAACCCACAATTCATCGGATCCCAACAAACACACCGCAAAAGAAGATTACATCAGATAGAACTTCAAGAAGATCGAGGAGAACATTGTATTAAAGATCAAAGAGATAGAAGAAGCCATCTAGCTACTAGCTATGGACCCGTAGGTCAGTGGTGAACTACTCACGCATAATCGAAAGGCCGCAAGGATGATGTAGAAGCCCTCCATGATCGATTCCCCCTCTAGAAGAGTACCGGGAAAGGCCTACAGATGGGATCGCGGAAGAACAGAAGTTTGCGATGGCAGAAAAAGTGTTTTGGGTGGCTCTTTGGGGGTTTCCCAATATTTGAGAATTTATAGAAGTGGAATTAGGTCAGACAGAGCCACGTGGGTCCCACAAGGTAACATGACACACCCTATTGCCTTGCCGTCTCCTCGCTTCACGTCTGGTCTCCTCCCGAAGCTTCTAGGGTCTCTTTTGTCCAGAATAAAATCGTCAAAATGTTTCGTAGCGTTTGGACTCCGTTTGGTACTCATTTTCTGAAAAACCACAAACAAGCAGAAAATAGCAACTGGCACTAGGCACTAGGTTAATAGGTTAGTTCCCAAAAATGATAAAAATATATCGTAAAAATGCATATAAAATATCCAAGATTGATAACATAATAGCATGAAACAATAAAAAATTATAGATACATTGGAAACGTATCAACATCCCCAAGCTTAATTCCTGCTCATCCTCGAGTAGGTAATGACAAAAACAGAATTTTTGACGTGAAATGCTACCTAACATGTGTATCATGTAATCTCTTTATGGTATAATCATTGAGAAACGATGAAGTAACAATATGAACATAATAATATCCTGAAAGTGCGTTATATCGACTAGAGGGGGGGGGGTGAATAGGCGATTTTTATGAATTCTTCACTGAGGAATTTGCCGGTGAGGAAATTCCTTAGCGAGGAACTACTTGCAGCGGAATAAGTACTCAAAAGTAAGCATAAGAGAATGCGGGCATGGTCATCATGACGAAATGAAGACAAACAAAGAGTACAGAAAGCGTAAACACAGGATAGCACAAGATGAAGACAAACAGACTGAAGAAATTGAACTGAGGAAATTGAGAAAGTCTACAGTCAAAGTCTTCAAACACAGATATGAACGAACAATCAACACAGTAATGAGGAAATGAAAGGGTTGAGGAAATAGAACCAGTTAGGTTGGTGAAGACAATGATTTGGTAGACCAGTTCCAACTGCTGTCTGGGTTGTACGTCTGGTTGGAGCGGCCGAGTATTTAAACTCGAGGACACACAGCCCCGGACACCTGGGCCGAAAGCACGCAGCTCAGGACACCAAGTCCTCACCGTATTCTCCTTGAACTAAGGTCACACAGACCTCGTCCAATCACTCGTGGTAAGTCTTCAGCGACTTCCAAACCTTCACAGACCTGGTCACTCGGCGATCCACAATTCCTCTTGGATTCTCTAGACCATGACGCCTAACCTAACCGTCTGGAAGAAGCACGATCTTCAAAGGTAACAAGCATCGGATCCATGCAGGATCAATCTCTTGATGATGCTCAATCACTTTGGGTTTGTAGGGGTTTGGTTTTTGGGTTTTCATCACTCGATGATTTTCGCTCAAAGTCCCGGAGGATGGGTTGCTCTCAAATGACAAGTGTCAAGTTCTCTCGGAGCAGCCAACCAGCTAGTGGTTGTAGGGGCGGCTATTTATAGCCTAGAGAGCAGCCCGACATGATAAGACATAAATGCCCTTCAATGATATGACCGTTAGGTGGATAAGATATTTTGGGACAAATGGCCAAGAAGACAAAGAACGGTCGGAAATTTGAATCTCAAATTCCTCAGGCTATCATGTTCCTCATTGTAGGCAATTCAAGATCATGGCGAATTCCTAACTCCTCGATCAGAAAAATTCTCGTGAATAGAAGAACTTCGTCTCACATCAAGAAATTGGTGAACTATATGAGATTTCCAAAGGCTTCACTCAAGGGATTGGTAGGTGTAGGATTTTGAGTTGAGCATCACATGGAAATTTTTTCCTTAGTATTTCCTCGACCCCTTTAACAAAGACGGTGTTTCCTATGACTCAAGAAAGAGAAAATGAAACTACGAAAACAAAAGTCTTCACGCTTCATGTTCCTCAAATGAATACCAAGTCTTCAAGGTCACACCAATTTCTTCACTTTCAAAGTCTTCAGAAAGTCTTCAAAATATCAAAGTCTTCAGTCGAAGAACTTCCTTTTTAGGGGTCGACTTTCTCTATAAATATCAAACTCCTCATAGACTTATAGACCTGTGTATACTCACAAACGTATTAGTTCCTTAACCTGTAAGTCTTCAATACACCAAAATCACTAAGGGGCACTAGATGCACTTACATATCCATGAATATTAGAAACATAATCATTAGTTTTCAAAATATATGATCCTTAACGAATGTTACCCCATTCATTTTATCATGTTAGCATGGTATGACTCCGCCTTTACCATATAAATATAAATCATGAGCACCCCGGTGTCAAACCAGGCAATTGGATCGTACTTCTAACATGCTTCAGCATTTTCAACCCCACGCAATACATGATCGTGAACCATGGATATGCCACTATAGGTGGAATATAATGCGGTGATAGAGATCAATAAGGGAAGTCAAAAAAGGAAGAAAGCCTCACATTGATGCCGTTAATCAACATGCTATGGAGATCCCCACCAATCAATATCAATGCGAGGAGTAGGGATTGCAATGCAACAGATGCACTAAGAGCTATAAGTGTATGAAAGCTCAACAGAAACTAAGTGGGTGTGCATCCAACTCGCTTGCTCATTAAGACCCCGGGCATTTGAGGAAGCCCATCATCGGAATATGCAAGCCAAGTTCTATAATGAAAAATTCCAACTAGTATATGAAAGTGATAACTCAGGAGACTCTCTATATGAAGAACATGGTGCTACTCTAAAGCACAAGTGTTGAAAAGGATAGTAACATTGCCCCTTCTCTCTTTTGTCTCATTTTTTGTTGGGCTCTTTTTGGCCTCTCTTTTTTCCGTCCAGAGTCTCATCCCGACTTGTGGGGGAGTCATAGTCTCCATCATCATTTCCTCACCGAGGCAATGCTCTAATAATGATGATCATCACACTTTTATTTACTTACAAATCGAAATTACAACTCGATAACTAGAACAATATGACTCTATATGAATGCCTCTGGCAGTGTACCAGGATGTGCAACAATCTAGCATAACATGTATAATAATGATGAACGGTGACTGGGCCACAAATATCATGTCAGCTCTACATGATCATGCAAAGCAACATGACAATGAAAGTATGTCATGAAAATAGAACGGTGGAAGTTGCATGGCAATATATCTCAGAATGGGTATGGAAATGCCATAATAGGTAGGTATGGTGGATGTTTTGAGGAAGATATAAGGAGGCTTATGTGTGATAGAGCGTATCATACCACGAGGTTTGGATGCATTGGTGAAGTTTGCACCAACTCTCAAGGTGAGAAAGAGCAATAAACGACACCGAAGAGGCTAGCAAATTGCGGAAAGGTAGGAGTGCATATAATCCATGGACTCACATTAGTCATAAAGAACTCACATACTTATTGTAAAAGCCTATTAGCCTTCAAAGCAAAGTACTACTCGCATGCACCTAGGGAATTGGTTGGTAGGAGCTAACCATCGCGCTCATCCAATTATAACAACACTCAAGGATTTCAATCAGAAATACAAATGCTCAAACCTCCCCACCATGCCATGACCAACACTTACATGAGAAGTTAATAACGAGCTTTAATACCAATATTTTTACTAACCGATGATCATGAACCAATATCCTTTCATATTATGACATAAATATCATTAAACCATACATTTCATATTTAGTGATCTACATGAAAGTTTTTACTATATCCCCCTTGAATACATATCCTTCTCGAACTAGTCTTATAAGCCGCGTACATATTGCCAATTGCTAATTAATAGACTCTCAAAAAGATTTAAGTGAAGCATGAGAGTACAATCATTTTTATAAAATATAACCACCGCCATGCTCTGAAAGATATAAGTGAAGCACCAGAGCAACTACCTAGCTCAAAAGATATAAGTGAAGCACATAGTGTTCTAACAAATCACGATAAATGTGTGCCCCTCTCGAAAGGTATGTCCAGTGAACAATGATTGTGGCAAACTAAAAAGCAAACAAAGCAAAAACTATGGTACAGGACGCTCCAAGCAAAACTCATATCATGTGATGAATAAAAATGTAGCTCCAAGTAACATACTGATAGATTGTCGACGAAAGAGGGGATGCCATCCCTGGCATTCCCAAGCTTAGATGCTTAGTTCTTCCTTGAATATTACCTTGGTGTGCCTTGGGAATCCCCAAGCTTAGGATATTGCTGCTTCTTATTTCTTCATCCATCGTGATCTCACCCAAAACTTGAAAATTTCAGCACACAAAACTCAACAGAAACCTCGTTAGATCCGTTAGTATAATGGACAAATTATAAACTTTAGGTACTGTTATGAACCCATTCATATTTTATTCATGCATAATACCTACTATATTCTAAATTCTCCATAACTTATACTGTAACACTCGGATAATTAAGCTACAGTAATACCATGCTAATGGCGCCTAGTCATCACTGTTACTATTGCTAATCTCACTTGATTCAAAACCGATTCAAATTAAAATTCAAGTTAAAGTCCAAAATTCAAATTTCTCAAACATGCGAACTAAAATGTTCAAGGTGTGGCAAATAATCTCTGGATATTTTTCATGTTGAAACCCATATTTTATAGGGTATTTTAAATACCAAAAACTCAATAAAACAATGGCTAAAGCAATTAAATAAATGCCTTTATAATTTATAAAATATTAAACTATTTTATTTAGGAGTTAAACTTTTTGTGTCTGTGGTATAAATAGAAATACTAATTTATGAACTAAATTGATATTTATAAAACTACTTTGTTAGAAAAACTAAAAAGAAAACAGAAAACTATGAAAATAAAAAGAAAAGGAAATTGCAGAAAAGAAAAAGAAAAGGCCCCTACCCCCTGGGCCTCGACCCATCCCAGCAGGCTGGCCCACCTACCTCTCCCCAGTCGTCTCCCTCCTCTTTCTATTCACCCGACCGGGCGCAGCGGGTGCCACCCGACCACCTCGACGGTCGCGTCAACAGGGGGATAAGGTCGATGCCTCGACCTTCCCCTGCCACCTCTCCCACTTGCGTCTCCTGCACTGCCCCCTCTCTCCCTCGACGACCTCTCCCTCTTGCCCTAGATCCCCTTCCTCCACCTCACCGATGCGCTGTCGCCGCCGCGGGCTGTGCCACCACAGCCACCGTGCCCTCTTCGCTGCCCCGACGTGGCCTCTACCTTCGCCGTCGTCCGCTACGCCGTCAGAGATGACCGGCATGAGCCGGGACCTCCTCCATCGTCGGATCCGTGTCACCCTCTTCCGCCTCGGCCATCGTCGATCTCCTCCAACTCCGGCCACCACGAGCGCCCCCTCCGGAGCCTACTCGAGCACACCTGCAGGACCATGGTGAGCCCGCGGTGTTCCTCGCTCGCTAGCTCGATCCCGCGCCCGTAGCTCAACCCCCTATCGTGCCCGAGCTCATCTCCACGGTGGTGCTCGCCATCGTGGCCATGGCTCGCGGAGCTCTCGATGCCGACCACCCTATCGTGCTCAGCGCCTCCGCCCGCACCCATTGCATGTGCTCGCTACTCTTCCCGCTGCATCTAGCGTCGTCCCCGCCAAGCCCATGCTCCATGTTCACCCGCTTCGTCACATCACACCGCAGTTCGCCCGGCCATGCCACCACCACAGTCGGATGCTTGCGAGCCCTGCGGTGCTGTAGGATCAAGCCGCGTCCAAAACGGGCCCCTGTGGCCGTCTCCGGTGCGTCGCCACTACCACTTTGGTCGCCACTGGTGCGCGATCGCCACGCTCACGTGGCGCCCCTGGGACCCCCCGGGCCATTGACCAATGGGCCCAGGGCCTCCCCTTTGACTATGTTGACCGGGTCAAACTGGCTGACGGGCCGGTCCCAGCAGCTGACGTGTGGGCCCCTGTTTTAATCCAAATGTCCTAATTAACATAATTAATTTAATTAGTTAAGTTAGTTAGTGCTCAATTAGCTAAACAGATTAGTTTAAAATTTTGTTAAGCACCCTCTGTCAATGGCACGTGGGTCCCAGACATCAGTTTGACCAGTCAATTGGTTGGTTGACTGCTGATATCAGGGTGACATCATGCTAACACAATAAGTTCATTTTTAATTAAAATAATTTCAGAAAATTGATTAAATCTTTGAAAGTTCATAGAAAATAAACCGTAAGTCAGATGAAAATACTTTATACATGAAGGTTGCTCAGAAAAATATGATGATTCCGAATATGTCCTCCGTTCGTCTGCCACGTGCCCCTAGCATAGCGAACATAAAACGGTCCCCTCTATTTCATCTCACCGAAAAATGCCAAACTTCGCGAAACCATTCCCAGATGTTTCCCCCTTTGTCGGTATCATGTAGCACTGCGATAGGTCATCCCTAGAATTGCATGTTATCATGTCGTGCATCTGTGTTACACCTGTGTGCTTTATATTTACTGTTTCTCCCCCCTCTTCCCTCCGGTAGACCCCGAGACCGACGCTGCCCCTATGATCGACTACGGTATTGACGACCCTTCTTCTTTTTCACCAGAGCTTCCAGGCAAGTAAACCCCCCTTGATCATTGCGATATCGCCCATTCCATTCTCTCTCATGCTTGCATTAGATTTTGCTATGGTAATTGATTGCTCCTATATTCTGATGCATAACCTGCTTTTGTAACCTGCTGTGGTACCTTACCTGCTTATCCTAAACTGCTTAGTATAGGTTGGTTAGAATCCACTAGTGACCCCTCACCTTGTCCCAGTTGCCCTACTTTGTCTTCGATGACTCAATCAACGTGATCGGCATCTAGGGCCCGACACATCACCTCACACCCCCTTAGTTGCTCGACTCTGCAGAGTTACTATCGAGTGCCGAGGGTGATACCTCGTATAACACTTCTGATGTTAACTCTCTAGTGTAGTTAATCGGTCATGGTCTTCGAGGGTGATTCCTCCTTCACCACTCCCGATAATGACTCTGTCGTGCAACCCCTCAAGTGTGGACCATCTATGGTGATTCCTGCAAGTCCACCTTGATGGTTACATCGAGTGGGAATCCATCAATGGTGATTCCTCGGGTTTCCTCCTTACTGTTTTGGACACACGATTACTTAGACTTTATCCCCAAAACCATGTTAAAGACAGTTTGGCCACGAGGGGTACTGTCGTGGAATTGTCACGGCAGATGTCCTCATGAAAGGACTTAGTCGCGGGGCCATCGTACGGGTTAACTTAGAGGGGTTAAAGCGGACGCAAAGACACGAGAGTTTATACTAGTTCGGCCCCTTCGATGAAGGTAAAAGCCTACGTCTAGTTTGTGATGGGATTGACGTGATTTCGGCGACTAGGGAGCAATAGCTTCGCCTAAGCCTCGAATTGTTGTTGTCTGTCCTCAAACCGGCCACGGATCGTCCCCTTATATACACGGGTTGACGTCTGCCGGTCTCTGAGAGTCCCGAGGCCGGCTCATACAAGTGTCCGCTCGGTCTCTTCTTTCTCTTATCTTACAACACAAGTTACATGGTTATGGCGGTTTTACCATTATGGGCCCTAACTCGCCTCGGCTCCGGGCCTCTAAGCTCTACAAAGAATCGCCACCTTACGAGTCTTCGTGGGCCCCAATTATGGCCGAGGGTAAACCGGCCCCTTCAGGGCGGTTTATATTCAGTTTACATCCCCAACATTAGGCCCCAGATTGACTTGAACCTGTTCATGTTAATCTTCAACATCTTAGGAAACTCTGAATCTCTTCCTTCATATTTCGTAAACCGCCATCTGCTTAAACCGCCATGACGTCATCCTCCGACCACAGCAACAGAGCTTCTTGACGTCATCTTTATTAAAGAAGGCCAAACAGTAAGATTCCCTTCATTTAATACTATCCCGAAAATCGAGGCGACCGCTGCGCCGTCTGCCGCTTTCAACTCCTCCATTCTCGCGCCTGTTAATTACTCCATCTCATTATAAATAGACCGGAAGGCCCTTTCTCTTCTTCCTCCTTCCGCGCGTCTTCTTCCTCGCGACGCTCCAGCTCTGAAGCTCCGCCGTCGCCTCCGACCTCCGAACGCCGCGTCAGTGCAAGGCCGCTGCATCAACCTGGTTGTACCAGAGACTCTCGGCGCTCCTCCGCTATTCTGTGCATCGGGTAAGGCTCCTCCTCATGCCCTAGATCTGCATCTTGAGGCTCCTGTTCATATCGCCGTTCGCAGGTGTTCATCCCTAGTCTCTTCATACCTGCTCTGCCATGGCTTTTTAATCCAACCGTAGCATATATCCTGTAGTAATCGCCTCCGCCTTTCAGCTTTAGCACTTTGCACATCTTTCTTTTTGTTCGCACCCTCTTGTTAGAACGCATTTAACTTCCCTCGCCTTTATAAGGCTTGCATGGGTCGCAGAAATTTTTCCTCATCAATCTTGGTAGATCCAAATTAACTCCATTCATATGTGAAACCTGTTTCTGTCCACACTTAGCAGATTTTTCAGTTCTGTCTCTTCCTCCTAAGGGCGGTTTAATTTTTTGATAGCTTATCCGCCATACTCCATTAGTCCTCAGTTAAACTGGAAATCGGAACTGACTGCCAAATTGCCGGTTTAGCATTGTATAATATGTATGAACCGTTAACGGTGAACCGTTTTTTACTTTTCCTTTCGCAGTCTCTTCTTCCGGAATGGCCAAACAATTCTCAGCTTGCAATTGGGTCCGGTCCAAGATCACTGAGACCGGCGCTTTAGCCTCCAAAAATGTCCTCCATTGGCGTGTTCCGGATGCCGAATGCCCTCCTGAACCTCAAGAAGGAGAAGTAATTGTATTTATGCAGCACTTAGACCGGGATTCAGACGGCCCGGATCAAAATTCTTCCGGATGTCCTCGCAAGTTTCCAACTCCATCCACAAGATATTGGTCCGAACTACGTGTCTAATATATGCAATTTCCAAGTTTTACGTGAAGTCTATCTTCAAGAAGAACCATCTGTGGAGCTGTTCCGGATTTCTTTCATTTGAACCACTGCACGGAGTTTTCGGATGGTCCTAACACGGAACTGGGTGGCGTTTCAATCCAGAAAAGGAAAGAAGTAGACTTTCCTCACGCAAAACACCATAGCCATCCGAAAGATTGGAACCAAACCTGGTTCTATTGCCGGAATACCGCTCCTAACAGCGAGAACCCCTTGCCGGGCTACTGCCCTCACCGGCTTAGCAACCATCACCCACTGCCTTTACGCTTTACCGCCGCAGAACGGAAGAATTTTGCGCCTCAAATTATCAAACTCCGGGCTCTAATGGCCAATGGCTTAACTGGTATTGACCTTGTTCGATGTTAGGTTTCTTGGGGCATCTTGCCATTAAGCCGCCGCCCCGGATTGATGCACAAATACACTGGTAGCGTCAAAGACCCTCAAAGACGTCACGAGCTAGCAATAATCGAGCTTGAAGTCACCGAGGCGGTGAAGAAGATGCTCGATGAGCCGATCTTCGTCTGCAGCCAAACCGGGTTGGCCCCATTACGTGTTTCCAACAAACCGCCTCATGTAAGGCTCCGCTCATCGCTTCTTCCGATATTAATGCCTTATTGATATATATTAATCCTTGTTACTTCTCGTGCTAACAGCTCCTTCCGAAACGAACCAAACCTGCCCGGTTCCTCGTGTAAAGTCCAAGACCACCAAGAAAGCTGGTAAGAGGAGAACCGCCGAGTCTTCCGATCCGGGAAGAAGAAGATTCGTGGTCGAGGTAAAGCTTGATTTACTTTGTCCCTTTTATCCTTCATCCTATTGACAGCTTTCAATTCCTGTGATGATCTTTGAAGCCGATCATGCCGATCCTGTTGAGGTAATCCTTCTTTCTTCCGAATCGATCTTGTGCGGTTAAAAGAATTCACCGCACAGTCCGGAAGCGAAAAAATCTCACTCCGTGCTCATTTGAATCAACCTTTCTTTGAAGACACAGACTGAAGAGCGCCAGACGACCCAAGACAGCCGTCAACAAATTACATCGTCCGGTTTACGACACCCCAACCCGGAAGCGTCGTCCAGAGGTGATTTGTTCTCTGAAAAGCGTTATCCTTTGAAAGGTTTCTTCCGATGTCCTCTCAATCCGTCGTCGATCTGAATTATCGGGCCTCTTCCAACTCATCTGGCGGTTCATCAACCACTCAACCGCCTCCTCTTAAAGTTCTTTGCGGGGTAAGCATAATGCTCTTTTTGTTTTCTTCGCATTTGTCGGTTCATCACACTCTAACTCTGAATATTGCAGCACCAAGGCTCGCTTAAGTAAGAAGGCCAAAACCCTTGACCCTCATCAGGATGCCGATCCGGAGAAGACTCCAGAGCACCATGGCGAAAAGCCCGAAGTTGCTAAAAACAGTTCTCACGGGTTGAACCAAGACGACAATGCTAATCCGCCAGAGAGGTTGAACCGGATGCCCAAGTGGAAACCTCACATCCTGTTCCACCGAGTCCCGCAGAGAACATGTAGCGATTCTTTGAAACGCCGAGCCCGGGTATGAAAACACCAAGCCCAAGGAAGAATGCCAATCCGCCAGCCCGGCCAAAGATGATGATGTCAGAGTGACGGGCACCGCCTATACCGCTTCGCAATCCGGCCGCTTTATCAAAACACAACGCCAAGGAAGAGTCTATCGCCATGAGTAAAGAGAAGGGAAAACTGATCCGTCACCTTATGATAACTTCTACGCCCAAGAACTTCACTCCGCTTCTGAACCGACTCTACACAAGTCGTGATTTCGAAGCCGGTCTGGTGAATCGTATGAAGGAACGCTATGAGATAAGGAGTTATGCCTCTCTTGTACTTTTGTTGTGTAGTAGCCCCCAAGGGCCGGTTCAACTGAGCATAGTTAAACCGGGACTTAATATAAAACTCAGACGTCTCAAACTTCAAAGGTCAGTAGCCCCCAAGGGCCGGTTCAACTTAGCATAGTTAAACCGTGACTTAACATGTATCACCATAGCAAGATGAGATCAATTAGCCATTAGCCCCCAAGTGCCAAGTTGAATACCTGTATTGAGCTTGGGACTTCATAATGAAACAATTAATGTGATCCATTTTTTATTAGAGTGAGATATACCAGCAAACCGTACAACTCAAGGACCTTCGTGCCAATCTGAAGACTCAACAAGCAGAAGCCACCAAGGCCAAGGATGAATTGAAAACTGCCTTGACCACTATGGAGCAGCTCAAGGAGTGGTATAAATCCGAGCAGGCCAACTGGGACACCGAGAAGGCTGGTTTGCTAAAACGGGCGGAAGATGATGAAGCGGCTCTTAAACCGGTGACAGAAGAGCTCACCGGATTAAAGCGCCAGATTAATGCCATGACCTCTGCGATCTTTGGTAAGAGATTTTTCACTGATTACTATTCCGTTTATTTCCGCCAGTTTAACCTAAGCTGTCTTAAACCGGTATAGGGAAGCGTATTGCTCATCTGGCTCGATATGCGGAAGAAGCTCAAGGCTGCATACACGCTGATTGAGCAACAGATATCCGGCACCCAAATGAGTCATATGCGCTACATCGTATGATAACACAGCTCCGCCCTTGATCAAAGATACGCCGGACCGCTATCCATGATTCCGCACAACTTGAAGAGTTGAAACGATCCATGACCCGGCCGGCACTTTATTGGTTTCTAACTTCGCGCCAAAGGCGTGGATAGCGGACCTTGATCCGGTGACATAGCCAAGGGCTTCCCAGCTCAAGAAAACGGTGAAGCCTTTGATAATGATGCCCTCAAACGAATAACAAAGGAGATGCATCCTCCGGCGAGTCAATCGGCAGCAGGTTAAGCCAACTGGCGGTTTACCGCTCTTTCTATGATGCAAACAACAAGCGGGTGGAATTTGTCATTCCGAAGTGCAGAACCTTGTTCCTCCAATCCGTAAGCACACTTATGCCTCGACGTTGATCCGGCTGAGCTTATAAGTGAAGAGGCTGTCTTCGTGCTTTAAACCGATTGATCGGGTCTACCAATGACTTCCGGCCATTGGGTGATGAAGAGGAAGAAGCTGAACCGACGCCAGATGACCCATCTTCTTCACGTCAACCCGGCGAGGAAGCTTAATCCGTCGAGCCGGTTGATACATCATAAGCTGCTAGTCATAACGCCATTCGAAATGTTGGGCCTCGGAAGGCCTTGTAATAGAATAGCCAAAGACTTTTGTTTTTGAATATGCCTTTATGCCTTCGGGCCCGCAACCTTCGCACAGAGGTGCTGATACTTTTGATTGAATAATCGAAACCTTCAATCTATTTTGCCTGCAATCACAAATTCTTAAACTGCCACGGCGGCTTGTGTCGCCAGCCGGCTTGTGACGCTCATATGTATATGTAAGGAAATATTGAGGTATATGATAGAAATTTTGTGATACAAAAATACCTGCCAGCGTCGGGCATGGAGTTGGCTTAGCCAAACTGGAAGCGGAGGTTGTATAAACCATTACCGTCAAAGGAGAAAACAGCTCCTGTATTTATAATGCCGGTTTACCATGTAAACCATGCCGGGTCATGTTAAGCCCCCTGTTACTCCATAATGGGATGTTAACAGGAAAAGTCAAACCGGAAAAGTTATTTCCGGATTAACATAAACCAAAAGCCGTCAATTGACTGGTTGAACCGGTTTGAAAAAATGTTATCGGTTTAAAAACAGAACAAAAAATCAAATAGCAATTTGCAGAAAGAGGCTTTACTGAGCCGATCAGATGGTATTACCATGGTCGGACACGACCAAGCTCCCAATAAGGTGTAGCTATGGTTCAAGTCAGCCAGGTCCCCAATCAAACCGTGGCATTATGCCGATCAAGTGGCGTGGCAATGGTTCGGGTTCACCAAGCCCCCAAGTGACTCTATGGACTTAGGCCGATCAAGAGGCGTGATCGGTTCAGACTTGACCATGTCCCCAAGTGATCTGGTGGCTTTCGCCTATCAAGAGGTGTGGCATTGGTTCGGATACGACCAAGCCCCCAAGTGATATCTAAAAGCTTCCGCAAAGGAAGCTCAGGGGGGAAACCGGAGGCCGTTTTAAGACAACAACTCCATGTACCCAAACCGGATGCTTACAGAACGGATGCCCCGCTTTAGCCGAGGCTCGGTTTTATCGCTTTTATTCATAATATATACATTGTCATAATATGTACATAAGGAGAGCCGGTGGCTCGTATAATAAGGTCAAGATGAGCTATATTCCACGGCTGTTGGTCTCCTCTTCGACGTATGTGAGTCTTTATGCTCTCGAATATCGATCAAATAGTATGACCCGTTGTGCAGATTCTTGCTGACCACAAAAGGCCCTTCCCAAGGTGGGGATAGCTTGTGCATATCTGTCTGGTCTTGAATGAGCCAAGCACCAAGTCTCCTTCTTGAAAGGTTCGGTTACGACTGGCCGATTGTGATACCGACGAAGATCCTGGCTGGTAAATCGCCGAGCGAGCAGCCGCCATATCTCGTTCTTCATCCAATCGATCCAAAGCGCCCCGCCAGGTTGCCTCATTATCTGCCTCAACATAGGCTGCCACACGAGGCGAGTCATGACGGATATCGCTTGGGAGAACCGCCTCCGCTCCATAGACCATAAAGAATGGTGTGTATCCAGTGGATCTGTTAGGGGTAGTATTTATACTCCATAACACAGATGGTAGCTCTTCTACCCAACAGCCCGACGCCCTCTCAGAAGGGACCATAAGCCGGGGCTTGATACCTCTCAGGATCTCCTGATTAGCTCGTTTTGCTTGACCATTGGACTGTGGGTGAGCTACTGAAGAAAGGTCAAGCCGGATGTGCTCACGTTCACAATACTCCTTCATGGCACCTTTGGACAAATTGGTACCATTATCTGTGATGATACTGTGTGGAAACCCAAACCGGAAGATCACCCTTTTGATGAACTGAACCGCCGTGGCGCATCACACTTGCTAACGAGGCTGCCTCGACCCACTTTGTAAATTTGTCGATCGCTACCCGACAAGTGTGTCTTCTTGTCCTTGGACCTTTTAAAAGGTCCCACCATGTCCAGCCCCCAAGTCACAAACGGCCAAGTAATTGGAATCGTCCTCAATTCTTGGGCCGGTATATGAGTACGTCTAGAAAACTTCTGGCAACCATCACATCGCCTGACCAGATCTTCCGCATCAGCATGGGCGGTCAACCAATAAAAACCATGGCGGAACGCCTTAGCCACCAAGGATTTTGAACCGGCGTGGTGACCACAGTCCCCTTCGTGGATCTCACGCAATATTTCACAGCCTTCCTCGGGGACACACAACGCTGAAACGCCTACGACACCTTAATCGCAATGATGCAACTCGCCATTAACAATGGTCATAGACTTAGACCGCGAACTATCCGTCGGGCCAACGCGTCTCATCTTACGGTAACTTCGCCCGGCTCATGTACGCCAAATAAGGGAGCGTCCAATCCGGAATGACATGCAGGGCTGCCACCAACTGAGCCTCCGGATCAGTAATAGCCAAATCTACTTCATTAGGAAGCTTGACTGACGGATTGTGCAGTACATCAAGGAAGACATTGGGCGGGACCGGTTTGCGTTGAGAGCCCAACCGGCTTAAAGCATCCGCCGCTTCGTTCTTCCGACGATCCACATGGTCCACTAATAGCCTTTAAAATGACACGCAACAACATCCACCTCCCGACGATATGCAGCCATGAGTGGGTCTTTGGAATCCCAAGTGCACGACACTTGTTGGGCCACCAAGTCCGAGTCACCAAGCACTTAACCCGGCTTAGATTCATCTCCTTAGCCATCCGAAGACCATGGAGCAAGGCTTCATACTCAGCTGCATTGTTAGTACAAGGGAACATTAAGCGGAGGACGTAACAAAACTTTTCACCTCGTGGGGAAGTTAACACAACTCCAGCCCCCGAGCCCTCCAACTGCCTGGACCCGTCAAAGTGGATGGTCCAATAGGTATGATCCGGCTTTTCTTCAGGCGCTTGTAACTCCGTCCAATCATTAATAAAATCCACAAGTGCCTGGGATTTTACTGCCGTCCGAGGCACATACCTTAAACCGTATGCCCAAGCTCTATGGCCCACTTAGCAATCCGCCGATCCGCTTCCGGTTACGTATGTGATATCGCCCAAGGGAGCTGAATCGACCACCGTGATGGGATGCCCTTGAAAATACTGCTTCAGCTTCGACTTGCCATAAAAACTCCATACACCAGCTTCTGCCAGTGCGGATATCTCTGCTTGGACTCAATGAGCACCTCGCTGATGTAATAAACCGGACGTTGAACCAGATACTCCTTCCCCGCCTCCTTCCGTTCTACCACAATGGCTACGCTTAATCGCCCTAGCAGCAACATATAGCGTAAGCGGCTCCTTGTCAATGGGAGCGGCGAGAACAGCGGGTTGGCCAATTGCCGCTTTAAATCCTCCAATGCTTCATCGGCGGTTGAACTCTGCATAAACCGATCCGTCTTCTTCAAAGATCTGGTACAAAGGAATGGCCTTCTCTCGAGGTGGTCGATAAACCGGCTTAAGCGCGGCAATCCGACCCGCCAAATGCTGGACATCATTAATGCACTTTGGCTTAGCCAAGGAGGTGATAGCCGTAATTTTCTTGGATTAGCTTCAATCCTCTGTTGGACACAAGAAAACCCAATAACTTGCTCGCCGAACACCGAAAACACATTTGGCGGGTTAAGCATCATCTTGTACACCCGCAAGTTGTCAAAGGTTTCTTTTAGATCCTCAATCAGTGTCTCCTTCTTCCTTGATTTAACCATAATATCATCCACATAAGCATGCACGTTACGGCCGATCTGTTCGTGCAAGCAATTCTGTACGCAACGCTGATAAGTTGCTTGGGCGCTCTTGAGCCCAAAAGGCATAGACACATAGCGAAGGCTCCAAAGGGAGTGATAAACGCTGTCTTCTCCTGGTCCTTAACCGCCATTTTGATCTCGATGATATCCGAATACGCATCCAAAAAGCTCAAACGCTCACAACCCGCCGTAGCATCAATAATCTGGTCAATGCGGGGGAGGCGAAAGGATCTCTTGGACAAGCCTTGTTAAGATCATGTAATCCACACACATGCGCCAAGTGCCGCTTTTCTTAAGGACCAACACCGGATTAGCAAGCCACTCTGGATGGAAAACTTCAACGATAAAACCTGCCGCTAAGAGCCCGGCAACCTCTTCGCCAATGGCCTTGCGCTTTTCCTCGTTAAACCGGCGAAGAAACTGCTTTACCGGTTTGTACTTGGGATCAACATTAAGAGTGTGCTCAAGAAGTTCCTCGGTACACCTGGCATGTCAGAGGGCTTCCATGCAAAAATGTCCCGATTCTCACGGATGAACTCGATGAGCGCGCTTTCCTATTTAGGATCCAAGTTAGCACTGATGATGAACTGCTTGGACGTATCACCGGGCACAAAGTCAACAAGTTTAGTCTCAGCCGCCGATTTAAACTTCAGATCCGGATCGTGCTCTGTAGTTGGCTTCTTCAACGGGGTCATATCCGCCGGATCAACATTGTCTTTATAGTACTTTAGCTCTTCGGTAGCACAAACCGACTCTGCGTAAGCCGCATCACCTTCCTCACACTCTAAAGCGATCTTGCGACTCCCATGAACCGTTATCGTCCCTTTGTGACCCGGCATTTTTAGCTGCAAATAGACATAACAAGGTCGCGCCATAAACTTGGCATAAGCCGGCCGCCCAAACATGGCGTGGTAAGGGCTTTGAATTTTCACCACTTCAAATGTCAATGTTTCCGATCCGGAGTCATGTTCATCCCCAAAGGCCACCTCCAGAGCTATTTTACCAACCGGATATCTTGACTTGCTGTGCACCACACCATCAAACACTGTATTGGACGGCTTGAGATGTTTATCCGTTAACCACATACGACGGAAGGTCTCATAATACAGGATGTTGATGCTGCTCCCTCCGTCCATAAGCACCTTGGTGAACTTGTATCCTCCCACCTGAGGCGCCACCACTAGGCTAGCTGACCCGGATTGTCAACCCGGGGAGGATTATCCTCTCTACTCCACACAACAGGCTGCTCTGACCAGCGTAGGTAATGCGGCACGGCCGGTTCAACAACGTTGACTGCCCGCTTCTGAAGTTTCCGGTCTCGCTTGTCCAAGCTAGTGGTGAAGACGTGATACTGTCCACCATTCAACTGCTTCGGATTGCTTTGATAACCCGTCTGCTGCTGCTGATTGTAACCACCTTGGTTGTTCTGATTGTTCTGATTGTTTTGATTGTTCTGCCCGCCCGGATTACCATTAAACCCTGGACCGGAATTTCCTCCACCGTAACCCGGGCCGGACCCTGAACCGCCGCCGGGTCCTTGATCATACCAGAAAGCATTAGAATTTTTGAACTCCTGCATAATGTAAGAATCCTTCCAGAGGTGGTTTGCTGGCGCCTCCTTCGTCCCATGCTTCGGACAGGGTTGATTCAGCAGATAATTCAACCGGTCCGGATTGTGATTAGGCGCACCACCTCGGTTCGGATGTTTACCCTTGCGCCGTTGACCCTTGTCCTGCACGTTGGTGTTGGCTACAAAGCCCATGTTACCATTCGCCTTACGCTTGTTTCCTCCATTACCCGCCGATCGATCTGCTGGCCTCGAGTTGCTGTTCGCTTTCCTTCCTGTTTCATCCTCTTGGACTCGGGATCCTTGGTACTATCGTAATCAGCATACTTCACTAAACGCCCATGAGAGTGCCCATGTCATTGCAAAACGCTTCATGCGACTCCAACTTCAATTTTAAAGGCTCGAACCGGCGGTTGCCCTCTAGGGTTAAGATTGCGAGAATCGGTGTTGATCCGGTCTCGAAGAATGTAGAACTTCAAACGCGGCACACCCAATGGGTTGTGGATTCTCCTCACTGGACACAAGCCGCCAAGTCCACCACCGACATGGGCTGCTTACGGTGTCTTTGAAATTCTGAATGAACCGGGTCCATAGCTGGATCCATGAACTGATGGAATTGGGTGGCAAGTTTTTCAACCAAGTGCACGGGCCGTGCCTTCAAGCATCATGGTAAAATACTTTGCACATGCAGCTTCATCCACATCCAGCATCTCCATGGCCATCTCATAGCTTTCTATCCATGCTTCGGAGCGGATCGGCGGTATAATTGGGCACCTTGCGTGGCCCCTTGAAATCTATGGGCAAGCGTATATTGCGTAAAGCGGGGACGAGGCAAGGCACCCCCAAAGAGCTAGATGTAACCCCAGGCTCGAAGATGGTCGGTCGAACCGGCGCGAGCTGATGATCCTCACGCTGTGCTGCTAACTCAGCCTCCCTACGTGCCCTGACCCGGTCCACCACCTCTTGAGCGTTGCCAAGCCACCCCGGGTTGTTGCCTCGAGGCGCATCAAGGCCAGACATTTGACACGGCCGGTTCATCTGCGCATCGGCTATAACTCCGGCTTGGCGGGGGTGGAGTGGATCCGGTCACGGCTGTATGAGTACGCTTCTGTTGGGCTGGGCCGTCCTAAGGAGCTCTTTGACCTGCGTGTTTCTACCGCTGTGGTGACTCGCCTTCGATTGGAATCGCCTCCAACCGTGCCGCAGCCGCAACAAGGTTATCCATCGGGTTGGAGTAGTGACCTGGAGGTGTTTGCACAGCCTGAGGCGCGCCGACATGATGGCGTGGCAGATCTATCACACGGGGCTGAATCGGCGCGCCCGTCCAGTGCTTCCGCCCGGCTCACCACCGGGCGGCGGATTATCGGGTCCTCGCACTGGGTGTTGAAGAGGTCTCTTACCTCGAAAACCGAGGGCAAACAGGATCTGTACTTTCTTTTCATGACTTCATGCGATGCGTTCTGATCCAGCATGAGCCTATAAGCCTGCGCATCCAAAGCGGCCCGCTCTACCATCATCCTAACGTCTGCGGCTGCCAGATCCGCTTTAGCCTGAGTGATCTGCTCCTTCACCTTTGCAATCTCCGCATTATGCAGGTCTTGATCTGCCGGGTTAGCCTCGCCATGAGCACAACCAATGCATCAAATAGTTACGGTAAAACTTGAGCCGGCAAGAAGACAGGCCTCGCCTCGCCGCCATCGCCGCTATTGAACCGGCGACCATTGGCGCGGCGGTCGAAGAGTGAAGCGTCGCTTGTGTACCGGTCCGGAATACTCTCGTCGTCGGAACAGCCCCCGATCTGGCCATCTTGCAGCTGGTACAGAGACTCAGTTTCCCCGGTCGACGACTCGTCATCAGAGTAGACAACGGTTTCGCCACCAGATGCTGATCCGCCCTCATAGTCTCCTCCGTGGATGACTCCCACGAAGGCACGCCGACAACCGGTTTAGCCAGGGCAGGACTCTTCTTCGCCCGCTGAGCCGTCTCGACGAGGTCGGTGCAGATGTCCGGCCCAGGCCCTGGCTCACCGATCTTGCCGATGAACACGTGTATGCCACCAAAGGGGACCCGGTACCCGTACTCAATCAAGCCGGCCTCGGGGCCCCAGCCTGCATCGTCGATGTAGAGCTTGCCGCGACGACTCTTGGTCATCCGGCCCACAACATAGCCTTCGAGTCCTTCGAACTTGCTCTCTAAGATCATCAAACCATCGTGCGATAGCCCCATCGTGGGCGCCAACTGTCGTGGAATTGTCACGGCAGATGTCCTCATGAAAGGACTTAGTCGCGGGGCCATCGTACGGGTTAACTTAGAGGGGTTAAAGCGGACGCAAAAACACGAGAGTTTATACTAGTTCGGCCCCTTCGATGAAGGTAAAGCCTACGTCTAGTTTGTGATGGGATTGATGTGATTTGGCGACTAGGGAGCAATAGCTTCGCCTAAGCCTCGAATTGTTGTTGTTCGTCCTCAAACCGCCACGGATCGTCCCCTTTATATACACGGGTTGACGTCCGGCCGGTCTCTGAGTCCCGAGGCCGGCTCATACAAGTGTCCGGCTCGGTCTCTTCCTTCTCTTATCTTACAACACAAGTTACATGGTTATGGCGGTTTTACCATTATGGGCCCTAACTCGCCTCGGCTCCGGGCCTCTAAGCTCTACAAAGAATCGCCATCTTCTGAGTCTTCGTGGGCCCCAATTATGGCCGAGGGTAAACCGGCCCCTTCAGGGCGGTTTATATTCAGTAGTTACATCCCCAACAGGTACCCTGAGAGTTACTGTTACTGCAGGACTGGAGGGACATGCGGTACCACCTCGGTAGAGGTGGACCTGAGGTCCCGATAGTCTCATGTGGGATAGGTCGACCTCGCGGGTATCCGCGAGTTTTCTACGTGGCACGGCCGGGCATTCCGGGCCCTTGCCGTAAGTCCACGTGACGGGGGAACGAGGTCACATCGATCGTGAGTCTCTGCTCGTTACCGCGCTCCCAAGTCACAAATGGTTTGGATATGTGAGTCTCTGGCCCTTTTCGCACTAACCACCACGCGGGAATATGTATGGGCACTCGACGTCGTATGTTTCTTCTGAAAGCTCTGTCAGACGTCCAGTTCAGCATTGCGGCACGGCCTGGTCGGTGCCGCAAAGGAGGTGGCTGCATCGCCCTGCATGCAACGACCTGGAGTGCAAAGGGCGATGGGCCCAAGACCCCGGAGTGCTTAGGATGTAGACCGTCGGGGACCTCTCTCCGGAGCCTAGGTAGGACTACAATGTGTTGATCGGCCGAGGCCTATCATGACGTGATGGTCTGTCTGGCCGGAGTTGATCGAGCGTGTTGGGTAAGTTGGTGCACCCCTGCAGGGAAGTATATCTATTCGAATAGCCGTGTCCACGGTAACGGATGCTCGGAGTTGTATCTCGATCAATACAACTAGAACTGGACGTTGAGGCATGTAATGGATATGATGGCTTCGAGATTGCTTTCTCGCAAGGAGTCGAGAAAGTGATCTCTGGGCGCTAATGTTACAACATACTTATTAATTATAATATGTTACTCTTATCTCTTCTGATGCTGCAAGATTCTTGAAGATGCTAGTCTTCGATAGGCTAGGCCTTCCCTTTATTCTGGCATTTCTGTAGTTCAGTCCACAGATACATCCCTTCCTTTGATACCAATGCATACTTAGTATAGATCTGATGCTTGCGGGTACTTTGGATGAGTACTCACGGTTGCTTTGCTACCATTCCCCCCCTTCTTTCTTCTTTGCGGATGTTGCGATCAGATGCCGGATCCCAGGAGCTAGATGCCGCCACCTACGGCTACTACTACCTGGAGGGTGTCTACTACGTGGAGACCGACGACGAGCAGGAGCAGTTAGGAGGTCCCAGGCTGGAGGCCTTGCCTTTTAGATCGATGTTGTTTTTCTGCTAACCTTCTTAAGGCAGTCTTGTTTAACTTATGTGTGTACTCAGGTATTGTTGCTCCCGCTGACTTGTTTGTATTCGAGCCCTCGAGGTTCCTAGCTTGTAATTTGAAGCTTGTATTAATTTAATTTATGTCTAGAGTTGTGTTGTGATATGCTCTCGTGAGTCCTTGATCTTGATCGTACACATTTGCGTGTATGATTAGTGTACAATTAAATTGGGGGTGTCACAAGTTGGTATCAGAGCCGACTGCCTATAGAAACCCCCTTTCGAACTCCTTTGCTGAAGTTGAGTCTAGTCTTTGGAAAACTGTTTTACTAACATGGCTGTGTGGCTTAAGGGCCCACGCACTCCAAAAAACAATACACTTCTGTGATGATACGTGTTTGTCACAAGAGGGTCACGTCATCATGCATGTACATCCATGACGCATTTTATGATGTAATCAAGATAGTCATACCGTGTCATTGCATAAGTGTTCCATGACATTACCAAAATTATCATCACGGAAGTGTCCACTTCCATGACGATAAATCGCGCGTCATGGAAGTGCTTTCGTCAAGGGTAACCGACACGTGACATCCACCATAACGGGTCACCGTTAAGTTATCGGGTTCCGGTTTGGAAGACGCCTATGATATGTCGACACGTGGCACAGCCCAACAGTGGCCCATTTTAGGTAAAAAGGTCGGCCCAGCTAAAGGCCCACCATGTTTTTTCAGACACTAGTGGGCTGGCCCGTTAACATCCTGCCATGTTTTGGGTCAAATTGAGGCCCATATCAGATCAGGCCCATTCACAGCCTGTCGTGTTTTGGGCCAAATTATGGCCCATATCGGATCAGGCCCGTTAACTGGCCACTGTTCTTTTGGGCCCATTCTAAGCCAGGTTTGTATTTCAGCCTGTTAAATGCCCGTTTACCAGTTCGACCCAATAATAGTTTCGGCATGTTAGCGGCCCATGGTGCATCTGGGACGTTATCGACCGGATTTAACTTTAGGCCATTTAACGACCCATGCAGAAACTGGGCTATTTCTTGTCTGAAGTAACTTTAGGCCTCTTAATGGCCCATAGTCTTCGTGGATAAATTTCAGCCCAACTGGCCTATCGGCCTATTAATAGCCCGTGTAATAGTTGGGCCTAATTACAGCCCGCATTGAATCCGGCCTGCTTACAACCCATCTAATAATGGCCCGTGACACTTTTGGGCCCATGGCCCGCGTGGATACCGGCCTGCTTAAAGCCCATAATTTTATTAGGCCAAACATGCCCGAGATATATTTTGGCCTGTTAACGGCTCATCCTATTTGGTCTAAACATGGGCCTTAGGCAGTTTCAGCCTGTATTGGCCCGTGAATTTTTCGGCTCAACGCTAGCCCAATCTAGGTTTTAGCCTATTAAAAGCCCATGGTATTCTCTGGTCCAGCTGGCCAGAACTTTAGTCGGCCTGTTAAAGGCGGAAAACTACTATAGGTCTAGACCTGCTAATGGCCCAAGATGATTATAGGCCCACGTTTTGGCCCATATGAGTTACCGGCCGACTTGAAGACCGACAACACTGAGATCCACTAAACCTTCCGACCTAAATAACAACATACCGACCAAGAATAAACCTAGACTATACAATAAAGAAATTACGACATATTACATCCACTGGGAATCAAAGTTCGCTACCAATGATAATAAAGCGCAACATGATCGCGGATTACATACAATGGGCATCAAAGGTCGCCACCAGTGCATATAAACGCCCTAGCAAAAGAATATACAAAATTGAGAGCACTTCAGAAGGCATTAGGCCTGGCCAGGATGGGCTCCGCAAGCAGCCGAACAAGCTAATGAGACCTCAGTTGTGTCAACGTTAGATGCTCCACCCCTAGCTTTATAGCACAATAGTGCGCAAGGCAGTCCTCTGAGATCTTCATTGCATCATTGACATCAGCTGAAGCAAGCCTTTTCGCTTTAAGTTGAGACTGAAGAAGTCGAATTGATTGAGGTAGCGACTGCACAGAGGTTGTCGCATAGCTGCTGGTGAGTAGCTTCAACTCACTGTCTTCATCAAGACATGACCTTGGGGTCATCTCGCTCTCTTCAAGATGGTTTGGCTCACTATCTTCCCTAAAGTTTTTCCTGGCATAAGAGATATGACTCTGAAAGAGAAGCAAGGAGACATGTAACAGGTTTCATAATTATATAAGAAAAAATGGATCTGTTCTGCATAAGGAACATGTTTTTACAACTACAATTTAAAACTGGTAGTTGTTGCAAACATCCAATCAGATGTAAGCAACAAAGTAAACATAAGTGGAGGAAATGATGCCTATCCAAATCTATACTAGAACAAAGTTTGAAGGCTTGAGAAGGATGAACTTACATTACATGTTAACACGGGCTGGACAAAGCCCTTCTCCATGTTGATGGAAGGATAATTCAATAAATTCCCCAAAGAAACTTCTTTATAAGCGTTGCCATTATTCTACATTTTGCAAAGAGTAAATATAGATCAAATTATATTGGAAGAAACAGAGGATAATGAAGCTCAGGAGCAGACTGATGATACATAATCAAATAGCAATTAATTAAGTACAACATTACAAGGCAAAAGGTACTAACAAGAGGAATGCAGACATCAACGTGTGTAGTGGCATTAGCTTTATTCAACATTTTGGGAAGAGTAAATGTAGGTATGATAATTTGGAGAAAGTGGAGGGCAGGGCAGATAAGATGCAGAATAATGCTAGACAATCAACTTTCTCGCGATGCAAGTACAACAATACCACCTCTGTCCATTGTTACTTGTCGCTCAAATGGATGTATCTAGCACTATTAAGTTCTAAATACATCCAATTGATCAACAATTAATTCGATACAGAGGGTGTACATTACAACAGGTACTTACATGAGCAATCTAAAACTTCATAACCATTGTGTTAATTCTACATTTATCTAAGAGTAAATATAGATCTTATAATTTCAAGCAAAGGGAGGGTAAAGAAGTGAACATTTACAGTGTTGCTACATAATCAAACAGTAATGAGTGTAAGTATGCTAAGAAAGGGCAAGCGGTACTGACAAGAGCAATGTAGTGCCCAGTATTGTTGTGAGATCCTATGATCCTTTGAGCAAGGAGATTCATCTGAAATTATTTTTCATACAAGAGAGAAGGTAAGGCACATGCAGAAATTTAGGAGTTAAAATTTTGAATTGATATCATAGGCGATTACTGACATTTGGGCTCTCAACAGTTCTAATAGGGGTTTGGCGATTGGAGTAGGGGTAAAGTGTGGTACTGATTGGGCTGTGTTTTTACGGGGCTGCTGATCTATCTGATTTAACATGTATCAATACCCTTTCCAAATACCTAGTTTGTACTCCTTGAGGATCTGCACTCACCCTCTTCCTTTTGGACATCTATTACGAAAGAACAACATTTGACTGAAAAAACATAGTTTGACGACACATGGAATAGGTACGGACAATGGATAGGTATGGCATATACTCATATATGATGCTTAAACTAAGCAGATGGTGGTGTAACAAAGTAGAAGTAATGCAAGAGGTCATATGCAAAATATGTGCAACCAATACAACCTTGCCAAGTTAGAGCAAGCACCTTGATGGGTGAATAAGATAGACCATCCTCCACCATGCCAAGTTTGTTAGCCAGTGGATTGTTCTACAATATTCCTCTCGTGTGCCCATTCTCATATTCATTTTGATAATGTTCAATACCTGACAAGCATGAAAACATAAAAACAAGTGAGATTATCTTTGTAATGCAGAACTGATTCTAATCCAATACTGCCTCCCTGCACTACAAAAAAATACACTTCCGTGATGATACGTGTTTGTCACAGTAGGTCACGTTTTCTGTCATGCATGTACATCCATGACAAATTTATGACAGAATCAAGATAGTCATACCTGTGCTGTCGTAGAAGTGTTCTGTTCCATGACATTACCAAAATTATCACCACGGAAGTGTCCAATTCCATGACGATAAATCGCGCGTCACAGAAGTGCTTTCGTCAAGGGTGACCGACACGTGGCATCCACCGTAACGGAACGTCGTTAAGCTATTGGGTCCGGTTTTGGATCCGATAACCCGTTAACATCCCCGACCAATGGGGATTTTCCACGTGTAAAATCATCATTGGCTGGAGGAAACACGTGTCGGCTCACCGTTGGGACACATGTCATCCACTCATTGGACCCAAAGCACCTATGATACGTCGACACATGGCACGGTCCAACAGAGGCCCATTCCTGTGAAAAGGCCGGCCCGTTTGACTTGGTCAAAAGGTGGCAGGCCGGCCCACGGCAAGAAGTTCGTTAACGGCTGTTGCATATAGCCCATTTACGCCCGCTAACCCAGGGCATGTTTACGGCCTATCCGAATTAGGCCCGATGGCGTCATCTGGGCGTCAATATAATTCCAGCCCGTTTTAACTTCCGGCCCATGTATGGCCCATGACGTCTTTTGGCCCATATGAGGCCCTTCGTAACCCTCGGCCCATTAATGGCCCGTGGTAAAACTGGCCCGTAATGAATAGTGTATCACTTTATACCCATTAACAACCCATTATTCCGTTGGGCCGTTTCCAACCCATGTTATCTTTCGGCCTTCCCAGGGCCCATTTATTCTTGGGCTCATTTCCAGCATTCGGTTACTTACGGCCCGTTACTATTATTTTCTGCTTGTGGGCCAAATTCAGCCCGTGCTTACAGTCGGCCCGTTTGTGGCCCGTTAATACTTTGGGCCGTTTTCACAGCGTAATCAAATACGACCGATTAACGATGTCCCATTATGGTCGGCCCATGAACAGACGATTCCAACTCTAGCCCGTTTACGGCCATAAAGCGGTATGTTATTGGCCCATGTTTGGGAAATCGATCATACGGCCCGTAGAAGGCCCATTGATGATACGGCCCGTAGAAGGCCCATTGTTTCTACGCCCCGTAGATGGCCCATTGTTTCTACGGCCCGTAGAAGGCTCAGTGTCTCTACAGTAAGTATGTAGCCCATGGTTATTGTGGCCTAGTTTAAAAAATAGGTTATTACGGCCACTAGCAAACCGCGGAAAAGAACAAAGACCGACTACAAGCAAACAAATAAACAAGACAACAAGGAAATAAATAAGCAAGCAACTTACGCTAGGCTATAACGGCTATTACACATATTACATCCACTGGGCATCAAAGTTCGCCACTAGTGCAAATATAGGGAACAAAGCAGCATATCATATACCTTTGGTTGTCAAAGTTGGTGACCGGTGCAAATAAACACCGCAGCAAAACAAGTCCGAACTAAAACCACTTGAAGATCTCAAGAAACAATATCACAGGTACCCATAATCTGGCAAGATGCTTAGCAAGCTTATTAACTTTCTCTTGTTTGGCGCTTAAATCCTCCAGTAACTGTCATTGCACGAAAGTATGCATCTGAATTCTGCGGGGACTTCATCGGTCCTTCGTTTCTGTCATAACACATCGATTGATGTCTTTCAACTTGAAGTCGAGACTCAAGAAGACGAACCGATTCAAAATGAAGTTCAAGAGCTTGTGCCCGAAGAGTGGCCGATAACTTGAACACTACATCAAAACATGACTGGGTTCTCTCACTGTCGTCAAGGTAGTTTTTATCAGCTTTCTTGGAGACCAACAGGGATGTCTCACTATCTTGAACCTTATCTGCATTACTTCCTTCACCATTGCATAATGGGGTGCTGTTCTCCAATATTTTGTCCGCATTCTAAAAGAGAAACAAGCAGACACATCACAGGTTTACCATGTTGTATATGAAACTCATTTTGGTAAATCAGTTCAGTAGTAAAGTGCACAGGATAACGGCATGAAACAAACATATATCTATGTACCATGGTCACTTTATGGTCTATATCATTCTAGTTTTTGTTGCCAAATCAAGATAGAGACACAGTTCAAATAATATTTGTTCAAGACAAAGCAGAATAGACAGAATATAAGTGTGGGAAACTATAGAGATACTTGTAATGTGCATGACATGAGAACATAACTGTTTATTCAATTGAAACTAAAATCAATATAGAGCAAGTCACAAGAGCAAACCAGTTAAAGAAACAAGTTTAAAACATACCTGTTGCGCCATTGGAGTTTCAATTCCATCCTTCAAATTTGAAAATAGTTGGTTTGAGTAAATACAAGGCCTTAAGAGCAAAGGAGTATCAACCATAGCTACAGAACCTGACCTGAGAACAATTCTTCTTCTCCTTTAAGCATTGAGTTGGGATTCAGAGTGGTGGTCCTTGTGCTTTGGGCACTGTAGTTCCCTTACTAACTGCTCGTGTTTGGGTGCTCTGTGGTGGAGACGGTGCTGTGTCAAATGGAACTGGGTTACTATCTGCTGGGGTTGGGGTTAGAAGGGGTGTAGGTGGTTCTCTGTCCAACTGGGTAGGGGTACAATCTGCGAGAGTCTGAGTTATGTGTGGTGGGGCTGGTTCTTGGGCAAGTACAACCGTGGTTCTATCTGCATCAACTGGTAGCACTATCTTTTCTGAAGACCGTGTTGTTACTCCCTTAGATACTTCCATCACCCTCTCCAATTCAAATGGCTGATAAACAAGAAAAGTAATTGAATGTACAAACATTGTATGATAGACAGGTGCAATGGATAGTGGGGAATAAAAGAGGGCATGAAATAATTCACATTTATGTTGTCTAACCAAACAGGATAGCATGACACAATTTCACATATATGATGGCTAACTAAATAGGATAGCATGATACAATTTCACATTATGATGGCTAACTAAAAAAGATGGAAAGACATAGTTCAAAATATGTTGACTATTTAAACAGGATGACATGATATAACTATATAATGTGTTTATTAAATAGGTTGGCATGCCATAATTCACATACATGCCGCCTATGGAAACATGATAGGATGATATAATTCCCGGATAGAATGACATAATTCAAAATATGATGACTGTAAACACTAAACATGATGAGATGATATAACTATATGATGTCTTTATTAAATGGGTTGCCATGCCATAATTCAGATAGATGTTGTGTATGTAAACATGATGGCATGATATAATTCAAATATATGGTTTATATAGTAACCAAGTAAGCAGATGGCAATCCATATATGATGTAAAAACTAAGCAATGCAAGACAACATGCATGACATGGGTAATATAACCCTGCCAAGTTTGAGCATAGACCTCAGGGGGGAAATAGGACTGGTCATCAGTCTCTGAATCCTCCTGTGAGGAGCTCTCTATATCCAGCAAGATGTCTGCTTCAACAGGTAGCACTGTCTGCTCCGAATACCTTGTTTTCACTCCAGATACTTCCATCACCGCTTCAAATGGCTGATGCACAGGAAGAGTAGTTGAATATACAAATGTTGTTGACAAATGGAACACGTAATACAAAAAAATGATAGCATGATATAATTCACATACATGATGATTGGCTCAACAACATGCATTGCATAATTCACATATATAATGCCTTTGCAACAAGATAGGATTGCATAATTCACATATATAATGTCTTGCAACAAGATGGCAATGCATAATTCAAATATATGGTAATTAGACATTAAACAGGTGGCATTCACACAAAGCATGTCTAAACTAATCAAATGACATCGCACTGCAAGACACCATACACACGATATGAGCAACATAACCCTGCCAAGTTAATTAGAGCATACACCTCGGGGAATAGGAATGGTCATCTATCTACGAATCCTCCTCCGAGGAGCTATCCGTAACCAAAGCAAGATATGCGCTTAAATGAGATAGCATAGTCTGCTTTGAAGACCTTGTTTTCACTCCAGAATTTTCCATCACCGTGTCAAATGGCTGATGCACACGAAGATTAGTTGAATGTACTAACATTGTTGACAAATGTAATACGTAATGAAAAAAAGGATGGCCTGATATAATTCACATATAAGATGGTGGCTAAGGTGATGGCATTGCAAAATTCACATATATGATGCCTGGCTAAACAAGATGGCATTGCATAATTCACATAAACGATGAATAAACTAAACAGATGGCATTCACACAAAGCATGTCTAAACTAAGCGGTTGACATATTTGATGTATAAAGTAAGCAATGCAAGGCACCATATGTATGATATAACCAACATCAGCATGCCAAGTTAGAGCAAAGACCTCATGGGGTAAATAGGACACTAAAAAAATACACTTCCGTGATGATACGTGTTTGTCACAGTAGGTCACGTTTTCTGTCATGCATGTACATCCATGACAAATTTATGAAAGAATCAAGATAGTCATACCTGTGCTGTCGTAGAAGTGTTCCATGACATTACCAAAATTATCATCACGGAAGTGTCCACTTCCATGATGATAAATTGCGTGTCACAGAAGTGCTTTCGTCAAGGGTGACCGACACGTGGCATCCACCATAACGGAACGCCGTTAAGCTATCGGGTCCATTTTTGGATTCGATAACACGTTAACAGCCCGGACCAATGGGGATTTTCCACGTGTAAAATCATCATTGGCTGTAGGAAACACGTGCCAGCTCCGTGTTGGCACAGGTGTCACTCATCCAATGGGCGAGATGTGCCTATGATATGTTAACACGTGGACCGGCCCAAAAGTGGCCCATAAAGTTTAAATGGGTCGGCCCAACTAAAGGCCGACAAGATTTTGTGGACCGTAATGGGACGGCCCAGCTAAAGGCCCACAAGATTTTGCGGGCCATAATTGGCCGGCCCAGGTAAAGGCCCACACGATTTTTGCGGGCCATAATGGGCCGGCCCAGGTGAAGGCCCACAAGATTTTTGTGGACCATAATGGGCCAGCTCAGCTAAAGGCCCACGAGATTTCGCCGACATTAATGGGCCGGGCCAGCTGTAGGCCTGCAAGATTTTGAGGACCCTAGTAGGCCGGCCCATTAACTGGCTGCCATGTTTGGGCCAAATGCCGGCCCATATTTGATCCGGTCCATTAATGGCCTGCCACGTTCTGGGCCTAATAATGGCCCATATGAGATCCGGCCTGTTAAAAGCCTACCACGTTCTGGGCCAAATTACGGCCCAGATCAGGTCCGACCCTTTAAGAGGCTTTGGGCTAAATTATGACCCATATCAGATTCGGCCCGTCAACTGGACGCTATGCTTTTGGGCCCACTTGCTAAAGGACCATTTAGTAATTCAACCTGATATTAGTTTTGGCCTGTTAAGGGCCAGTTTAACATTTCGACCCTATATTAATTTGGGCCTGTTAAAAGCCCGTCATATAGTTGGGCCCAACTACGGCCCGGTTTGCATCCGGCCTGCTCGCAGCCGATAATCTGATTGGGCCAAACAAGGACCGATACAATTTTTGCCTGTTATAAGCCCATGATTTGATTGGCACATTCATGGGCCGGGTCTATTTCGGCCTGCTGCCGGCCTGTGAGCCGTTCGACACGTTTCAGGCCCAACCTACTTTTCAGCCTCCTAAAGGCCCATTGAGTTTTCTTGGGAAAATAGGGCCAACGGTTTACTCGGCCTATTAAAGGACCGAATCTACTAGTGGGCCAGTTTAAATTTAGGCCTGTTAACAGACCAAGATGACGGGGCCCATGAAGCAGATCATACATGGTGATTTGCATGACGGCCCGATTATGTACCGTAATTTTACGGTTTGGCCGGTTTACTGCGAAGACAGAATATATATACAGTAAAATAACTGCAGCATAGTGAATAAGAAAAAAAACCTAGAATATACAATAAAGAAATTACGGCATATTACATCCACTAGGCATCAAAGTTCACCACTATGATAATAAAGCACAAGCAGACATCAGATTACATACACTGGGCATCAAAGATCGCCACCAGTGCAACTAAACACGCCGACAAAATAATATACAAAACCGACAACACTTCAATAGAGTTCAAAAAAGTTAGCCTCGCTTGGGGAGCATAGAAGCAAATGAGCAAGCCGGGTGAGATCGCACTTGTTTGACACTTATATCCTCCTCACTACGAAAGATAAACAAGCGCAGATGATGTGTTTTGCACATATAAGTATCGGTCTTGACAATTCATCACATTTCTTACTAACGAATAAAGTGACACAGTTTAAAATAGCATTAACACAATGTGGTATTGTTCAGGTCAAGACATGGCAGGAAATGACATTGTGAAGGAGTTGGCAGCTTCACGACACCACGACACCACTGGATTACAGATCAAGAACTCATAAGTATCAATGGTTAGTGTGCTGTCAATTTATCCCATTTCAGATTGGCAAAATAAGATCACTTGCTCTGTATAGTTTAATTTACATAGTATGAAGAAGGAACTTGGTTGTACAACTGAAAACTTAAATTGAGAAGGACAAACTTTTGTTTATGAACTGGAGTACATAATAAACTTTAAACATGCAATTTGATGCAAACACCAAAAATAAACAACTATTGCAGTCATGCCTAACCAAATATACACAACAAAGTTTGAAGGCTTGAGAAGGACAAACTTACATTATTGGTGAAGGCAGGCTCTATAAAGCCCTTGTCCATGCTGATGGGGAATTCAAGAAGTTTACCATAGAATCTTCTTCATAAGCATTGCCTTTATTCTATATTTTGTTAAGACTAAATATAGATGTGACAATATAAGAAAAATGGAGAATATTTAAGATAAGATGAAGAGTGATGCTACATAATCAAGTAGCTATAAATTTAAGTACATCGATACAGGCAAAAGGTACAGCCAAGAGATATGCAGAGTTAAACTTCTTCAGTACCATCAGTGTTATCTAACCTTATGGTAAGAGTAAATATAGATCTTATGTGTAGAAAATGGAGGGCAAAGGAAAATAAGGTGCAGAGTGATGGTACATGAACAACTACATGTCAATATAAGTACACTGATAAAGGACAGCAGATACTTACAAGAACAATGCAGAGCTAAAAATTTTCATTGGCATTGGATATATTCTACACTAATGTAACAATTCATACAGATCAGATAATTTGGAGCGAACAATTGATAAGCAAGCTATCATGCATACTGCTGTCACATAATGAACCAGGTATGTATGCAAGTACAATGATACAGGACAACATGTACTAACAAGAGTTAGCAAATAAGCAGCATATCTGCGATATCCTGTCATTCTTTTCAAACTGGAATTCTTTTTCGAGCAGATTTCCTGCAAAAAAGATCCGTAAGGCACATGCGGGAAAGTAGAAGTTCAAATTGTCATGCGATATCATAGACAGTACCTCATCCTCGGAATGAGACCAGTGCATAACAAGGTTTTTCCATTCAATGTCTTCCAAATTTAGCACAGGAGACTTCACCGTAAATTCGTTTATAGACTTGCCATCAAGTGTGATTTCCTCGAGTAACACCAATACTGCTGCAATGCTTCCTTGAAAAGCGCAAGCAAGCTTTGCTCGCCATGACTATGCAGATTGACCCTCACCTACTTACAACAATGTAATGTAAATCATTGATGTGTTCAATCAACAGAAAACAGGAAAATAATCACCACGAATAATAGCACTTACACGTAAGTGGGACAGGAAGATGTGAAAATGGTGTTTGTTTTCACTATAGTCTTCCAATGGTGGGAATATATGCACGTAGTCCCTAACAACATTGAAAGCATTGTCTTTTAAACTGGGAATAACTGGAATGGGGTTCCAATCTGCAGGAATTGGTCGTCTCTGCAGTTGGGATAGGTCTTCGGCCGGTGGACTTGCTGTACTTTTTGATGGAGTGGGATTTTTCTGTGGTACGGTTGGTGCAATGGCAACTGAAATCGGCATACCTTTTGCTGGAGTGCAGGTCCTGTATGGTGGGGCTAGTGGTATGGCCAGTGAAGTATGGGTACAGTCAGCTGGAGTCGGTCCTACGTTTTGTGTCACTGGTTGTGCAGCCAATATAAGTGGGGTGCTGTCTGATTTCTCCAGCACAGCCACGTTTTTCAAGGACTTTGCTGGTGCTCCTTCAGGTTCGGCAATCACCCTCTTCCTTTTTTATGTCTGATGCACAAGAACAACATTTGAGTGGAAAAACATGGTATGGTGACAGATGGAATATGTATTGATAATGGGCATGGCATCTCGACATATATGATGAGTAAACTAAGCAGATGGCGGTGCATCAAAGTAGAAGAAATGCAAGACAACATATGCAAGATACGCGCAATCAATAAAACCTTGCCAAATTAGAGCAGGCACCTTGATGGGTGAACATGATAGGCCATATGCCTTTGACTCCTCGAGGTTAGAATAGTCATCACGATCATATTCTGAACAAGAATCTACAGGTGGGGAGCGTATGAGTTTCATTGCATCCAGAATGGCACTCAATGCCTTGGCGCCAATTTTGTAAGTCATTGCAGTGTTCCACAATATTCTTCTGATGCACGGATTCTGATATTCACTGTAATTACGTATAATATCTGAGAACCATGAAAACATAAATAGTTGTGAGATTATGTTTGTAATGCAGAGGATATTCTAATATAGGGGCGCCCCTATAAACACTTGTGTGCTATCACTGGATTCTGATGAGAGATCTCATGTGTTCTGTAATATGGTGCGTGCATTTATATAATCTGGCACAAGTACACAAAAGATAGGCTCCAGAAGTAAGGATAGTTAGCAGCTGATAGGTTCAAAATATACTGTATAGAGAGTTTATTGCCAAACCATGATAACAAGAGAACACAACAACTAGGCAGATCATAGTGTACATAAAAGGGGTACACCATAACCATGATATATAAATCGGGAAAGTGGAACTGGCTTGAAAATACGGTGTTTTATTGCCGCTAGTAATTGAAAGCCTATCGATCAAGTACATGCCAGCTCTATCAGCTGTTGACTACAGATGTCCCTGCCCCCCTTCCTGACAAGGAACATACTGTACGTACTAAATACAGAATAACAAAAGAGTAACATGTTAAAGAACAGAAGAGGAAGCATATTCTTGAGGTTCGTCTTAATTGCATACAATGTTGGTTGCCCACTCATGATGAATCACATCGCCCAAAGAAATGCAATTCCATGATGTCTCTCTATATGTGGCAATTTTGAACAAGAGTCATTAGGATCATATTCTGAACAAGAGTCAACAGGTGGGGAGCGTATAAGTTTCATTGCATCCAGAATGGCACTCAATGCCTCGGTGCCAATTTTGTAAGTCATTGCGGTGTTTAGCTTCAAGAGTGGACTGCTGCTAGTGCGACACAAAGCAGCTACACAGATCATAGTGTAGATACAACGGGAAAACCGTAAGCATCAGAGTAAAATCAGCAAAGTGGAACTTGCTGGAATATATGTGCTAGTATTGCGAAGACGGCTAGAAAGGCTTTGGATACCAGCTCTCTTCAATGAAGGTGCTGATCTTTATTAATATCAGTGTAACTCTCAAAGGCGACATAGCTCCCCGCATTTCCTTGCTATTCTTATAGGATTCAAGTGGGCAGGCCACTACAAATCCTATTCCCATGTTTACAAAATCCTACGAATAAAAGAGGCCTGAAGAGTTCAAAGTGTCCATACCAACCGACCGTATAGACCTCTACACTGCAAATGTCCCTGCTCATTTTCATTACAAGGAACATACTGTACTACTATCATACTCCCTCCGTTCCAAAATATAAGTCTTCGTAGAGATTTCCACTATGGATCACATACAGATGTATCCATATACATTTTAGAGTGTAGTTTCACTCATTTTGCTCCATATGTAGTCCATGGTGGAATCTATACAAATACTTGTATTTAGGAACGGAGAGTACTTATTAAAGAAGAACGGAAGAGGAACATGCTAAAGAAGAGGAAGCAGATTTTGGATAATAAAATGTTCGTTGCGCAGTGCCCACACATGATGAACTAGAGCGCATTAAGAAAGCAACTCCCTGCTGTCTCTCTATATGTGGTGCACATGCTTTTTCGAAAGTAAAGTAGGAACATTAGCTGACCAATTAAATGTTATCTGTTTTAGTAATATCAGCATCATATCAGATTCGTACTTGAGCAACAAGTTTGGAATTATGACCGCACGTTGTTTAGCTTGATGGATTCAGAGGCGATGCTAAGGTGTACGATGATGGTACTGAATATAAAGGCATGTCTGCATGCAAGTCGCGTGACTTTTGTCATTTGGGCTACCGACCATTTCAAAGCGGTTGGATGAAGATCCCACGTCTCCTAACCCTTCTTCTTCATCGTCTCGATTCTTCCCATCTGACACCGCGACGGGCCGCCCGGGACCATCGGCCCCCACCGCCTGTGTTCCTCCGCCACCCACCCCCACCCTCGCCCCCACCTGCGTCGAGTTTTCTTTGTTCGGCGAGGCCCCCCCACTGCCCCCCCCCCCCACAACCAAAGTCCCCACCCGAGCCCCTTCGTTCGCACCGGCGAACTCCGGCGAGCTCTGACAAATCCACTGAACCAATTTTGAGATTTAGTCTACTGTGATTGAACTAGTGTGGAATATAAAAGGGGTAAACCATAAGCATTGGGAGTATAGTGTTGAGCATGCCATGGCGGATCTGAAGGTGCAAACCGGACAAAGATAACTTCCCAACCAATGTTTGCTCTCAACTAGCAAGTAAGTGATGGACAAGAAATCAGAGTAAAGTAGTGGTGATCTATTTTCTTGCTGCGATAAATAAGTTGAGCAGATACGAAAGAGTACTTCCTCTGGTGCGACACCGTGTATGCATCTGCTGAGAATTTTACAGTGCTGCGGTAGCGATGGTTGTCGGCGGCGTGGAAGTAGATCTAGGAGGGTAGACGGTGGCGGCAGGGCGCGATGGATGAGATGGTCATAGGAGCGGCACCGGCAAGGTGGACAACGGCAGGGATGAAGCGAGAGGACGGGATGCAAGGATCCCGATCCGAAGCCGTGAACGAGAGAGGTCGATCTCTTGTAATAGACGACGGCGTCGGGGTATCAGCTCCGGCATGGTGGAGGAGGACGACGGTGGATGGGGTGGCGGACGGAGGAGGCTGGGGTGGAGAGGGTGTTTTGGCGCCCACGGAGTACGAATGGGGAAATGGAGGTGGAGAGGAAGGGGGGAACCATGTCTTCAGGGTGCACTTGTCTCAAATGCGAGGAAATTTACAAACTTAGCCCCCGTTTCAAATTTCCTACATCACAGCAATATTAGTCGGTTGGGGATAGGACGGTAATCTCGCACACACCAAATATTTGCCGACGAGAGTTTGTTTTTGGCGCCCACCATGTATGAATCAGGGAGGGAGTCGATTTCGGCCGAGGACACACTGTGTTTTGGCGCCCACCGTGTATGAATCCGGGTGAGAGGCGGTTATGTCACGTTTGAGTGAAATTACAAACCTACCCCTATCAAAACCTATAGAAATCGAGCAGATAGGCTTTGCGTGGCAGGGATAGGCAGTAGTAATTTCCATCTCGTAGATTTTGGTTTCGGGCGGTTACTGCGACTTTCCCTGCTTTGTTCAAATTTTGCACAGTGCACGTTTACCGTGCCAACTCAATTCGAATCCCGTTTGCATTCTATGTTTTTTCGGGCGGGATCCATTTTCGATTGGAATAAAATTCTATATACATCATTTTTATATATACTTTCAAAAGCACAACACCCTTTATACATAAATATGGTTTACAAATGGCATGATCTCAGATTCATAAGGTTGTATCCATCAATTTGGATTTTCAAATATTTGAAACCACTTTTATGTTGAAATCCAATGTATGCATTTCTCGCTAACTGTCTCCAATTAATGTGTGTTTCATGCGGGTTTTTTTACTTCTCAAACATGTATAATGTGTTTCACACACGCAACATATAGTGTAGTCCCGTTTAGACATTAATTGCATATAAACCATGCATTGTTTCTAATTAAATAATCTATGGATCACCAATATTGATAAACTATATAACATTACACGTGCCCCCAAATTCAAATGAATATGCATGTTTGATAAACCAATTTGCATTATGATATTATCGATGTCGTGATCTCCAGTTTAAATATTTGAATACCATTTAATCCAGATATTCATCTCATATAACTATCACTCATGCTTATATAGGACTATCTCTCTTGACCTATACACGTTAAATGCCTCTCGGGTATCTCTCGTGCTACCTGTATGTCGACAATGATCTTTTATCTTCATAACACACTGACGGTACTCTCTCCCTCGACCTTCATCACTCTATCTATCTCTAAGTATATCTTGCCCACTGCTATGTGTCTCTAACTATGATTCTCCATGTGGAATCTCTTTCTCTCACACAAACACAAAACTTTGTCTTCTGAGGTCTCATTTCTCTCTACTATTCCCCTGTGTGCCACTCGCACACCCCTCATACAGAGATGTCTTTCGCTCCTTAGGTATGAGAACCTACGACTCTTCCTCTTAAATATCTCTTTCTCACAAACAAACACAAACTCTGTCTCCCAAGGTCTCATATTTCTCCACTGTTCTCTTGTGTGTCGCTCACACACACTGTCTCTCCCTAGAGATATCTTGCGTTCCCTCATATGTTTCTCTAGCTATCACTCTCATTTTGAAATATCTTTCTCTCTCGCAGACACAAAGCTCCATCTCTCGGGATCTCATTTCTCTCTGATATTTGTTTGTATGTGAGTCACATGCACCCTTTCTTCATCTCTCTCTCACACACACCCATAACTCAGCCTTCTGATCCACTCAACTCCTATCTGTAATGCACACTAGCTAGCATCTTTATCTTTCTATTTATCTGTTTCTCCATCAACCTTCTTTCATTTATAGGTTGATATCTTTTGCACAATCGTTGTGCCTCACTCCCTCTGCTCGCCATAGATGCATGCTCCAGCCCACGCCACTATCTCTTAAAGACAAAGACACATGCTCAATTGTCGGGCCTTCTTCCCTGCATTCTCGCATGCATGCATATTGTCATAACGATCCGTCTCTCCCATGTCGTTGATCTTAGCTTATGACTTATGTCTTCTTTCTTTTATCTCGATCATGCGCGCGCGCGCGCACACACACACACACATCCCACGTATACATGTATACCTCTCACACATGCATGTTGAAGGTCTCTATGTCTCCATACGTAGTTAATTACCCTCAACCCTAACGCCACATCGAATCGTTCTCTTCTTGTGTGCACATAACTTCCGCCTGGATGAGTAAAACACACACTCACACTTAACAATCTCCTTGTAGCTACCCCCCTCTCACTCTTCCCCTATATTCCCGAAACCAATAAGACCATCCCTTCGTTTAATTCCCGCCTACATGCACCATCGATATATAGTAGTCTTCCTCGGTGTCTCTCGAACAAACACGTTCTCTCGATGTCGACTACTCTCACGCGCACACACACCTTCTCTTCCCTCTCTACGAGCATTTTCTCTCTCGCACCCCATCATTGGTGGCCTCTGCCATACACATCACCTCTCTATGATGAAGCCATGCACACTTAAATTACATCCGCCACCGAGGACCCCACGACACACACACACACACAAACAAACACACACACACACACACACCCACCCATCCACCCACACACACACACAAACACGCACACACACACAGTAAGACTCCATCACACACACGCACACACACACACACACACACACAGAGACCCCATCTCTCTCTCTCCCACACACACACACACTGAGACTCCATCTCACACACACATGCTCTAGGCGGAGCATTTGTTCCTACCACCCTTCATCCACCCTTACCCGTATGATAAACAATCACCTTAATTTACTTGTATAAAATGGACAAATTCCACTTTACTTTAGTAGTTAGCAAACTTATCATCTGTACCCTTTTAAAAAACTGAGTTGGCGATGATGGTGTGCCTGCCATATTGTAATATAGACTGTCTAATCTATATCTGACGGATAGAAAGCAAACTATGATAATTTTACAAAAGATAGCCGCACCTCTCTCCACATCCTTATCTCCCACACCTCACTGCTGAGCAATTAAAAAAGAAAGTCTCTGGAACAATCTAGCATGGTGGCCGTTGCCGCCTGCCGGCGCTGTCCATCCCCATGCCTTCGCCCATTCCGACCACCAGTCACCACCACGCTCCCCTCCTCCTCACCTTATCTCTCATCTTTCAATTTTTCGATGACATTCTCGAGATACCAGTTTTCTGATAAAATTCTCGAAATATCATTAGTTTTTACACATGGGATTACTCCTGCATGGGTAAATCACAACATGTGTTTTGTAAAAAAAATGCATATTGATGTTCCGTGCAATGCACGAGCATCTTGCTTGTAATTATATAACGCAAATCACGAGAAGGAAGTGACATTTTTTTACACAACCACGTTAACATGGTCACGTAAATCGCTAGCTAAAGTAAATACCATTATACTTATATCCCGATGCAAAAGGTTGAGTACATGTACGAAGAGTAGAGTCGCACACATGCACTATGTCTCTTAGAATATCACACACACACCAGTTACGTGACGCCCACTTAAGCAGACACGTATGTTACAATTTGTGCACCCGCGGGTACACTTGATGCTGCGCATTTATTTAAGACGGACGGCGAACCCAAACAGTAGCTGCATTCATTCCCCTCCTGTCGCCTCTTCTCTGGTTGCCATCGCCCGGTAGCCATGGCCTGGCTGAAGGTAACAACATACACCATAGTCCCGCCGGAGCGGCTCTTTAATCTAGAAATTTTAGTGGTCATGCATGCATCTTTTTGTGCTAGCACTCCTATATAAAGGTGACCGGTCGCTTCCCGCGGACGTGCGCGGGCGGTGGAAGAGGAAGGAGAAGGGAAGCGGGCTGTGGAGTAACGTTTTTTACCACAATTTCTTAGGAAATTGAGTGCAATAATTGAGTAGTATTGCAAACTACTACCAGTACTACACATGAAACGGTTCAAAACCTATACTCCCTTGCCAGCGCGCGCTTCCCGCGTGAAACGGTCAGCGTCTCCCTTGAGCGTCAGTGCCGCATTAATACCTGGCCAGAGCGGAGGCGACCTCTCACTGGCGCCGGCCTTGAAGCGGCGCGAGGGCCGAGAGAGCGCCGCTTCGGTGCAACCGATCGCTCACGCCGAGGCTGGCCATAGGCCCTGTTTGGATCCATGGGTTAGAGTTAGTTTGAGCTAGTTGGGGCTCAAATAGCCCTAAAGTATCCAAGCATGAGGGTTTAAATTGGAGCAAGTTGCACCGAACCCACCAAAAAACTATCCCATCCAAGAGGTGCTAGCGGAGATAGTTCTCATTGGGTCCACTGAAAAATCACTTCTCTCTCTCCATCAAGTGCATTTATTGTCAATCTAACCCGGTCACCCAAACACTTCTTTGGCTACAGTTAGTTCAGGGTTAGTCATGAGTTAGTCTAACCTCTAGCTAAGTTAGAGTATCCAAACATGAGCAGTATAGGACATGCAAGTTGCTCAAAGCATACAGTCAAATTCGTACGTGAAAGGATTTTTTTATTTTTGAAAACGGAACGTGAAAGGAATATTTTTTACAATGCTCTTGGCATGTCGCTAACATGTGATGAGTTAACCGACGTCAATAGACGGCAAAAACGCCAGCCCGCCGCACTTTGAGAGAGACGAGGAGGGAGAAGCGATACGGGCTGCTGGATTACTAGAGATAGGTGTCGCACGGAAGCTAAGAAATATGGTGATAGTGTGGGTTAGCCATGTACTAGTATGATGTAACTACACTGGGCTGCCATGTTCCGTACTCTTCCAGTCCACTTTGGAGATGATTGGTTGATTTTATATCGCTGAATAATATAAAATATTATGAGTGCAGATGCTCCACCCCGAGGTTCCTTGCTCCTTCTTGGTCGTCGGGAATCTATGTTCTTCCACTCTATTTTTTACGTGATCTTTGTTTATCCTTTTACCAACACGCGACACATCTAGCATCAAGGTGCACGTGTCATGCAAGGATCGTTCCATCCATATGAAGAACACGTGGTACTGGAACGATGAGACGGACATGTACCCAGGAGTGGACGTGCGAACCTGTGTAACGTAGCGCAGTAAGTGAAGTAGAAAGGCACAAATAGTATGAACATGTGTGGCATATAGGCATTTGTCTCTTACTACCACTAAATGTTGTACATGCAATGCCGGTGATGTTATGGAGTACGTGACTAAGTACTCTGCTACTACTATATTAATTGGAGGCACATATTAGGTTTTATATTTGTTTACGTGCCCGAGACCTTCCAACTAGACGTGTCTTTCTCTCCGGGTCGCACTTTGTATCGTTCATACCACTAGTACAGTAGTACTACTACGTGTGGTCTCCGACCCAGAAGTGGAGATGCTCTACCACACTGTTCATGTCCCACTCCTTTCGCTGACGTGTGCGACATCCAGCACGTGCCGTGTGTTTGGCACTCCTTCGTCATAGGAGTTGAAATGCTAGCATTCATTAGAAATAGAAAATAAATATAAATCACCAGTGATACTATACCACGCAGTTTCCTTGCTCCTCGATATCGGAAAGAATACTTCCACTCACCGACATGTGGGACGTCAACCATCCTGGTCCACTTGCCATGCCCGCAGAACTCCAAGGGAGAGTCACCTCGGTCGTCGTGCCGTATGAGCCGTCAAATCACAGGCCCAACCGTACCCACTGTGAAGTTGCTCGGACGAAGGAACCATCATGACTTCGTTGAATTCCGCTTCTTGAAGAAAACTCATATACCAGCAGTACTGCTAGCTACGGTAGTTACTCCAGCAGAGGCCTCCTTTGGTTCATAGGATAGGAATTTTATAGGAATATGAAAATCATAGGAAGTGAGATGACATGCATCTCAATTCCTATAGAGAAAGAGATACCATTTGATGCATAGGATAGGAATTTCTCCATTAAGTCTAGGATAATGTACTGGTAATTTGCTCTAAAAACTACAGTAGTAACTAGTAGTACTATTACATGCTCGTAATTAATTAAACAAATGTATGGGCGACACATACTCTAACTACTAGTACTACTACTTCTCACATGCTGGCCAGACGCCGTCGTTCTCCTTCCCGGCTTTGTCGGTGACACCCCACCGTGCTTGGATCTCCGCCGACCTCTCCGCAGCAGCGCGTGCGTCCTCTTCTTTCTTGCGGCGGCGGGCCTCTCTTTTCTTGAGTGCTTTCTGACTTTTTCGCTCCCTCTATGCGGCTTTGGCCGCCTCTTGTTCTACCGCCCATTCGGCCTTGGCAGTTTTAAATTCCACCGACATAGGTGTGAGGTCGCGAGCGGCGATGAACTCGGCACGGCGGGATGCCACCGCTTGCCTACCATTATGTGCGTGGTCGTGGGCGGCGAGGAACTCGGCTCGGCGGGATGCCATCGCTTCCTTACCGGTTAGTGTGCGGCGCGGTGGCATGTACGACGCTTGGTGACAGCTCTGGGGTGGAGTGGCCGGACAACCATAAAGTGCATTGGTTTGTCAAGAGCTCAAGGACAGAAGACGAAGGAAATTTGGATTCCCCTTCAATCCTGGTCATTTCTTACCGAGTAAAATGCATTGGCGGTCATTGAGCTTGTCTTGATAGCTCACTTTGATCATTGTATACGAGATATGGTGATTATACGGTCACTGGCTCAACAGATAGCTCCGTATTTGTCTGGTTGACCAGTCAAACAGTCCGCATGCGCCTTATCAGCTCGTGTTCTTTATCTATCTATCTATGCGGGCCTACCTGTCACTGGAGAAAGAAATAAAAACCAAAACTATGCTTATGTGACATTACTGTTTAAACGTTTGCTGGAGGCCTCTGCGAACACCGAGCATGTATTCACCTGGCTCAACACCAACGGTCATACTCGTGACTCGGCGCCTTGCTCATGTATATTGTCCATCACAAAGACAATCTATAAAACAACCTAGCTAGAGAGGGTACCATGGTGCGGAGTAGTATGTACTATCATGAGCAACCGATCATAGTGCCACTGCACACGAGTGTGTGTCTGATCGATTCGTCCATTATTCGTAAGTTATGTATGTTTGTGTGGTGTCTAATGGTGGTCGTCAAATGCTAGCTGGCGACAAGAGCGGTTGCATGGACGCCTGGTTGTCAATACGTGACTCATACGCTTCAAAGGCTCGTCATCCATGAGTTCACATTTTACCACCACGCCAGCGTCTGACTGCCTTGGCCTACCGAAACCCCTTCCATCGCTAGCACGCGCTTCCAGCCTGAAACGATCACCGTCTCTCCAGAACGTCAATGCCGCATTCACCGGCCTTAACTGCAGGTGCAGTTGGTGTGTCACTGACATGCGGGCCTAATGCCCGTTGGGCCCTCATGTCAGTGAGACAACGCACATGCAGTTAAGTCACTGACGAAGCGTCCGCATTCACGCCCAACGCGACCTCTCACTGGCGCCATCATTGCAGCAGCGCGACGGCCGAGAGAGCGCCACCCGCACGGCATCCCAGCGTCCGCATTCACGCCCGACGCGACCTCTCACTGCTGCTGGCATTGCAGCAGCGCGACGGCCGAGAGAGCGCCACCCGCGCGGCATCCCGGTGCAAGCGACTGCTCCGCGTTAATGACACCACGGCTGCCGACGAACCTACTCCGGTGCCAGCCGTCCATCCGTCTGCCGTGGCTCATTGCCATTCGCCCGCTATATTAACTTGAGCCCCAGCTCCCAGCCATAGCCAAAGACCCACACTCATTCTCCTCCGGTCCCTTCCTTCTGTTGGCACCACTCCAACCATGGCCTCCGGGCACTCCAAAGCTCTCTTGGACGTACTGTCGCAGGAGCAGACGAAGGACATCGGTGGCTTCGCTCCAGGCGCGCTCCAAAGCTCTCTTGGACGTACTCTCGCAGGAGCAGACGAAGGAGATCGCCGGCTCCCCCCCGGCCGCCCTCCGCCGCCACGACCACGAAGCCGGCGCGCGTGCGCGGGCGCAGCCGGCAGCGAGGAAGAGTAGTACACGGTAGGTCGCCACCGCTCTGGTCCCAGGAAGGCCACCGCTCCTCCACTCAGTCGACGCCAAGCTTGGTGGGATAAAAATCGGCGGCCGATTAGCCGCTTGACGGCGACGTGGAGGCGGAAATCTTCATAACCTTGTGCTCCGGAGGAGGAGGTTATCGAGGCGGATAAGGAGGAGGCAAAGGCAATGGCCGGCTTTCTCGGGTTCATGGCCGGACATGGTGGTCGGGGCCCGGCGATTGTTTAGATTAGGTATACAGTAGGTTTTAGTACGGTTTGTGCGAAATATGTAATGAATTTCGTCCAGTTTATAGGAAAAGTTCTCTAAATGTAATGAATTTCATCCGGTCAATTTGAAATTTGCTTTGTTTGCACGAATTTTGTCTGGTTAGTTCATATAGTTATCGAAAGGTATGCGGGCAACATTGGATGGCATCCATCAGTGTCCTCGGATAGATGCCGGTGTAAATTTGAGGGCAAGCGCTGGAGATGCCCTAACTATCATGCTATAATCGCTAACAGTGCTCCATTATTTCACAGGGAATAGTTATCCCTCGATCAAAATCAGATCCGCCGTGTTTCATACTCCTCGCACGTAATAGTGTAGACTCTTGCTTACATAAAAATGGAGCAAGTGGACGGCACTGTAGCACGTCATATCACTCAAACTAGCCCGCCTAACGCGCGAGAAAGCACCGCCCTCGTCATTTTGTTCTGGATTTCTATCAATCGATCGCGCGAAAATGTTACGCTTTGCAAGTTCAAAAGGAAAAGGCGGCACACTTACAACTCGTACGCGTTGCGTTCACGTCGCACCCCCGACAGTCCGGCTCGCACGCCGCTCACCAGAGGGGACACGCGTTGTCTTGCATTTTCACTAACATGTGGGACTGCAATTGAATAAACCGTCGATAGCCGAAATCTAATCGCTCGGCGGGCGTCGGCTGAGAGGAGAGAGACGGGGGAGGGAGAAGAGATCGCCCGCCCGCCATGCACAGACTCCAAGAAATATGTGGTGATAATGTGAGGTGGGCCATGCGGGAGTCCGCACCGCTTCCAAGCCCGCTTCTTACATCAGGTATCAAGCGGCCTCTGGGCCTCCCAACCTTGCTTGTCTATAACATCAGCAACCCAAGTTATGTTTGTTTTTTCAAGATGACGCACGACTCAGTTCTATTTTTCGTTTTCATTAATCCTATATCTGAATTTTCTCCCACTTTCTTTTTCGATGTAAATTGAGTTTTCTCCCAGTACTTTTCCCTGTAACCAACCCAACTGTCCCACGTCTAGCCTAAAAATAATAATACCCCATGTACTATTAACTCATCAAATTTAAATGATATTTTATTTCATAAGTTGAAAGTTCTTACAAAATAATAATAATTATTATTTATATATAACTTGGCAAGTTAACTCCTAGTGATTGCGTACATAAGCTTGCAAAGATTTTACTGACCAATGCAGTAATAGACGTGCAATCATGTGTTTATGTTTTTATAACATTTCTCCGTCTAGCCCAACATGATATTTTCACCCAGCCCAGCAAGTCCGTGGATTTCGAGAAAAATGCAAATGGGCTTTAAATTCTACCATATATATAAATGGGCTGCATAGATGCTACATCATTGTTTCACCCAGCCCACCAAATGGACTAAAAAACAAATGGACTGGCTGACATGTGGGCCAGTAGGTCGAAGCCTAAGAAGGCGTTGGATTTACATCCAACGGCCGACATTCTTCTTCAATCTCTCGTCTTCTTCCCCCAGCGCTGCCGGGACCGCCTGCTCCAGCCTCCGGCGTCCAGCGGCGTTGTTTTGTGCTCCTCAGCGAAACGCTACCCCGCCGACGGCCAGGCCATCCCTCCACTCCGCACCTCCTGTTATTCTCTGCCGAGTGTAGGCCCACCCCGCACCCGAACTAGTCAAGTTTCCCGCTCCTCTCCGTTTGCGACTCCACTGCCGCGTCTTCCCCATCTCCGGGTCGTTCCAGTCTGGGGCCTCGCCGTCGTCCACCGCCTCGATGCGCTCGGCGCGGCGTGGTCAACATACGAGAGTCATCGGGAGAGGACTATACGTGGAGAGCCTGATGGCTGGGACCGACGAGGTCCATGGTCGCACGCAAGGAAAGTTCCTCCTTATTACGCACTGTACGTGGACTGTACGTGGGAAAGGCTTCTGTATTTTGCAAAAAAAAAACGTTCCCCCCGCTGACAGGTCGGACCCACCAGCTATATCTTCGCACGCAAGGAAGTGCCTCCTTATTACGCACAAAAAATGAATACCCCGTGCTATCTGGGACCCACCATAGTGGGTGGCTGACTTGTGGTCCTACTAACTTGACGGGGACGGAGGGCTTTGTCAACTTAGTCAATATGAACGATTCTAGCTCCAGTGACTGTACAATGTCCATCCAACGCCCGTAGTGGTTGTTCAACCTCTGGTCTTGTTGCTCCAGCTGCCCAAACGAGCGCCGGTCGTGCCTCGTGCTCCTGCCTCCCATGGCCGGCTGCGATGCCGCGGAGGCCTCACCGCCCCCTACTACTCCCACCACTGGCCAGGCCATCCCTCTACTCACCCACACCCCTTGTTATTCTGCGGCGACGGCAGCCTCACACCGCAGTCGAACCAGTGAACCCTCGTACTCCTCTCCGTGTGGGCATCCACTGCCGCGTCTTCCCCAGCTCCGCGTCGTCCCCTTCCTAGGCCTAGTCGTCGTCCACCGCCTTGGTGCTCTTGGGGCAGCGTGGTCAATGTGGTCAACGACCAACTTCCATCGGAAGAGTACTGTACGTGGAGAGGCTGACAGCTGGGTCCACGACCACAACCTAGTTTTTTTTGTGATTTGCCAAGTAAGTCGCTTTGTCAGGCCTGTTGGGCTGCAAATCTTTCAACGAGGAGAGCTTCATTCGGCTGGCCGAGAAAATGGCCTATCAGTAATGAGAAATGGGCTATACATTTTTAAAACACATCAAACCTACAATTAGTTTCAAATTTCTTTTTTTCATTTCGAGATTTTAAATTGCATTGGTTTTTAAGCGTGGACAATTTGTTGGATTGTATATTGATATACATTTATTTTTAAAATTAGTTTGAATGTGACTCAAAATTTTGGGATTATAAACAGTTCGGACCGCACCGAAATATGCAAAATTTCGTATAATTTTTTAACCGTGGTCACAATATGGGCTGTAATGCTAACAAAAAGAATATGGGCTCCAAAAAAACCTTAAGAATTAGCAAATGGGCTGTAAATTATTAGAAATAATGGCGGATGTGTTGTATGCTGTTTTCCACATATTTGAGGCTTTCCTAAAAAAAAGGTTGACGCACAAGCAGTGACTGTTGGATTTCCATCCAACGGCCGTCGTGCTTCTTCAATCTCTGCTCTTCCTGCTCCAGCCGCTCAAACAAGCACCTTGGACTGCTCGCTTCCATCCTCCTCAAGGCCGGCTTATGCTACGAGCAGGCCTCACCGCCTCACCATACTCCCATCGCTGGCCTAGCCATCCCTCTACTCACCCACACCTGCTGTTATTCTCCGGCGACGGCAAACGAACCAAGAAACCTCAGACAACAGATTACTCCCCACCGCGTGGGAAACAACTGCCGAATCTTCCCTTCCTCCATGTCGTTCCCTTCCTAGGCCTCGCCTTCGTCCACCGCCCTGGTGCTCTCAGCACGGCCTGGTCAACGTGGTCAACGACCGACATGCATCTGAATTGGACTGTACGTGGACAGGCTCACAGATGGGTCCACGGCCGCACGCAAGGAAATGCTTCCTTATTACGCGCCAAATAATGGTTCCTCCACCTGACATCTGGGACCCACCGAAAGGGCCTCTGTATTTCGTGAAGAAAACGGTACCGCCGCTGACAGCTTGGACCCACCAGCTATATCTTCGCACGCAAGTGCCTCCTTATTACGCACAAAAAAAATGAATACTCCCCCTGCTAGCTTGGACCCATTATAGTTGACGGGGACGGAGGGCTTTGTCAACTTAGTCAATATGCACGATTCTAGCTCCAGTGACCGTACGATGTCCATCCAACGGCCGTAGTGCTTCTTCAACCTCTGGTCCTCTTGCTCCAGCCAGCCAAACCAGAGCCGGTCGTGCCTCGTGCTCCTGCCTCCCGTGTTCGGTTGCGATGCGGCGGAGGCCTCACCGCCCCCTACTACTCCCACCACTGGCCAGACCATCCCTATACTCACCCACACCCTCGTTATTCTCAAGGCGACGATGCCTCACACCGCAGCCGAACTGAACCCTCATACTCCTCTACGCGTGGGCATCCACTGTGCGTCTTCCCTGGCTCCGCATCGTCCCCTTCCAAGGCCTCGCCGTCGTCCACCGCCTTGGTGCTCTCGGCGCGGCGTGGTCAACATGGTAAAGGAACAGCTTCCATCGGACGTGGATCAGACGTGGAGAGGCCGATACCGGGTCCATGGCCGCAGCAAGGAAGTGCCTCCTTATTACGCACAAAATAATTATTCCTCCACCTGACAGCGGGGACCCACCGCACGGGCCACCGTATTTCGTGAAAAAACATTTCCCCCTGACTGTTGGGACCCACTAGCTACATCTTCGCACGCGAGGAAGTGCGTCCGGGCAAAAAAATGATTCGCCCCCCTGATTGATGGGACCCACCAGCAACATCTTCGCAGGCAAGGAAGTGCCTGACAGTCGGGACCCACCTGGTTGAAGCGTACGTAGCGTTTTCATTCTGGTCGCGAACGTGTACGTACATACTGGTCAATGTAGAGGCGCGCACATGTCGTAGTAGAGGCGCGCACGTAGCATGTACCCGTACGTACAATGACAAGTGTGCAAGAAAGAAAATACGGCCACGTACGTACATACAGGCAGGGTCTCGAACGCCTACTCGCGCATACGTACGGCCATCGCTCGTGTACATGGTTGGGTCGGAACGGAGAAACTGCGTCATCGTCGTGTTCATGGGGAGCCAACCGGCTGGGTCGGAACGGAATGCATCATCGTGTTCATCGGGAGGGCATGGACGGAACAGCCGACGGAAACGAGGCCTGGAGTACCGCAGAACGGAGGAAACGGCCTTGTGTTCGACCGACCATGGTCGAAACGGGATCCTGTTCATCGGGAGGGGTCTGGCGTATCGCAAAACGGAGGAAACGGACCTCCTACGGTCAAAACGGGGGTCCTGTTGATCGGGAGAGGTGTGGCGTACCGCAAAACGGAGGAATCGGACTTGTGTTGGAGCGCTACGGTCGAAACGGGGGTCCTGTTCATCAGGAGGGGTGTGGCGTACCGCAAAACGAGACTCCACGAGATACTGTTCATCTCCACCATCGACCCCCTCCAGCCTCCATGGGCTACTGTTCATCCACCGTCGACCTCCTCCAGCCTCCACCTGCGACTGTTCATCCACGGGCTCCTGTTCATCCAGCCTCCACCATGCGCTACTCCACCGGCTACTGTTCAACCACCCCTCCACGGGCTACTGTTCATATAGCCCTCCACCGTCTACTGTTCATCCTTCCCTCCACGGGGTGGTCCTGTTCATCCTGCCCTCCACGGGGTCCTGTTCATCCAGCCCCAACCGGCTCGATCGATCGGGGTCCTGTTCATCCAGAGGCAAAACCACGGGGTCCTGTTCATCCACCCCCACCGGGAACTATTCAACCAAACCCCAAAGAACGCTCATCGCTCATCCAGAGGCAGCATCGATCGGCTTTAGTTAGCAGCAGAGCGGCGAATCGCTTGATCGGTTCGATTAACGTACCATCGATCGATCGCTCGGGTTCAGTAACGCGCAGCCTGCAGTGCCATTGCTCGGTCTGTTAGAGCCCAACGCCTCGCTTGGGTTTAGTTAGAGCCCAACGCCTCGCACCTACGCGCGTGCGTGTACGGGAGAGAAACGCGCATAGCTCGGCCCCGACCACCCACCGTAACCGGGAACACCCCGATATTTTCCTCGCCCTCGCTTCTACCACGATTTTTCCATCATGGACGGCACAAAGAATGTCATGCAGCTGCGTCTCCGCCCGCCTGTGACTTAAAAGCCCATTTTCTGTCATGATTTTTTGTCATAGAAGTAGGACCCCACCACATCTATGATGATACCGGGTTTTGTCACAATTATCGTCATAGAAGTGTCATTAGTATGACAAATTTTTTTTGTTAGGCCCAAAATGTCACGAATGTGTCTTTTTTTGTAGTGGGAGTGGTCTTCTGCTTCTGAATCCCCCTCAGAACAGTTATCTTCCTCTTGATTACGATCCGAAATGGGTGGAGGGGGGCTGCCTTTGCGCCCACCATGGAGCGACGTCTGCATGATATTTTATTGCCACACAAGGCTTGTCTCTTTTGCTCTACATGTTCTGTTCCATTGTGTACAATAACTGACATGCATAGGAATAAAACATAGTGAGCTCATGTAAGGAGTGCATGCACAAATCCAGAGTGATGGTAGCAAACTGTGGATAGACCCAAAACCAATGATAGCAGGCAGATAATAGCTTTAGTTAAAAAATACAGATAATGGCTCCTTTAATGTTTGTTTGCACCCAACATGAAACTCACAAGAGACACACGAGATTAACCAGGATAGTAGATGAGATAGTACTGATTGCTGCCCCAATATGTACCCCACAACAATTTAAAAACTCAAGTTTCAGCATAAGTTTGGACCTGAGTCGGAGTCTAATAGGTGAACACGACGATAAAGTAGCATGTCATCATATTAAGCGATGCATGACGTAAGCAGACATGGAAGAGTGCGACCTCTCTTGCGGACCCATGTAGTCCTCAAGGTCATCTGCTCAGTTGATGATGGTAATGCAGTTGTCGAGCCAAGCGGCGGGAAGAAGATCTGAGGCGGCGAAAGGCAGTCTGGAGAGCGGATCCCTGTTGTGGTGAACCCTTCCGTCATTGGAGCTCATCAGCAGCTGAGCTGGGGTGGAACACAACACCGCAGGAGCAGGACAAACCACACAAGGTTTTCTTTGACACATATCTGTAACAGAAGTAATTGTGTAAGGGCTTGTTTGAATTTCAGGATTCTAACAATGCAGGGATAGGAAATAGACAGGAATAGGATAGGAATGCATGTGCAAAACAGAGAATTTAGAAATATAGGATTTCTGCCAATCTGGGTGTTTGGTTCACAAGAATTAGAAGATCACAGGATGCAAAGAAGCATCGTGAGATTAAGTCAAACCACAAGAAGTGTACAACCTCTTCGGTGAAGCTATGTCGATCTCAGCGTGATTGGGTTGGCCGGTGAGGATCTCCAGCTGACTTGGCTGCCGGAGGAGGGGAAGAAGATCTTAGGCATCTGGAGATGGAGCCCGAGGTACTGCTCCTCCGTGATGGAGGGTTTCGTCGTTGGAGCAGCTCTGGTGAGTTGTACGACGCCGAGGTCAAGGTGACAAGAGAGACAACATTAACCTGAGTGGAATTCTAATAGCATCTCCCATAGATGACGTAAAATACATAACCACAAAGTGCTAGATGTATACATCAGCCGCTCATCTCTGAACTTAACTGTTGAAACTGAATTTAATTGTCGAAACTGAACTTAACTGTCGAAACTGAATTTTGCTATCAAAACTGAATTTTACTGTCGAAACTTAACGCACTAGAGGTGAGGCTACACGTCAGTCGACTGAATTTTTCATCTCCGGTCAGTCGATTTTGCAGCCGTTGGATATGAAATCAAGGGCCTGCAGTTCATCTTCAACCTCCACCCCCCTAAGCCGCCAGCCACCATCGGCCAAACAACCGCCCGCCGCCCGCGGCCGGCGGTGCGCCACCCCGCCTGCCCCGAAAACACCCCCACCGCCAGTCCGCCGCCGCCCCGGCCATCCCTCTAGGCCCCCCTGTGCCGAGCTTTTTCTCCGGCGATCCCTACGCCACCGCCCTACCACCACCTACGACCACCGCCTCCACCCTGAACCCTAAGATAGATAGTGGGATACCTCTCCGGCGAGCCCCCCTCCCCGCGGCGGTTGGTTCTTCCTTAACTCCGGCGAGCCCCCCCACCCCCTAAAAATCGACTGACCCAAAAGTCGATTTAGTCGACTGAAGTGTAGCTAAATCGGAGCAACATTGCAAGCAAGAGCAAGAGCGAGAGCAGCAGCGCAAGCAAGAGCAGACCAGGCAGGGGACCGAGAGCAAGAGCAGAGCAGCAGCGCGAGCGAGAGCTAAAGTAGCAGCAGCTCCTACTTATGTGGAAGTTGCCGTCGAGGGAGCGACACCATGGAGGAAGTGGCCGGTGACGCCGCCGTGGATGGAGCCGTGCCGTGTCGGCTCGGGACCGAGCGCCGGCAGCACCATGAGATCGAATCAAGAAGAAAATATGGCGATTAGTGTACAAACTCTTTGGTGGCGCAAATTAGGCCGCAACTTCATCCAAGGAAACAGTGATGATGATGCTCTTCCGGTGGTGCAGGTGAAGACGGTGGTGTGTGAATGGAGGTGGCGCGAAAGACGAGGGGAACATCGGGGCAGCTCCTTGGAGGTGGAGGACGGGGTGGCTGAACCGGCAGGACGACCAGATCAATGATTGATCCTCATCCGGTACGGTGGATGAGGGACGTCAAGGTGTTGCTGTGGACGACGTCATCGGGGAAGAGGCTCCGGCTGGGTGGCGGATGGAGGAGGGTGTGGGGCTTCGCGGGTTTTCCCGGCCTCGGTGTACGAATGGGTGGACGGATGGGATGGGAGTGGGGAACCATGTCTTAGGGACGCGCGTGTCCGAAATGTGGGGTAAGTTACAAAAGTACCCCCACCAATTTCAGGCGGTACTTTCGATTCAGGGGTATCACGGGCATTTCGCGTGTCGGGATTTCACAGGAGGTGGGAGTTTTCGCGCGCGTTGTAATTTTGGAATAGCAAGGCACGGGTTGAGATGGAGGGAGTTGTCGGAGCACAACGAGACAAAGATATATCTTAAATATTTCGGGCTAACAAGGCGCGGGTTGAAGAGGCGGGAGTTTCGCAGCACGATAGACAGAGACGCTAGCTTGAAATTTTGGCATAACAAGGCGCCACTTGAAATTTCGGGAGAACAAGCTTAACGTGTACAAAAAAAAGACAATTTAGACTAGTATTATATACTACGTACAATGTGTTTAACACGCACAACACACACACAGACACCATTTAGACTAGTAAGGTACACGTGCATTGCACGCATGAGATTTGGCAACCAAATTATGAATAAATACCACATTATAGCATGTAAGCTTTGAGTCATATATGCATGATGTAGATGTTCGTTTAATTCTTATTGTTCATTTCATTCAAAATCATCTAGTTTTTATAAGAAAGCTAATCTATTTTAAGATTCACAGAATTGTGCATTGTAAGGCATAAAGTAAAAACAAATCATGTACAAAAACATTTGGGCAATTCTGATACGGAAGATTCTAAAACAAAGAAGAAGTGCTTGTGTTTTGAGGTTTGTGCATTATGCTTAAGTTCAACCATAGAGTTTTCTAGATTGTACATGTGGCAAAATCTGGTGGAATCTAGATGTTATCTAACAGCCAGTAGTGCTCAAATTTGCCAGCTCTACACCATCGGATTGCCCTCATCCAACGACCATATTTCAAAGTTAAAGTTATCCGCACACTATATAAAAAATATATAATATAATATATATATATATATATAGGGGTATAGATATAGATATGTGATGCGAAAGCCACCCATCATCTCTAATTAGAATAGTGTGTCCATGCACGGATGCAATGTGGCCAAACGATGTCTGCTATCGGTATCTCAAATTCAAACCAGTCTGACCTTGTTCAATGTGTATACATTACAACATGCTCATTTCCAAACCACACCGCGCAGATCTCCGTTATGTTCATGCATGCATGGGTTTCAAACATCATGATCTCTTATTCAAATATTTGAATTCAGCTTTACATTGATTATGACCTCACCTAGTCTTTTACACCCACACATTGGTCTTCTCTTTATAATTGTATCACTAACTTTCTCTCGTGCATGCATGCACACACACTACCAGTTGGCATTATCCATCGCACACATGCAATCTTTTTCTTCAGGTCGGTGTCCCATGAAGGCACACACACACACATCCCCCTCTCATCATATCGGGCATTCTTTATCTCTCACGTGCATGTGCAACGATCGATGTTCCTCTATGTGTGTGTGTATATAGCTAGGTCTTTCATAGTTTTCCACATAAACCGATCAATCTATATATCTAGTGAGGTCCCACCCTCTTTCCCACGTCCACATCGATCAATCTATACCTCTCTATATAGGATTACATATATAGCTAATACACCGACATTAGTTATATATCCAACGCCCCCCTCTCATCATCCATGCCTTCCGCTTTATCTCTCAGACGCGCGCACTATGGCGAAGACAGGGGGCAGCGAGGGCCCTGCCCCCCCTAACATCACTATATATCGAGGCTAATATGAATGTGATCATTAGACAATTGTTGGTAAAAATGGTTTAAGTTGATGAATTGGCCCTCCTCGTAAAGGATTAGCAATGCTTCGCCCCCTAGCTCATGGGACATTTTTCATGGCTCCGCCACTGCGCGCAACAACGCACGCTCGCCTCTCTCTAAATATCGAGCTCGCAGTTGTGCACTCCTTTATAGTCTCCCTCCACTCGGCCCCACGCACCATCTTCTAGCCCCCCACCGGATTTTGCCACACGTACAATCTATCGGACTACATGGTCGAACTTAAGCATAATGCACATGTCGGGGAGGCTGATCGTACCCACGGACACCTATGGGGCCGGCGGACCAGGCCCCTTGTGGTTCGGAGGGGGGGCGGAGATCGCACGAAGAGCGGATCGAGGCGAGGCACACGAGCAGTTTACCCAGCTTCGGAGCTCTCCGGAGAGATAAAACTCCTACTGCTGCTTGCTTGATGTATTGTGTTCTTGCTAGGGAGCAATGCCAACTACAAAACCTAGCGTGAGTGTATCTGGTCTCGAGTGAGTCGAATGAACCGAACCAACCGAACCAACCGAACCCCTTCTACGTTGCGCATGGGCCTCCTTTTATATGCTCAAGGGGTCTCCGACAGGTGGCAACATAGGCGGGGGTACAAATGTAAAAACAGGAGTTGGTACACCTACTCGAGCAAAGGTACAGTGCAAAATACCTAACTCGACGGCAAGGGACAAAAGCAATAAATGCCCGTCGTTGTCGCCCAAACAAAGGCAACAGAGACCGTCAAAAGCGCCTCTGCCGCCACGATGGCAAGCTTGTCGGCGCCGCTTATCGCTGCTCTCCGCTGGCTGCCTGACCTCTCGACACGCCGCCCATGGAACGGTCCCATGGCGACACGTCGCTGGATGAGCTGGAGCGGAGATGGAGAGGTTGCTTGTCGCGGCAAGCGCCTTTGCCGCTGCTGAATCCTTGTCGCGTCCGGAGGCTTGTCGTGCTCAGGCCTTCCCGGCAAGCTCCTCTTGCCGGGCCTTGTCTTCTGCATGCTCGAGTGGCCTTCCCGACAAGCTCCTCTTGCCGGGCCTTGTCTTCTTAATCAAATACTTTGTTCTTGAATGGTTCCAAAGGAGCCACGGAGGATCTTGGCGGTGACGAGGCAAACCTCGCCAGAGGTGTGAATCGTCTGCGTGCACGAGTACGGGATACTAGGGTACCCCTACTCTAGTACACCGACAGGAGCCCCCGGGCCTGGGCCGTACACGGTGCCGAGCGCTTGTCGGGCCAGGCCCAAAACAGTGCACAGTCACACGCGGCCTCGACCACGTCGCAAATTGCCCCGGACCCACCACGATCCCCACTAATGGCATGCACCGGACGTGGCGTCGTGCGAGAGATCATGGGCGCGGTCGTGGGGGGTTTCTTTATTAGTATAAGCGGAACGTCCGCCCCCCTCCCCCTCTTTATAAGCGGAGGAAACAGGGGCAGGCCGTCCACACCGCCAATGCGGTCTTTTAAAGAAAACCACCGCCGCTCCCTCTTCTTCTCAAGCGCGAAGAGCAGCGCCCGCCCGTTCGCCACAAGCGCTCACCGCCGTCGGCCTCCTCTGCCGCCCTCGCCATGGCTCAAAGCCGACAAGGAGAAGGGCGTCAAGTCGCCGAGGCGCAGCGGCCAGCGCGCTGCGCAAGGAGCGGGCCATCTTCCCCGCAGCTCGGCGCAAGGGAGCTGCGGACGTCTTCTACCTTTTACGGTCGACGGAGACGCGTGCGCATCCGCGCACGAGGGTACTCCCCGCCTCCGCCTCCGATTTGGCACCAACAGGGTACCCTTTTTTCGCCCTTTTCTTCTATTGCGGGCTTTGCCCGCCTTTTTCCGAGTTCTTCTGCGACATCATGAACACCTTTAGCCTCCGCCTCCTTGATTTCACCCCCAACGCCGTCTTGACCATGGCAGTTTTCGCAAGATTTGTGCGAAAAACTTTGTCGGAGTCCACCCAAATGTGGCACTCTTCCGCCATTTCTTTGTGCCTTGCGTCGAGAGGAGTGCCACTTGCCGAGGGATAGCTTGGGTCTCAGTGATCTGCAAGAAAGAGGCCTACTGGAGGGAGAGTTCCGCAACAAGTGGGAGGAGTGGAGAGCCAACTGGTGCTGGGTCGAGAGGAGAACCTGCAGTTCTTCACCGCCGGCGCCTAAACTCCAATAGTGCGCGGCAGAGATTGGAGCAACTTGGCGCCGGAGGATGCGAAGATGAAGATAGCTGTGACCCGAATTTTGCGCCTCAGGCTTGCCGGGTTGACCGTAGGAGCAGTTGGCGCAGATTTCCTTCGCCGCCGCATCGCTCCCTTGCAGGAGAGGAGGAGGCCTGCTTGGGAGTTCCAGAATGCGGCAGACATCATGAGGTTGCGCCCGGGTCTGAACTGGAACTTCACCGTCTTGGAGCTGGACGCGATGCTGCTCGAGCTGTTCAAGAACGACCCCGACCATCCTGAGTGGTTTAGGTTGCCGCGGGGGGTCGTCCCTTTGTGCAACAACTCGGTGCTCGACCGCATCCGCGCCATGATGCCACTGTGCGACTCCCACGGGATCGTCCCAACCTGGTAGGAGCCCCCCGACGAGGTCGTGCAGCAATTCTTCGACGACTTAGAAGAAGTGCCGATCCGCTCCGACGAGCAGAAAAGGCTCACCCGCGACACCACCGACCAGGAGATGGCGCGGATTGCCACCAGGGTGGAGGAGGCGGCAGCAGCCGCTGCCGCTGGAGCCTTCGGGTTCACCGTGGAGGAGGCGGACGCGGCTAAGGCGGCAAGCCTTGCCGAGCGAGGGGAGGTCGTCGGCGAGGACGAGCTTGTCGAGCCCGAGGCCGGGTCGAGTGGACCCGCCGAGGGCGCTTTCTTCCCCACCGCCAAGCGACTTGCCACCTGAGCCCTGCCCGGCCGAAGAGGCATCTCCGCAAGGCCGAGACGAGCCGGGCGGCAGATCGCCCACAAGAAGAAGCGCTGGCGACGCGCTTCCACCGCAGCAAGCGAGGTTGCATGGAGCGCCCCACACTGCCACGACAACCGGGTGGGATCTTCTCAGGCCACCGCCGACGCCCGCTTAAGCGGCCAAGAGAGCCCACTCCCCGCCTCGTCGCACCGGAGGCGAGCCGAGTTTGACTTCTCCGCGCCAGCTCCGAGGAGGAAGGCGAAGAGTAAGCTCTTGAGATTTGTGCTTGTATTTCTTTAACTTTATTGCTTCATCTTGAATCTGATTTGCTTCGTTCTGGACTCTTTGCTTTTCGTGACGCCGCCCAGAGCGTCGAAGAGGGCCAAGATCCCGACGGTCGTCGTTGAGGACGATTCTCCCGTGGCAACAGGGGACGCGTCCGAGACCCCCTTGCCGGACCCGGCAACCCTTCCTCAGAGCAGCCCCCAACACAGCCCCCAGAGTAAGTGTGCAGTTTTCTCCTTACTATTAGGTGTGCAGGGGTGCCCCTTCTTCGTTGATACTGTTGTTTGCTTGTGTAGGAGCAGAGCAGCCTCATCGGGAGGGCTCGGAAGCCGCCCGAGATCCTGTCTGGCGACACTACGCCCGCCAAGGGAGGAACCTCCGGCAAGGGAGCGCCCTCCGACAAGGGAGGCCACTCCGGCAAGGGAGGCTACCCAGGCAAGGGACAGCGCCAGTGACCCTCCAGTGGTCGAGGCCATGGCTGCGGATCCCGTCGCAGGTAACTGCCTTTCACGAAAATTTCCCTTGGGCTTGCTTTCTTTTGTTTCTTCTTTTTGAACATTTGCTTGACTGCTCTTTCTTCGTCTGACGCAGAGCCGATGGAGGTCGAGGCCGCCGGCGAGGAGGAAGCGCGCGGCAACACCGACGAGGCCGCCACGAGGAAGAAGAGGTCGTTCTTTGTGGAGGAAGAGGCCGTCGCCGACGAGCCTGATGGCGAGGAGGCCACCGAGGCTGCCGACGCAGAGGCCGGGCGAGGTCGGGCGATCGTGACCGACGGCCCAGAGGCCGCAGGAGCGCCAAGCGCTTCACCGACAAATGACTCCCCGCCGCTGCCAAGGCCAGTTCGAGGAGCCCCCAGCGCGCCTACCAAGGCCGGGCGAAGGCGTCTTCATCAAGCTCCCTGGGAACCGAGCCTGTGGCGCCGGTCGAGGAGAGACCTTCAACGGCGAGCTACTCGCCTCCATTGGCCGACGCTGGTGGACGCGCCAAGCAGCAGAAGCGAAGTCCGAGGAGGAGCAATGATGAAGAAGTCATTGTCGCTCTACCGCGCCCGGCAGGCCAAGTTGGAGACCCGGGAAGCACTTGTCGCGAGGACAGGAGCGGACATGGAGAAACGCGCCGAAGAGCTCCGGAGCGCCAACCAAGAAGACCTCCGCAACGTAGCAGAAGCGCGGGGGTATCTTGCCGAAGAGCGCACGACCTTTATCCTTGAGAAGGCCGCGGCTGAGGAGGAGCAGCGACTGGCTGCCGAGAAGCTCTCCGCGCAAGAAAGCGAGTTGGCGCAGCGAAAGGTCAACCTGGAGAGCCACGAAGAAGACCTTGCCGCGCGCGAGGAGTCACTTGGCGGGGCCCTTCAGGAAGCGAAGGATGCTGCCGCAGCTACCGAGGCCGCCAAGGAAGAGCTGAAGGCGAAGGTGGCACAGCTGGAGGCCAGCCTCAAGAAGAGCGGCGAAGAGCTTGCCGTGCTCAAGCGTGAACGCGAGAAGGACGCCTACACTCTTGGCGAAGCTGCAGAGTCGTCTCGTGATAGAGGCAAGGAGCTTGACGCCGCCAAGGATTCCAAAGCGGATCTTGAGCTGAAGCCGACCACCCCGACGCAGAGACATTGGGCGGCGCCAGAGAGCGGGAGGTGGGCTTGTTGGAGGCGATCAAGGCCAAGGAGGAGCTGCTAGCGAATGCTGCCTCCATCCAGAGCACCTTGAGGGAGAGCGTGGAGCACTGGATCAAGGTCTTGTGGACACCGCGCCGACATCCACAACGAGTGATGGAGCTGGGGATGGCGGACCTTGCATACTCCTCCGACGAGCATCTCCAACCCAGCGCCAAACTCAGCTTATTCTTCAAAGGCGTGGTGACGGGTCTCCAGTGACTCAGAAGAGGTCCCAAGCAGCTGGCCGAGGAGTCGTGCAGATCTGTGTAGGAGCCCTCGAGAAGGTGTTGATAAAGGTGGCCTTCCGCAATCCGGCCTCAACCTTAACGGGCGTCCTCAAATCCTTGCCGCCAGATGCCAACGTGGAGGAGCTCAAAGCCCTTGTCGCACCCATTGTGGACAAGGTGAACAAGATCAAGCGGATCGATGGCGACCGCGTAGACTAGGCCGCCAACTTTATCTTGCCCTTGTCGCTGCTGATCATGTTTAGAACACTTTGTTAGATCAGCGACAAGTTATTTTGTAATATACTCTATCTTAGGCGATCAATGCAACGTTATTTCCTCTACTTGATTCCTTCCTTTGTAATGCTTACGCCTTTACGCATTTGGGGGACTTGTCGGTGCGGGCACTTTGTCATGAAAGGCCGAGTGAACGTCAAGCTCGGCAAGTGCCGCCTCCGACAAGCAACCTTGTCGCGACTAGCTGCAGCTCACTTAAGTTGTTGAGCGGACTCAAACAAAGTAAGGGCGCGACTAGCCGGCGAGTTGGTTCCTCTGCACACAGGTTTTCCATAGAAAGTACTATCGTTCAAGGAAGATAACTTAAAAATTTAAAAATTGATTGCGCAAACTTTGGCAACTTAGCTTTTCTGTCTCTTGCTTCCCGATGAGGTGAAACTTCCTCGAGCGGTGCCTGGTCCATAGTATTATCTCCTCCTCCCCCCCTGGTTAACTTGTGCGCTAGGGAGCCTTCCTTTCTTTGAGAAACGAAAAAGAAGAGGAAATAACGTTATGGAGCCCAATGACTCGATTACGCTTACCGGGTGTGGTTCTTTGCACAAAGTGTTAGCCAAAACATGCAATAAAATGATGAAAGCATGAATTTGACAAGTTGTGCGCAACACATGAGCTTTTATCGATGCACGGGTCTGCGCTCGGCTTTGTACAAAGGATTACATGCAACATCGGCAAGACTTGTACAAAAGGTGGTTGCGGAACGGGTTCGACAACCGCACCCTATGGGTAAAACTTACGAAGATGTTCAATGTTCCGTGAGTTGCTCACGGAATGCCATCTTCGGTCTCAAGGCGCATAAAGCGCCAGCCTAGTGACTCGCTTCACCCGATAAGGGCCTTCCCACTTCAAGGCCAACTTGTTTGAATTCTTGGCGGATGAATGCGCCAAGAACAAGGTCGCCTTCCTCGAGACTTCGCACTAACTCTGCGGCTATGGTAGCGACGCTTAAAGCTTCTCGGTAGCGAGCGGCTCGCACAACGGCCGGAGGACGATCCTCCTCAAGGAGCAGCGCGTCCTCTGGTCGCAGCTGCTCTTGCTCAAGCTCATCATAAGCGAGCACTCGAGGCGATCCGTGATACGAAGTTCCGTGGGGAGAACTGCCTCTGCTCCATAGACTAGAGCAAAAGGTGTCCGGCGGTGGCTCGATTTGGCGTCGTCTGATCGACCAAAGAACCACCGGCAGCTCCTCGATCCAGTTTCTTCCGCACTTGTGCAGCCTGTCGAAAGTTCTGGTCTTGAGCCCAAGAAGCACTTCAAAGATTTGCCCTCTCGCTGACCGTTGCTTCTCGGGTGAGCAAGGAAGCAAAGCAGACCTTGGCGCCAAGATCTTGGACGTACTGCATGAAGGTGCGACTCGTAAATTGTGTGCCGTTGTCGGTGATGATCCTGTTAGGGATTCCGAAACGGCAAACAATCGACCTGAAGAACTTGACTGCTGACTATGCCGTCACCTTCCTCACTGCTTCCACTTCCAGCCACTTTGTGAACTTGTCGATGGCGACGTACAAGTACTCAAAGCCCCGACAACTTCGGGGAAGGGGCCGAGGATGTCGAGCCCCGGACCGAAAATGGCGGGATAAAGGGATCGCCCGGAGAGCTTGAGCTGGCGGTGTATCTGTTTGGAATGGAACTGCACGCTTCACACTTGGTTACTTGTGCAGTTGCATCACGGAGGGCTGTCGGCGGAAGAAACCTTGCCGAAAGCTTTGCCGGCAAGTGCTCTTGCGCCAATGTGGTGACCACATATGCCTCCGTGTATCTCGCCAACAGCTTCCGGCCCATCTTCCCCGGAATACACTTCAATTTCACACCGTTGAGTCTTCTTACATGCGATTATCTTTGTCGACAAACTGGTACATACTTGACTGCCGGGCTACTCTTTCCGCTTCTTCTTGCTCTTCGGGAAGTTCTCCTGTCTGAAGGAAATGGACAATCTGCTGCGCCCATGCTGGAGCTTGAGGCTCGACAACAAGGACCAAAGGCACATCTGTTGCTGCGGGAACATCAGCTTCTACGGCAAGAACCTGTGGCTCTGCCGGAGCTTAATGCTCCCCGGAAAGCTTGCCGGAGCAAGACTTGTCGGGAGCGTCTGCTTCAACGAAACAAACCATGAGGCTTGTCGGAGCAGACTACCCCTCAGCATTGTTGGTGTTGATCTTGGGGACCTTTGCAGCGACGGCTTCGGGAAGCTCTGTCGGAAAGTAGTCACCAGAGGTCAACTTCCTCTTCTTGCTTTGTCCAGCTTGATGGTGTTACGGTTGGTCGAGTCAGCTTGAGCACGAAAATCCCTGGTTCCACAGAGCAACTTAAGTGCGGCACACTTTGACAAAGCCGTCAAGAATATCATTCGAGCTCTTGGAACATGTTCCATTTGCAGGCCGTCAAAGTGCTCTTCTAGCTTCCTCACTTCATCAACATAGGCTTCCATCAACGGACTCGGTAATCTTTGTTCACTTGGCGGACGACAAGTTGCGAGTCACCCACGACAATAAGCTTTTTGATCCCAAGGTCCATCTGCGATCCCGAGACCGGCAAGCAAACCTTCATACTCTGCAGTATTGTTTGTCGCTTGCTCCTTGGGAAAGTGCATCCGGACTACGTACTTGAGGTGCTCTCCGGTGGGTGCGATAAGCAGACGCCGCACCGGCGCCTTTGCAGCGAGAAGGCACCATCAAGTACATCAGCCACTCTTTGCTTGCTTCTTTGACGGGAATGCTCGTCTCAGGAATCTCTTCATCCGGTGTTGGCGTCCATTCGCTATGAATTACGCCAACGCCTGCTGGATAGTTGATGTGCTTTCAAACTTGAGACCAAAGCTTGACAGCTCCAATGCCCACTCGACAATCCTGCCAGTTGCTTCTGGATTCTGCAGTATCCTCTTCAGCGGAAAGCGAGTGACAACTGTGATCTCGTGTGCTTGGAAGTAATGGCGCATCTTTCTCGAGGCCATTAGGAGGCCGAAAAGCAATTTCTGCACACCAGAGTACCTTGACCTAGCCCCCTGCAGGAGGGAACTGACAAAGTAGACTAGGCGCTGCACCATCCTTTTACGCACTGGGCATGTGTCTGCTGATTCATCCTTGTCGGGACCAGAGCTTGTCGTGAAGCCCCCGCTTGTCGCTGGATGTGCTTGCCGTGGTTCTTTGGCTCGTCATCCGCCTCCCTCTCCGCTACTAACGCAGCACTAACCACTTGATTGGTCGCTGCTATATATAGCAGCAACTTCTCTTGTGGCTTAGGTGCGACAAGTGTTGGAGTGGAGGACAGGTATCTCTTTAAGTCCTGTAGCGCAGCCTCCGCTTCGGGAGTCCATTTCATTGGACCTGCCTTTTTCAAAATTTTGAAAATGGCAGGGCGCACTCAGCAGACCTAGAAATAAACCTGCTGAGAGCAGCCACGCAACCGGCAAGTCTTCGTACATACTTGACGCGCTTTGGTGCTTCAATCTGCTCAATGGCCTTGATCTTGTCGGGATTAGCTTCAATCCCTCGTTGAGACACGAAGAACCCGAGAAGCTTGCGGAAGGGACTCCAAACACGCACTTCTCGGGGTTGAGCTTGAGGTTGATCTTGGCGCAGATTTGCAAAGGTCTTGTCCAAATCTTGAACCAGAGTTGCTTTGTCCTTGCTTTTGACCACTATGTCGTCCATGTAAGCTTCTACATTTACGTGCATTTGCGGCTCAAAAGCGTCATGGACTACCCTTGCAAATGTTGAACCGGCATTCTTCAAACCGAAAGGCATCCGTATGAAAACAGTATGTGCCACATGGTGTGATGAATGCGGTCTCCTCCTCATCTTCTTCAGCCATGAAGATCTGATGGTATCTCGAGTATGCATCAAGAAACGAAAGCAAATCACATCCAGCCGTGGAGTCAACAATCTGGTCAATGCGCGGCAAGGGAAATGGATCTTTGGGACAAGCTTTATTAACATCCGTGAAGTCAATACAAAGTCTCCATTTTCCATTTGCCTCGCGCACGACTACATGATTGGCCAACCACGTAGGATGGAGCACTCCTCTGACAAGGCCCGCCGCTTCCGGTTTCTTGATCTCTTCGCTATGAATTCTTGGCGCCCAACGCTTGCTTCCTCGACTTTTTGCTTGACGGGTCGCGCGATGAGGACAAACGGCGGCGGTGCTCAATCACTTCCACAGGAACACGGGGATGTCGACGGTTGCCATGCAAACACGCCGACGATTCGCTCAGGATAGCAACGAGCGCGCCTTCCTATTTAGGGTCGAGAGAGGCACTGATGGTAAAAGTACCACCAGTGCCGTCCTCCTTGGCGGGCACCTTCTGGGTCTTTGGCGGAGCCACCATCTTCTTGCACTTGCCGGTGGAGCTCGATGGTGCGTCCTCGACGGTAGCGCAGCACTCCGAAGAGGTGCGCTTGCGGAGTGAGCATCGAGCCTTGCCGGACTTGGACTTCGTCTTCTTCCCCCGGAGCTTCAGGCAAGTGTTTGGCAATCTGTCGCTGCTGCATCCCGTAGATCTTGTCGGCACAGATAAGGGCATCCTTCTTGTCGCCATGGACAGAGATGACGCTTTATCGGGCCTGGCATCTTGAGTAAGTTGTAGGCGAGTGAGAGGCTGCCATGAACTTGGCGAGTCTTTGGGCGGCCAAGTATCCCATTGTAAGGCAATGGGAAATCGGCAACGTCGAATGTGACTCTCTCGATCCTAAAATTCAGCTCGCTGCCAAATGTTACCGCAACGTAACCTTCCCTTCGCTTGCTCCTTCCCGGATTGATTCCTTGGAAGGTACCGGTCTCTTCGAGCTCATTGCCGTGGATTTGAAGCTTCTGGAGCACCGCAGAGGAGATCGGATTCAAGCCGGCCCCGCCGTCAACTAGCATTTTGGTGACCTTGAGGTTGCGGATGGTTGGTGAGACCAACATCGGCAAGCACCCGTCATGATTATGCGATCAGGGTGGTCCTCAATATCAAAAATGATAGGCGTCTTTGGACCACTTCAGAGGCTTGCGTGACTCTACGGATGGTTCCGCTGCATTGACCTCCCGCATGCATTGCTTGAGTTGGCGGTGGGAGGTATGCAGGAAGCACCCCGCCAACGCAGAGGACCTTCCGTGGCTTTCAAACTCCCGCTCATCGGCGCTGCGTCTTCCATATCTTCATCGCCTTCAACATCTTCATCCTTGTCGCTGCTCCGGGAGGTCTATCTCCTTGCCGCTGCTTGGCCTTGCCACAAGGCGTCCTCCCCGGCCGGACGCTTTCTTGCTTGCTCCCCAAAGACCTTCCTGGGCCTTCTCCTTGTCGCGCCGCTCGTACTCAGCTCTCGCTGTTCGACAAGCTGCTCGACCTTCTTGCAGCTCCGGAGGTCGTGGCCCTTGGTGCGGTGGATCTTGCAAGATCGCTTGCCGGAGCTGTCCTGCTTGTCGGCGGCCGCCACTGACTGGTGGTTGGCGTCAGCGGCAACCTCCTTGCCGGAGCCACCAGCCTTGGCGTTCTTGTCGCCACCTCTGTTGCCGGACTGCTCAACTGCTAGCACTTCCCTGGCTTTCTTCTTCCTGTTGCCTCGCCGCCGGCCTTTCTTTGCTGGGGCGGTGTCCTCACTGTCAGATCCTGCTTCCGCATTCTCTCCTGGGAGTCTCCTCCCTTCCTCAGCGCGTGCACACTTGTCGGCCAAGGCGTACAGCTCACTGACGTCCTTGACTTTGCACATCGCCATCTCCTCCTCATCCTGCGGTTCCGCACATTACGATGAAATGCGCCGATCACCGCGGGCGGGTGGACGTCTGGGATGTTGTAGTGCACACGGCTGAATCTCTGAATGAACTTGGCGCAGGGACTCTCCTTCCTTCCGGCGAAGCAGATGAAGGTCACTCTCTTGGCCATGAGGTTTGTGGCCACCTATGAAGGCGCCAACAAACCGATGGCACAGATTCGCCCAAGAGGATATGGAGCTGTCCGGCAAGTGCATGAGCCAAGATCTCGACGTTGGGCTTGAGCACGGCGGGAAGTAGTTGGCGAGGATCTTGTCGCCCCATCCCCCACAGCCTGCACCGCGATGGTGTAGATGCCGAGGAACTCCGACGGATGCGCCCCGCCATCATACTTCTCCGCACGCCTGGTTTGAAGTTTTTCCGGCTGGGCCCTTTGGACTTGCCGCAGCTCACGAGTGAACGCAGGGCAACCTACCGTGATACGGCAAGTCGCCTGCTCCTCCGGGCGCGATATCAATAGAAGGCCCAACGCGCTTTGTCGGATCGACGTCGCGCTTCTCTTCGGCGCCGATGCGAAGTTCGAAGCGCCCTCTTGTTGTCGCTCATGAAGAACTTGGCGCCGATCGCGGCGAAGCTTCATGGATCGGACGACGCGGTGGAGTCGCTGTCGAGGTGGATCCGGTGAGTCGGCGATCCTGGCCTTCGTGGCGGAGAGTGCACGGTGGTTGCACCTCCGACAGTGTCGTCGCCACCGGTTCGTGCCTTGTCATCTCGTCGCGGCAATGATGGCGTTGGTTTCATGGAGCGCCGCTGCTGGCAAAGCCGGCGAGGCTCGGATAGTGGTCCTCCACTCGCCGACCTTGTCGGCCGTTGGAGGGTAGTCGAGGAGCAGCCGAGCTCTCGCCAGAAGCTTCGCTGGAGTAGTGGGTGGCATTGGCGAACGGTGCGAGGAGCAGGATATGCTCGGACTTCTAACCACGTTAGAAGGAGCAGCACCCCGTCCGGGCGACCGTATCTCACTCGTGCCAGCATGTTGGCGCGCATGCTGGTCTTGAGGGTCTCGATCCAACGAACGTATGGCATTGTGAACGCCATGACGTTGTTGGTCCCGCGTCTCCTGAGATGGGCGCGGGGGATGCGCGGACGCCGAGGTTTGCGAGGCCTTGTCCTTGGACTTGGCAACGTCGCGAGCACCTTCGTCGGCGCCGTTCCTCCGCTTGTCTGCCCCCACCACCCGCTTGCTGCGGTGAGGGTGGGTACGACGCTGACGGTTTGCTGCCGCCGAAGCCTTCTTCTTCGGTGGCATGTTGAGGAAGATGTTGATGACGCTGCTCGTGTGAATGTCGGATCAGATTCACACGGCCTCGACGCCCCCTACCTGGCGCGCCAAAGATGTCGGGGAGGCTGATCGTACCCACGGACACCTATGGGGCCGGCGGACCAGGACCCTTGTGGTTCGGAGGGGGGCGGAGATCGCACGAAGAGCGGATCGAGGCGAGGCATACAAGCAGTTTACCCAGCTTCGGAGCTCTCCGGAGAGATAAAACTCCTACTTCTACTTGCTTGATGTATTGTGTTCTTGCTAGGGAGCAATGCCAGCTACAAAACCTAGCGTGAGTGTATCTGGTCTCGAGTGAGTCGAATGAACCGAACCAACCGAACCAACCGAACCCCTTCTACGTTGCGCATGGGCCTCCTTTTATATGCTCAAGGGGTCTCCGGCTGTGGCAACATAGGCGGGGTACAAATGTAAAAACAGGAGTTGGTACACCTACTCAACAAAGGTACGATGCAAAATACCTAACTCGACGGCAAGGGACAAAAGCAATAAATGCCCGTCGGTGTCGCCCAAACAGTGCAGAGACCGTCAGTGCGCCTCCGCCGCCACGATGGCAAGCTTGTCAGCGCCGCTTATCGCCGCTCTCCGCTGGCTGCACAGCCTCTCGACACGCGCCCATGGAACGGTCCCATGGCGACATGTCGCTGGATGAGCTGGAGCGGAGATGGAGAGAGGTTTCTTGCCGCGGCAAGCGCCTTGCCGCGGCTGAATCCTTGTCGCGTCCGGAGGCTTGTCACGCTCCGGGCCTTCCCGGCAAGCTCCTCTTGCAGGGGCCTTGTCTTCTGCATGCTCGAGGTGGCCTTCCGACAAGCTCCTCTTGCCGGGGCCTTGTCTTCTTAATCAAATCCTTTGTTCTTGAATGGTTCCAAAGGAGCCACGGAGGATCTTGGCGGTGACGAGGCAAACCCTGCCGCGGGGTGCTGCAACTGTCCGTGCACAAGTACGAGATACTAGGGTACCCCTACTCTAGTACACCGACAGCACAAATCTCAAAACAACAGTGGTTCTCCTTTGTTCTAGAATCTTCCGTATCATAACTGCCCAAACTTTTTTTTCTAGTTCAATTGCCATTATTTGTTTTTACTTTATGCTTTACAACGCACAATTCCATGAATCATAAAATAGATTAAGGTCTTCTTTGATTCAAAGGATTCTCGAAGGAATTTTGGAGGATTCCAATCCTTAGGAATTTTTCCTATCTAGGTAGTTTGATTCGTAGGATTGTCAACCATAGGAATTTTTCCATATGATTCATTTGCACTAGATTTCATAGGAAACATCCCATCCACTCAAACCTCTTTGAAAGAATTCTGTGTTTTTTCTATGCACAATCAAACACTGCATTCATCTGTAGGATTCAAGATGACATTCCGCTCTAATCCCATGTTCTTCCTATTCCCGCGTTTTGGAAATCCTACGAATCAAAGAGGCCCTAGGTTTTTTATAAAAACTAATTGATTTTGAATGAGATAAACTATAAGAATTAAACGAAGGTCTACATCAGGCATATATGACTCAAAGCTTACATGCTATAGTGTGGTATTTATTCATAATTTAGTTGCAAAATCTGACGCGTGCAATGCACGTGTACCTTACTAGTACTTCGAGTATGTGCAAAACACAATGGCACGCTACATAATGTCTCTCTTACAGTTCATGAAGCCACGTGGCACATGTGGAGGCGTTGTCGCGACATCCTTGTGTGGGTTGATCACAGTGACATGCTGCTGGTTCCAGAAGAATGTACTCGTCCTCCCTGAGCCGCACTGGCGGTACATGCACAAAGCAAAGATGTGCACGCACGCCACGCACGCACTCATTCCCTCGCACGCACATGCGGGTACACGGGCGGACGCAATTTTGTACCAAGATCCACCCCATATGATAATTTGACACGTGTAAAGTCCTTCACTTCATTGATGGTCAATTAATACAGCGCATGCAAATTGAGTGGACGTGAGGGCGGGAGAAAGATATTACTACTCCACTGCGTGAGTGCGAGTAGTTAAATCATGGGTTGCTAGTAGTACTTCCATTGGTCTCCTTCGTATTTTGTGCCAATTTTTGATAGTAACATAATATTTACGCATCTGAGCAGTGTAGTCTACTTGAAATTTATGTTCCACTAAACTCATCGGGAGCTGTTTCGGGCCTTGAAACCAAAAACCATCAATTAATCTTTACCTTGTTCCCATCATATTCGAAAGTACTAGTGCTACAATTAAGTGCAAGCCTGCTCACACCTACCAGTACATACCAAACCTTAACGTGTTCCCACTATGCAGGTTTTAGTACTAGTGCTAGTACTTAGGTTATAAATAGGGGAACTACCTAACCGAAAATTACTCTACCTTCCTCCTCATATGTTCTCCTTCTTCGTCCGTCCTTGCCATGGCCGATGTGCAGAGCTCTAGGTTGAGAACTACTCGTAACAAGGGAGCGACAACCAAGGCTGCGGAAAAAAAAGAGAGGGATCGCTGCCACGCAGAGACCTCGAAAGATCTCTCATGGGCAGGCGATGGATCCCAGGAGCGCCCTAGATGCGGAGGCGAACATGCCGAGCTGGCAGCGCTGGAGTCGTTATCCCTCGACGGCATGCCCGATCATCTCAATAAGCACCTCAATAAGCAGAAGGAGTTCATCCACAGCTTGGTGGAGCTGCTGAAGGAGAGCCTCGATGACATGCCCGCTGAGCTCAATGAGCAGGGCGAGTTGACCGCCGGCTTGGTGATGCTGCTGAAGAAGAGCATTGCCTCAGAGAAGAAGGCGACCGGCGAAATCCTACATCTTCAGGAGGACAAGGCGAAGCTCTGCCATGAGCTCGACCTGCTGAAGGAGGAGAACGCCGGCTGGAAGAAGCTGCATGAGAATAGTAGTTCCTCGATGAAGATGTTGCAGACCCTCGTCATGGAACATAAGGAGGAGTTGGCGAAGCTCCGCATCGAGCACCCGGCTGCTGTCAAGGTACGTAATGCGGCCGTGGAATAGATGATGAAGGCTCGCGTTGAGAAATCCCGCGTCATGGATACAATGACTAAGATGGCGGAGGAGACGCGCAAGGAGATGGAGGTCGCGGAGGCGATGAAGAAGCAGTTACGACTCCGCGGCCAGCAACCCTTCATGTAGTGAGAGCAGCGCCCCATACTTGTGTGTGCGTCTTCCTTCTTTTTTGGGGTGATAATCCTCCTTCTTATTTTGCTCATGTGTTTCTTATTTTGCTTCGAGTGTTTCACCGCACGTGTCACCTTCTCTGCGAGGCATGAATAGAACAATGCTAAAAATGAGATGACTAGCAAATTAGATCATTCTTTATCGCCAATAGAACAATGCCTCTTGCTAGTAATATAGTAATAAGAGTAGAGAGTAGAGGATATGGCACTCGGCTGCCGTGTTTCGTGCTCCTCCGTCATACTCCAGTGGAAAACTGTTGGGGAACGTAGTAATTTCAAAATTTTCCTACGATCACGCAAGATCATGGTGAAGCTTAGCAACGAGATGAGAGTGTTGTCTACGTACCCTCGTAGACCAGCAACGGAAGTGTTGACGCAACGTAGAGGAAGTAGTCGTACTCCTTCACGATCCAACCGATCCAAGTACCGAACGTACGGCACCTCCGAGTTCTGCACACGCTCAGCTCGATGACGCCCCTCGAACTCCGATCCAGCCGAGTGTTGAGGGAGAGTTTCACAAGACGACGGCATGGTGACGATGATGATGTTCCACCGGCGCAGGGTTTCGCCTTAAGCTCCGCCACGGTATTTTCGAGGTGTAATATGGTGGAAGGGGCACCGCACACGGCTAAGGAACGATCTCAAGGATCAACTTGTGTGTCATGGGGTGCCCCCTGCCCTCAGATATAAAGGAGGGAAGGGAGGGGCTGGCGGCCAAGGAGAGGAGGCGCACCGGGTTTCCTACTCCTACTAGGAGTAGGATTCCCCCAATCCTAGTCCAACTAGGTTTCCCCAAGTGGGAAGGGAGAGAGAGGGCGCCTTCTCCTAGTCCTAATAGGACTAAGGAAGGGGGAAGGTGCGGCCAGCACTTGGGCCCCTTTTCTCCTTTCCACTAAGGCCCATGTTGGCCCATTAGCATTCCGGGGTTCCGTAACCTCCGGTACTTGGTAAAATTCCCAATTTCACCGGAACACTTCCGATGTCCAAACATAGACTTCCAATATATGAATCTTTATGTCTCGACCATTTCGAGACTCCTCGTCACGTCCGTGATCTCATCCAGGACTCAACAACCTTGATACAGAAACATCATAAAAACTCATAGTAACCGCCATCGAAACGTTAAGCGTGCGGACCCTACGGGTTCGAGAACTATGTAGACATGACCGAGACACCTCTCCGGTCAATAACCAATAGCGGGACCTGGATGCCCATATTGGCTCCTACATATTCTACGAAGATCTTTATCGGTCGAGACCGCATAACAACATACGTTGTTCCCTTTGTCATCGGTATGTTACTTGCCCGAGATTCGATCGTCGGTATCCAATACCTAGTTCAATCTCTATCGCAAGTCTCTTTACTCGCTTCGTAATACATCATCTCACAACTAACACATTAGTTGAAATGCTTGCAAGGCTTATGTGATGTGCATTACCGAGAGGGCCCAGAGATACCTCTCCGACAATCGGAGTGACAAATCCTAATCTCGAAATATGCCAACCCAACATGTACCTTCGGAGACACTTGTAATGTACCTTTATAATCACCCGATTCACGTTGTGACGCTTTGGTAGCACCCAAAGTGTTCCTCGTGCAAACGGGAGTTGCATAATCTCATAGTCATAGGAACATGTATAAGTCATGAAGAAAAGCACTAGCAACAAACTATACGATCAGGTGCTATGCTAATGGAATGGGTCATGTCAATCAGATCATTCAATCAATGATGTGATCCCGTTAATCAAATAACAACTCCTTGTTCATGGTTAGGAAACATAACCATCTTTGATTAACGAGCTAGTCAAGTAGAGGCATACTAGTGACACTCAGTAGGTTTATGTATTCACACATGTATTATGTTTCTTGTTAATACAATTCTAGCATGAATAATAAACATTTATCATGATATAAGGAAATAAATAATAACTTTATTATTGCCTCTAGGGCATATTTCCTTGATCTCCCACTTGCACTAGAGTCAATAATCTAGATTACACAGTAATGATTCTAACACCCATGGAGTCTTGGTGCTGATCATGTTTTGCTCGTGGAAGAGGCTTAGTCAACGGGTTTGCAACATTCAGATCCGTATGTATCTTGCATATCTCTATGTCTCCCACTGGACCAAATCCGGATGGAGTTGAAGGCGTCTTTTGATGTGCTTGGTTCTCTTGTGAAATCTGGATTCCTTTGCCAAGGCAATTGCACCAGATTGTCACAAAAGATTTTCATTGGACCCGATACACTAGGTACAACACCTAGATCGGTTATGAACTCCTTCATCCAGACTCCTTCATTAGCTGCTTCCAAGCAGCTATGTACTCAACTTCACATGTAGATCCCGCCACGACGCTTTGTTTGGAACCGCACCAACCGACAGCTCCACCGTTTAATGTAAATACGTATCCGGTTTGCGATTTAGAATCGTCCGGATCAGCTGTCAAAGCCTTGCGACGTAACTGCCATTCTGACGCAGTTCTTTGTCACCGCCATAAATGAGAAACATATCCTTAGTCCTTCTCAAGTACTTAAGGATGTTCTTGACCGCTGTCCGATGATCCACTCTGGATTACTTTGGTACCTGCCGCCAAACTTACAAAGAAGGCACACATCGTGTCCGGTACACTGCATTGCATACATGATAGAGCCTATGGCTGAAGCATAGGGAACATCTTTCATTTTCTCTCTATCTTCTGCGGTGGTCGGGCATTGAGTCTTACTCAACTTCACACCTTGTAACACCGCAAGAACCCTTTCTTTGCACGATCCATTTTGAACTTTTTTCAAAACTTTATCAAGGTATGTGCCTTGTGAAAGTCCTATTAAGCGTCTTGATCTATCTCTATAGATCTTAATGCCCAATATGTAAGCAGCTTCACCGAGGTCTTTCATCGAAAAACTCTTATTCAAGTATCCCTTTATGCTATCCAGAATTCTATATCATTTCCGATCGGTAATATGTCATCCACATATAATATCGTAAATGCTCTGAGCTCCCACTCACTTTCTTGTAAATACAGGCTTCTCCAAAAGTCTCAGATAAAACCAAATGCTTTGATCACACTATCAAAACGTTTATTCCAACTCCGAGAGGCTTGCACCAGTCCATAAATGGATCATTGGAGCTTGCACACTTTGTTAGCTCCCTTTGGATCGACAAAACCTTCTGGTTGCATCATATACAACTCTTCTTCCGAAATCCATTCAGGAATGCAGTTTTAACATCCATTTGCCAAATTTCATAATCATAAAATGCGGCAATTGCTAACATGATTCGGACGGACTTAAGCATCGCCACGGGTGAGAAGGTCTCATCGTAGTCAATCCCTTGAACTTGTCGAAAACCTTTTGCAACAAGTCGAGCTTTATAGATAACATTACCATCGGCGTCAGTCTTCTTCTTGAAGATCCATTTATTCTCAATTGCTTGCCGATCATCGGGCAAGTCAACCAAAGTCCACACTTTGTTCTCATACATGGATCCCATCTCAGATTTCATGGCCTCAAGCCATTTTGTGGAATCTGGGCTCACCATCGCTTCTTCATAGTTCGTAGGTTCATCGTGTTCCGGTAACATGACTTCCGAATAGGATTACCGTACCACTCTGGTGCGGATCTTGCTGGTTGATCTACTGAAGTTCTGTAGAAACTTGATCTGAAGTTTCATGATCATCATCATTAGCTTCTTCCCTATTTGGTGTAGGTGTCACAGTAAACTGTTTTCTCGTGATGTACTACTTCTCAATAAGGGAGTAGATACTGATTATCTCATCAAGTTCTACTTTCCTCCCACTCACTTCTTTCGAGAGAAACTCCTTCTCCAAAAAGTTTCCGAATTTAGCAACAAAAATCTTGCCTTCGGATTTGTGATAGAAGGTGTACCCAACAGTCTCCTTTGGGTATCCTATGAAGACACATTTCTCCGATTTGGGTTCGAGCTTATCAGGTTGAAGCTTTTTCACATAAGCATCGCAGCCCCAAACTTTCAGAAAGCGACAACTTTGGTTTCTTGCCAAACCACAGTTCATAAGGCGTCGTCTCAACGGATTTAGATGGTGCCCTATTTAAGGTGAATGTAGCCGTCTCTAAAGCATAACCCCAAAACGATAGCGGTAAATCAAGAAGAGACATCATAGATCGCACCATATCTAATAAAGTACGATTCTGACGTTCGGACACACCATTACGTTGTGGTGTTCGGTGTGGCGTAAGTTGCGAAACTATTCCGCATTGTTTCAAATGTAGGCCAAACTCAGTAACTCAAATATTCTCCTCCACGATCAGATCGTAGAAACTTTATTTTCTTGTTACGATGATTTTCCACTTCACTCTGAAATTCTTTGAACTTTTCAAATGTTTCAGACTTGTGTTTCATTAAGTAGATATACCCATATCTGCTCAAATCATCTGTGAAGGTGAGAAAATAACGATATCCGCCACGAGCCTCAACATTCATTGGACCACATACATCAGTATGTATGATTTCCAATAAATCTGTTGCTCTCTCCATAGTTCCGGAGAACGGTGTTTTAGTAATCTTGCCCATAAGGCACGGTTCGCAAGTGCCAAGTGATTCATAATCAAGTGACTCCAAAAGTCCATCAGTATGGAGTTTCTTCATGCGCTTTACACCGATATGACCTAAACGGCAGTGCCACAAATAAGTTGCACCATCATTATCAACTCTGTATCTTTTGGTTTCAACATTATGAATATGTGTATCACTACTATCAAGATTAAGTAAAAACAAACCATTCTTCAATGGTGCATGACCATAAAAGATATTATTCATAGAACAACCATTATTCTCTGATTTAAATGAATAACCGTCTCGCATCAAACAAGATCCAGATATAATGTTCATGCTCAACGCTGGTACTAAATAACAATTATTTAGGTCTAATACTAATCCCGAAGGTAGATGTAGAGGTAGCGTGCCGATTGCGATCACATCGACTTTGGAACCATTTCCCACGCCAAGATCGTCACCTCGCCCTTAGCCAATCTTCGCTTAATCCGTAGCCCTGTTTCGAGTTGCAAATATTAGCAATGTAACCAGTATCAAATACCTGTGTGCTCTGCGAGTATTAGTAAGGTACACATCAATAACATGTATATCACATATACCTTTGTTAACCTTGCCATCCTTCTTATCCGCCAAATACTTGGGGCAGTTCCGCTTCCAAAGGACCAGCCTGCTTGCAATAGAAGCACTCGGGTTTGAGGCTTAGGACCAGACTTGGGTTTCTTATCACGATTAGCAACTTGCTTGCCGTTCTTTTGAAGTTTCCTTTTCTTTCCTTTGCCCTTTTCTTGAAACTAGTGGTTTTGTTAACCATCAACACTTGATGCTCCTTTTTGATTTCTACCTCCGCTTTCAAAGATCGCGAAGAGCTCGGGCATTGTTTTGGTCATCCCTTGCATATTATAGTTCATCACGAAGCTCTTGTAGCTTGGTGGCGATGATTGGAGAATTCTGTCAATGACGCAATCATCCGGAAGATTAACTCCCAGTTGAATCAAGTGATTGTTATATCCGGACATTCCGAGTATATGCTCACCGACGTAACCGCTTCTCCTCCATCTTATAGCTATAGAACTTATTGGAGACTTCAAATCTCTCAATCCGGGCATTCGCTTGGAATATTAACTTCAACTCTGGAACATCTCATATGCTCCATGGTGTTCAAAACGACGTTGAAGTCGGTTCTAAGCCGTAAAGCATGGCACCTTGAACTATAGAGTAGTCATCGCCTTTGCTTTGCCAGACGTTCACAACTTCTCGGCGCAGCCCTTTGCACCAGGCCCGGCACCTAACGGTGCTTCCAGGACGTAATTCTTCCGTGCAGCAATAAGGATAATCCTCAAGTTACGGACCCAGTCCGTGTAATTGCTGCCATCATCTTTCAACTTTGCTTTCTCAAGGAACGCATTAAAATTCAACGGAACAACAAAGACGAGCCATCTATCTACACATCATAGACAAGCAAGATACTATCAGTACTAAGTTCATGATAAATTTAAGTTCAATTAATCATATTACTTAAGAACTCCCACTTAGAAAAATATCCCTCCAATTCTCTAAGTGATTGCGTGATCCATATCAACTACACCATGACCGATCATCACGTGTGATGGAGTAGTTTCAATGGTGAACATCAATATGTTGATCATATCTACTATATGATTAACGCCGACCTTCGGGTCTCCGTGTTCCGAGGTCATATCTTATATGCATAGCTCGTCAAGTATAACCTGAGTATTCTGCGTGTGCAACTGTTTTGCACCCGTTGTATTTGAACGTAGAGCCTATCACACCCGATCATCACGTGGTGTCTCAAAGACGAAGAACTTTCGCAACGGTGCATACTCAGGGAGAACACTTCTTGATAATTTAGTAAGGGATCATCTTATAATGCTACTGTCAATCAAAGCAAGATAAGATGCATAAAGGATTAACATCACATGCAATCAATATAAGTGATATGATATGGCCATCATCATCTTGTGCTTGTGATCTCCATCTCCGAAGCACCGTCATGATCACCATCGTCACCGGCGCGACACCTTGATCTCCATCGTAGCATCGTTGTCGTCTCGCCAAACTTATGCTTCTACGACTATCGCTACCGCTTAGTGATAAAGTAAAGCATTACGAAGCGATTGCATTGCATACAATAAAGCGACAACCATATGGCTCCTGCCAGTTGCCGATAACTTCGGTTACAAAACATGATCATCTCATACAATAAAATTCAGCATCATGTCTAGACCATATCACATCACAACATGCCCTGCAAAAACAAGTTAGACGTCCTCTACTTTGTTGTTGCAAATTTTACGTGGCTGCTACGGGCTTAAGCAAGAACCAATCTCACCTACGCATCAAAACCACAACGTAGACTCCGTTTTAACCTTCTCAAGGACCGGGCGTAGCCACACTCGGTTCAACTAAAGTTGGAGAGACAGTCTTCCACAAGCCATCTATGTGCAAAGCACGTCGAGGGAACCGGTCTCGCGTGGAAGATGCACGCGTAAGGTTGGTCTGGATCGTTCGTCCAACAATACCGCTGAACCAAAGTATGACATCTTTGGTAGGCAGTATGACTTGTATCGTCCACAACTCACTTGTGTTCTACTCGTGCATATCATCAAACCATAAAAACCTAGGCTCGGATGCCACTGTTGGGGAACGTAGTAATTTCAAAATTTTCCTACGATCACGCAAGATCATGGTGATGCTTAGCAACGAGATGAGAGTGTTGTCTACGTACCCTCGTAGACCAGCAACGGAAGTGTTGACGCAACGTAGAGGAAGTAGTCGTACTCCTTCACGATCCAACCGATCCAAGTACCGAACGTCACGGCACCTCCGGAAGTTCTGCACACGCTCAGCTCGATGACGCCCCTCGAACTCCGATCCAGCCGAAAGTGTTGAGGGAGAGTTTCACAAGACGACGGCGTGCAGGACGATGATGATGTTCCACCGGCGCAGGGCTTCGCCTTAAGCTCCGCCACGGTATTTTCGAGGTGTAATATGGTGGAAGGGGCACCGCACACGGCTAAGGAACGATCTCAAGGATCAACTTGTGTGTCATGGGGTGCCCCTGCCTCAGATATAAAGGAGGGAAGGGAGGGGCTGGCCGGCCAAGGAGAGGAGGCGCAGGGGTTTCCTACTCCTACTAGGAGTAGGATTCCCCCAATCCTAGTCCAACTAGGTTTCCCCAAGTGGGAAGGGAGAGAGAGGGGGCGCCTTCTCCTAGTCCTAATAGGACTAAGGAAGGGGGAAGGTGCGGCCAGCACTTGGGCCCCTTTCTCCCTTTCCACTAAGGCCCATGTTGGCCCATTAGCATTCGGGGGTTCCGGTAACCTCCGCATTTGGTAAAATTCCCAATTTCACCGGAACACTTCCGATGTCCAAACATAGACTTCCAATATATGAATCTTTATGTCTCGACCATTTCGAGACTCCTCGTCACGTCCGTGATCTCATCCGGGACTCGAACAACCTTCGGTACAGAAACATCATAAAAACTCATAGTAATCGCCATCGAAACGTTAAGCGTGCGGACCCTACGGGTTCGAGAACTATGTAGACATGACCGAGACACCTCTCCGGTCAATAACCAATAGCGAGACCTGGATGCCCATATTGGCTCCTACATATTCTACGAAGATCTTTATCGGTCGGACCGCATAACAACATCGTTGTTCCCTTTGTCATCGGTATGTTACTTGCCCGAGATTCGATCGTCGGTATCCAATACCTAGTTCAATCTCGTTACCGCAAGTCTCTTTACTCGCTTTCGTAATACATCATCTCACAACTAACACATTAGTTGAAATGCTTGCAAGGCTTATGTGATGTGCATTACCGAGAGGGCCCAGATACCTCTCCGACAATCGGGGTGACAAATCCTAATCTCGAAATATGCCAACCCAACATGTACCTTCGGAGACACTTGTAATGTACCTTTATAATCACCCGATTACGTTGTGACGCTTTGGTAGCACCAAAGTGTTCCTCGTGCAAACGGGAGTTGCATAATCTCATAGTCATAGGAACATGTATAAGTCATGAAGAAAAGCACTAGCAACAAACTATACGATCAGGTGCTATGCTAATGGAATGGGTCATGTCAATCAGATCATTCAATCAATGATGTGATCCCGTTAATCAAATAACAACTCCTTGTTCATGGTTAGGAAACATAACCATCTTTGATTAACGAGCTAGTCAAGTAGAGGCATACTAGTGACACTCTGTAGGTTTATGTATTCACACATGTATTATGTTTCTTGTTAATACAATTCTAGCATGAATAATAAACATTTATCATGATATAAGGAAATAAATAATAACTTTATTATTGCCTCTAGGGCATATTTCCTTCAAAAACTTGAGTATACCGCACGGTTCTTTGCTCCTCCTCAGGTCGTCGACATATTTATACGAGCAGTCAAATCACAAGGCCCCGCCTTCCAGCAGTAATGAGCCATCAAATCACAAAGGCCCTCGCCTCTCGTGAAAAGGACCAAGCTAGACTGCCCCGACCTCTAGCCTTTCAATAAATGTATACATTTGTACAGTAGTAGTATCAATGGATTGCGCCATGGAGCAAAACTAACAAGATGTAATTAAAGAAAAAAGGTGGTACATATAGAGAGCGCTCGTCGCCAAATTATGCATATACTATATGACACTACCCACTATGAAGGTACTAGTAACTAGTCTATGCTACTCTCCACTATGACCAGCCGAAGTCGAGGCACGGATACCAACGAGGGCCTGGTTGTGTCTATACTTGGACAACTCACCCGACTGCATGCGCACTGTGCAAAGTAAGCTCGTGTCGTGTTGGTGCTGTGTGCGGCCCGCACATTAACCAAAACCTCGCGCCTCCATCTTAGCCTCCGCATTTTAAACTTCTCAATCTCAAGGCCAACGAGCAACGTGAAACCTATGATAGAGCCAATCGAATGGTTGAGAACACTACAATTCGTAGCTACAGATGCGTGTGTGAGAGAGGACGAAAGCGTCGTGCACCTCTTCTCGTGAGTACAACTGTATGTTGGTGGCATTGACCTAGGGAGCAGTGATGGTGCGTGCGAGAAGTCCCGAGAGATAGGTGTAATGCGTCTGAAAAAAAGACTAGTGTATAGCTCACCACGAGGCTATTCCTGTCGAACGCCAAGCGTGAGATATGTATCTGACGGTGCCAGTTTTTGCACGTACACATCAGTAGAAAAAGAACTAGTACCATGGCCTATGCTACACCACGGCCGAGAAAACGTGTCGACGTTACGCCATCCGGGAATAGTGCCGCACTTCGAAACTAGAACCGTCAATAAATTTTGAGCGCGTCTTGTCACATTCCAAATTACTACTACTACCACACTATATTTAATTGCAAACCTATTCACACCGATCACAACCTAAACAGTTTCCCACTTAGGAGCGTATTAGTAGTACTCAGTTATAAATACTACTATGTGCTACCTCTTGAGCACTGCGTTGGATTTCCTTGAAGAGGAAAGGGTGACGCAGCAGAGTAGAGTAAGTATTTCCCTCAGTTTTGGAGAACCAAGGTATCAATCCAGTAGGAGGCTACGCGCGAGTCCCTCGTACCTACACAAAGCAAATAACTCCTCGCAACCAACGCGAATAGGGGTTGTCAATCCCTTCATGGTCACTTACGAGAGTGAGATCTGATAGAGATGATAGATAATATTTTTGGTATTTTTGGAATAAAGATGCAAAGTAAAAATCAAAAGCAATAATAAAGTGTTGGGAGATTAATATGATAAAGATAGACCCGGGGGCCATAGATTTCACTAGTGGCTTCTCTCAAGAGCATAAGTATTTTACGGTGGGTGAACGAATTACTGTTGAGTAATTGATGTAATTGAGCATAGTTATGAGAATATCTAGGTATGATCATGTATATAGGCATCACGTCCGAGACAAGTAGACCGACTCTGCTGCATCTACTACTATTACTCCACTCATCGATCGCTATCCAGCATGCATCGAGAGTATTAAGTTCAAGAAAACAGAGTAATGCCTTAAGCAAGATGACATGATGTAGAGGGATAAATTCATGCAATATGATAAAAACCCCATCTTGTTATCCTCGATGGCAAAATACAATCGTGCCTTGCTGCCCCTCATCACATCGGGAAAGGACACCGCAAGATTGAACCCAAAGCTAAGCACTTCTCCCATTGCAAGAAAAACCAATCTAGTAGGCCAAACCAAACTGATAATTCAAGAGACTTGCAAAGATAACCAATCATACATAAAAGAATTCAGAGAAGATTCAAATATTGTTCATAGATAATCTTGATCATAAACCCACAATTCATCGGTCTCAACAAACACACCGCAAAAAGAAGATTACATCAAATAGATCTCCACAAGAGAGGGGGAGAACATTGTATTGAGATCCAAAAAGAGAGAAGATGCCATCTAGCTACTAACTATGGACCCGAAGGTCTGAGGTAAACTACTCACACTTCATCGGAGGGGCTATGATGATGATGTAGAAGCCCTCCGTGGTGGATTCCTTCCGTGAGCTCAAACAGGCCCCAAGATGGGATCTCGTGGGTGCAGAAGGCTGCGGCCGGTGGAATTAGGTTTTTGGCTCCGTGTCGATCGTTTGGAAGTGCGAGGTATATATAGGAGGAAGAAGTACGTCGGTGGAGCTTCGCGGGGCCCACGAGGGTGGGGGCGCCCCCCTAGGGGGTGGGCGCGCCGCCCTACCTCGTGCCCACCTCGTGGCTTTCTTGACGTAGGGTCCAAGTCTCGTGGATCATATTCGGTGAGAAAATCACGTTCCCGAAGTGTTGGGGATATAACTATTTGTGTAAGCCGCCCAGGAGGGGCCGGGTTACGCAAAGAAGATTCACCAGAAAGAAGCCCAAGACCAAGCATGAAGATGGCGGTTCAATAAAGGGCCTATGGCCCACAGGCGACTTAAGGCCCGTTGTAGTAAACCGCTACAATGGCATGACTTGTATCATAAGGTAGATTTAACTAGTCACCGAGCCGGATACTATCTATAAGCCGACCGGGACTCTGTAAGCCGCAGGGCGTCAACCCGTGTATATAAGGGGACGACCTGCTGGCGGCTTAGGGAAAGAAACAACCCATCGAGAGCCAGGCATAGCGTATTTCGTTCCCTGGTCATCGAAACATCAAGTAATTCCAACCCAACTAGACGTAGGCTTTCGTTTTCCACAAGGGGCTGAACTAGTATAAAACCTCTCGTGTCCTTTGTCCCGATTAACCCCTTTAAGCTTCCTAGTTGCGATGGCTCCACGACTAAGTCCTTGCACGAGGACATCTGCCGTGACAATTCCACGGCAGTTGGCGCCCACCGTGGGGCCAGCGCACGGTGGATTTGAGTTCTTGAAGGGCAGCTTCGAAGGGCTCAAGGGATACCTGATGGGCGGATGACCAAGAGTCGTCAGCGGCAAGATCTACATCGACAACGAAGGTCGGGGCCCCGAGGCCGACTCAATTGAGTACGGGTACCAGGTCCCTTGGCGGAATCCATGTCTTCATCGGCGGATTGGTGAGCCGGCCTTGAGCCGACAACTGCACCGACCTCGTTGAGACGGCTCAGCGTGCGAGACCCGCCCGAGTTCAACCCGTCATGAAGCGTGCCTTCGTGGGCTGTGTCCACGGAGAAGAACTTCCTGAAGGATCTAAAGATGGCGGAGAGACGTCCGTCCCATTAGATGATGATTCGTCCGCCGGTTCAACAGATTCTTTGTATCAGGTCCAAGTGGGCATGCTTGGGGGCTGTTCTGACGACTCTAGCATTCCGGATTTCTATGAGCCGTCGAGCTGGGCAGGAGTCCTCATGGCTGGTACTCAACCCGGTCAAAACTCGACGGCTGCAATTGCAATAACGTCCGGTCGAGGCGGCCGGGCAGGAGGCCCAATGCACCCGCCGCTCAAAATGATGGATCTCATGGATAAGTTGACGGTTCGCTAACCACCACGGTTATCTCGCAAATCAAGATGAGCATAACACGAGGTGGCAAAGGTGCGTGAGGAGATAGCCAGCCAAGGAGGCCTTGGCAGCCGAGGACACCAGGTTAGCTATGAGCGGGCGGCTTTGGACGCACGGGCTAATGACTCGGTCAGAGGCTTTCCAGCTTAATATAAGTCTGAACGCATCCAATGAGGTCATGAGAAGGAGACATCAGAAAACCCAGTCCCGTCTGCCTCCGGTTTACGGTCCTCGAAATCTTTTCACGACACCCGGAGCTGGTCCTAGAAACCCTCCTGAAGCCAATCAGTTTATGACACCCGGACCTGGAGGACCGGTTCAGCCCCGAGAGATGGCACCTCCTCACGGGAGTATGGCCCGCCTGATACATACCAATACCACCGGGTCACTTCTCCAACCCCATGGAGAACTTGATAGCAACATCGGCGCGTCTGGAGGCTCTTCCAAAGGACGGTGATGACCCGACGGCGGTGGAAACCGGAGGGTCGAGATCTTATTGAGACGGCCTTGGCGCAGCAGAGACCTATTCTACAAAGCAGGGACATGATTCATTCAACTCCTCCGCCTTGGCTAGCACCTCGTCAAAACCGAAGCCCGAGTTACAACAGGCATATGGAGTCAGAAGCTTTATCAAGCAACGCCCAGCGACGTAACCAGCCCGGTGGCTATAACCCGGTGCAGGACTGAATACGTCAGGAGGACGAATGGGCGGCTCAGTTAGCGGCTCAACAGGCGGCATATGAAGGTCTCCCAGAGTATCCGACGACTTCTGTTGGAGCAGGAGTGGCCACTAGGACCGGTGGTGTCCCTTGTTTGGTGCCGGCTCTGCGGGATGTACGTCTGCCCAAGGATTTCAAGGGACCTCAAAGGTGCGAATTACACGGCTGACTTACTGACTGGGGCATGGATCGAAAGTTATGAGATGGCCATGGAGCTATTGGAGGTCAAATGACGCAGCAATGGCTAAGTATTTCACCATGATGTTAGATGGAACGGCCCGGTCTTGATTAAAAGGTTTTCCTCCCAATTCCATCAGTTCGTGGGCAGAGCTAAAGGCCCAGTTTATCCAGAACTTCAAGGACACTTGCAAGTAGTCTATGTCAATTGTGGACTTGACCAATTGTAAGAAGGAGGAGGGTGAATCCACAACTCATTGGGTGCGCGGTTCAAGGAAATAATACACTCATCCGATAAGATGGATGCCGCTCTGCGGTACTTATGTTGGAGAAGAATTGTCGCTTTGAGTCACCGAGATGAAGTCAGCGCCTTAAGCGTGATTGCAATTATATGGGTACGCTGATGGCAGCCTTAGTCAAATACGCCGATTCTGGTAGTACCAAGGATCCCGCATCTGATGAGGAAAAGACAGGGAAGGGAAAGAAGAACGGCAATGGAAAGGGTCAGCAGTATAACCCGGTAAGTCAAGGAGGCAACAAGCGTAAGGCGGAGGGTAAACCGGAGTTTGTGGCCAATGCTAATGCACAAGGTAACAACCAGAAATGTAAGGGGAGACTACCCCCTCGATCTGGCGGCTCAGGCCCATCTCTTGAGCAGCTTCTGAATGAGCCTTGCCCGAGACACGGTACTCGGAGCCGCCCCGCCACCCACTTATGGAAAGATGCGCGATCATGAAAGCTTTCAAGAATTCCAACATGTTCGATGGCAATCACGGATCAGGCGGCGGCTCAGGGGCCGGTGGCTTCCATGGCCCGGGTGGCGGTTCAAGTTCCGGTTTTCAGGGAGGTCAAGGTGGCTATAATCAGCAGCAACCTAGTCAAGGTGGACATCAGCAGCAGCAGTCAGGTTATCAGAGCCATCCAAAGCAGCTTAATGGTGGGCAATACCATGTGTTCATCACTAACTTGTGCAAACGTGACCAGAAGGTTCATGAGAGGGCTGTGAATTCTGTTGAGCCGGTGGTTCCCTGTTACTTGAGGTGGTCAAAGCAGCCCATCATATGGAGCAGGGAACATCACCCCCTCCGGGTTGATAACCCTGGTCAGTTGGCCTTGGTGGTGGCCCCTCAGGTTGGTGGATATAAATTCACTAAGGTACTCATGGATGGAGCAAGCAACATCAATATTCTCTATTATTAGACCTTTTGCCGCATGGGGTTGACTGATAAGGACTTGAGGACGTCCAACACTGTCTTTCATGGGGTGGTACCTGGTAAATCGACATATCCAGTTGGTAATATCGAGCTGGAAATAGCCTTTGGAGATGAATATGATTCCATGGCTGAGAAACTGACGTTTGAGGTAGTCAAAATCAAGAGCCCGTATAACGCTCTGTTTGGACGACCGGCTTATGCCAAGTTCATGGCACGACCGTCTAATGTTTATCTACAGCTCAAGATGCCGGGTTACAAGGGCACCATCACTGTGCATGGGAGTCGAAAGGTAGCCTTGGAATGCGAAGAAGGCGATGCGGCTTATGCTGAATCTGTTTGTGCCGAAGAGGAGCTGAAGTTTTAGAAAAATAATGCTGACCCGGCGGATATGACCTCTTTAAAGAAGCCAACCACAGAGCAAGACTCGGCGTTGAAATTTAAGTCGGCCGCCGAGACAAAACTGGTCGACTTCACTCCAGGCAACTCTTCCAAGCAGTTCAGCATCAGTACCAATTTGGATCCCAAATAGGAAGGCACGCTCATCGAGTTCATCCGTGAGAACCGGGACATCTTTGCATGGAAACCTTCTGACATGCCGGGTGTCCCGAGAGAACTCGTTGAGCACACTCTTAATATTGATCTGAAGTATAAGCCGATCAGGCAATTTCTCCGACGGTTCAATGAGGAAAGATGGAAAGCTATCGAGGAAGAGGTCGCTCGGCTCTTAGCGGCTGGGTTCATCGTGGACGTTTTTCACCCGGAGTGGTTGGCTAACCCGATGCTTGTGCTCAAGAAAAACGGCACCCGGCGGATGTGTGTAGATTACACGGACTTAAATAAAGCTTGTTCGGCTGATCCCTTTGCTTTACCCCGTATTGATCAAATCATTGATGCTACAGCGGGTTGCGAGTGTTTGAGTTTTTTGGATGCTTACTCTGGTTATCATCAGATCAAAATGGCAGTTAAGGACCAGGAGAAGACGGCTTTTATTACTCCGCTTGGAGCCTTCGATATGTATCTATGCCATTTGGGCTCAAGAGTGCCCAAAGCGACTTATCGGTGTGTATGTAACTGTCTCCACAATCGATTGGGCGCAATGTTCATGCTTATGTAGATGACATTGTGGTGAAGTACGAGAGAAGGAAACCTTGATATCTGATTTAAAGGAAACCTTTTATAATCTCGGGTCTATAAGATGATGCTTAACCGGACAAATGTGTATTTGGTGTACGGCGAGCAAACTTTTGGGATTCTGGTCTCAAACAGGGCATTGAAGCTACCGGAGAAGATCAAGGCGATTACCTCTCCGGCTAAACCGGCGTGCATCAATGATGTTCATTTGGCGGGTCGCGTCGCTGCTAAGCCGATTCATAAGTCGGTTAGGTGAGAAGGCTCTACCACTATATCGGATGATGAAGAAAGCAGACACTTTTATGCAGGTGAGGATCTTGATGCTGCCTTTGAAGATTTAAAGAGACAATTGTCCGAGCCGCGGTTCTTGCGGCTCCCATTGATAAAGAGCCATTGCTGTTGTATGTTGCGCTTACTCACGAGCTGTTAGTGTTGCCATCGTGGTGGAGCGTAAGGAGGTCGGCAAGGAGCATCCGGTTCAACGGCCGGGTTTATTACATCGATGAGGTGCTCATAGAGTCCAAGCAAAGATATCCGCATTGGCGAAACTTGTTTATGGGGTGTTCATGGCAAGCCGGAAGCTAAAGCGGTACTTCCAAGGTCATCCTATAAGCGTAGTGGTAAGTTACGCCTTGGGGACATCATCCGAGCAGGGGAAGCCACAGGGCGAGTCGCCAAGTGGGCCATTGAGCTTGGGCCTCACGGTTTGAAGTATATGCCACGTCTGACTATCAAGTCTCAAGCCTTGGTGGACTTTATCAATGATTGGACGGAGTTGCGAGGCACCAGAGGAGAAGCCGATAACACGTATTGGACTATTCACTTGATGGGTCCATGCGGTTGGAAGGCTCGAAATTTGGAGTCGTCTTAACTTCCCCCCGAGGTGACAAATTTTGCTATGTGCTCTGGCTTATGTTTCCTTGTACTAACAATGCAGCTGAATACGAGGCTTTACTCCATGGTCTCCGGATGGCCAAAGAGATGAATTTGAGCCGGGTAAGGTGCTTGGGCGATTCAGACCTCGTCGCTCAACAGGTGTCAGGCACGTGAGACTCCAAGGATCCCCTTATGGCGGCTTATCGTCGTGAAGTTGATGCGGTGGCCGGGCACTTCAAAGGTTATCAAGTAGAGCACATTGATCGAAGGAAGAATGAGGCGACTGATGCTTTAAGCCGGCTGGGGTCTCAGCGTGGTAGTGCCGCCTAACACCTTTCTTGACGCTTTTGCATAACCCTTCCGAGAGTGCCTACAGAGGAAGAGCTAGCGATGCCGGACCGGAGGCACGGTGGTGGCGGCTCTCCACGCCATCCTGCATTGGACAGTCCCATATTTGGCCTATATGACCCGGGGAGAGTTGCCTGAGGATGAGACCTTGGCAAGACAAATCATCAGGCGGTCCAAATCCATGACAATTGTTCATGGCGAGTTGCATCACCGCAGCGTCACTGGGGCGTTTCAACGTTGCGTATTGCCTGCGGAAGGTCAGGAGATACTTCGTGAGATTCATGAAGGTGATTGTGGTCATCATGCCGGCTCAAAATCTCTGGTGGCAACGGCTTTTCGTCATGGTTTCTATTGGCTGACGGCTCATGCTGATGCGGAGGATCTGGTCAGCAAATGTGACGGATGTCAAAAATTCTCACGACGAGCTCATGTGCCGGCTCAAGAATTGAGGATGATTCCAATTACTTGGTCGTTTGCAGTCTGGGGGCTTGACATGGTTGGACCTTTCAAAAGGTCTAAGGATAAGAAGACACACCTGTTGGTAGTAGTGGATAAATTCACCAAGTGGGTTGAAGCAAAGCCGGTAAGTAAGTGTGATGCAGCCACAACGGTTCAGTTCATGAAAAAGGTGATCTTTCGCTTTGGCTTTCCACACAGCATTATAACTGATAACGGTACTAATCTCTCCAAAGGTGCCATGGAAGAGTTCTGTCAACGAGAGCACATCCGGCTTGATGTTTCGGCTGTTGCTCACCCTCGCCTAATGGTCAAGTATAAAGAGCTAATCAAGAGATCTTGAAAGGTATCAAACCCGGCTCTTAGTTCCCTTTGCAGCGAACTCCGGGTTGTTGGGTGGAGGAGTTACCCTACGTGCTATGGAGCATCAACACAACGCCTAACAGATCTCTGTGTTATTCACCTTTCTTCATGGTGTACGGAGCAGAGGCGGTTCTGCCAAGTGATATCCGGCATGATTCACCCCGAGTGGCGGCTTACGTTGAGGCTGATAATGAAAAAGCTCGTCAGGATGCACTTGACTTGTTGGATGAGGAGCGAGACTTGGCAATAGCCCGCTCGGCGATTTACCAGCAAGACCTGCGCCGTTATCACAGCCGCCGGGTTAGAAGCAGAACTTTTCAGGAAGGCGATTTAGTGCTCCGGCTCATCCAGGATCAGTCTGATATGCACAAGCTATCCCCTCCACAGGAAGGACCTTTTGTGATCGATGAAGAATCTGAACAACGGGTCATACTACCTCATCGATGTTCGAGAGCACAAAGACTCACGTAAGTCGGAGGAAGAGACCCGCCGACCGTGGAACATAGCTCATCTTCGGCCCTACTATACTTGAGCCACCGGCTCTCAGAATATATATGTTTTTTATTTTTTAGCAATGTATATATTATATAAAGCAATAAAGCAGGACCTCTTTTCTTTCCACCCTCCAAGGTTTATGTCTCTTCTTTACTGTGTGGTGGAAACAACCAACGAGGAGCCGGATCATATCCGAATCCGGCTTTCCCTTTGGTCCGCTTATGATCATATCTGAATCTAGCCATGGTCACTTGGGGGCTTCCTGTTCAAACATAGGTCGATTCGAACCAAAGAGAACATAGTCATCGATACCCAATTGATCGACATACTGCCAAACCCACTTGAGGGCTTCTTGACCATATTTGAATCATAGCTTAGCCCCTTTGGGTCTGACGTGGATCGTATTTGAATCAGCGTCATTAAACAATTTTCATGGTCACTTGGGGGCTTCCTGTTCAAACATAGGTCGTATTCGAACCAAAGAGAACATAGTTGTCGATACCCACTTGATCGGCATCGCCAAAGCCACTGGGGGCTATATGATCGTATTCGAATCTTAGCTTAACCCCTCTGGAACGGTTTACTGATCGTATTCGAATCAGAAGCCTTTGAAAATTAAATTTATTATTCGTTGTACTCTGTAAGTATTATTAAAGGCCAGGTAAACATCGTCTGTGCCGACTTTCAAGAGTTCAATTAACTCTCTGTTTCTGGGTCGCATAAGCCGGTGAAGTATATACCAGGATAAAGCGAGAAGGTTTGACATCAAGGAAAAATTAACATAAGTCGGAAGTATACAACGATGGCAGCTTATGACAATATTAAGCACCACACACATGCGGGAAAGCATGACAGAGTTAAGAGGTTTTTCTACCCTATTACAAGACTCCCCGAGTCTGAATAAGGAAGCATCATTTTTTCAAAAGCATAGCACTAGGCGAGTTACTCCTTTGGTGGGCTTGAAGATTCCGAGTTATCCTTCTCCGCCTCTCCGTCTGCTACTTTGTCCTGGAAGGTTGACGAGGTCCAGTCAATGCCGCTTAAGGATTCAAATTTAGCTTCATCATCTATTAAACCGGCTGGGTCAACTTCAGGAGCAAAGGTATGCTTACGAGTTGGAGGAATCAGGATGACGTCATCATAATAAGGAGTTGGAATCCTTCGGTTCTCGTTGTCGTAACCCGGCTGATACTTGGTAAGATCAATATCATTGCCAATGATGGTGGCCACAGGACGTACGACTGTCACACAGGCAGTGAAGTTTGATTCATCGAATACAGAGCCATCCTCCTTCAAGCTGGGATATCCGAGAGCAACGTCTGCCAGGTCTAACTCTGGAAGCAACGCCTTGGCCCGGCTTAAGGCGGCTATGGCCCCATTTCTAGCAGATGCCCGCCTTAGCTCCTGAATCCGTTGGGGTAACACGGCAAGCCGTTTGAGCACATCCTGCAGAAGATAAGGAGCATCATTTGATAAAACCACAACGGCCAAAGCACGTTGTGACCCGGTGTATAGCTATTCCACCAGAGTGTACACCGCCTTAAGCTTGATCAGCATATTCTGCTTGAGGTTTGTGTTCCTGGGGCCTGCCTTTATACATATAAGGTAAGCTGGAGATGATAATTGAAATAGTCATCAAAGGAACCACGGTGATATTCACAATTATACATAGTAACTTACCGAAGATTGCTGAGACCATTTGAGATATCTGACGCTTTAAGCCGGACAGCTCGGCAGTTGCTTCGGCAAGAGTTGCTTCTGCTGTCTCGACCCGGGTCACAGGTGAGGCCTTTTCATCTGCACAAATTTTCTTCTCCGCATCAAAATTCTTCTTCAACTTCTCTTGAGGCCTGCGTTGATGCCGGGTTATAATTAAGGTTACGGTAAGATATCATTAAGTCCCAAGCACTTTGCAAGCAAAGACACTTGACACTTGGGGGCTAATGTATGCTGAAGAAAATTTTACTTTATAATGTCAGATTATGCATATTAAAGTCTCAAGCACTTTACAAGTAAAGATACTTGACACTTGGGGGCTAATGTGTATCGCCCTTCTTAGTTATCATATTATGACCGGGTTAAATATATTTTCTTTTAAACCCGACGAACTAACAGTAAGCAGGTATCTGAGTCTACATCATATTTAGTCATAAGTAGTAGACTTGGGGGCTGGTACAGTAAGTAAGATTCAGGAGAATAGTATGAGTTATACCTCAGATTTGTGCTGTATTTGTTTCACCATGTCAATTTCCAGGTCACGGCTGTTATGCACTTGATTCAGATAGCCTGAGACTATATCACCAATGCTTAAGTGAGCATAATCAGCGATGTCCTGTTTGGTCTTCCGGCGTTTGACAAGTTCTTCCTTGGCAGTACATCTAGCAAGGACAGTAGGCCGCCCCGGTTCAACAAACTGGCTTTTCAAAATTTCAACCTCCGGGTCAGTCGTCTTAACCGGGCTAGGAATTTCCGGATTATCGGAGCTGTTGAAAGTGTCTTCGGCAAAGCGGTCGGAAGATGGCGCTGGAATTTCATATCTTGCGGTTCGGGAGGTGGTTGATGAGTAGAAGCATCGGGGGCATACATTACGAGTTCCGGTTCAGTTGTTACCGGGTCTTGGATGGCTTATTCTTTTTGCCCTCTTCTTGGGCTTCACCTGTCTTGTGTGGACAAAACAGAAGGGTGAGTACAAAATATGAGTAAGGCAAAGCATAAGGATAACAAAAGGTATATTACCCAGGGCAGTCTTGAAGGCTGGCATATTGGATTGCATAGACTTCATGGGAGGAAGGAGAGGTATCACGATAATTGGAGTCGGATGAATTGAGAGGTTGTGAATTAAACCCGCCAAAGGATAAACAGAACGTAAATCGGAGATGACCTCAGTCCGACGCTTCCTGCTTATGTCGGGTAAGCCGGAAGAGAGTTCTGCATCCTTGCTGGTCTGGGTTTGCCTCCGGCTTTCAAGCTGTTGTTGCTTCAAAAGAAATTTAGGATCTTGATAAGCTAGAGGATGTGAAAATCTTACTTTCCGAGTCACCCGTCGGATTTTGTGCTTTGGCAAAGGCTCTGAGTCGGAGGATATTATAGTTACCTCTTCGCCAGGAGCTTGGCTGTTCCCTGTATCCTCATGAAAGGCGGAAATGTCAATAAAATAATAACAAAGGAGTTAAGAGAGTAAGGGATTACCTCTTCCTCATCTGAAGAAGAGTCATCCAATTTGAACAAATCAGAGGCGCTGGGTTTCTTCTTTTTTGAAGTTCCCGTCTTGGCGGCTTTCCTTTCGGTCTTTTTGGCTGCCCTGGCTTGTTTGCCAGCCTCGTGGTCATATTTGACCTTCCAGAAATTATCACCGGCCTGTGGGAAAAGATAAAGAATTATAAGTACAAAGGAGGTAAACATGTTAAAGAATATTTATCAAGATTGGTAACTTACTGCTGGGGCCGGGTTCTTTTTGCAGAAGGGAAGTAAACCGAAGGCATTGCCAATAACAGTGCCCTCCTTCAGCAGTGACTGGGTTGTAGCATCCACCACATCATCTGGTAAGTCGTCAGGACTATGACGCATTGGGTCGTCCTTTTCGCCTGTATAAGTACACATTAAGCCGGAGCGGCGGCTTAATGGGAGTATTCGCCAAGTGACCCAGACTCGGACCAGATCGATGCCATTTAAACCATTTCCCAAAAGAGCTTTAATCTTCTTGATGGTGGGATTAAGAGGCAGACGTTCAACAATGCCGGTTTATCCACCAAATGATGGTTGGACTCAAAGGCGCAGGCGCGGAAGCGACGAGGCTTCTCATCACCGGAGAAGTGTCTCGACAAGAGAACCATGTCCGGTTCCAATATTTTGGGTGACTTCGGTAGCTCAAAGATAAGGAAAAGGCAGTCTCTCCATTGCTGGATCAAGATACCGCCAAGCTCAAGACTAGGCCCGTTAGCACGTTCATTCTGCGGTTCAAGTAAAAAGTTCTCTGAACAAAAGCGGACTTGGCTCCTCTCAGGTACACCTTGCAGAAGACTTGGAAATTGCAAAGATTTGACACGGAATTGGGTCCAATGTCTTGAGGTCTAAGGTCAAAGAAATTCAAAACTTCTCTGAAGAACTTTGAGCCGGGAGGGGCAAATCCCCGGCTAATGTGAACCGTGAAAACTATCACCTCCCCTTCTTTGGGTTGAGGCTTTTCTTCAGATGGATCAGGAACACGATAAGACATGACCTCCTTTTTTGGCAGATGGCCAGACTTCACAAACTTCGGCGGTTTACTCTTAGTGATTGTGGATGGGACCCGATTGCAGGAATTCTGAGCTTTGGTCGCCTTTAGGTGCCATGACAACAGTTGGCCTATTACAAAATAAGAAGTTCCGGTTCAAATTTTAATCCGGGAGAAAATATCCAAATTACTGAAGGTAGCGGCTTACGAAGGGGCCTAATGATATTAGGATAACTGTGCAACAATATTTAAGCCGCTACAAGCATCAACAACAGTTCAAATTTTTTAAAGATATGAGAAGTAGGCAAGGTTCACAGATCAGTGTTATGCATTTAAGCCGGACACCTGGACAGTTATGTTTAAGGGCATTTAACAGAAGAAGTTTTCCGGGTGATAAAAACAGGTTCCATAATCTTCTGCTAAAATTTGAGATCAAAGGTCTGTTCTGATAAGAACATTTTCTAGACCTAAAAACTGATGCAGATGTGTTCATAGGCTCGAATGAGGCTTTTATACAGAGAAAGGGATCTGCTTTTTATCCAAAACAAGTGCGAAAACAACTACCGCGGCCATTTTATATGATTCTCAGATCAGAAGAGGCATCGAAGAGAAAAAGCTAACACGGCTTTGGCTCTAATGGCGATGAACTCTGACGAACTCGAAGAAGCTTTAATGCGGACCTAACCAAGGAAGGGAAGGGAACTTACGGATCTGGATGAGCTGCGGAGGTTCGTCGCGTTTCTCTGATCCAACCAGGTTGATGCAGCGGCCTGAGACGGTGAAGATAGGGAGTTCGACAGCGGCGGCGGCGGAGCTCGAGAGGTGGGAAGAGGAAGAAGATGACTGGAAGGAGGAGAATGGGAGACCTAGGTCGCACCTATTTATAAGGAGAAGATAAGCGAGACGCAAAGGGAAACGAGGAGATAAGAGTTATTATCCAGCGGCCCCGATGCCTCAATTTTCAGAGCATTCAATAAAAGCAGAGATCCGTTGAAAGATATGGTGGAATAGAAAAGGAATTTAAGAAAGGATGACGTCACGCCGGGTTAACACAGATTCAAAAGATGACGTCATGGCGGGTTAAAGAAAGCTCTCTACACAGTCAGAAGACTAAAGATTTATTTCTTAAAGTATTTTAAGATTGACATAAACAGGTTCAAATCAATCTGGGGCCTAATGTTGGGGATATAACTATTTGTGTAAGCCGCCCAGGAGGGGCAGATTACGCAAAAAGATTGACCAGAAAGAAGCCCAAGACCAAGCATGAAGATGGCGGTTCAATAAAGGGCCTAAGGCCCACAGGCGACTTAAGGCCCGTTGTAGTAAACCGCTACAATGGCATGACTTGTATCATAAGGTAGATTTAACTAGTCACCGAGCTGGATACTGTCTATAAGCCGGTCGGGATTGTAAGGCTTGAGGCGTCAACCCGTGTATATAAGGGGACGACCTGGCGGCTTAGGGCAAGAAACAACCCATCGAGAGCCGGGCATAGCGTATTTCGCTCCCCGGTCATCGAAACATCAAGTAATTCCAACCCAACTAGACGTAGGCTTTCCTTTACCACAAGGGGCCGAACTAGTATAAAACCTCTCGTGTCCTTTGTCCCGATTAACCCCTTTAAGCTTCCTAGTTGCGATGGCTCCACGACTAAGTCCTTGCACGAGGACATCTGCCGTGACAATTCCAGGACACGAAGGTTTCATTCCGTTTGGACTCCATTTGATATCCGTTTCTTCGAAACACTGAAATAGGCAAAAAGCAGCAATTCTGGGCTGGGCCTCCGGTTAATAGGTTAGTCCCAAAATAATATAAAAGTGGAAAATAAAGCCCAATATGGTCCAAAACAGTAGATAATATAGCATGGACCAATCAAAAATTATAGATACGTTGGAGACGTATCACTATGCTAAGATGACTGCACATTCCTCCTCAACTCCTCATCCACAAAAAACAATCAAGTCAATCTAGCATAGCCAGCGTGAGTTCTGGGTCGAGAGATTTCCACCAGGGAGAGGTGAGCATGGAAGAGGAAGCACGAGAGATGTCCCGCCGCTTGAAAGCAGCCGACATGTCGGCCAGCGCTTGGCAAGCAACCTGAGAGGTCCCGCCACGCCGCCGAAGCAGCACGGAGGTCCCGCCGCGCCGTCGAAGTAGCAGGGAGGTCCCGCCGCGCCGCGGCGGCATAGGAAAATTTCTTGCGAGCAGGCGAGGACTCTTACAGGCGCATGCATGCGATAGTACATAGCTAGATGGAGCAGATCTCCGGCTGGGCGAGGATGCAGGACGAGGCTACCGGCGTCATCCGGCAACTAGGGGAGGGCAATGCGAAGCTCCGGGGCGAGCGCGGCCTGCTGAGGGCGAAGATCGCCGGAAGGGCGAAGCAGGAGGAGGAGACCGCTGCCTTGTTGTAGAGGACGGGCGTCATCATAAAGAAACTTATGGACGAGAATGCCATGCTCCGCATCGAGCGCAACCGGCTGGTGGAGGAATCCATGGATGCTGCCAAGCATCATATTAAGGACATGAAACTGATGAAAGAGAACATCGCCTGCCGCGAGAACTAGTATCCGCGACCTGCAGCGCATAAAGAAAGTAGAGATCAACGAGCCAGATCATTGTATGCGCCTTCCTTCTTCTTTTGCCCTTGTGTATTTTGGGTGTAGCCACATGTGGCTTTTTTAATTATATTCCTAATTATGTAAGACAATTATTATCCACTCTCGTCGTCCTTATATATATTCACCAGTCTTGCTATAAGTCGCAGTAGATGCTATATAGGTCCGTCGGATCTTACATCAAGATCCGTGCAAAAATTTCTTTTCAAATTTCTTTTTTTCTCTCTTAAATCTCAGTCGAATGAGACATTGCCACGCCATTAAACAAAGGTTCGGGCGCCATTAATGGAGACCTTGGGAGAGAGGTGGACGGCAGATGGAGGTCAAAGGGCTCTCCTCCCGATAAGCACGAGCAGGGGTCTGATCGCACACCTCCCGTACTCAAATAGCTACCCTGCATGGTGCCTCCTAGATAATAAAAAAGGGGACACGTGGCGACACGTAAATGGTAAATAGAACGCCCACGGTTTCAATAATACTTGTGTTTCTGATTGTAACGTGACATCACTTGTTCCAAAATGACTTTGTTGATTGTTAATGTGTGCGTAACCGCCGTCGGACAACAAAATTACCACAGCATGTTGGTGCCATGTCATGACACCAAGCCAAGTTTCATGATTTTCATGCGTGTTTCAGATTTACAGGAATTAAAAAACCAAGTTTCTCAATGTTTCCAGCCGAGCCATGACGCCCAGATGTTTGAATTTCATTCCCATTTCTGGCATGGGACCTAGAAATTTACCCGAGGACACACATGTTATTTTTCAACCAGCTTTGGTGCACTGGAGCATGTGCTTGTATTTAAAATTTGAATTATGCACACGAAGGTGACACGTTTCCTCTCAGAACCACGAGCCTTCTTGAGAGAAGCTCCAGTTTTCAAGAAACTTATACCAAAACTTGTTCCTATTCTGCAATTTTTTTTACCACAGCATGGTAGTACCATGACATGACACCACGCCAAGTTTCATGATTTTCAGGCGTGTTTTGGATTTACAAGAATTTTAAAACCAAGCTTCTCAATGTCCTCGGCCGAACCACGATGCCGAGATGTTTGAATTTCATTCCCATTTCTTGCATGGGACCTAGAAATTCACCCGAGGACACACATGTGATTTTTCAGTCAACTTTGGTGCACGGGAGCATGTGCTTGTAGTTCAAATTTGAATTATGCACATTAAATGACCAGAAACTCAATTAATGTATAAAAAAGGCCAAACGAACCCGGAATAATTCCAAAATTTAACAGGGCACTCATATAGTTCTATGTTTCCTCTGTAAAGAAAATCTGGGGGGTGGCAGCGTATATGTTTCGCACACAAAGGTATAAAGAAATAAAGAAATAAAGAAATTAGCATACCTATTTAATTCTTGGGTTCTTATTTTTTATGCCACTAGTTGTGTATCACTACTAAGTTTTGCCATTAGAAGTTAAAACTACTCAAAAAATGCCATCGATCCGTGAGATGCCTGCTCAAAAATGCAATTAGATATCTAAAAAAATGCCATCGTTAAGTTAGATGTTTGCTCAGAAATGCCATTAGACATTGTTATTTTCACGTCAAACCCATTGACCATGTTGCATGACAAAAATAAGCCGATTCTCACAATGATAAGTTAATGGTGTCTAGCACAACACACACCTCGAATAAAACTAAGTACCCTGGAATTCTTTGACAAAACTAAGCACCCTGAAATTCTTTGACAACTAAACTGCTGGCTATATGATGTTGGCCATATATATTGTACGTATATAATGTCAAGAAAGGAGTGGTAGTACTATACCAACTAAAACATGAAATGTACGAAATATAACGAGAAGAAACATAACATAGTTTTGCTGGGGGCTGAGCACAACACACCCCTCAAATAAAACTAAGCACACCAGAAATTAAACTAAGCAACTAATCCGGTAGACACTGCATTAGAACCACCATGAGCAACGACACTGCCACCTTACTCGGAGTGCTCGTCCACGTCCTCGACTTCGCCCTTGTCCCTCTTCCTCTTGGGCGATACTTCTTTCCTTAAACCACACACTTGGCTCCTGCTCTTCATCCAACCCTTGTAGATATTGAAACAAAGGTAGCCATCCATTGCAGCGTAGTAGATGTGGTCTATATCTAGTACAGTCCACTCCCATGCACGATGAAACATGTGCGGAGGTTTCTTCAGTTCACCGTACGAAGGATGAACCGTGGCTCCTGCCAGGGTCAGCATTGAAGGCTGATCAAGGGAGGGCACCAACCCTTCCTTTTGGAGGTCGAAGGGGTTGCCTACAACGAGGCCTATCCAACCCAGGATTTCCTTGTCGTTCCTAAAGTCTACAGTAACGAATTTGACTCGGACGCCCTTGAGGAACTTCTTAAATTCCTCGCACTCAACATCGACATGGCATATGTCGTAGACCAAGCATAAGTCATGCACGCAATCCTGGATCACGGCGGGCTTCTTCTTCTCTGCCTCCTTTAGTTTCTTCTCGCTTCCCAGGCTGTGGTGTACTCAACATCTAGCCCAGCGACCCACTCATCATTTGAGTTTTCGAACATGCTTTGAAGCAAGCAAGACATTCTTTCTATTGCGGAAGAACGGGTGTAGATGACGTCGAACTCACCACCGGTGATGGTTCTAACCTTGTACTCACCGCCGATCATGGAGGTTTGGGACGCCATGGATTTGGGAGGAGGGTTAGGACTAGTGGAACTGCCGTAATGTGAAAGGACGGGACGACTAGGAGCGGTTTATCGATTATAAAAATGTCAAGTGGGGGGGGCATATGAATGGCAGGGTAGTGGCTTGCCTGGTGGATAAATGGATTCATGCGCAGTACTATGGGGGCCCAATTAGATGTCATGTCTACTCGATGCCCAATTAAATGGCTTTCGATGTCATGTCAAGCGTCGGGGAAATTACAGGTGATACGAAGCTTTCCATTCTCCCATGATACGGGCTTCTGAGAGCCCTTGGATCTGAGATTGAACGGTTGCATGGCGTGATTCTGGACCTATGGGTGAATATCCTATCCTGGGGGGTTATTCTGCAAATTTTCAGCAACTTAGCATGCGACCGTTCGATCTCAGATCCAAGGGCTGCCAGCAACCCGCATCATGGTCGCGCCTACCACGACCGTCACCTCGCTCGTGCGGTCGCGTCGTTGGAGATTTAAGACGGTGCGTTAGGCTATCTGATGTTGGCATGTCATACATAGTCATCACTTAGTCACTCATACAACAAGGTTAGCTATAAGGTTGGCTATAAGAGTATTTTTTGTTTACTTCTCTCTATCTCTTTCTTCGTAGTATTTATTGCATTTGCCAAGGAGTGACCTCTTCCAATGAAATGCTGCTTAGATGAGGTGCTATGGGCATTAAATGGCTTAGCAACTCAAGTCCCCAATGCATAGGTGGTTAGTTTTTTGTTGCTAAGTTTGCTTCATCTAGGTACACGCGCTTATCGCCGTTTCTTCCTGGGGTCACCAAACTAGTCTCTCTCTTCTTTATTAACTTGCCACATCAGACTTTATGCCTATGTGGCAGGCTTAGCACCTGTAGGATCAAGTACAATAGTGGGCTATAAGCCCGCTTTACATGGCATTTTTGCATATGTGGGGGAAAGAGGCAAGGAAAAAGTGGAGGAGTGGGCTCTCAAGCAAGAGCCAGCCTCTACATGGCGGAGCATCGGGAGAGGCCCCTGTATGGAGGTGGTCAGGAATCAGGAGACTCAAGCCAGTCGTAGCGCCGCATTTAAGATGATAATGGCAAGTCAAATCACCGGGCCCCACCTGTCCAGTAGTAACTCACTGTCAAATCACACATCCCTACATTTGCAGCAGCCTTCTCCCTCATCTTCTCGCATCTCTGTCGAACCGACTAGGTGGAATCGCTTGCTGCATCACATGGGGAAAAGCCCCGCCCTCGACTTTTAGATAGTACAGTATACTAATTTTGTATCCATGGATTGCGCCATGGAGCAAAGCCTCAAGAAAACGGTGGTACACATGTACGGAGTATACATCACGCCCGTCGCGTTCGTGTCGCACCCCAGACGGTCGGCCGGTCAGGCACCGCTCTCGAATGGAACGCGCGTAATATTACGTTTGCACACACATGTGGGACCGCAATTGAGAAACGACCATAGGCACACTCCATGGCCCCGCAAGTCGGGTGAGTTAATAGAAGAGAGAGACGAGTGATAGTACTACTAGAGAAGTGTTGTAGGAGTACATACGTTGGTACCTGGACAATCCCTGCAAGACACGGAAGATTAGTTCGTCCATGCATGTAACCAGACTCCAGCAGACACGCCTGGATTGGCTATAAATCTACATATCGTGCATTTGTCTTTGTCTGGGGCTGTAGTTCTCGTGAGAAATCTAAAAAAAAGTTTCTTGTCATCTCGCAAAATTAGGTGTCATGTGCTTCGGATCACTGTGAGGGTTAAACAGCGACAACTGAGTTGGGCTAGTCATTGGGGGCACATGCACGAAGACTACTCAGCTGCCATCTAGGTCAAGCCGGCTATGTTAATTAGGACATCTATCGATGGACCCCTTTTCTACGCGTTTATCTTTAATTTGAGATTTGATCCTCGTCTAGTTTGTCCGTCGGGATTCATCTTGTCTCCTTTGGGGGTTGAGGTTATGTTTTCTTGTCATGTGGCATTTTTTCGTGTTATATGTTATAATCCGGTGCTTGAGATCAAAATCACGACAACCTGCGCCTCCGGGGCACGTGCATGAAGACTTCTCGACAGTCATTGCCGAGGTCAAGCCGGCTCCGGCCGATAGACAAAAGAAAACTAGTACTCCACTATATAGGCAGGAGCCTCCGCGCTTGCTTGCTAGTCTTGCTCTCTTCACACTGTCTCATCCTCTCCAGATCTAAACACGACAGCGGTGGCCACACTCTCTCTCTCTACTCACCGCTGGTCACAGATCCAGCCGGATCCTCTCCACCGGGGAAGGTGAGAAGGTGCAACGTTCACGCGGTCGTCCTCGACGACGGCCCTTACCCACTGCTGATGTGTCCCGATCAGCGTGCCTTGCCGTTCTCTCCCAAGCATCGCTGGCGAGGGAGGGCCTCCCACCCCTTCTTCCTCGCTGCCGTAGTGTGGGCAGATCCGGCGTCCCGCCGCCCACCTAGTGACATCCCAGCGACCCTCAGGTATAACTTCCTTCGAAACTGGCCTTGCTCTACTTCCCGAGATCCCGACGTCACTGCATTTGTATCTTTTACTATTTCTCAGCCCCCCTCATGTAGATAGGATCGATCGGCTATTCGAAAACCACCTAATTTTTAACTGTTAAGAGGTAAAACTAGTTCATGCACTCGAATCTAGTAGTACTTGGTTCAAACAAGGAAGAAAGGGGTGGGGTGGGGAAGATTTGTTACCTGAATCTAGGACTTGGTCGAAAGAGGTAATAATGGGAGCGAAAAGTAGCAGAGACTGGCTATCCAACTGGTCTCTAGGTGTAATAGGGAAATAAAGGGAACGCAATACAAACTCAATATAAACCCTATCTATTGGTTGAAAAAGGAAAGAAAGTGGGGACAAGTCAACAGAGTTAGTCCAGCACTAGATTTGCTAGCCTCACACAATATAAGGTGGCTATATACCGAACAAACATGGGACCAACCCAGATATCCTCTTCTGATGTATGTTGCCCCGAGCCGCTCTTATGTAATGCCACTGGTAAAATGTAGCGATCGCCTTTGTTAAAAGTAAGGACACGTTAAACCAATGTTGTTTTCAATGTAATGCCTCCAGTAATATGAATCAATGGCACTTTTTTTCATGTCCTGCTAAATTTTCCATTATGATAAGCTGCTTCTTTTTGTTAGAGATGCAACTGTCCTGGTCCGCCTACTCTCCAGGAGCTTCACGACCAACCTTGATGTTGCTCAATTTTATTGCAACTAATGAAGAAGAAGCTCCTTGGGTTTCGTTTTCTGATGGAAATGGAACCGGGGCTGGAGCCCTTTTCTGAAAAAAAAGAAGAAGCTGCTAGCTCATGGGACATTGCTTCATTTTAGGTGAACTGCACCAAAAGGTCCCATGAATTGAATCATCCATGTTGATGACTGGTGTCATCCCTTCTACGATGGCGTTGACTGCAGATATGGTTCCCATCACGAGGTATGTTCCTTTTGGTCTGACCATTTGCCAAAGATCCTGCATGTTGATCCTGCTCTTGTGCTATCGCTTTTGGCAATCGCCATAATAAAGCAGTGTTGTTATTGTTTTGCACCTTAATCTAGTGGCACTATTAATTTGAGGCAATGTTTTGGCACCGCTAGTGCCACTGTTTTTTTATATATCAAAAGAGGGGGTTCCCTCCGATTTCATTAAAGAAACCCAACCATAGAGAACCATTATCCCACAACATCTCAGTGTAAACGGGTAGTTATGCAACTACTACTGGAACGTACTGAGTACTAGCAGGAGACAAGTTCGCCACATAAGCTAGGCATGTAGGGGGACGCAGCACCAGCTCGACCAAGTTTGGATTACAACCCAACTGCTACCACAGAAACATCAGGGGGAAGATAGGGACTGAAAGAGCCAGCTTCAAAGATCGATCTAAGCACCCCTGCCTTCATCCTTACATGACAAGACACCTCGTTTGCCACCTGCTCGACCCTAGTGTCACTGATAAAATGAAGTAATAATACAGTTAAAACAGAGCGAGTGTCCTCTCTATCATTTCGTTTCCAATGTAGATAAAGAAAGTGCTTCTCTTTGTTAATGTATGTTTCATCAACTAGTCCCATTGTTAATGTTTAAGCGTTTCTGCAAACTGGGGTGCTTAATTTTAGTTGATCTGAAAAAATAGAGATTTGAATGTCTCAAGGCCCCTCCTTATACTACCGCAGTACACAGATGTTCATCACTGGCAGAAGGTGTATCGGGGAGACATGAGACGATTTCCAGTATGAGGCGTGGCGTACCGTATGAGGTGTTGTAGGGCCCATCTCGCCCTCGCAGCATGGCCTACTATGATACTATCGCAATATTTTCTTCTATTTATTTTGCGTGTTTCATCAACTAGTGCCACTATAATGTAATCACGCTTTTTCATTATCTGTGCAAACAGGGTTATTCAGCTGCATTTTGGTGGAACTGCACAAATGTACAGATAGAACCGGCATATATGCAGAGTTCAAGGTGTGCCAAGTAAAAATTACCGACACCAACCATGCTCCATGCATGCATTGGCATCCACCGCCACCAGTGGGATGTGTGGCGCTCTCTGTGGATGGATCTTTCTCGGCAGCAAATCCTCTAACCAAATACTAGTAGCTTATATTGGCAGTTTTCTAGGGAGTACTCTTTTCTGAAAGAAGCACCAACCTATTTTTCTTTATTTGTACACAGTGTCACAACTTTGAACCAAAGGTCCAGAGATATTTATGGGTGATTGGCGTAGTACTTAGAGACTGATTGTAACCATGATTTTCATTAGCTGTCACACTGATTGTAAGCATGAGCAGGTGGAAGAATAGGTTAGTGCGAAGCTTACCTTAAACCCTACCGTCCTCAAAATCTCCCACTCATTGTCAAACCAAGTAAGGATCTCCTTCAACCTGGCTAACTTTGCCTGGTCGCCGCCGGCGATCTGCCTGATTTGATGCTAGCTTTGGAAGATGGGAGGAGAGACGGTTGTCTTGCGATAGAGAACAGGGAGAGGCGAGACAGTGGTTTTGGAATGGAAATGATGGAGAGGAGAGGAGGTGGTTTTGGAATGGAGAAGAAGGAGTGGCGACACGGTGGTTTTGGAATGGAGATGATGGAGAGGAGAGGAGGTTGTTTTGCAATGGAGAAGAGGGAGAGGAGCGTCCGGTAGCGATTTAGGATTGGACGAGAGGGTCAAGGCACCAGGATCGGATCAAAATCAAAATCAATTTACCCTTCAATTAAGAAAGCGACCCCACATTAACTAGTCTCCCTTTTATTCTGGGTCATAATTGACCATGATTTTCGCAAAAAAATATATGTTATACGTTGCAGAAATAATATAATTTGAAAGTACATTCAGATACGAACCAAACGATACAATTTTTGGTGACATGCATTCACGTTTTGCTTGTCAAATACAGTATGTGGTCAAACTTTGACCCAAAATCATAAAAACAAAAAAAACTTCCAAGACCAGCGCCGCTCTTCCGCTCTTCTCCTCTTAAACCACCGCCGCTCCTCTCCTGTTCCAATCTAAATCCAGCGCGGCTCCTCTCCTCTTCCATTTCAAAACCACCCCCTCCTCTCCTGTTCCAATCCAAAACCAGCGTCGCTTCTCTCCCGTTCTAAACCAAAACCAGCGCTGCTCCTCTCCTCTTCCATTCAAAAACCACCGTCGGCGAGTGAAGGTGCTGCGGAGAAGTAGATTGATGGAGGAGTACAACCGATACGTGAGGATCACAGACGGCGACCCTGTGAAGCTAGCTAGGATGTTGGAGATACAGTCTTGGTTTGACAACAAGGACCAACTAGCGGCGACGGCGACATCCATGGCCAAATATCTACAACAGAGCAAAAAGGCGGCGATACTCTTGAGGGAGTCGCGTGGAGTACATAGAGCTGCTCCTCACGGGCCATGGAGCAAACAGATTCACCGAATCCGATCGTGAGTGAGCGGTGGTGGGAGTATCGATCCCAGATGGAGCATCCACCAGAGATTGAAGGATCGAGCATCTACGGGGTGCCGTTTGTGAGGGTGTCGTGCCAGAGCGAGCCGGTGGAGTCTTCGTCGCCTGAACCCAACTGCAAGAGGAGAAAAATAGTTGGCCCGACGATGCTTCCCCGCCATCCTGTCCCTCGCCGTTCACATCGTCTCATGGGGCGACTGTCTGCCGCCGAGGAATAGGAGGGATTGCCCCCCCAGACCAATAGTCGGGCAGGTTGTGAATTGTCAGGAGGAGCTTAGCGTTGTTAGTATTTGGCGGTTGTGAATTGTGTTTTATGTTGTGTATTTTGAGAGTACTTTCAGATATGAATGTCATTTGAATTTCAGATTTGCAGTATTGAGCATATGAAGTATTTCATGAATTCTAGAGATCTATTTTTAGCACTTAAAAAATGTAGTTTCATAGGAGTATAAAAGTGCAGACAATGTGATTCTCGAGAAGAAAGCGCAAGTTTGGGCCAGATAAGAAACTCCAAGTTCAGTTTGAGATAAGAAGCGCAACTTTCAGAGAGGTAGAGCATTTATATTAACACGGCCTTTTCAAACAGTGTTAACATCATGCTGGAATTTTTATTCATGGTCTAAATTGGAACTACTACCGATTAATATCATGTCGATCAACATTCATGCATAGCACATCTTCATATGATGCACAGTCAAAAAGATATGCTATTTTGAAGATGCCCACACAATGTCGAGTGTGCGAAAAACAGAGAAAACGAGGGACGAAGTTTTGGCAAGTGTTGGACGTGGTGTGCGTAGATGACAATTGGGACCCACATGTCAATAAAGGAAGACGCAAAACTTTTGGAGATATTTTCTCTGCACAGGTGGAATCGAACCCGGGCGGAATAGCTGTCGGGTAGTGTCACTCGACCACTAGGCTAGTTCAGTTGTTTCGTTACTAAAAAGGCACTTCCTCAGGTGGTCAGATCTCCTCCTGCGCCTTTGTGCGCCGCCATGACATTCTGTCTGCCATTGTGAACATGCTTGAACAAACAAGAGGAATCTGGAGAGGATCAGACGCGGAGAGGCAGACAGTCGGGACCCACCAGGTCTATGGCCGTACGCAAGCAAGTGCCTCATCGAAAAAATACTTCCTCCTAATGCTATACTGACGTTGGGGCCCATGGGTTTGTCAACATAGTTACATTTTTTTAGGTGCTTCAACGTAGTTACTATAGGAGATAAATTCACAACGAAGCCGGGGAGCTGGCAGGTATCATTTATTATCACTAGGGCAGCAAGTATGAGCTGGGTTTTGGGCTGCCCCGTCTAGGCTTTCTTTTTTAACATGCGCAGCCCACGACCTCAGATGGGAGGTCCATAGGCCTGTTTGTATTTTCTTGAGGGCTGTCATGTATCGACCTCCTATCCGAGGTTTTATTTTTCCTGAAACATCGGCAACCCAATTTATGTATTTTTTTGAAGAAAACGCAGATGTCTGTTCTATTTTTCTATATAAGAATAGGAACGCATGGTCCAACTTATGTTTCCCTTCTAACTATGTTATATATATTTAAATTATTTTATATGTTATTATATATTATTGTTATTGTCATCATATATTTAATGAGATACTTACATATGTAAGAAAACAATATCCCACATCTTATTAACATATAAAAATAATTTCTTAACAATAAAATCCTGGATTTTTTTGGCAACGAAAATCCTGGTGATTGTGTACAAAAGCTTGGTAAGATTTAAGGACCAATGTAATAATAAATCACTTACTTTATATATATATATATAACAAAATGTTCAGCCCCTGTTTATTTTTTGATAACATTGCTGCGCCCACCCCAACATTATAATTAGAATAAGCCCAGCAAAATCATGTATTTCGAGAAAGTGCAAACGACCTGTAATTTTTTAGGAAAAAAATAAATGGGCCGCATGGACGCTACAATATTTGTTCATCTAGCCCAGCTAATGGACTGTAATTCAAAAAAAGGAGATCAAATGGACTGTAAATTCTACCCTGCAAAAAAAGACTATAAATTCTGAAAAATGGGTTGAATACATGCCACATTTTTGGAGGCTGAAATTTGGGCCAATAGGTCGAAGCCAATGCAAGTCGCTGTCAACTTAGTCAACAAATGATTCTGACATCGTTAGCCGTTGGATTTACATCCAACGACCGGCATCCATCTTCAATCTCTCATCTTCTTCCTCCAGCGCCGCCGGACCACTGCTCCGCCTCCTGCTGCTAGCAGCTCGCTTAGCATGCTTCACCGTGAAGCGCTACTCCACCGCTGGCTGTGCCACCCTCCACCCTCCATACCTCCTGTTCTTCTCCCTTGTTGCCGAACCACACCGCATTGCAACCAGTTAACCCTCGTGCACCTCTCCGTCTGCGACTCTACTCCCGCGTCTCCCCATCTCCGGCTCGTTCTTTGTCCGGGGCCTCGCCGTAAATCCACCACCTTGGATGTGCTCGCACGGAGGTGGTCAACGTGGTCAACGAACGACACCATCGGAAGTAGACTGTGCGTGGAGAGGCTGACGACTGGGTCGACGGCCGCACGCAAGGAAATGCCTCCTTATTACGCACAAAATAATGATTCCTCCACCTGACAGCTGGGACCCGTCGGAAGGGCCTCTGTATTTTTTGAAAAACGTTCCCATCGCTGACAGGTCAGACCCACCAGCTATATCTTCGCACGCAAGGAGGTGCCTCCTTATTACGCACAAAAAATGAATACCCCTGATTCTAAAAAAAATGAATACCCCCTGCTAGCTGGGACCCACAATAGTGGGAGGCTGACTTGTGGGCCAACTAAGTTGACGGGGACGGAGGGCTTTGTCAACTTAGTCAATATGAACGATTCTAGCTCCAGTGATCGTACGATGTCCATCCAACGGCTGTAGTGCTTCTTCAACCTCTGGTCTTCTTGCTCCAGCCGCCCAAAGCAGCGCCAGTCGTGCCTCGTGCTCCTGCCTCCCGTGGCCGGCTGCGATGCCACGGAGGCCTCACCGCCCCTTACTGCTCCCACCGCTGGCCAGGCCATCGCTCTACTCACCCACACCCCCTGTTATTCTGCGGCGATGGCAGCCTCACACCGCAGCGAACCAGTGAACCCTCATACTCTTCTACGCGTGGGCATCCACTGTCGCGACTTCCCCGGCTACGCGTCATCCCCTTCCTAGGCCTCGCCGTCGTCCACCGCCCTGGTGCTCTCGGCGCGGCGTGGTCAACATGGTCAAGGAACGGCTTCCATCGGACGTGGACTGTACATGGAGAGGCTGACAGCTGGGTCCACGGCCGCAGCAAGGAAGTGCCTCCTTATTACAAGGAAAATAATGATTCTTCCACTTGACAACAGGGACCCACCAGACGGGCAACCGTATTTCGTGAAAAAAACGTTTCCCCCCTGACTGCTGGGACCTACCAGCGACATATTCGCATGCAAGGAAGTGCGTCTGGGCGAAAAAAAACGATTCGCCCCCTGACTGCTGGGACCCACCAGCTACATCTTCGCACACAAGGAAGTGCCTGACAGTCGGGACCCACCTGGTCAAAGCGTACGTAGCGTTGTCAGTCTGGTCGCGAACGTGTACGTACATACTGGTCGATGTAGAGGCGCGCATGTGTCGTAGTGGAGGTGCGCACGTAGCACGTACACGTACATACAACGGCCAGGGTGCAAGAAAGTAAATACGGCCACGTACGTACATACGGACGGGGTCTCGAACGCCTACACGCGCGTACGTACGGCTAGGGATCGTGTACATGGCTGGGTCGGAACGGAGAAACATCGTCGTCGTCGTGTTCATGGGGAGCCAACCGGCTGGGTCGGAACGGAATGCGTCCGTGTTCATCGGGAGGGCTTGGACGGAACAACCGATGGAAATGGGGTTTGGCGTACCGCAGAACGGAGGAAACGGCCTTGTGTTCGACCGACCATAGTCGAAACGGGATCCTGTTCATCAGGAGGGGTCTGGCGTACCGCAAAACGGAGGAAACAGACCTCCTACGGTCGAAATGGGGGTCCGCTTGATTCGGAGGGGTGTGGCGTACCGCAAAACGGAGGAAATGGACTTGTGTTGGAGCGCTACGGTCGAAACGGGGGTCCTGTTCATCGGGAGGGGTGTGGCGTACCACAAAACGGGACTCCACGGGATACTGTTCATATCCACCATCGACCCCCTCCAGCCTCCATGGGCTACTATTGATCCACCGTCGACCTCCTCCAGCCTCCACCTGCGACTGTTCATCCACGGACTCCTGTTCATCCAGCCTCCACCATGCGCTACTCCACCGGCTACTGTTCAACCAGGCGTCTCCGCGGGCTCCTGTTCAACCACCCCTCCATGGGCTACTATTCATCTAGCCCTCCACCATCTACTATTCATCTAGCCCTCCACGGGGTGGTCCTATTCATCCAGCCCTCCATGGGGTCCTGTTCATCCAGCCCCAACCAACTTGATCGATCGGGGTCCTGTTCATCCAGAGGCAACACCACGGGGTCCTGTTCATCCACCCCATCGGGTTCAGTTTGCGTAGCCTGCAGTGCAATCGCTCGGGTTCAGTTAGAGCCCAACGCCTCGCTCGGGTTCAGTTAGAGCCCGAAGCCTCGCAGCCACATGCGTGTGTGTATGAGAGAAACGCGCATCGCACGGCCCCGACCACCCACCGTAACCGGGAACACCCCGATATTTTCCTCGCCCTTGCTTCTACCACGGTTTTTTCGTCATGGACGGTCCAAAGAATGTCATGCAGCTGTGTCTCCGGCTCGCCCAGGACGAAAAGCCCATTTTCTGTCATGATTTTTTGTCATAGAAGTAGGAGCCCACTACATCTATGATGATACCGGGTTTTGTCACAATTATCGTCATAGAAGTGTCATAAGTATGACAGAATTTTTTTTCGTTCGGCCCAAAATGTCATGGATGTGTCTTTTTTTGTAGTGCTATAAACCCCTTTGTGCTATCTCTGCAATTCTTCTGAGAGATGCCATGCATGCTGTAATTTTGTGTGTGCATTAATATAATGTGGCCTACTACTCAAAATATGAGAGCTCAAGAAGTGATCATATTTCGCAGATGACAGCTTCAACATATAGTAAAGAAGGACAAGTCGACCTAACCTGACAGATTCAAAATATACCAAGGGAGAACAACTTAACCTGACTAGTCAACCGCAAATGCCTCTGCTACTCTTCCCAACAAGGAACATACTTATTACACTACTGGAAACTGGGAATTTGCCATCAGCCAACTCTTTGCCATCTGCCAGCTGATGGCAAAGAACCTCTTGCCATCTGTTTTTTATAAGCGGATGGCAAGAATGACGAATGGCAAAGAACATGGTTGCCATCGACCAATTCTTTGCCATACGCTAGTGGATGGAAAATAATCTTTGCCATCTGCCACAGATGGCAAAGAGGTGGGTAGGGTCGATCTTTGCAACGGCTGTCAACCCACCTCTTTGCCATCTGCCGATGATGGCAAAGAATCTTTCCATCTGTTGGCGATGGCAAAGAAGTGGGTGGAGCCCAATGGGTAACGGCGTTATAACGGCCAAGAGCCCACCTCTTTGCCATCGCGCCGGATGGCAAGGCCTATATCTTGCCATCACCCGGTAGCGGATGGCAAAGAGGTCGAACTATATCCCCCTCTTTTCTAAAAAAATTCCCTCCCTCTCTCCCAGCCCGGCCCCTCCCTCTCTCTCTCTATCTTCCAGCCCGGCCCCACCCTCTCTCTCTCCCACCTCACCCTCCCACCGCACTCCACGCCCAGCCAGACGACCACAAGACTGCCGCCCGGCCCGCCCTTCCCGCCACCGCTCCCGGCCCCTCCCCCTCCAGCCCCTCCCGCCCCTCCCCGCCCCTCCCGGCCCCTCCCGCCTCCCGCCCCTCCCGGCCAGGCGTGCCCAAGGCCCGCCTCCTCCCACCGTGGCGCTCCCGGCCCCTCCCGCCTCCTCCCGGCCCCTCCCGGCCCCTCCCGCCTTCCCGCCTGGCCACCATGGCGTGCCCAGCCCGCCTCCCGGCCACCTGGCGTGCCCATGCCCGCCCTCCACCGAGCCAGGCCACGGCGCCGCCCCCTTCTTGCGGCCCTCCCCGCCACGGCGCCATCGAACTAGCTCACCATTCTGGTGTTTTGATGGTTCTAACTAATTTCTTCTCCTTTCTGGTATTTTGTCAAATCATGCATTCTTGATTTTTCTAATTTGCAGTTGGTCTATAAGATGTTCTTGATTCTAGTACTTTGGAAAATCATGTCAAGAAATAGTATGCTTGTCATTGTCAGGAAATTTTATAGCTTCCCACGATAACAAAATAAACTAAGCTTCTAGGATAAAAGGCGTTAGGAGCTGCAATGTATTATGTTTTGAAATCATGAATATCAAGATATGCACGTTCAGGGAAATTTTAGTAAGTAAAAACAAAGCGTCAGGCAAGGTGAAACTTAGGTAATTTTCAAGAACGTGGAGGATCAAACATAGAAGGGTGGCATTTGGTATCTGCAACAACATGCAGCAAGGTAGCTTGAGATGCATAAGTAAAGAATCCTTACAATTGCCTTAAGCCCTTAACAATCCATAAACCGCCTCAACACTTCACAGGACCAGACCACCACAACAAAGATCCTATAATAAGGCTTAAATGATAACAGCTCCCTGCTAATGATGTCTCGTTAAAATAACCGGAGTAGAAGTTGGGTGTTACTGCTCAAGAAAAGCATGGTGATGTGAATGAACTCCCTAGTCGATCAGAGCACCATAAGCGGCAAATGCATTGGACCTCATTTTTTGTATTCCTTGAGATCTAAAGCAGAGAAGTTACATAGTAGGTCACAGCCTTTAGGCTGGCTTTACCGTCATAATCTGAAAATTACGAAACAAACACGCATGAGTGGAAAGGGAGATGGTCTAAAACAATCTCGTATGGAAAAAGCTACGCAACAAAAAGTAGTTCACAACCATTTTCTCTTGACCTTATTAGTGAACATAGATCTTATTTTTAGGCTGCTGCTAAAAGTAGTTCACAACCATCGACCACCGCAACATGTAGAGATTTCCTTTATGATGAATCGCATAAAAATTTAAATCCAATCACCATCGTAGGAAAGATAATAAAAAAGCATGAAAACAAAATGCCAAGGAAATCACCACCATTTTCTCTTGAGTCAGCCGTGTGTGCCCTAACATTGTATGGAGTAAGTTAGAGGCTGGTTTAACAATACAAATATGTCATCTGCAAGGAAACATTGTTCGATAAACAAAAGTAAGCACATACATATTCTGTTTTTATAATATGAGCATGAACAATTTTATCAAACAGAAAATTAGAATAAACAGCCACAACACAAACTCTCCGCTTAAAATTTTGGTACTGTATGTTTTGTTCCAGCTTTTGCATGAAGTCGGCAGGCCTTGCTTTCTCGAGGAAGAGACCTCCTGCTGCCTCATGAAGATTGTTGTTTTCATAAACTATGATATACATTGTCGTTGGTATAAAAACTGTAGTATCGGAATACTAAGGGTGCGTTTGAGTCGTTTGGATCAAAAAATACTGCAGTTCAACAAACCGTGGTATCTCTAAACTGTGGTATTTTTGTTGTATATAAAAAAGAATACGACCTCTTTTTCTAAAACTGAAAGCTGGCTGGTTGGTCTCTCTTGTGTCTAACTTCGGCCATCAACGGATGTGATGCATAAATCGATAGCTAGCCCATCGATATGTCCGGCTAGAGGCGTACGTACACGCATTACGAGCTAAAAACGTCGACCTTGGTGTATGTGTTAACTACCTTGGTCTTTGATTGATTACAAGAGATAACTCTACTACAGATCTTAGCAGCTAGGAGAACATGCTCACGCAAGGCTGAATGCATATGGTGGCTATTAGTACAAGTCGATCGCTGAGTGTAGCTGAATATGCATGCAAAGAACGTAAGAGTCAATGCAAACCGAAGAAAAGCGAGAAAAACTGCCACTTGCCAAACACCTTGGCAGTTTTACCAAAACTGAGAAAAACTATGCTTTTTAGAAACTGAAGTATTTATTGCCCATGTATTGTAATACTTAGGTTTTGGAATACCATGGTTTTGAGAAAGCGTTGTTGCCAAACTAGGCCTAAGGTTTTATAAAACATTACTTCCAAACGGAGCCTAATTTTTGAGCAGACACTTCAAAGTATTTAATACCAAAGTTTTTCTTAAAAACCACAGTATTTAATACCAAAGTTTTTCTTAAATACCACAATTTTTCTCTGTTTTAAAAAAGAACCCCAGACCTCTTTTAAAAAAACTGAGCACGCTAGAAAAACAACTCCATGCACAATCCTCTATTTATTTGTCAGGAAATGTGATACCGAATTGGATAACAATCAAGTACTAAATAGGCACTCCCTATTTATTTGTGAATTATGAGTTAGGTCATATATTTTTCCAATTTTGTTATGAAAAACATCATATATATTTGCGTTGATCGGGTGGATTTAAATGTGCAGTTGTTTCATCATTTGTGAGGGTCTCGGTGTTCAACAACCTCCCCGTCGCTCGACGAGCTCCGCCCTGCGTTCGTGGGTGAGCACAAATGACATCTCCTCCTCTCCCCTTCATTTGCTCTGTTCCGGTCTTCGTGCCGATGAAACTTGCTAGCTATAGGTGTATTCAATCATCGATATGCGTGACCACTATCGTCTCCCGTTCGAAAGGGTTACATCTATAAATATGCATTCATTTGCATATTTATAACCGTAATTCTTCGAATTGTCCAACGTTATCCATGGACAGCCCGAGTATGTAGATTGGGTTCGTTTTCCCATATGCTCGCCTCGGATTCGATGCAGAATTTCGCCGGTGCCTCTCTGTTGTTCTCCGGTACACATCCTCTCGCTTATTGCCGAGACGTGTATCGAGAGAACATCGTGGAGGTGCTGCCGAAATTTTGTGTCGGATCCGGAGCAGGCATGGGAAACGAACCCAATCTACACATACCCGGTGGGATTAGGACCTATCTTTACCTATTAGCGTCTAGGTTGCATGGACGTAATAAAACTGAGAAACTTTATTAACTGATGGATATGGTTTGCTGAGTTATGTGTGTATTTCTTGTGTGTCCAGTAGCTAGGCAAGATGAGTGATCGTGCGTGGATGTACATCGGTCACCCTAGTCAGAAAGACATGACCCCTGAATGGATGACAAAAACCAAGGGGTTTATCGAGCCGCATTTGCAAATGGATGAAAACAACCTGGTGCCCCTGTTTGAAAAGCGACAACGATCAGAAGATGTCAGCGTTTGAAATGATCAAACACCTGCAGAAGTGGGGTTTTACGCCCGGTTATACGATGTGGACATTTCATGGTGAGTCTGCCCAACGTTCCAGAGCTGAGGAGGGCTGTCGTCGCACCGACGAGCATGGTACCAGGATGGAAGACATGGTGCAAGACTTTGATGATGCTCGGGATTCGGACGATGAGATGGAGGAATCTGCAAAGGCCTTCAATGATATGTTGGAGTCTTGAGCGTCCTCTCCATGAGCACACCGAGCTTTGTCATTTGGATGCCATCGCACAAGTAATGGCTCGAAGGCTCAATTCAACTTGGGCAGAGAATGCTATGACGCGATAGTGACACTATTTGGACGCTTTCTACCCAAAGGCCATATAATGCTCGCAAACCTGTACCGGTCGGACAAAATCCTCCGTGTACTTAAGATGCCCTATGAGAAGATAGATGCTGTGAGAATGGATGTGCCTTATTTAGGCTCCGATATGCGGACTTGAACTATTGTCCCATTTGCAAGTCTTCCGGTATGTTGAGGTAGACAACGGTATGGGTGAGAAGAGTCAGACCAAAATCCCCATTAACGTTCTTGGTATATGCCAATCATACCAAGACTTCAACGTCTATTCATGGTCGAAGAGACGGCAGACAGATGACATGGCACAAATTGGGCAAAAGAACCGAACGGGATGCAGATGGGAATCTGATGATGGTACACACGTCGGATGGTGCTGCATGGAAACACTTCGATGCATTGCATGATGAAAAAGCGGCAGATCCAAGGAATCCTCGAGTAGCCGTCAGCACATATGGGTTCAATGTGTTTGGTATGATGGCAGCCCAATACAGTTGTTGGCCTGTATTTGTCATTCCACTCAATCTCCCCCCTGGACAGATTATGCAAAGGAAGAACATTTTCCTGACGTTGATAATTCCGGGGCCCGACTATCCGGGGAAGAATATGAATGTGTACATGCAGCCGCTTAAGGATGAACTGCAAGAAGCTTGGGATAATGGGATCAAGACATACGACGCCGCTACAAAAAAACTTCCTAATGCGTGTGTGGTACATGTACTCGATGCATGACTTGCGGCGTATCGCTTATTCGTTGGCTGGTGTGTGCATGGAAGGTTCCGTGCCCCACATGCAAGGCAGCTCTTGAGTTTCGCTTGCGAGCGGGTGGCAAGTTTTCTTGCTTCGACATGCATAGACAGTTCCTCGGATCCTCACCATAAGTTCGTAAAAGACAAGAAGAACTTCATCAAAGGTAGAGATGTCAAAAACTCCGCACCACCTGCATTGACAGCCAATGCACCTGGATCGATTAAACGCGCTCTGAGCCGGATCCAGGCGTCGAGGTATTTCAAGGGATATAATACGGAACACGCCTGGACCCACAAGATATGTTTGTGGGATCTGCCAGATTAAAGACCTCCTTTGCCCACACAACATCGACGTGATGCACAGAAAAGAATGTCGGCGAGGCCCTCTTTGGTACATTGTTCGGCATAGAGGGGAAAACGAAGGATAATCCTAAGGCTAGAGTCGATCAGGAGGCTCTATGTGATAGACCGCTACAAAACATGAAACAACCAAAAGGAAAGAAGAACTGGGTGAAGCCAAAGGCATGGTTCAATCTTGGAAGGCCGGTTATGAGGGAAATACTCCTGTGGGTGAAAAAGGAGTTGATATTCCCCGATGGGTATGCATCGAATCTAAAGAGGGGAGCGAGCCTTGAAAAATTGAAAATATTTGGTCTCAAGAGTCATGATTGGCACATATGGCTTGAGCGGTAATGCCGGTGATGTTGCGTGGCTTTATCCACGAGGATGAATGGCTAATCTTGGCAGAGCTGAGCTATTTCTTCCGTGTTCTATGTGCGAAAGAATTATCGCTGGCTTGCTAGAAGAAATGGAAGAGTTGGCGCCGGAGTTGATGCGCAAGTTGGAGAAGATCTTTCCACCGGCTTCTTTAATCCAATGCAGCATTTGATTTTGCATCTCCCGACCGAGGCACGATTGGGGGGCCCGTGCAGAATCGTTGGTGCTACGAATCGAGAGGATGCGTAAGACGCTTGAGCAAAATGTAAAAATAAACGTCGAATTGAAGCATCGATGGCCGAGGCATTCATTATCGAGGAGGCGGCAAACTTCGTGACAGCACACTACAAAGCCAAAAATCGTCATTTGCATAATCCGAAGCCTCGGTACAATGTTGGCGACCCTAAAAGGGTGGATCCAACCTCAGCCTATTCAAAGGGAAGCTCGCACCAGCCGTGCTTATACTCCTTATTGTTGGATAACGCATTTAATGGCGGACCATTACGTTGTATATCTTGAACAATCTAATGAAGTGCGGCCGTACATCGAGTAAGTTCTCGGTACATTGTTTGCAACCTCTACTTCATTTGAACTGCTCTTATTCACGGATATTTGATACGGTCGATCGTCGCCAAATTCTCGTATGGAGCGGTTATCCAAAAGGATTCCGTCGAAGAGTATGAGCTTACGGCAATGCATGGAGGCGGCTATCCTGGTTTCATCTCTTGGTTCAAACAAGCGGTAATTTCCATTAGACCATTTCATTTCTTCTTCTAATTTCTCGGCTAATGCAACAATCCTTTCGTATTAAACTTGTAGGCTAGTTCGAGTCTATGGACGCGAATTGAGACAAGTCGCTAATGGTTTTGACTATAAGGTCCATTCATTTGACAACACGACATCAACGGGTATCGCTTTCGTACCTATGGCAAAGAGCTATCTATGGCCGACCGAAAGTCTACAAATTGTTGTGTCTCTCGCTATCGTGAAGGAGATACCGAGTATTATGGAAGAGTTGAAGCAATTTATGGACTTCTATTCTATGGTGCAAACCCACCGAACGTCGTAGTCTTCAAATGTCATTGGTTCCACCGAAAGAGACTAGAAGGACTCATGAACATCTAGGGCTAGTCGAAATCAAACAAAGCACCCATTTGGATGTTCCCGATGTCTATATTACGGCTCAACAGGCAACCCAAGTTTTCTATCTACCGTGGGCCTGCCAAAGTGATCCAAATCTCGAAGGTTGGGATGTCGTTTATGAAGTGCCGCCACGTGTTAGACCACCTCCCCCCAATGAAGAGGATTATGAATCTCACGTTAATCCAGACACATATGAAGGAGAATTGTTCCAAGAAACACGTCTTTCCAAAAAACGTTTCAAGAACCGCTCACCTCATAACATTCAAGTAGACAGCGGCAGTGAATCCGAGCCTGAGCAGGAACAAGAAGAGCCGGAACAAGAAGAGGTTACTGTTGCGGATGACCTGTCAATGCTTGACCGATTACATGCAGGAGGCCTTCCAGATGTTGATGATGATGATGATGATCACGTCATTACTGATAGTGATGAGGATGATGCATTTATTGACCTCAAGCATATCTGAACGATGATGATGCATTTATTAATGATGACGATGAAGATTAATATTATAGTTCATGTCTGTTATTCCATTATTATTATATACATATATATTATTAATTAGTTCAAGTTTTAACCTAGCTAGCTCTAAAATGAGCTATACTTAGCATTTATTCCTCCAAAATGAATTTGTATGCTTAGCTAGCTCAAAAATGACATAACAACCTTAATCAGCTCAAAAATGACTTTAACCTAGGATAGCTCTAAAATGAGCTATATATATATAGCATTTATTCCTCTAAAATGAATTTATATACATATTATTATTAATGTCGGGTATTCATTTTTTATGTTGTACTAATTTCGTTTACTCTTTGTCATTCAGTGTTGACAGATGGTGGGGCTGGTCGAGAGCGCTCGGGGCTCCTACCTCGGCGGCGTGGTGTGAGGGGTAGTTCCATTCCCCCATAGCCTCCCGGAGGCGCTAGATCTCAGTTCAGAGTCCAGTGACGGTCGCTTCTTCTTCGGCCGGGAGAGGTCGAGGGGTAAGAAGGAGAAGGCTGCTAGAGGTGGGCGTGGCGTCGGGAGAGGTAGGAAGGCTGCACGCCTTCCTCGCCGCCACCCTCACCGAGTCACCCGACCATGAGGCTGCTCCGTGCGAGATCGAGCCATCTGAGGTGGACCCGTCTATGGCAGACGCGCCTACGGCCGACGAGCCTCGGGCCGCCGGGCCTCGGGCTGCCGAGTCTTCGCCCCACGAGACTCCGGAGCTCAGACGGGGTCACGCTGAGTTGGAGCCTCGGGCTGCCGAGTCTTCGCCCCACGAGACTCCGGAGCTCAGCCGGGGTCACGCTGAGTCGGAGTCGAGTGCACATGGTTGTGTTCAGGGTGGAGACAATAGTCCTGATAGCTATAGCGAGGGTGAGTGGGTTGAGGGGCGCAAAGTCTACCAGCGTGGTCGCACAAAGCTCCGCCCACCCGGCGACCCCACCAGAGGTGGTTGATTGCGCCTAACAGGGAGAAGTAAGTGCATTTACTCTTTTTAACCTTTTGCCTTGACCTTTCTTGAATATCTAATCGTTGGCCTTGTCATCTTGAAGTTCTTGGACACCACGAAGATGGTGTCCGCAGGCCCAACACTTGTCCTTGGTGTGATTTGTCGCCAGATGCTTCCCGGGGTGGAGTCACGTTGCCGGTGAGGGCCGGGTTCGAGCTAGGAATGACACAGGGAGCACTACTTGGCTGCCCTGGCCCCGCCGAGCATAGGGTCGGCGATGTCGAGTGCGACACGGTGGCCGACATTGTGATCGCCACGCTTTTGGGTAATTTCTCCTTTGCCATTTTGGTTGTGTTTTCTTCGTTGAGTGCAGAACTTCTTCATGTTTTTTCTTGTTTGATTGCAGACCTTCTAATCCGTGTTTTCTTGTTTTATTGCAGACCTTCTACAGGTGTCTTTGAGGACAGGAGGAGGCGGCTCGGGTTATCGGCCTTGAGTGCAGGCGCCTACTTGGAAACTTTCGACGAGGCTCGGGGCCTTGAGCTGTTCGAGACTACTTAGCCTGACTGGTATTAGGAGGAGAAAAGAGAAGTGCCGGGACAAGTATCTGAGTAAGGAGAAGTACATGAAGGTAATTACCTATTCTTAAGGCCTTGTACTTAGTTTCCTTGATTTGATTCATAGGCGTAGCGCTCAAATTTCTCTTGCTTAACTTAGGTGCCTCCGAGATGGTGTGCGGACAAGATGGACTGCTTGGGAGGTGTTGGTGGATGAGTGGTGCTCTCCCCAATGGCGCGTCACCCACAACATAGCAAAGGAGAAGCGTTTCAAAATGAAAGGTGTGCCACACCATCTAGGCAGCGTCGACCTACATGGAGTGCAGGGAAAAACTGGGTATGTGTGGTTTGCTTCATGATTCATGCAAATTCATTCTTTGTGCTAGCTTGAGTCCTTAACTAATACTCTGTTCCTCTCTTTTAGTCAAAACACAACAAGGCTCCAGGTGCGAGCTGTTCGACCTCTATGGCATGTCCAATATTGCACCGTACAAGAAGGCCAAGGCATTCTCTGAGTCTGACCTCGAAAATGCAAATAACTTCAGCAACGAGGCCTCGCACCACAAGATGGTGCAGTACGTTAAGCATGGGAAGGCGAGGAAAGGGCCGGACTTTAACCCGAGCCGCCTCTTGATCCAGAGCTGGTGATGATATCTGGTGGCGGGAGGTCCCATGGCTCGTTAGCCATTGGTAATGGACTGATACGTTGTAGTAGCACTCTCCCGCAGATCAAGAAGCGCCGGACCAGCTCGATCACGAGATACCGCGTCGTTCTGACCGGTGTAAATCGAATTCCAGGTTTGTTATTTATACTGACTCGGTAGCCTTTCCTCCATTACTTTGTGTTTGCGGTCGTCGATGATTACAATGCTTACGAGTGGTGTTGCTTGCTGCTATTGAGGCAGAGAGAGTGAAGACCTGTGCTGCTTTTGAGGAGAGGGACCGGCGGTTGGCGGAGAGGGACCGGCGGGCGGAGAGGGACAGGGAGAATGAGGAGAGGACGGCTAGGCTGTTGGAGGAGGAGAGGAACCGAACGACTTGGCTAACCGGCCATGTACGAGCTCTTCGTGGTAAGTTTCTTACGCATATTAGCTAAATCATGCACGCAATGTTCCTTTCATTAGTAACTAATATGGTGACTCGTCAAAACCAAATGTGCAGTCCATGTGCGAGAAGAACGGCGAGACCCCTCCGTGATGCCGGTCATTGCTCCGGGCACGGTGAGTTTCATTTGAGCGGTCATTAGTTACTAGTCTTCACATTTGAGTTGCATCATACTAACGATACATTGGAAATAATCTTTGGTGCGGCGTAACTCCCGACAAGCATCGACCGATCCTTCTCCGTACCGCTTTGGCGCCGACCGGTCCTACACCTACACCTACACGTACACCTCCGTGATGACGGTAAGTGTCCCAAGTGTTTTGCTTAATAGAGTTTTGTTGTGATGCCATGTTGTATATATCTAGACATATCGTGCATAATGTGTGTATGTTTGAAATGCATTGTATGTGTGGGATTCGACACCTAGTCGTGTGCCTTTGGTAGCCTTCCATATAGGGAAATGCCTCCTAGTGCTTCCATCGAGCCATGGTAGTTCGCTCTTTGCTCCGGAACACATGGATTGACCGGCATGTGTCCTTCTTTGCTCCTGTGTCTGTCCCTACGGGGAAATGTCACGCGGTGTATCACCGAAGTCCTTGTAGCTTGCTACGACTTGGTTGCACTCGCTGATGACCGACACATGCATTGCTGGGTCATGTATGCCTGTCCCTGTACGTTTGTGCCACCTTGGTTCTATGACTAGTCATGTCGGCCCGGGTTCTCTGCCATATGGATACTAGCGACATAATCATATACTTAGCATTTTTCCTCCAAAATGACTCAATATGCTTACCTAGCTCAAAATGACTTAATATGCTTAGCTAGCATAAAAATGACCTATACTTAGCATTTTTCCTCCAAAATGACTTAATATGCTTAGCTAGTTCTAAAATGATATAGTATGCTTAAGAAATGACATATTTTAGGTCCTAAATGACTTCATATGCTTAGGTAGCTCCAAAATGACATAATAACCTTACTTAGCTTCAAAATGACCTATTCAACCTAGGCTAGCTCTAAAATGAACTATACTTAGCATTTTTTCCTCCAAAATGACTTAATATGCTTAGCTAGTTCAAAAGTTACATAATAAGCTTAATTAGCTCCAAAATGACCTATTTAACCTAGGATAGCTCTAAAATGACCTATATTAGCATTGTTTCCTTCAAAATAACTTAATATGCTTAGCTAGCATAAAAATGACCTATTTAACCTAGGATAGCTCTAAAATGACCTATACTTAGCATCTTTTCCTCAAAAAGACTTAATATGCTTAGCTAGCTCTAAAATGATATAGTATGCTTAAGAAATGACATATTTTAGGTCCTAAATGACTTCATATGCGTAGGTAGCTCCAAAATGACATAATAACCTTACTTAGCTTCAAAATGACCTATTCAACCTAGGCTAGCTCTAAAATGAACTATACTTAGCATTTTTTCCTCCAAAATGACTTAATATGCTTAGCTAGTTCAAAAATTACATAATAAGCTTAATTAGCTCCAAAATGACCTATTTAACCTAGGATAGCTCTAAAATGACCTATACTTAGCATTGTTTCCTTCAAAATAACTTAATATGCTTAGCTAGCTTCAAAATGACCTATTTAACCTAGGATAGCTCTAAAATGACCTATACTTAGCATCTTTTCTTCAAAAAAGACTTAATATGCTTAGCTAGCTCTAAAATGATATAGTATGCTTAAGAAATGACATATTTTAGGTCCTAAATGACTTCATATGCGAGGTAGCTCCAAAATGACATAATAACCTTACTTAGCTTCAAAATGACCTATTCAACCTAGGCTAGCTCTAAAATGAACTATACTTAGCATTTTTTCCTCCAAAATGACTTAATATGCTTAGCTAGTTCAAAAATTACATAATAAGCTTAATTAGCTCCAAAATGACCTATTTAACCTAGGATAGCTCTAAAATGACCTATACTTAGCATCTTTTCCTCAAAAAAGACTTAATATGCTTAGCTAGCTCTAAAATGATATAGTATGCTTAAGAAATGACATATTTTAGGTCGTAAATGACTTCATCTGGCGTAGGTAGCTCCAAAATGACATAATAACCTTACTTAGCTTCAAAATGACCTATTCAACCTAGGCTAGCTCTAAAATGAACTATACTTAGCATTTTTCCTCCAAAATGACTTAATATGCTTAGCTAGTTCAAAAATTACATAATAAGCAATTAGCTCCAAAATGACCTATTTAACCTAGGATAGCTCTAAAATGACCTATACTTAGCATTGTTTCCTTCAAAATGACTTAATATGCTTAGCTAGCATAAAAATGACCTATTTAACCTAGGATAGCTCTAAAATGACCTATACTTAGCATCTTTTCGTCGAAAAAGACTTAATATGCTTAGCTAGCTCTAAAATGATATAGTATGCTTAAGAAATGACATATTTTAGGTCCTAAATGACTTCATATGCGTAGGTAGCTCCAAAATGACATAATAACCTTACTTAGCTTCAAAATGACCTATTCAACCTAGGCTAGCTCTAAAATGAACTATACTTAGCATTTTTTCCTCCAAAATGACTTAATATGCTTAGCTAGTTCAAAAATTACATAATAAGCTTAATTAGCTCCAAAATGACCTATTTAACCTAGGATAGCTATAAAATGACCTATACTTAGCATTGTTTCCTTCAAAATAACTTGATATGCTTAGCTAGCATACAAATGACCTATTTAACCTAGGATAGCTCTAAAATGACCTATACTTAGCATCTTTTCCTCAAAAAAGACTTAATATGCTTAGCTAGCTCTAAAATGATATAGTATGCTTAAGAAATGACATATTTTAGGTCCTAAATGACTTCATATGCGTAGGTAGCTCCAAAATGACATAATAACCTTACTTAGCTTCAAAATGACCTATTCAACCTAGGCTAGCTCTAAAATGAACTATACTTAGCATTTTTTCCTCCAAAATGACTTAATATGCTTAGCTAGTTCAAAAATTACATAATAAGCTTAATTAGCTCCAAAATGACCTATTTAACCTAGGATAGCTCTAAAATGACCTATACTTAGCATTGTTTCCTTCAAAATAACTTAATATGCTTAGCTAGCTTCAAAATGACCTATTTAACCTAGGATAGCTCTAAAATGACCTATACTTAGCATCTTTTCTTCAAAAAGACTTAATATGCTTAGCTAGCTCTAAAATGATATAGTATGCTTAAGAAATGACATATTTTAGGTCCTAAATGACTTCATATGTGTAGGTAGCTCCAAAATGACATAATAACCTTACTTAGCTTCAAAATGACCTATTCAACCTAAGCTAGCTCTAAAATGAACTATACTTAGCATTTTTTCCTCCAAAATGACTTAATATGCTTAGCTAGTTCAAAAATTACATAATAAGCTTAATTAGCTCCAAAATGACCTATTTAACCTAGGATAGCTCTAAAATGACCTATACTTAGCATTGTTTCCTTCAAAATGACTTAATATGCTTAGCTAGCTTCAAAATGACTTCGTGTGCTTGCATAATCTTTGTTTGCAGCAGGTGTGTGCTTCACCTATATATATTACTGTGAATAAGGTATAGGGTCACTCATACAAAAGAGAGAGGGCCTTAGTACATATAAGCAAGGAGAAATATGACTATAGATTGGCGGGGAATAAGACTGGGCATAAGATGCACGGTAGTGTGTCGTTATAGTATGCTCAAAAATGACATAATAACCATACTTAGCTCCAAAATGACCTATTTTACAGATATAAGTTGCATCATAATAATCTTCACATTTTAGTTGCATCATAATAATCTTCTTCTTCTAACTTTCTTCTTTCCCATTTCTGATTTGCTTAAGATCATGGAAGCTTGGGTTGATGGAGTGCTTGTATTTAGTTTTTGTTTTGACCTTGTGAAACTTGCTACCTATGGATGAAACTGTAATATAGATGAAACTATGTATTTGTACGGATGAAACTTGCTACTATTGGTAACATGTGTTGGATACATATGTGTTCATGACAATTGGTAATATGTGTTGAATATGCTATATTGGTCATATAAATATATTTGTGTTTGATTTCTGTGAAAATGAATTGATATAAGAAAAAAAAATTAAATGGGGCAATATAGTCACTTTGCCATCTATTTGGCAGATGGCAAGAGCTTTGCCATCGGTGGCAGATGGCAAAGAGCTGCAGCCTTTGCCATCTATTGGTCGATGGCAAAAGCTCAGCCTTTGCCATCTATTTGGCAGATGGCAAAAAAACTACACCTGCAGCCTTTGCCATCTATTTGGTGATGGCAAAGAGCTGCAACCTGCAGCCTTTGCCATCGGTGGTGATGGCAAAGAGCTCGCGACCTTGCCATCGGTGGTGATGGCAAAGACTGCGACCTTTGCCATCTGTTGGTGATGGCAAAGTATGCCGTTAACCTCTCGACGGAGATAACCCGTTAAGAGGCTTTGCCATCTGCGAGCAGATGGCAAAACCTGAGCTCTTGCCATCACCAAATAGATGGCAAAGTGACTCTTTGCCATCAGCCGCCAGATGGCAAAGAAGCCTTTTACCGCAGGATTTCGGACGACCTGTTTGCCATCTGCTGGCTGATGGCAAAGCCTTTGCCATCCGCCGAACATGCCTTTGCCATCTGCCATGGCAGATGGCAAAGTGCCAGATTCCAGTAGTGTTAAAGAAGAGAAGATGGTCATCTTAAAGAAGAGCAGAAGAGCAAGCAGATTGAAGATATTACAAGTATTTCTATACAATGTCTTTTGCCCACCCATGATGAACTAGAGCGTACAGAGAAATACTATTCCTTCCGGTCTCGCCATATGTGGCTCACATGCATTTTGAAACTAAAGTAGGAGCATTTAGCTGACCAATTAAACATGTCTTAGTTTTACTAATATCAGCATAATATCCGATTTGAATTTGTACAACTAAGCTTGTTTAGCTCGATGGGTGGATCAGTGCTATTACGACATGAACCACATAGGCTGATCGTGGTCATCATAAATGGGGAAATCGTAAGCATGATGAGTATAGTGTTGACCATGGTAGTGGGATGGAAGATCTGAAGCTGCAAACCACGCAGAGGGTAGTTAGCAACCGATGTTTGCTTTGAAATAACAACTAAGATTTGGTATGGACAAGAAAGTACAGTCAACAAGTGACAAAGAAATGCAATTCTGCTATCTCTCTACATGTCGCGACATGCATTTGGAAACTCAAGTGTGACCTTTAGCTAACCAACTAAATGTGTCTGTTAACTAATATCAATATCATATCACAATCATATTTGAGCAACTAAGCTTTGGAGTTTTGAGTGTTGTGTTGTTTAGCTTGAAGGGTGGAGTAATGCCAGTACGACAAAAAGCACCTACATAGATCATAGTAGAGTAGATAAAAGGGGAAAACCCTAAGAATCAAGAGTAAAACCAAGAAAGTGGAACTAGCTGGACCAGTGGGGGGCACACATGCTTTTCAAAACGAATATAGGAACATTAGGTGAACAATTAAATGTTTTCTGTTTTAATAATATGAGCATCATATCAGATTCATATTTCAACGACTAAGCTTTGGAATTATGAGTGGCATGTTGTTTCGCTTGATGGGTTGAGGTCTTGAGGAGCAGTGCTAGCACGACACGAAGCACCTACTATGATGTTAGTGAATATAAAGGGGGAAACCATAAGCTTTACGAGTATAGTGACCGTGCCATGGCGGATCTGAAGGTGCAAACCGGGCAAAGCTACTTCGCAACCAATGTTTGCTTTCAACTAGCCACTACGATTTGGTACGGACAAGAAAAGTACATTAAACAATTTACGATCTATTTTCTGGTGAGATCAATAACTTAAGCACATATGAAAGAGTACCACCTCTCTTGTGACGCCGTGTAGGCCCCTGCTGATACGTTAAGGGTGCTGCGGGTGCGATGGCTGTCGGCGGCATGGAAGAAGACTTTAGACGGCAGACGGCCGGGTCGGGGGAAAAGTCCTGTTGTCGTGGACGAGGCGGTCGAAGGAGCGGCAACGACAAGGTGGACGACGGTGCTGATGAAGCGGGAGGACGCGATGAAAGGATCCTGGTCCGACGCCATGGATGAGAGACGTCCATCTCTTGCAGTGGACGACGAGGTAGGGGTAGCAACTTCGGCAAGGTTGAGGATGGGGTGGCGGCTGGAGGAGGCTGGCCGCAGTGGGGAGGTTGTTTTGGCGCTGACGGTGTATAAATGGGGAAATGGAGGGGGAGGGGGATCTCAAACTTTGGGACGCGCTTATCTGAAATGTGGGAAAGTTACGAACTTATCCCCCGTTTAAAATTTCGGACATCACGTCAGTTGGGGATAGGACGGTAATCTCGCATCTTCCAAATATTTGTCGGTAGCGATTTCGGGCAAGGAGAGGGTGTTTTGCCGCCCACGGTTGGCGCCCACTGTGTATGAACAGGGCTGACAGGTAGGGCGGTTGTGTCACGTCTGAGGGAAGTTACACATCTGCCCCTATTTAAAATATTTGCCTACATTGATTTCGTACGAGGAGAGTTTGTTTTGCTGCCCACCGTGTATGAATGGGGAAATGGAGGGAGAGACACATGTATTTCGAACGATCTTGAATCAAATGTGTTTTGCCGGCCATGTTTGGCGCCCATGGTGTCTGAACGGGCTCAGAGGCGGTCGTGTCATGTCTGATTGAAGTTACTAGTCTACCCCTATCGACAGCAGTGTAAATCCGATCGATTAGGATGTCAAGTGTCAGGGGTAGACAGTAATTTCCATCTCACAAACACTTGCTTCGGGCAGCCCACAAATGATAGTGGGAGTTTAGCCGCTTTGTTCAAAACTTGGGAGAATTAGCATTCACGTTTACCCTGGTCCCTGACAACTAAATTCAAATCCAATTTGTATCCGGTTACGAAAATCCATAGATAATTCTACGTTTTTTAATTTATTTCTTCAAAACCACGACAAAGATTTATTCCACTTTTATATATGATTATGATTTAGAAATGCCGTGACCTTCGAATTCAGTAGGTTGGATACACTTTGAGTCAAACAATTATTTCATCCAATACAATATGCTCACACGAAAAACTGTTCATCTTATGTCAATCATACAAGTACTGATGATTACCTCGCCTAAAAAATTCGGATCATTACAACACATGGACAACATAGGGGGTCTTACAACATAATCCATTCAGAGACATGACACAACAAGCAAGTATAATAATCTAATGACAATTCAACTGGTATCTAAAGAAGAACTGGGTTTACCCTGGGCTTCAGATAGAAGAAACAGCAGGACCTCCTCCGTCTTCAAATGCAACATTCTTACTTCCTCTAATTCTTGGGTTGCTTGCATAATGAGTGCATCTAATTGCATAATTTCTAGCCTCAATATCAAGATTACCTCATTCATGGCAGCCACACCATCTCTTTCTGCCTCTAGTAGAGCCTCAAGAACTATAATATCTATGCTCAGACTGCTCTCTGGCAGTGTTGCCTCTGAACTGCTACCATCTGGTAACATGGATGGCACACTGCTTCCACAAATAGATTCTGGGGTTGTACATTGTGGCCTAGTGTGAACGGCATCCTGAAAGGTTTCCGCTAGACATAAGTAAGAGATAGTTACCGCATGATCCAGTCAGTAAGCTTACATGGTAAACGACATACAAATTATTGCCGAGCATGGCAAGCTATATTTAAATGGTTCGAAGCAGCATCAGCCGAAAAGAAATTAAAATGGTAAGATGAAACTAGGGATGTAAGTGGCAAATAAATGACATCCGCCAGTCCCATGTAGTTAGTTTTTACTAGCTCCCTAGTTCATTTTCCTCAAAAAACAAAAAACTCTTTTGAACTATCATACCACTAGTGGACTTTAATCGGGATTAAATGGGACCCAATTGGCATCCCTAGTTGAAAGGGAGTGTACCACCGCTATATTTAAGTTGCCAAGGTATCTGAGCAGTTGAAATAATCTGAGAAAGCACTTAACAGTGTGGCCTCATATAAACTACAAAGACAGTCTTGTGATGAAGTTCATAGGAAAAGTTAAGGACTCAAATGAACTAGGCATGCATTTCTTTATGATAGTACAGCAGTAATCACGACATATTGGCCAACTCAGGTATAGCCTAACAAGTAACAAACAATCATTTGAATCAAGCAATACAACAAAGCAGACAACTGAACTATTTGTAATTATGTAGGATTACAGGTTGAGGGCACAAGCCAAGAAAGCAGCCCACAAGCATTACATTTCACATGTACTAAAACACACTAGCTTACCATATGTTGCTGCGAAGCCTCGCTGCTATTGCAATGTTCTTTGAAGATATCGTCAGCATTCCATGGTTGCAAATCTAGTTGCTGTAGTTTATTTTGCACCCTCTATTTAGGTAAAATTAATTCTAATCGCATGCACTAGTTCGAATTGATCATCAATGGTTCATCTAAACTAATGAAAGAAGGGTGTGTGCTTAAACGACAATATATGTGCTTCACTCTATTTTTATGCTTGTTCGAGGTGCCAGCCCCGAAAGAACAAATATTTTGCTTGATGGGGTTGGCAGCTCCATAATTAGTAGAAGCATCAAATTAGTCATGCAACTTGGGAAGATCAAGAACGCACAAAAAAGTAATGAACATAGGCTCGGAGCAGTGATGTAATAGCTAGCATCAGAAAATGTAGGGCAAAACAAACAAAAAGCAGCGGAACCACATGCTAGTTTGCTGATGTGTAATTAAGCATAGAGAAGATGAAGCAGTCTGATGGAACCAACAGGTGGCATCAGAACAACACCATTATCATAAATATAGCATGCAAGAAGTAAAATAGTAGGCAGTGATATCTAGGAAGTACATTAATACTTAGGACAAAACTAAATCATTTTAGCTATATGTGCACTGGTTTGTAATTTAGCACATGTAACATGTTCACTCCCAGAAGTATGGCCCTATAGGTGCAAGCAGAATAACACATCTCATGAAAAATCGAATGATGCCCTAAAGAAATTCAAAGGTGCGGTGCTTATGCTAAGAAAGTGAACGTAGGCGCCGGCCGTTGGATTTTAGTACCCGATTCTCGGCGGCGTATGGGTATTGTTGTCATATTTGATAGCTAAGGATCGTCGATGGTGCTCGTGTTGTGGTTGAGTTTGGGCCGGCTGTCGCCGTTGCTGAAGCGGCTCTGGTGCTTTGGTTGCGGCGCCTGTCGACATACAAGAAAGCTTATTTGTGGTAAGTGAATAGTTCCATGAAAAAGAAGAGAAAAACCAAAGGAGTACAAATCAAAATAACCTAATGAGGCTGCAGCGTCAGTAAAGCAGGGCCAGTGGAGTTGAATATGGCATCCGTGGAGCGGGTTCGATGCAGTGGACGAAGGCGTCGGCGGGCACGGTGTACAGTGCTTTTGGTGAGGTGGATCTGTTGCGGCGGACGATGGCTTGTATGAAGGGTCAGCGATGGGGTAGACAAGGGAGTCAGTGAAGGGCCTACACTGTGGTGGACGAGGGCGCCGGTTATGCAGACCCGGTGCGATGGACCATGATGGCGGTCAAGGAGATCTAGAGCGGTGGACAAGCCAGTCACTGAAGCGGCTAAGGTGAAGTCGTGAATTGGCAGTTGGGGGTTCCAAGGTGCAAAGGTAGATCCTTAAGGGTGTGAGGTCCACCGCTGCGGCAGAGGACTAGATTCAACGGCTTGGCGTGGTTGGGGGGGTCGGAGAGGGAAGGGGAGGGGCTCTGGGGAAGAATGTTGGGGGCAAAGAGGGGAAAACAATGGAGTTACCAAAGCAGTCCTTTTTCGTTCATGTGGCAGGGGTAAAACATGAATATCACAGGGCTAAACTTTCAGGCGCGCGATATTTCGATGTGAGTGGGAAGTTTAAAAGCTTTTGGTGCCTGAAATTAAGTGTTCTGCTCTCGTACGATCGACTATGATATCATGGACAAGAAATTATTTGTTTTGCACAAAAAAATGTGCAAGTTTTGAAAATCAATATCTCCAACTCGAAACTTAGATTGTCCATTCAATTCAAATATGGATCATTGAGCTAGTACAAGCAAATACCATCATACGTTCACCCGACCTCAGACGGTCAAGTCTCTGTGCTTAAGTGTCATGCCTGGGTCGGTATGCTGACACACACAGTACTCAAGGATTTATAACAGAGGTAAATCACATGTATAAAGTAACGTAAATACTATTACCTCAATCCAAATAGCGGAAGTAACAAAGGTTGTCGATTCCCATCAACACCAACGGCAAAGTTGAGTGTAGAAATCATAACCCAAACGTATCACTTACTCGTCGTAAGATATCCTGCAACATGAGACGTTGCAGCCACAAAGGGTCAGTACATTGAATGTACTGGCAAATTCACACCATAGGATAATGATGAATAATAACTATCACTACATGCATGTATGGCTGGTGGAAAGGCTCTATGGTTATAGTTTTTGCGAAAAGCCAATTTTTCCCTACTTCAAAGGAATATATTTTATTTAACTACAAAGTTGGTTGATAAAATATTGAGAAGGTTCTTCCAACTCAATCCCAAAATAATAATCATTAACCCAACCAAATTAATTAAGTAACGTGATGAGATACTTATGTTACTCCAAGTACTAGATACTCAAGATTGTCCATAACTGGGGACACAGCTAACCATGATTAGATTGTACACTTTGCAGAGGTTTGCGCACTTTTCCCCACAAGACTCGATCGCCTCCGTTGGATTTCTCGCACTACATGGTGTTTGAGAAACGGATGACCGAGACACGGTCTTTCAGAAACATTAACTCTCTACTCCGGCCAGACCATACCAAACCTACAACCCACTACCTGCTGATCCACCTCTTCAAGAACTTCACGTAACTTACTCAACTATGCTAGAGCCCATAATAGCTTGTGGCTGCACACGAAAGTTTCTAGCATGAGAATATCTCAGTTCCCTTTGAGCCTGGGTGGCGGTCCATAGGGAAATCACACGGAACCCCGGGATTCCCAAAAATACAGGCAACACCGGGTACTCCAGGTGCCTCAATCCACCCAGATGTTAATTTAAGTTGCCACCTTAAGTTGAACCATTAATTAACAATCTCGCATATGTCATCGATTTCACTCACACAAACCACGTCTACGAGCATAGCATAGCAATATAAGCGACACGAAGAAGTAACTCCCAAGGGTTTGATATAACAGGGCAATAGGTTCTACCTCATCAACTACTTCCCTACCCACATGTTAATGACATCCTAATCATGCAAGTTTGAGGGGGTGAAACTAATGCATATAAACTGGGTATGAAAAGTATGATCAAAGTGTGAACTTGCCTGCAGTGTTGATGAAGATGATTCGCACTCAAAACTCTTGATAGTTCTACTTGTCACACTCCGGTCAATCTATCGTAAGCAAGCAATAGTAACCACACATAAGCAATCACTCAAAAGATGGGAAAGAACGAAGAAGACAATTCAGAAAACATCAAAACCAAAAAAATAACTCTTGCATCATAAAACAATTTCTAACAGTACCAGAATTATATGAATTTGGCCTTATCAGAAAGTTTAGGTCAAGAGCTTCGATTCGCAAAAAGAATCAACTGAAACGGAGCTACAAAACTCAAGTTACGATCAAACGAAGTTTGAATTCAAATCTGGTCTAATTAAAATTTTAAAATTTCAAAAACATGTTTGAGTTGAATTACTGGATAGAGGAGATCATAACGAAGACGTGAGCGTTGGTTTCGTTGGATTTGGACAAATGAGTAAAAAGTAGTGAGGGTTTGAAGATTAGGGACTAATTTGTAAATAAAATCATCACAGATAGGTCCTTGACTAAAACTAACAGAAAAAGAAAAAACTAAATAATGAACGTTCGCTAACTAGTTGTAAACAGAGAACGTTCTTTGAATAGCCCTTACTAAAAAAAACTAAACCGGGTTTTTAAAAGAAAAACTAAAAAACCAACCTAGGGTTCGGCGGTTTTACCGATTCGGTTTCGGCGGTTTAAGCGGAGAAAACACGTGGACGGCGAACAATGGCGGCAGCTCGGCGAAATCCGGCGATGGGGCTGCCTTGGCACATGCTGCGGGCAACAGGCGGCAGGCGATGGGAGGTGTCATGGCGGCATAGGGCGGCATGCGTGAGCGGCGGCGGCGGCAGATCTTGTCGGAGGCGGGAGCTCCGGCGAGGGCGGCGGTTGTGGCGGGAGAGGAGAGAAACGGGGCCAGGGGCTCCGTTATTTATAGAAGGGGGCCGGAGAGGCTTGCGGGAGGGGCAAGGCGAGGCGGCGGAGGAGTCCATGGCGGCTCTGGCGGCGTTCGGTGACGTAAGGGAGTCGAACCGGCTCGGGAGGGAGACGACCGTGAGGTGGGCTGGGCATGACTGGGCGCGATGCACGGGAAGTGGGCTACGGGAGGCGCGTTGGCTGGGCACTGGCGGGACGACGGGCTGAACAGTTTTTTTAAAACATTTTTTTCCAGAAGAACAGAAATAATAATAATAATAATATATTATATAAGCATATAATATATCAAAATTTTCAGAAAAAGATTTTCTACAAGATGAACATTTTTCTAGAGTCAAAAAAATCCACACAAATTTAAAGAAAACCAAGAGTGCTACTGCTCTAATAAAATCCAATAAAATCATTTTAAAAATACCAAAGTGAATTCAAATTTATTTATCTCCAATTTTCTGATGTAGGGAATCATGTTACCCTATTTTCTGTATATTTTATTTTTGGAGAAAAATAATTTGAATAAAACCCAAATAACTCCAAATTGAAAAATAATTCCCAAAAGAATTTTAAATTTGATCCTTTTAAACTCCCAACTCATATTTCATATGTTTTGAAGAAGTCATTTTATCTTCTCTCATGAAAATCATTGAGTTGCTTGAAGTTTGAGAATTTGAAATGTTTCCAAATGAGATTCAAATCTTTTCAAATCCCTTTTCATTTATTTAAAATGGAATAAGTCATGTTATCTTCTCTCCAGGGTTTTTGTGGTGAAAAGAATTTGAATTCACAAAGATCATAAATGCAAAATGAAAGTTTGGGAAAGTCCTTTTATTCCCTCTCATTTAACTTTCAAAAAGTTTCAAATTTCACTCACTTCCAGTCAATCAATCAAATCTATCTATTTATTATAACATTCCAAAATTTAGAATTTTGGGATGTTACAAACCTACCACCCTTAAAATGAATCTCGTCCTCGAGATTCGGAGAGGCTAGCAAGAAATAGGATAGGTTTGAGGGTCTTCTCAAAATCCATCGATTGTCGCGGGAGGGGGTCTGGGGTTCTACCACCCTTAGAAGCATGGTTACGGTTCCATCAAAACTTATATACTCCATCCTTATTCTTGACAGGGCCGGTCTTCTCAGATCTTCAGTATAATTCCTTCTCTGACTCTTCCAGTAGTGGCATAACCTTTTCCTCAATTCTTCTGTCCTTTCCTCTTGGTAAGGTTATTCCGAGATTGGGTCTTCTTAGCTGACGGGTCTGGCGCCAATACTAATCAACTATCGATATCTCATGGCGGTCATCCAATTATGGTTTCTCCTGCAGGAATGGGTCTGGGCTTCATTCTCACCGTATGACCTACGGTTGGCAAAAGCTGCCATGTACAAGGGTAAAATACTATACCATCCTAAGGTTTAAACAAGGTTTTGATCGTCGTCTCTCTACTATAAGCAAGTCACTCAGATTTACCATCCCATATATCAAGGCGAATCATAAGAGTAAGTTGGTATGGTGATCAATCCATCCCGCACCCAAATCATTACCTTGTATACGGTTTAGCGAATCTCGCCTTCTAACACTCGGTCATCCTCACAAGCATTGCAGAATTTCTCTTGCCAATGAACTAAGTTCGGAAAAATTCATTGCTTCTGCAAGCCAAAAAAAACATCTATCGTTCCTTCACAACTCTCAGGTTTTGCGTTACTCCTATAAGATCATCTGTCAATAAACATAATCCTCTTCCAGGGTTTTTCCTTCAGCAAGAGTGTGCTTGCTTCTTGGAAGGTCCTGGGGCCTGTGGGTTATGGCCCATCTCATCACTTGTAACTTTGAACTCATCATCGGGGCTACTGCTCTTTAATCCAACATCCAAACTTCCTGCTTCCTAGCATTCTTAAATCCTTCCAATTGTACTGTCTCTTTTCCTTCTATTTGCACCAACTATGACATGATTACTTAGACTCATCATGGAATTTCCATTGATCCATATTTCCAACATCATACCTCCTTTATATCGAATACTAATTCATCTCTTCATCCTCGTGGGATATCCCACATACCGAGATAAAAACTTATACTTATGAAGTCCATACTCCACTTCGTGGAACATCATTATCCTTTCCAGGGTCAAGCATCCTTACAGGGGAGTATTGGCCATCCCTGCATGGCACTTCTTCAACTGGGAAACGTGAAACACGTCATGAACTCCTGACAGTCCTTCGGGTAACTCCAACTTGTAGGCCACTTCTCTCATACGCTCCAAAACTCGGTATGGTCCTACGAATCTCAGGGCTAACTTGTCCTTAACTCCAAATCGTTTAACTCCTCGCAGAGGTGGCACACAAAGATATGCTCTGTCTCCGATTTCATAGACTACCTCCTTGCATTTTGAGTCTGCACAACTCTTCTGCCTGGACTGAGCTACCTTCAGTCTATCTCGAATCAACTTAACCTTCTATTCTGACTCTTTGATCAAATCTGGTCCAAACAACTGACGGTCTCCAACTTCATCCCACATCCACGGTGTCTGGCTCCTTCTCCCATACAAAACTTCAAAAGGGCCATCTTCAAACTGGCTTGGTAGCTGTTGTTGTGTGAGAACTCCGCGTAGGGTAGATTATCATCCCTACTAGATCCATAATCTAGCGCACACGCTCTCAACATGTCCTCCAGAATCTGATTGACTCTCTCGATCTATCCATCTGTCTGCGGATGAAAGGCTGTACTGAACTCTAGCCTAGTAACCAAAGTCGGGTGCAACTGATTTCAAAACTTTGAGATAAACTGTGTTCCTCTATCTGATACTATGGTCCTCGGAACTCCATGCAGACATACGATCCTGGTCATATATATCTTGGCCAACTTCGCACTTGTATATGTGGCTTTCACTGGGATAAAGTGAGCCACTTTGGTCAAGCGAATCAACTACTACCCAGATAGAATCATACCCCGTTCGGGTTTTGGGAAATCCGGTAATGAAATTCATGCCAAGCTTATCCCACTTCCATTCGGGTATCGACATAGGCTGTAGTAATTCCTGCCGCTTACGATGCTCGCCTTTACTCTACGGCATACATCACCTACGACTACATACTCCGCAATATCCTTCTTCATACCACCCACCGTAAACGCCTCCTTCAAATCCAAATACATCTTGGTGCTTCCAGGATGAATCGAGTATGGTGAGTCATGAGCCTCCTGAAGTATTAACTTCCTGATCTTTGCATTATTGGGCACATATACACGGTCCTTGAACCATAAGGTATCGTGCTCATCCTTACGAAAACCTTTGGCCTTTCCTTTGCTCATCCTCTCTTTTACCTCAACAATCTCGTTGTCATCCTTCTGAGCTTCACGGATCTTTCCCAACAATGTAGACTGAACTTCCATTGCTGCAACAAAACCTTTGGGAACAATCTCCAACCGAAGTTCCCTGAGATCCTCGGCTAACTCCTTTGTAAATCCGCCGCTTATGAGGGTATTCGTCCTTGTTTTATTTATGGTTGTGTCCTATTTCTCCACAAAGCTTGTATGCACAAGGTTTCTTCATATCCTTTCCATAAGGCCTCAACTTCTGGGACACAAGACGAGATCTTTGCAGAGTCAACTTAAATTCTTCCCAAGTGGTTACTCTTTGCCATCCATTGATGGTTTGGTACATCCTCCACCAAGTAGCAGCAACTCTTACAAAGCACTAAAGAGCATGCTGGGCCATAACCTTTCCGGTTATAGTGTCATTCTCCATATGATCTTCCATGTTCTGAATCCATCGGTCTGTCTCCAATTGACTCATCGGTCCAGACAATACAAGCTCATCTCCATTCCTCCTCTATGGGGTCCATGAGTTTTGGGGGTAGGATAAGAGAGATAGATAGGGATACACACAATACAAACAATAGTTTTGAAAAGACAGATTTTATTGTGGCTATCGAAAAAAACAACAAACAAATGACAGCTCACAAACGTCGCATCTAACGTAAGTATATAACAGGGGTTTGGTCTTCTAAGGTCAATAAATCTTCAATGTCGTAAAACTCTTCAGGTCTTGTTCATGTCTCCGATGGCTTCTTCCGATCGTGCTTGTCTTTCTCAAGTTCTTTTGCCAGATCATCTTTGTTGACGCGAAGTCTCTCGTGACATCCTTTAATATTCCGGAGTTGCATTTCAACTTCTAGGTTTCAACATCCTTGCATGAATCATGGTCCTACTGTCCTTCATTTCATATCGAATCTCCGGTATCTCGAGGTTTTGCTCCTCCAACTTGGCTACTTTCAGCTTCCGGTTCATGAGTTCCTCATGAAATGCTTCCTATTCAAACATGGCTTCCTGGAGGTCCACCCTAACTTCTACTCCAGATCCTGGTGATACACCAGCTAAGGTTAAAACTCCACCTTTTGCTGATAGGCGCTCCATCAGCCTCCTTGTCATCCAATCCTTCCAAAGAAATGCATGCTTAACTCAGCACAGTGGCAATAGCATATGCGGGTGATAACCTCATGGATAGCCGTGTTTCTGCTCTTGTCATTTCCATGAGCTATCTCTCCATAGTTGATATCTCCTGCCTTAGGGTTTTCCTTGATGTAACTTTGAGTTCTAATGCTCCATGTTCGATCTTTCTCCAATACACCTTGATCTCGGGTATTGACAGCTTCCATATTCTGCCAAGTTCCATAAGGGTAGCCTTCCTAGGTCATACAAATCTGGAAATTCTTCGGAGCCTCCAATTATCCTAGTCTTCAGAGTCTTCAACAGTTGTAGTTTCCATTATCATAATGTATGGTAAAATCCTCTTCATTCCGAATGGTCTTAGTTGTCCGATATCTTGTACTTCTTGGAGTGGTCTCATCCGTCGAATCTTCGAGTGGTCCAAAGGGAAAAAAGGTATGGTCTCACTAAAAGGGAATTTTTGAATAAGCTCAGAAGAGAAGAGAGGTAAAAGATCTTTTTGAAAAGAGAGTTGTAGATAAAAATCTTTCCTATGGGCTTGTCAGTTTCTAGGGTCACGTCCTACAGTCAACATGTGCTCTGCTACCATCTTGTAGCAACCCGACCTCAGACGGTCAAGTCTCTGTGCTTAAGTGTCATCCCTGGGTCGATATGCTGACACACACAGTACTCAAGGATTTATAACTGTGGTAAAGCACATGTATAAAGTAACGTAAATACTATTACCTCAATCCAAATAGCGGAAGTAACAAAGGTTGTGGATTCCCATCAACACCAACGGCAAAGTTGAGTGTAGAAATCGTAACCCTAACTATCACTTACTCGTCGTAAGATATCCTGCAACATGAGACGTTGCAGCCATAAAGGGTCAGTACATTGAATGTACTGGAAAATTCACACCATAGGATAATGATGAATAATAACTATCACTACATGCATATATGGCTGGTGGAAAGGCTCTATGGTTATAGTTTTTGCGAAAAGCCAATTTTTCCCTACTGCAAAGGAATATATTTTATTTAACTACAAAGTTGGTTGATAAAATATTGAGAAGGTTCCTCCAACTCAATCCCAATATAATAATCATTAACCCAACCAAATTAATTAAGTAACGTGATGAGATACTTATGATACTCCAAGTACTAGATACTCAAGATTGTCCATAACCAGGGACACGGCTAACCATGATTAGATTGTACACTCTGCAGAGGTTTGCGCACTTTTCCCCACAAGACTCGATCGCCTCCGTTGGATTTCTCTCACTACATGGTGTTTGAGAAACGGATGACCGAGACACGGTCTTTCAGAAACATTAACTCTCTACTCCGGGCAGACCATACCAAACCTACAACCCACTACCTGCTGATCCACCTCTTCAAGAGCTTCACGTAACTGACTCAATTATGTTAGAGCCCATAATAGCTTGTGGCTGCACACGAAAGTTTATAGCATGAAAATATCTCGGTTCCCTTTGAGCCTGGGTGGCGGTCCATAGGAAAATCACACGGAACCCCGGGATTTCCAAAAATACAGGCAAACTGGGTACTCCAGGTGCCTCAATCCACCCAGATGTTAATTTAAGTTGCCACCTTAAGTTGAACCATTAATTAACAATCTCACATCTGTCATGGATTTCACTCACCCAAACCACGTCTACGAGCATAGCATAGCAATATAAGCGACACGTAGAGGTAACTCCCAAGGGTTTGATATAACAGGGAAATAGGTTCTACTTCATCAACTACTTCCCAACCCACATGTTAATGACATCCTAATCATGCAATGTTTGAGGCGGTGAAACTAATGCATGAAAACTAGGTATGAGAAGTATGATCAAAGTGTGAACTTGCCTGCAGTGTTGATGAAGATGATTCGCACTCAAAACTCTTGATAGTTCTACTCGTCACACTCTGGTCAATCTATCGTAAGCAAGCAATAGTAACCACACATAAGCAATCACTCAAAAGATGGGAAAGAACGAAGAAGACAATTCAGAAAACATCAAAACCAAACAAATAACTCTTGCATCATAAAACAATTTCTAACAGTACCAAAATTATATGAATTTGGCCTTATCAGAAAGTTTAGGTCAAGAGCTTCGATTGGCAAAAAGAATCAACTGAAACGGAGCTACGAAACTCAAGTTACGATCAAACGAAGTTTGAATTCAAATCTGGTCTAATTCAAATTTTAAACTTTCAAAAATATGTTTGAGTTGGATTACTGGATAGAGGAGATGATAACGAAGACGTGAGCGTTAGTTTCTTTGGATTTGGACAAACGAGTAAAAAGTAGTGAGGGTTTGAAGATTAGGTACTAATTTGTAAATAAAATCATCACGGATAGGTCCTTGACTAAAACTAACAGAAAAAGAAAAAACTAAATAATGAACATTCGCTAACTAGTTCTAAATAGAGAACGTTCTTTGAATAGCCCTAACTAAAAAAATTAAACCGGATTTTTAAAAGAAAAACTAAAAAACCAACCTAGGGTTCGGCGGTTTTGCCGGTTCGGCTCATGTTTAAGCGGAGAAAACCGCCGCGGATTTAAGAACAATGGCAGCGGCGGCGGCGAGTCCGGCGACGGGTTATGCTGGCGGCAAGGGCCAGCAGACGGCGGGCGGCGGCGAGGGCAGCGGTGGCGGCGGGCGGAGCCAGGGCGGGAGGCGTCATGACGGCGTGAGGGCGGCGTGGCGGCGACAGATCTTGTCGAGGCGGGAGCTCCGGTGAGGGCGGCGGTTGCGGCGGAGAAGAGAGAAGGGCCCGGGCTCCGTTATTTATAGAAGGGGCCGGAGAGGCTTATGGAGGGGCAAGGCGAGGCGGCGGAGGAGTCCGCGGGCGGCCTGGGCGGGCGTCCGGTGACGTCGGGAGTCGAACTCCGGCTCGGGAGGGAGACGACCGCGAGGTCGCTGGGCAGCGGCCTGCTGCTTGGCGCGTCTTGTGAGGAAGTGGGCTGCGGGAGGCGCGATCGGTTGGGCAGCTTGTCGGGCCGGCTGGCTGGGCGCGGACAATGGGCTGAACAGTTTTTTTAACAGTTTTTTCCAGAAGAACAGAAATAATAATAATAATAATAATAATAATAAATATATTATATAAGCATATAATATATCAAGATTTTCAGAAAAATATTTTCTAGAAGATGAACATTTTTCTAGAGTCAAAAAAATCCACACAAACTTAAAGAAAACCAAGAGTTCTACTGCTCTAATAAAATCCAATAAAATCATTTTAAAAATACCAAAGTTAATTCAAATTTATTTATCCCCAATTTTCTGATGTAGGGAATCATGTTACCCTATTTTCCGTATATTTTATTTTTGGAGAAAAATAATTTGAATAAAACCCAAATAACACCAAATTGAAAAATAACTCCCAAAAGGATTTTAAATTTGATCCTTTTAAACTCCCAACTCATATTTCATATGTTTTGAAGAAGTCATTTTATCTTCTCTCATGAAAATCATTGAGTTGCTTGAAGTTTGAGAATTTGAAATGTTTCCAAATGAGATTCAAATCTTTTCAAATCCCTTTTCATTTATTTAAAATGGAAGAAGTCTTGTTATCTTCTGTCCAGGGGTTTTGTGGTGAAAAGAATTTGAATTCACGAAGACCATAAATGCAAAATGAAAGTTTGGGAAAGTCCTTTCATTCCCTCTCATTTAACTTTAAAAAAGTTTCAAATTTCACTCACTTTCAGTCAATCAATCAAACAATCATTCAAATCTATCTATTTATTATAACATTCCAAAATTTAGAATTTTGGGATGTTACACATTCCAATTCAAATGAAATTCCAAATGTGTTTATCCTAAATATGATGATAAAAGCAAAAATGTGTATGTGTATGAATAAAGTGGATGATTATAAAGTTTGAACATCCCCGTATGTGTATATCTCTAGGTTTAATATATGAATTTGAAATCACGAAATCCCGGCTGAAAAAATGTACCTGTGTTTAAATGAATTACAAAAGCTAATGATGGAGTCGAATTCCAAAATTCCAATCTTAGGTTTGTAATTCTGGTACTTCGAGGTACATCACGCATGTTCAAAAGTATCGTTATTGAAGGAAATATGCCCTAGAGGCAATAATAAAGTTATTATTTATTTCCTCATATCATAATAAATGCTTATTATTCATGCTAGAATTGTATTACCAGAAACATAATAAATGTGTGAATACATAGCAAACATAGTGTCAGTAGTATGCCTCTACTTGACTAGCTCGTTAATCAAAGATGGTTAAGTTTCCTAACCATTGACATGAGTTGTCATTTGATTAACGGGATCACATCATTAGGAGAATGATGTGATTGACTTGACCCATTCCGTTAGCTTAGCACTTGATCGCTTTAGTATGTTGCTATTGCTTTCTTCATGACTTATACATGTTCCTATGACTATGAGATTATGCAACTCCCGTTTACCGGAGGAACACTTTGTGTGCTACCAAACGTCACAACGTAATTGGGTGATTATAAAGGTGCTCTACAGGTGTCTCTGAAGGTACTTGTTGAGTTGGCGTATTTCGAGATTAGGATTTGTCACTCCGATTGTCGGAGAGGTATCTCTGGGTCCACTCGGTAATACACATCACTATAAGACTTGGAAGCATTGTAACTAATGAATTAGTTGCAGAATGATGTATTACAGAATGAGTAAAGAGACTTGCCGGTAACGAGATTGAACTAAGTATTGAGATACCGATGATCGAATCTCGGGCAAGTAACATACCGATGACAAAGGGAACAACGTATGTTGTTATGCGGTTTGACCGATAAAGATCTTCATAGAATATGTGGGAGCCAATATGAGCATCTAGGTTCCACTATTGGATATCGACCGGAGACGTGTCTCGATCATGTCTACATTGTTCTCGAACCCGTAGGGTCCGCACGCTTAAAGTTCCGTCACGATCGGTATTATGAGTTTTTGTGTTTTGATGTACCGAAGGTAGTTCAGAGTCCCGGATATGATCACGGACATGACGAGGAGTCTCGAAATGGTCGAGATATAAAGATCGATATATTGGACGACTATATTCGGACACGGGAAGTGTTCCGGGTGGTTTCGGAGAAAACCGGAGTGCCGGAGGGTTACCGGAACCCCCCGGGAGAAATAGTGGGCCTTATGGGCCTTAGCGGAGAGAGAGAGAGGGATGGCCTCGGGCAGGCCGCGCGCCCCTCCCCCTCTGGTCCGAATTGGACTAGGAGAGGGGGGTTGCGCCCCCCTTTCCTTCTCCCTCTCCCCCTTCCTTTCCCCCTCCTAGTAGGAGTAGGAAAGAGGGGAGTCCTACTCCTACTAGGAGGAGGACTCCTCCTCCTGGCGTGCCGTAGATGGCCGGCCGGCCTACCCCTTGCTCCTTTATATACGAGGGCAGGGGTACCTCTAGACACACAAGTTGATCTGTTGATCTCTCCCAACTGTGTGCGGTGCCCCCCTCCACCATTAGCCACCTCGATCATATCATAGCGGTACTTAGGCGAAGCCCTGCGTCGGTAGCATCATCATCATCGTCACCACGCCGTCGTGCTGACGAAACTCTCCGGTAAAGCTCTTCTGGATCAGAGCTCGCAGGACGTCATCGAGCTGAACGGATGCTGAACTCGGAGGTACCGTGCGTTCGGTACTTGGATCGGTCGGATCGTGAAGACGTACGACTACATCAACCGCGTTGTTCTAACGCTTCTGCTTTTGGTATACGAGTGTACGTGGACACACTCTCCGCTCTCGTTGCTATGCATCACCACGATCCTGAGTGTGCGTAGGAATTTTTTTGAAATTACTACGTTCCTCAACAGTGGCATCTGAGCCAGGTTTTATACGTAGATGTTATATGTCTGAGTAGAATACAAGTGAGTTGTGGGCGATACAAGTCATACTGCTTACCAGCATTTCATACTTTGGTTTGGCGGTATTGTTGGATGAAGCGGCCCGGACCGACATTACGCGTACGCTTACGCGAGACTGGTTCTACCGACGTGCTTTGCACATAGGTGGCTGGCGGGTGTCAGTTTCTCCAACTTTAGTTGAACCGAGTGTGGCTACGCCCGGTGCTTGAGAAGGTTAAAACATCACTAACTTGATGAACAATCGTTGTGGTTTTGATGCGTAGGTAAGAACGGTTCTGTTGACACCAGATTTTGGCATGGTCGAAAACATAATTAAGAAGGCCTCAAATGGACAAGTGCTCAAAGTGAGAAAGTTCCGTATCGTCAAAAGGAGAAACTTTCATATTTGGGCCATAGCCATCCGGTCTCATCTCTAAGGCCGAAGTTGTGTTTGAAGTACTCAAATTTTATATTCAGAACACTATTCGGCCTATTACGCCCCCGATATGGCCTCGCCCCCAATAGTGAGAAAAGTTCCTACACGGATTGTCTTCGTCTCGTCGAAAGGATTAATTTTGATATAAGAAACATCGCAACCAGAGTTCGTATGCAAAAGTTACGGCCGAAAATGCGTGGCTGCATCAGGATGGCGGGACAATCCGGGAATGATCATCGGGGTTTTGGATTTCTCCGAGGATGACCGGACACTCCGGGGATGTTTGTCCGGGTTTTGGATTTATCTGCTGCAGGCTTCGGAAAACAGCCGAAAACTCCCTCAAGATGACCTCTGATAAAAAAATGTTCAACATGAAAGTTGTTCGTCTCGTCGAAACGGTCAAGATTGCGTTTGGGCTCGTTTCCATCCGAGATCGTTTACCACCACAAAAAATACACGCAAGATGCAGCCAGTTTAAACCGAACAGTTTTGGAAAGTTCGGACAAAACAAATCCGAATTTGACTTGGGTTTTGGACGTGAATCCAAGCCTTTTCCTTGCACGGGAAGTCCAGACGCCTCTTATATATCTAAGGGGTGACGGCCGATTGAACAACACACAATCGATCAATTCATCTATCACTTTTTATCTTTTATCTTTTCTCCTTAACCCTAGTTCTCCTTCTTCCTCGTTCTTCGTCTGTTCTTCTTGTTGCAGGGCGATGAACCTCGAGGCCCTAGGGGCGGTCAGGCCGACCTAGGGCAGCCCATAGCCACCGCGCGCCCTGACGGGGTCCCTCCCAGGTGTGTGGGGTTTCGGGTCCTCAAAAGCACCCGTCGGATTGCTTGCGTACCGCGCTTCTGGACGGGTCTCCTTCGACGTGAGCTGCGGTGCATCACCCCCGGTGTTGAGGGTACACGGTGATGTGTTCGTGTGCGAACGCACTTTTTGGCGACTCCTCTGTGGAATGAAGCTTTGAACGGTCTCCAGCCCGTTCTTGCTACGAAGAGATCATCATCTAGGGTTTGCAATCTACAAAGGTAATATGAATACCCAATTCCCTACTGTAGATGCAAATAATTCATATGGTGTTACTAGATCGTTCAATGAGTATACTCTATCGGCCAGCCCTAGTTTGTTCAATCATGCATCTAATTACGTGCATAGGCCGATTCAAAGTAATTTACATGCTTCAACTTTTATGATACTAGTAACATGCATCATATGTATCCCAACTCTCATGCATCGGCAACCCCACAAATTTATATGCCGATGAACAACATGATGAGTTCGGTTAATCCAGTTGAAACACCTCATGTAGGAACTTTCAATAGCATGCAACAAAGTGTTTCACCTTTTTATTCATCGGCAACTAATTTGCAACATGTTAATCTGAACATGCCGGTGGATAGGGGAATTGGCCATGGTACTACTAGTTATTCAGCCAATTGCCATCAACAATCATATGTTACACCTCATGCTTCTAATTTTTGGGCACCATATGCAACTGAAGGTATTCATAATTCGGCTTCGCACCTTCTTTCTAATGACCGAATAAGTGAAAATTCTATAGGATCACATGTGTGTTCACCTACTACTGTAACATACCATGTTCCCCCTACACAATTACAGAATTTCGGCAACATCTCATTGCCGAAAGAGTCTAAGAGCATCGGGGGGCAACCATATCTAGACTGGGTAGTTGAGAACAAGCTTACATTCTCTTGGGATTTGTGCAACTCCATTCGAAAGGAACTAATAGAAGGCGGGAAGCCTCATGATTTTGCTGCAGTAAAAGCTAGAGTTGTGCAAATGATGCAGTCGCCCAGTGTTGTACCATCCAGTGCACCCCCTAAACAATTGCAAAGTTTTGGCACCTCATTGCCGGAAAAGTCGGAAAGCATTGGGGGGGGGGGGGGCAATCTCATGAGGAGTGGATGGAAATTGAGATGAAAAAGTTTAAAGCTCGCCAAGCTGAGACGTGGGCTAAAATTAGACAAGAGCGAGAAGCCTTGCAAATTAAAAAAAAGATAAAGTTATTGATTCAGGTAACAAAGAAAATTCGATTACTGGAAAAGCCGAATCAAGTAGTATATATTCAAAGTCCATCAAATCTAAAGAGGGAAGCATTTTTGAGAAAGGGCATGGAAAGCCTAGCAAAACAACCATGCTTGATTTTTCTGAAATTAATGGAACCTACTTCCCGCCCTATGAGTTTCGTGCCATAGAAATTGACGAGCTTCAAGGACAAGAACAAGTAATGTTGAAAGACTAATGAAGAAGGGTAATTTACTTGTTAGCAATAAAATCATTATAGAATATATCGATCAACCCATTACGCCATTTATAAAGACCGATAATGACTTATTGTTGCAGCCAAAGCTTTCCTCGTTGCTTTATTTAAAGTTCAGATTCTACATGGGTAGCTTTGCTTGTTTCATACTTGGCTTACTCTTGGTCTCAATTGAGGCATGCATGTTCTAACTATTTTTGTTTCAGAAACTTAAAGCCAAGGTTAGATTCTTTTCAGAAAACCGATGCTAGTATAATATCTTATCCAATGACATTGGTAAGAGAATGCAAAATAAAATTCATAGCCGAATGGGGTGATACAAAATCTGAACCATTCGTTTGCTTAACTCCAAAGCCGTTCTCAAAGCAAGATCAGCTAGAAAATAAAAAGTTTACCTTCAGTTCAAGCATGTGTGATCAAATATTTGATTTGGTGCTAAAAAATAATTACATAAGAATTCTTGATCACCATGTCAAGCCATCAATTCAAGGACGAATGTATTGTAGGTTGCATCATTCGTTCAAACATAATTTTGAGGATTGCAATATGTTTCGTCAAATAGTTAAATCGGCCATTGATAAAGGACGATTGAGAATTGCTGAAACACCAAAGGATGACCAGTCTATTCCGATTGGTCTTGATGGAAAAAAGTTTTTGCATCGGCTACTTCAAGCCGATCCATCTAAAGAGAAGGTAAAAACTACAGGTGACGAGATCATGCTTTCAAGTAAAGAAGTTGTTGAAGAGCACAATGAACGTAAACTTGAGGGCGAGAATTCCATCGAAGCTACAATGAAGACGCCAAGGACTGGGGGGCAGCAAGGAAATCCAATGATCAATGAAAGCAAACCAAAAGAAAACAAAGACCGAAATAAGCGCAAGTGTAAGAGATCAAAAATCACCTTCGCTGAACTATTGGATAAATATCAAAAGAAGAGTGAAGAGCAGAATGCTTATCGGCCAAACCATGCAAAGAAACCAAGATCACTCCCAAGGTGCAAATATGAGGTTCGATATTGGCAAAGTGAGAATTTCAATGCAACATATTCATATCCTTATTTTGGGCCGCCAATGCCAATGCCGTGGATGCCTCCCTATGCTCATGTAGATCCATATTCATCATGGGACATGTATGATACAAGGGCACATTCTCCATCTTATTTTAGACCATCTCACCAATACTATGCAGCTCCAAGAAGATCAACATTTGAACAATCACGCGTCAAAGACCGTTTCAATCATAAGGAATCGGTCCAGAGCTCAAGGAAGAAGAAAGAGGTGGTCAAGCAAGTCTACCGTGTTAAAAGAGATGGTCGTAAGAGTGCAACTTCAGATTTGATCTCCAATGAAAAAGAGCCAATTAAAGCGTTGACATTGGCTACTAAAGGCAATGAGACGAAGCAACCAATTATCGAGAGTCAAAGTGCCAAATCTGAAGAAAAGAAGTTGAGAGTGCACAAGGTAAAACAAGAATTGCCATTGCTTCAAGCAAAATCACAGCCGGGGTGCCCACTCGGCTTATTGTATTGGCGAAAGAAGGAATTACAAAAACTTAGTGCACAAGAGCTAAAAAATAAGAACATGGCATGGGTTCCCAAGAGGAGCAGTCAAAATAAAAATGATGTGCAACCTTCTATTGCAACAAGTGTTACAAAAGTGAAGAAAGAGAAAGATGGAAGCCCAAAACAATTAAGCCGAAGGTTTGCATCACCCCATCAAAATCTTTGGTTAGCACACCATCCATATTCTTCAACTGTGCCATTAACTCCTATGCCACGTAATTCGTCATCGGGTATGATTGGTAACCCTCAATTGGCTTGTTTTAATCCATGGATGCAATATAATTTCTTACGTCATGAAAGGGTATTACCAAATCACTATACATTTGGTTAGTTACATTATTGTTGCTAATACAAAGGGGCTGAAATATTTTATTGCTATTTCATTTGTTTATTTCGGCTATACATACTTTGGTGGGTGAATTCTACATGGACCCGTGGTAATGGCCGATATTCATCTATCGCCCTAAGAATATGTCAAAGCATGGCCGATGTAGTATCCTAACATTGTCATTAGTTCAATTGGAGACCAAAACAAAGTACATGTTCATTGATGTTTTCCTAGTCTTTCTAGTACCATGGAGGTTATTTTTGATGGTTAAAATTGTAGCAATGGCCAAGATGTTGGTATTGTTTATATATCTCCTTATGGTGCTATTTTCTGAAGCCTCATGCCGCTTAAAATATTTATGCACAAATGATCAAAGCCGAATATGCATTGTCATTCGGATTGGAGCTTTGCCTTGCTATAGGTGCTATACATATTGAGGCTTCCGGCGATTCATTGTTAGTAGTGCAACAAATATCCGAGGATTATCAATGTTTTGACGAATCACTTATAGTTTATCTTTTGGTATGTCTAGATGCAAGATTTACCTTGGGTTGCTTTAAAATTGTTCATATATCTAGACATGACAATTCGAAAGAGTTGGCACAGCAAGCATCCGGCTACTATGTTAACCATGATGTATTGCATTTCTATCAATAGTCGATGCTAGGTCTTGTCAACATAGGTAAGGCCGAACCGAGGCCCACCGCTTCGGCCACTAATGAAACTTTTATGCAGGCAAAGTAAGTATTAGAGGAAGTTCATTCTTGATTATCTACAAAATCCTCGCTAAAGGGAGAACAATATGGTTCGGAGGATGGTTTGATCTATGGAACCTTATCACCGGGTTGTTATAAAAGTTGAGAAGTTTTCACCCAAGTTTGCATCGAAACGTTCAAACAAGCAATGGCCGATATATACTTATCACCCTAAGTACATGCAAATGGCCGATGGAGTGTTGACATCGTCCTTAGAACAAGCTATGCAGAAGTTATTTTTCGGCACACAAGCTTTGCTGAACAACAGGGGGGCATGTGTTGACACCAGATTTTGGCATGGTCGAAAACATAATTAAGAAGGCCTCAAATGGACAAGTGCTCAGTGAGAAAGTTCCGTATCGTCAAAAGGAGAAACTTTCATATTAGGGCCATAGCCATCCGGTCTCATCTCTAAGGCCAAAGTTGTGTTTGAAGTACTCAAATTTTATATTCAGAACACTATTCGGCCTATTACGCCCCCAAGATGGCCTCATATGAGAAAAGATCCTACACAGATTGTCTTCGTCTCGTCGAAAGGATCGATTTTGATATAAGAAACGTCTCAATCGGAGTTCGTATGCAAAAGTTACGGCCGAAAATGCGTGGCTGCATCAGGATGGCCGGACACTCCGGGAATAATCATCCGGGTTTTGGATTTCTCCGAGGATGACCGGACACTCTGGGGATGTTTGTCCGGGTTTTGGATTTTTCTGCCGCAGCGGAAAACAGCCGAAAACTCCCATAAGATGACCTTTGATAAAAAAACATTCAACATGAAAGTTGTTCGTCTCGTCGAAACGGTCAAGATTGCGTTTGGGCTCGTTTCCATACGAGATCGTTTACCACCACAAAAAACACCCGTAAGGTGCAGCCAGTTTAAACCGAACAGTTTTGGAAAGTTCGGAGAAAACAAATCCGAATTTGACTTGGGTTTTGGACGTGAATCCAAGCCTTTTCCTTGCACGGGAAGTCCAGCCGCCTCTTATATATCTAAGGGGTGACGGCCTATTGAACAACACACAATCGATCAACTCATCTATCACTTTTTATCTTTTATCTTTTCTCCTTAACCCTGGTTCTTTTTCTTCCTCGTTCTTCGTCTGTTCTTCTTGTTGCAGGGCGACGAACCTCGAGGCCCTAGCGGCGGTCAGGCCGACCTAGGGCAGCCCATAGCCACCGCGCGCCCTGACGGGGTCCCTCCCGGGCGTGTGGGGTTTCGGGTCCTCAAAATCACCCGCCGGATTGCTTGCGTACCGGCGCTTCCTGACGGGTCTCCTTCAACGTGAGCTGCGGTGCATCACCCCCAGTGTTGAGGGTAGACGGTGACGTGTTCGTGTGCGAATAGGTTCTTGCTCAGCCCGTAGCAGCCACGTAAAACTTGCAACAACAAAGTAGAGGACGTCTAACTTGTTTTTGCAGGGCCTGTTGTGATGTGATATGGTCAAGACATGATGCTATATTTTAGTATGAGATGATCTTGTTTTGTAACCGAGTTATTGGCAACTGGCAGGAGCCATATGGTTGTCGCTTTATTGTATGCAATGCAATCGCCCTATAATTGCTTTACTTTATCACTAAGCGGTAGCGATAGTCGAGAAGCAATAGTTGGCGAGACGACAACGATGCTACGATGGAGATCAAGGTGTCGGCGCCGGTGATGATGGTAATCATGGCGGTGCTTCGGAGATGGAGATCACAAGCACAAGATGATGATGGCCATATCATATCACTTATATTGATTGCATGTGATGTTTATCCTTTATGCATCTTATTTTGCTTTGATTGACGGTAGCATTATAAGTTGATCTCTCACTGAATTTCAAGGTAAAAGTGTTCTCCCTGAGTATGCACCGTTGCCAAAGTTTATCGTGCTGAGACACCACGTGATGATCGGGTGTGATAAGCTCAACGTTCATCTCCAACGGGTGCAATCCAGTTTTGCACACGCAGAATACTCGGGTTAAACTTGACGAGCCTAGCATATGCAGATATGGCCTCGGAACACTGAGACGGAAAGGTCGAGCGTGAATCATATAGTAGATATGATCAACATAGTGATGCTCACCATTGAAAACCACTCCATTTCACGTGATGATCGGTTATGGTTTAGTTGATTTGGATCACGTGATCACTTAGATGATTAGATGGATGTCTATCTAAGTGGGAGTTCTTAAGTAATATGATTAATTGAACTTAAATTTATCATGAACTTAGTACCGATGATTTTGCTTGTCTATGTTGTTGTAGATAGATGGCCCATCTTTGTTGCTCTGTTGATTTTTAATGCGTTCCTTGAGAAAGCAAAGTTGAAAGATGATGGTAGCAATTACACGGACCGGGTCCAGAATTTGAGGATTATCCTCATTGCTGCACAGAAGAATTACGTCCTGGAAGCACCGCTAGGTGCCAGACCTGCTGCAGGAGCAACACCAGATGTTATGAACGTCTGGCAGAGCAATGATGATGACTACTCGATAGTTCAGTATGCCATGCTTTACGGCCTAGAACCGGGACTTCAACGACGTTTTGAACGTCATCGAGCATATGAGATGCTCTAGGAGTTGAAGTTAATATTTCAAGCAAATGCCCGGATTGAGAGATATGAAGTCTCCAGTAAGTTCTACAGCTGCAAGATGGAGGAGAATAGTTCTGTCAGTGAGCATATACTCAGCATGTCTGGGTATAACAATCACTTGATTAAACTGGGAGTTAATCTTCCGGATGATAGTGTTATTGACATAATTCTTCAATCACCGCCACCAAGCTACAAGAGCTTTGTGATGAACTATAATATGCAAGGGATGGATAAGACAATTCCTGAGCTCTTCGCAATGCTAAAGGCTACGGAGGTAGAAATCAAGAAGGAGCATCAAGTGTTGATGGTCAATAAGACCACTAGTTTCAAGAAAAAGGGCAAAGGGAAGAAGAAGGGGAACTTCAAGAAGAACAGCAAACAAGTTGCTGCTCAAGAGAAGAAACCCAACTCTGGACCTAAGCCTGAGACTGAGTGCTTCTACTGCAAACAGACTGGTCACTGGAAACGGAACCGCCCCAAGTATTTGGCGGATAAGAAGGATGGCAAGGTGAACAAAGGTATATGTGATATACCTGTTATTGATGTGTACCTCACTAGAGCTCGCTGTAGCACCTGGTATTTGATAATCGGTTACATTGCTAATATTTGCAACTCAAAGCAGTGGACTACGACAAGCGAAGACTGGCTAAGGACGAGGTGAATATGTGCATGGGAAATGGTTCCAAAGTTGATGTGATCGCCATCGGCACGCTACCTCTACATCTACCTTCGGGGTTAGTTTTAGACCTAAATAATTGTTATTTGGTGCCAGGGTTGAGCATGAACATTATATCTGGATCTTGTTTGATGCAAGACGGTTATTCATTTAAATCAGAGGATAATGGTTGTCCTATTTATATGAGTAATATCTTTTATGGTCATGCACCCTTGAAGAGTGGTCTATTTGTGTTAAATCTCAATAGTAGTGATACACATATTCATAATATTGAAGCCAAAAGATGCAGAGTTGATAATGATAGTGCAACTTATTTGTGGCACTGCCGTTTAGGTCATATTGGTGTAAAGCGCATGAAGAAACTCCCTACTGATGGACTTTTGGAATCACTTGATTATGAATCACTTGGTACTTACGAACCATGCCTCATGGGCAAGATAACTAAAATGCCATTCTCCAGAACAATGGAGCGAGCAACAGATTTATTGGAAATCATACATACTGATGTATGTGGTCCGATGAATACTGAGGCTCGCGGCGGGTATCGTTATTTTCTCACCTTCACAGATGATTTGAGCAGATATGGGTATATCTACTTAATGAAACATAAGTCTGAAACATTTGAAAAGTTCAAAGAATTTCAGAGTGAAGTGGAAAATCATCGTAACAAGAAAATAAAGTTTCTACGATCTGATCGTGGAGGAGAATATTTGAGTTACGAGTTTGGTCTACATTTTAAACAATGCGGAATAGTTTCGCAACTCACGCCACCCGGAACACCACAGCGTAATGGTGTGTCCGAACGTCGTAATGCTACTTTACTAGATATGGTGCGATCTATGATGTCTCTTACTGATTTACCGCTATCGTTTTGGGGTTATGCTTTAGAGACGACTGCATTCACGTTAAATAGGGCACCATCTAAATCCGTTGAGACGACTCCTTATGAACTGTGGTTTGGCAAGAAACCAAAGTTGTCGTTTCTTAAAGTTTGGGGCTGCGCTGCTTATGTGAAAAAACTTCAACCTGATAAGCTCGAACCCAAATCGGAGAAATGTGTCTTCATACGATACCCAAAAGATACAGTTGGGTACACCTTCTATCACAGATCCTAAGGCAAGACTTTTGTTGCTAAAAATGGATCCTTTCTAGAGAAGGAGTTTCTCTGAAAAGAAGTGAGTGGGAGGAAAGTAGAACTTTGTGAGGTAACTGTACCTGCTCCCTTATTGGAAAGTAGTTCATCACGTAAAACCGGTTCTGTGACACCTACACCAATTAGTGAGGAAGCTAATGATGATGATCATGAAACTTCAGATCAAGTTACTACCGAACCTCGTAGGTCAATCAGAGTAAGATCTGCACCAGAGTGGTACGGTAATCCTGTTCTGGAGGTCATGTTACTAGACCATGACGAACCTACGAACTATGAGGAAGCGATGATGAGCCCAGATTCCAAAAAATGGCTTGAGGCCATGAAATCTGAGATGGGATCCATATATGAGAACAAAGTATGGACTTTGGTTGACTTGCCTGATGATCGGCAAGCCATCGAGAATAAATGGATCTTCAAGAAGAAGACAGATGCTAATGGTAATGTTATTGTCTACAAAGCTCGACTTGTTGCGAAAGGTTTTCGACAAGTTCAAGGAGTTGACTACAATGAGACCTCCTCACCCATAGCGATGCTCAAGTCCGTCCGAATCATGTTAGCAATTGCCGCATTTTATGATTATGAAATTTGGCAAATGGATGTAAAGACTGCATTCCTGAATGGATTTCTGGAAGAAGAGTTGTATATGATGCAACCCGAAGGTTTTATCAATCCAAAAGGTGCTAAGAAAGTGTGCAAGCTCCAGCGATCCATTTATGGACTGGTGCAAGCCTCTCGGAGTTGGAATAAACGTTTTGATAGTGTGATCAATGCATATGGTTTTATACAGACTTTTGGAGAAGCCTGTATTTACGAGAAAGTGAGTGGGAGCTCTGTAGCATTTCTAGTATTATATGTGGATGACATATTGTTGATTGGAAATGATATAGAATTTCTGGATAGCATAAAAGGATACTTGAATAAGAGTTTTTCAATGAAAGACCTCGGTGAAGCTGCTTACATATCGGGCATCAAGATCTATAGAGATAGATCAAGACGCTTAATTGGACCTTCACAAAGCACATACCTTGACAAAGTTTTGAAGAAGTTCAAAATGGATCAGGCAAAGAAAGGGTTCTTACCTGTGTTACAAGGTGTGAAGTTGAGTAAGACTCAATGCCCGACCACTGCAAAAGATAGAGAGAAAATGAAAGATGTTCCCTATGCTTCAGCCATAGGCTCTATCATGTATACAATGCTGTGTAACAGACCTGATGTGTGCCTTCCTATTAGTTTAGCAGGGAGGTACCAAAGTAATCTAGGAGTGGATCACTGGACATCGGTCAAGAACATCCTGAAATACCTGAAAAGGACTAAGGATATGTTTCTCGTTTATGGAGGTGACAGAGAGCTCATCGTAAATGGTTACGTCGATGCAAGCTTTGACACTGATCCGGACGATTGTAAATTGCAAACCGGATACGTGTTTATATTGAACGGTGGAGCTGTCAGTTGGAGTTGTTCTAAACAAAGCGTCATGGCGGGATCCACGTGTGAAGCGGAAAACATAGCTGCTTCGGAAGCAGCAAATGAAGGAGTCTGGATGAAGGAGTTCATATCTGATCTAGGTGTCATACCTAGTGCATCGGGTCCAATGAAAATCTTTTGTGACAATATTGGTGCAATTGCCTTGGCAAAGGAATCCAGATTTCACAAGAGAACCAAGCACATCAAGAGATGCTTCAATTCCAAACGGGATCAAGTCCAGGTGGGAGACATAGAGATTTGCAAGATACATACAGATCTAAATGTTGCAGACCCGTTGACTAAGCCTCTTCCACGAGCAAAACATGATCAACGCCAAGACTCCATGGGTGTTAGAATCATTACTGTGTAATCTAGATTATTGACTCTAGTGCAAGTGGGAGACTGAAGGAAATATGCCCTAGAGGCAATAATAAAGTTATTATTTATTTACTCATATCATGATAAATGTTTATTATTCATGCTAGAATTGTATTAACCGGAAACATAATACACATGTGTGAATACATAGACAAACATAGTGTCACTAGTATGCCTCTACTTGACTAGCTCGTTAATCAAAGATGGTTAAGTTTCCTAACCATTGACATGAGTTGTCATTTTGATTAACGGGATCACATCATTAGGAGAATGATGTGATTGACTTGACCCATTCCGTTAGATTAGCACTTGATCGTTTAGTATGTTGCTATTGCTTTCTTCATGACTTATACATGTTCCTATGACTATGAGATTATGCAACTCCTGTTTACCAGAGGAACACTTTGTGTGCTACCAATCGTCACAACGTAACTGGGTGATTATAAAGGTGCTCTATAGGTGTCTCCGATGGTACTTGTTGAGTTGGCGTATTTCAGATTAGGATTTGTCACTCCAATTGTTGGAGAGGTATCTCTGGGCCCACTCGGTAATACACATAACTATAAGCCTTGCAAGCATTGTAACTAATGAGTTAGTTGCGGAATGATGTATTACGGAACGAGTAAAGAGACTTGCCGGTAACGAGATTGAACTTGGTATTGAGATACCGACGATCGAATCTCGGGCAAGTAACATACCGATGACAAAGGGAACAACGTATGTTGTTATGCGGTTTGACCGATAAAGATCTTCATAGAATATGTGAGAGCCAGTATGAGCATCCAGGTTCCGCTATTGGTTATTGACCGGAGACGTGTCTCGGTCATGTCTACATAGTTCTCGAACCCGTAGGGTCCGCATGCTTAAAGTTCGGTGACGATCGATATTATGAGGTTTTGTGTTTTGATGTACCGAAGGTAGTTCGGAGTCCCAGATATGACCATGGACATGACGAGGAGTCTCCAAATGGTCGAGAGGTAAAGATCGATATATTGGACGACTATATTAGGACACCGGAAGTGTTCCGGGTGGTTTCGAAGAAAACCGGAGTGCTGGAGGGTTACCGGAACCCTCCCGGGAGAAATAGTGGGCCTTATGGGCCTTAGTGGAGAGAGAGAGAGGGCTGGCCTAGGGCAGGGCGCGCACCCCTCCCCCTCTGGTCCGAATTGGACTAGGAGAGGGGGGGGCGCCCCCCTTTCCTTCTCCCTCTCCCCCTTCCTTTCCCTCCTAGTAGGAGTAGGAAGAGGGAGTCCTACGCCTACTAGGAGGAGGACTCCTCCTCCTGGCGCGCCATAGAGGGCCGGCCGGCCTCCCCCTTGCTCCTTTATATACGGGGGCGGGGGGCACCTCTAAACACACAAGTTGATATGTTGATCTCTCCCAACCGTGTGCGGTGCCCCCCCCCCCCCTCCACCATAGTCCACCTCGATCGTATCGTAGCGATGCTTAGGCGAAGCCGTGCGTCGGTAGCATCATCATCACCGTCACCATGCCGTCGTGCCGACGAAACTCTCCGGTGAAGCTCTGCTGGATCGGAGCTCGCGGGACGTCATCGAGCTGAACGTGTGCTGAACTCGGAGGTGCCGTGCGTTCAGTACTTGGATCGGTCGGATCGTGAAGACGTACGACTACATCAACCGTGTTGTGCTAACGCTTCCGCTTTCGTTCTATGAGGGTACGTGGACACACTCTCCCCTCTCGTTGCTATGCATCACCATGATCCTGAGTGTGCGTAGGATTCTTTTTGAAATCACTACGTTCCCCAATAGTTATCTCATAGTCCAAACTATGAAACAAATTGATCAACCATGAATGCACACACTATTGACCATATATATCTCGGTTACGCTAAAGTCCCTCAAATATAGACACCTCACTCTTTATCTGATCCAACCCCCCCCCCCCCCGGTTCCCCCACACAAGTCGTTCTCTCCCCCGGACACGAACACACGAGCACATTAACACCCCCTCTCTTCTAAAGTCCAGACCCCAATATAGGTATCTATCACTTTGTCTCTCGGGCATGCACACATGTCTTCCCCCACTCTCTAGGTCTCCCAGCATCTCTCTTTCCCAAGCACACGCACTATGTAGAGTGTATCTTTCCCATACACACAAAATGTTGCCCCCAAACATCTATCTCCCTAGCTAGTTATGTGGTTCTTGCACACTCACCTCACACACCACCCCCACTGCCAACAAGCACACTTTGTTTCCTTGTGCACCACTCTCCTCTTTCTATCTCTCCCACATGCGGACCCGCCCCAGCTCCTTCCCTGCATACATATATGTCGTGACTCTTTTCATAGCTCCCTAATGTACCATTGTTCTTGATCTCGCACGTTGCTCTCTACACCATATATTCTAGGTCTCTCATGAAGTCCCTATCACACACACGATGACTCGCTTCCCTTGCGTCTCCGTACATAGGCCACTTTCGAACAACATCAACATTGTCTCCCTATCTATACGCCACTTATGCACACAAACGACCCCTCTCTCTCCCCCTCTCTTCCTCTCTCTCTCTCTCTCCCTCTCTCTGTTGCTAGCTCTCTCTCTCTCGCTCTCACACCCCTCTCCCACACACACTCGATGTCTCTTCCAAATAGTCTGCTCCCCGCCTGCACCCATGCCATCCCGCTACCACACATGCCTTTGTCTCTCTTTGACACACATGTCACACCATTCCCCCTTCCCTATAATAGGTTTACATCATTAGTGGTCTCTCTACTCCACATACACACACTCCCTCTCACACACAAACGCGTGCACAAACACACACAGACACGCACAAATACCCATCTATCTGGATCCTGCTTTTAAGACACACACCCTTGCATATTATCTCCAGCTCTAGGTATGTATATATCCCCCCTCTCTAGCTTAGATGCACACCAAAATTCTCCATCTCTATAACTCACACATCTCTCCCCATGTCCGCATGTGTATCTCACACACTCACTCTCTGATTATGTCTATGTGTCTCCACGTTACACAACACAAAGCCCCATGTAGTCTCTCTCTATCCTCCACACATAGAGACACATAGAATCTCTTATCATTGCCTCAGTCTCTACACATATCACACACGCACTCTCTCTCTCTCTCTCTCTCTCTCTCTCTCTCTCTCTCGCACACACGCTCAACAAAGATTTTTCCGTGAATAACTTACCATCTATTCATCAACAGTTGTGGCAGTACGGCGAACACAAGACGTGAAAAAGAATAAATCTACACATGCGTAGACCACCTAGTATGACTACTAGGACTAGAGCAATCCGAAAGCGCGCAGCTGTCACCCCGTCCTTATCGGCGACGGGAAAACCTTCGTTTTACATAGTCGAGAAGTCATTGTGCTAATGCCCCACATGCTGAACCGTTGAATAGAATGTAGATCCAAGTTTACGGAAATAAGTATCGATAATACGTTTGTATCTCCATACTTATATTTCTTCTCTTAAAAAATCGAGTTGGTGATGACGGTACGCTTGCCATCTTGCAATATAGACCGTCCAATCTATATCTGACGGATAGAAATTAAACTAAAAGATACCTGCACCTCTCTCCACATTCGCAGACAAATCCTTCCCTCGTTCATCCTTATCTCCAACAACCTCATTGTTGAGCAATTAAAAAAGGAAGCCTCTGGAACAAACTAGCATGGTGGTCGCTGCTGGCGTCGTCCATCCCCATGCCTCCGCTCAGTCCGACCACCAATCACCACCATGCCCCACTCCTCTGCACATTATCTCCTCTTTCTCGAGATATCATTAGTTTTTACACATGGGATTACTCCCGCATGGGTCAATCACAACAGGTGTTTTATAAAAAAAAATGCATCTTGATGTTCCATGCAATGCACGGACATCTTGCTAGTACTCCTACAGAAGACTTAGTTGGTGATGATGGTGTGTTTTCCATCCGTCATTTCTGACCGTTAGATCTACATCTAACGACTGTGAGGTAAGTTGTTGCCTTTTCTCACCAACATCCCACTTCTCTACCAATTTGCAAAAAAAAACCATAATTAGTATCTTAAAACCAACCACATCCCTGCTACCTCTTGAGCATGCGTTGTTTTTCCCTTGAAGAGGAAAGGGTGATGCAGCAAAGTAGCGTAAGTATTTCCCTCAGTTTTTTAGAACCAAGGTATCAATCCAGTAGGAGGCCACACGCAAGTCCCTCGTACCTACACAAACAAATAAGAACCTTGCAACCAATGCGATAAAGGGGTTGTCAATCCCTTCACGACCACTTGCAAAAGTGAGATCTGATGGAGATGATAAGATAATATTTTTGGTATTTTCATACTAATAAAGAATGAAAGTAAAGATTGCAAAATAAACAAAGATAGAATAGCAAGTTGACAGAAGATTAATATGATGGAAAATAGACCCGGGGGTAGGTTTCACTAGTGGCTTCTCTCAAGATAGCATAAGTATTACGGTGGGTGAACAAATTACTATCGAGAAATTGATATAAAGTGCATAGTTATGAGAATATCTAGGCATGATCATGTATATAGGCATCACGTCCATGACAAGTAGACCGACTGCTGCCTGCATCTACTAATATTACTCCACACATCGACCGCTATCCAGCATGCATCTAGAGTACGAAGTTCATAAGAACAGAGTAACGCATTAGGCAAGATGACATGATGTAGACGGATAACTCAAGCAATATGATATAAACCCCATCTTTTTATCCTCGATGGCAACAATACAATACGTGTCGTTTCCCCTTCTGTCACTGGGATCGAGCAACGCAAGAATGAACCCAAAGCTAAACACTTCTCCCATTGCAAGAAAGATCAATCTAGTAGGCCAAACCAAACTGATAATTTGAAGAGACTTGAAAAGATAACCAATCATACATAAAAGAATTCAGAGAACAACCAAATATTGTTCATAGATAATCTTGATCATAAACCCACAATTCATCGGACCTCGACAAACACACCGCAAAAAGAGTTACATCGAATAGATCTCCAAGAAGATCAAGGAGAACTTTGTATTGAGATCCAAAGAGAGAGAAGAAGCCATCTACCTAATACTATGGACCCGAAGGTCTGTGGTAAACTACTCACACATCATCGGAGAGGCTATGGTGTTGATGTAGAAGCTCTCCGTGGTCGATTCCCCCTCCGGCGGAGCACTAGAAAAGGCCCCAAGATGGGATCTCAGGGGTACAGAAGGTTGCGGCGGTGGAAATAGGGTTTCGTGGTGCATCCAGTAGGGTGTGTGCTATCTTGGCTAGCTAGCGGCCGCGAGCGCCAGACGGAGCTCGCATCCGGGCTGCCGCAAGATGGGCTCTGCACCGCCGACGGTTTTGACCTCGCCTTCTGCCGGCGGCAGTATTTGCGTCCCATGGCCGAGGATGACTAGGTGGATGGGCCGGAGTGTGACGCCCTCGATTCAATCGTACACTAATCATACACGCAAATGTGTATGATCAAGATCAAGGACTCACGGGAAGATATCACAACACAACTCTAGACACAAATTAAAATAATACAAGCTTTATATTACAAGCCAGGGGCCTCGAGGGCTCGAATACATAAGCTCGAATACACAAGAGTCAGCAGAAGCAATAATATCTGAGGACAGACATGAGTTAGACAAGTTTGCCTTAAGAAGGCTAGCACAAAAGCAACATCGATCGAAAAGGCAAGGCCTCCTGCTCGGGAGCCTCCTAACTACTCCTGGTCGTCGACGGTCTCCACGTAGTAATAGGCATCGGCGGTGGCATCTGATTCCTGGGCTCCAACATCTGGTTGCATCAACCGGAAAAAGAAGAAAGGGGGAAAAGGGGGAGAAAAGCAACCGTGAGTACTCATCCAAAGTACTCGCAAGCATGGATCTACACTACATATGCAACATTATCAAACGAAGGCTGTATATGTGGACTGGGTTGCAGAAAAGCCAGAATAGAGGGAAGGCCTAGTCCTATCGAAGACTAGCATCTTCTGGAAACCACCATCTTGCAAAAGAATCAGAGGGAGTAGAGTAGCATAACGTAAAGTAGTAGTAGTGTTATCAACCTCGTGGAGATCCTTTCTCGACTCCTGCGAGAAAGAAATCCTGAGCCATATTATCCAGCTTATCATCACAATCCAATTCTCATCACCATCCGATTCTCATCACAAGTATCCAGTTCTAGTTGTATCGATCGGGATACAACTCCAAGTGTCCGCTATCAGTAGGACAGGCTATGGATAGATGTTTTCTTCCTGCAGGGGTGCACCAACTTACCCACCACGCCGCTTAACTCCGGCGGGACACACTTTCTGTGGTCATGCCCGCCTCGCCAAACAATACGCCGCAACCCGACCTAGGCTTAATAGAGAGGCAGACGCGGACTAAACCTATGCCCCTGTGGGTCATGGGCCATCTCCTGGGAACTCCCCCATGTTGCGTGGGCGGCGGTGAGCAGACCTAGCTACCTCCTTCAACAAGGCAGCGCCACGCAGTCCAACCCAACCGCGCCACCGCCGACGATATTAAGCTTCTACCGATGCATACAACACGTAACACCCATACTATGCCCACGTGATGGTTAGTGCTATCGGGCGGAGGCCCCTCGGATCAAATATCCAAATCGTGAGTGGATTAGGAACGCGGTAACAAGTAGAGACTCACGAAGGTGTGACCTCGCTGTCTCTGCCTCGAGGACTTGCGGCAAGGGCTAGGAATGCCCGGCCACGCCTTTGTAATTATCTCGGGCACCTTCCGTGTCCGCCTGACTCCACATCACTTTCGCAATTAAGCTCGCGGGTACCCCTCAGGGCCAACACGTCTTTAGTAACAGGGTCCAGTGCAAAGTCATAGTAACCATAGTAACCGTGTGTCTAACACCAAGGGGGGAAACCTGAGGAATCATCCTTGTCAGATTCCCACTCGATGTAAACATCAAGGTGAACGTAAGAGGAACCACCCTCGAGGTTCACACTTGAAGGGTTGCACGATAGAGTCGTATCGGAAGTGGTTAAGCAGGAAATCACCCTCGATGACCATGACAGAATAGCTATTCTACAGAGATCTCATCAGGTGTGATGTGTGAGGTTCCACCCTCGGCACTCGATGGTAACTCTACAGAGTCGAGCAACAAAGGGGCGTGATGTGACGTGAGGTGTCGGGGCCTGGTCTTCGATCCCGTTGATCGGGTCTTCTGATAATCCAGCGGGGCAGTCGGGTCAAGTGGGGGGTCACTGATGGGTCTCTAACCAACCTATACTAAGCAGTTTAGGATAAGCAGGTAGGTAACAATAGCAGGTTACAATAAACAAGCTATGCAGCAGAATAGGAGCAAACAATAATAGAAGCAACATCTAATGCAAGCATGAGAGAATGGAATGGGCGATATCGGGATGATCAAGGGGGCTTGCCTGGTTGCTTCCGGCAAGGAGGGGTTGTCGCCGATTTAGTCGAACACGGTGACATCGGTAGTCTCGGGGTCTCCGGAGAGAAGAGGGGAGAAACAGTAAATACATAGCAAGCAAGAGCATAACAGGACAACAGGCGGAGCTAGATGCGTTCTAACGTGGTGCTACACGTTACCGGCGAAGGGGGATAACATCCGGGAATGTTTTCCCGAAGTTTGCATTTTTCGGACAGATGAAACGGAGGGGGAAAGTTGCATGTTCTCTATGATAGGGGCACGTGACAGATGAACGGAGAGTGTACTCGGATTCGTCTCGTCGTTCTGAGCAACTTTCATGTATAAAACTTTTTCATCCGATTTACGGATTATCTTAAATTGAATTTCAAAGTTTTAAAGGATTTTTTTAAAATTATTATTATTTTGAAAATATACAGTAAATGCTACGGGTACACAGAAGTATACCCAACATTGTGCATATGTGGCTGATAGATGGGGCTAGAGGGCCCAGTTGACCAGGTCAACAGTGACTAGTCAACCGATGAATAGTAGAAGTGGGTCCGCATGTCATTGACTCTAAGTTTAGTAGTTTTAGGAAACCTTGCTTAATTAACAGCGGGGCCCATTTATCATAGACTTAGCCTTTTTAGAACAACTAACTAAAGCTAATAAACAGAGGGGACCACTTGTCATTTGTTGTTATATTAATTGAGCACTAAAGTATTACCTTTTTTTGCGGAAAAATTCCAATCTATTCATCTTCAATCATGGCAGTACAACGAATACCAGAAATAAAAATTACATCTAGATTCGTAGACCACCTAGCGACGACTACAAGCACCGAAGCGAGCCAAGGCGCGCCAATCATCGCCCTCCATCGTCGGAGCCGGGCACAACTTGTTGTAGTAGACAGTCGGGAAGTCGTCGTGCTAAGGCCCCATAGGACCAGCACCCTGTAACAGCAACCGCCGATGAAAAATAACGTAGATCGGGAGGATCCAAACCGAAGACACACGAACGTAGACGAACAACAACGAGATCCGAGCAAATCCACCAAATATAGATCTGCCGGAGACACACCTCCACACGCCCACCAACGATGCTAGATGCACCGTCGGAACGGGGGCTAGGCGGGGAGACCTTTATTCCATCTTCAGGGAGCCGCCGCCGTCTCGCCTTTCTGAATAGGACACAAACCCTAACAAGATTGAAAAATTTGACTAAAAACAGAGTCCTCCCGCCGGCCCTTGCCAGGATCCACCGCGCCTCCATGGCCCTAGGGCCACCGGAGACGAGGCGGACCTGCGCAGGCGCCGGCGAGAGGCACGAACCCTAACTTTCTTTCTTGGAGGAGGAGGAGGAGGCGGCGAAGGAGGGTCACGTACCACTAATTAGTTATGGAATATTTGCCACACTTTGAACATTTTAGTTTGCATGTTTGATAAATTTGAATTTTGGACTTGATGTTTTGAACAAGTGGCAACTAGCAAGGTAATCATGATGACATGGCATGATTAGTGGGAGATTACTGTGGCATGAATCTCGGGGTGTTACAAATCTCCTCCACTACAAGAAATCTCGTCCCAAGATTTAAGTGGGGAAGTGATGGGTAACTTCAGGAGGACTAATCTTTATAGGGTTAATCATCTCGTGAACAATTCAGGGAATGTGACAGAAGTATCTCTCGAGCCTAAACTTAAGAAAACATCAAGAGCAAAGTATGAAGGTACAATAGGAAGTTTCATGTGAATGTACAAACGATCGATACCTGAACAGTGTATGAGAAGGGGGGCTCAGATCATTGGGAATAGATCATCTCTTAGAGGGTGGCTCATGAGAACACACAAGGTTAAGGGCAAAGGATACTTCGGAATTAAGGATGTACAGGAGAGTCAGGTTTCGATCCAGTGGAACTGTGGGTTATGGGCCCACCATGTGGGTTAAATGCAGGAAGGGTGGTGACATCTTGCACGGTCATGAGGGAAAGGCATGTCAGGGGATAGTCTGTCAGTTATGTCGCCAACAACGTTGGTACCAAGGGCGAGGGACGAAGAGAACCATTTTCCTGCTCGATTAAACGAGGCGGACCAAAAGGCGAAGTTCTCGTCCATCGGTGGTTACCGGAATGTCAACAGCAATAATAACAAGGTCTTACTGACCAATTGTACACCGAGGTGTTTACATAAGCCGGGAACTATTACTGCTTAGAACATATGGATCACAAGATAGGTTAAACAAAACAATGAAAAGGAATATGTGATTATTATGATAATCAGACCAATGGAAAGGAAAGATGTTTATACCCAAGTATTAGAGTATAACTTTCCCAAAGAAAGGCAGAGCATGATTGGACTCCAAGTATTAAACCGTTTAGACAAAGGGGCAAGGAATTTATGAGGTTTACACATACAATGGTGATTGGATAATTGATCAAGAATAGTTAGCATTGCGCTCCCAATGTTCTTGTTGATGATGGGAGTACCACACACATGTTTCGGGATAGTGTTGACATGGTCATCAGGGAAAGGTCGGACTTCAGATACACAAAGGATCCATAGGAAACAACTTAGAAAATAAGTCATACAATTTCAGCAAACAAAAGATGAGGGTGTGGCCGACGGGCTCATCAACAATCCATCGACATGTCAAAAAGGGTGTATTACCAAAATTATGTGAACAAGTTTGTGTTGGGGAAGGCAAGAATGTTGTCGATGATAACTTAAATCATCGAGGGGCAAGGATTGTATTTCTCATCATGAATTCGATTGATATCCTGGAAGAGCTCAGAATGTTGATGATGATCACGAAACATTTGTCGAGAGATTTCATGAAGATGTAATCGATCGGCGATGACATCAAGTCAAAGGAATGATGAAGCGAAAGGTTATTGGAACCACGGGTACGACACAAACTCGAAATTAAGCTTGCTATTCAAGACAAAATGATATGACGAGGAAAGTCGATGTAGGATTAGCTCATCGTCAAAAATTGTGCTCCGGGAAGAAGGATCAGGTAGCACAGTTAAAAGTTGACATGATAAAAATATAGCCGATCAGGCTAGGAATGATGTTATGGGGTATAAAACTTCCCAATATCAGATACTAGGTGTAATGCCGGAAGGTAAATCGGAGTAGAGGTTGGACGGGGGAATGATTTGCAGAGGATAAGTATTTTAACTTATCCGGTAAATGTAATCAAGGAGGAAATATGGTCGGAACCACGATTGCAAAGGATCAATTCATAGATACAAGCTGAGCTTGTACCAAAGAAATAATTATTTTTATGAGCAGCTTCCATGATAAGTTCTACATCGGTTCCATGGGCATGAACACAAAGGTTCAAGGTCGACTCCCACTTCTTCAATAGATAACCTTTCATTCACTCCTCGTTTTCGAAGAATTTGTAGTGCATAGGATTTATCTGGCGAAGTACCAGAAGAGTAAGACTCGTGAGAACTCTCGGGTTCCCACGGATTATGGAAGGCATAAGTTCAACCCATCAGGGCATTTTAGGAACCTATTCCACAACGCCAAGAGTGAATAACACAAGCTCGAAGGCAGAGCATGGTTGAGAAGGCAGAGAATACAACTTACCAAAGGCAATATGTATCAGAGGAAGAGCGCACAAAATTTTGAATATGAAGGAAACTGCCGGATAATAATCCAACAAAGGATTCAGCGGTCCTTAATGGATCTGATGTGAGTATCAGTACTCAATCAGAAGAAGGAAGGAATGCAAAGGCATTGGATTATAGAAACATCTGAATAATTCGATGCTTGAGTACAAAGGAGTTATGATTTCAAGTCGAAGGATCAGAAGCAGAGGCTCTGATGAAAAGGTGAGTAAGTTGAATAGACTTAAATATGGCCCCGATCAAGTCTTGATTGGGCAAGAACCAGCTCATAACCGGAGCCATGTCGAAGCCGGAAAGAAAATTTCCAAGGATTAATTGATGATTGCGAGTATTTTCTCACACGTTGAATCCATAGGATTAGAATGACAGCCACAAATAATTTTAAAGAATATTGCTAGACATATGGAATTAATCCTAATGCAAGTGCAAGGAAAATCAAGAGCAATAGGCTGCAGAGGATTTTTCGGAAGATCACATAGTATTTCCAAGTATTTTGGAAATCATGTGAACAACTTGGGATGAACGGGTTTAGCGAATTATCCGTAGTGCAAAAAGAAACCGCAAGGCAGAAGGCACAAAGGATTCTCGAAACACCGGAGAGTACATCTTGTAATAATAGGAGCAACTGGGTATGAAGGTACAAGCGGCAAGGATGTCATTCACGGGGATTATCTGTGGTCAGGAACTGCAAGGCAGTGGGCACAGGGTCTCGAAAAACATTGAGGAGTATCTGCAGAAACTTCTGGCGAAGCAAGCGATCAGCGGTAATGTCGGGGCTCTCCGGGAGGAAGTAGTTACGAGATCCTAATGTTAGAGTTAGCAAAATCATTTAACCCGAATGGAAGAGAGATCAGAGTCCCAGAGTATAGACGAGGAATAAAAGATCCTAATACCACCCAATTGGCGACGTGGGCCCGTAAGCCACACAGCCAAGTTAGTAAAACGGTTTCGGTTTCTAGACTCAACTTCGGCCATGGAGTTGGAAAGGGGGATCCTACAGGCAGTCGGCTCTGACACCAACTTGTGACGCCCTCGATTCAATCATACATTAATCATACACGCAAATGTGTACGATCAAGATCAAGGACTCACGGGAAGATATCACAACACAACTCTAGACACAAATTAAAATAATACAAGCTTTATATTACAAGCCAGGGGCCTCGAGGGCTCGAATACATAACCTCGAATACACAAGAGTTAGCAGAAGCAACAATATCTGAGGACAGAAATGAGTTAGACAAGTTTGCCTTAAGAAGGCTAGCACAAAAGCAACATCGATCGAAAAGGCAAGGCCTCCTGCCCGGGAGCCTCCTAACTACTCCCCGGTCGCCGACGGTCTCCACGTAGTAGTTGGCATCGGCGGTGGCATCTGATTCCTGGCTCCAACATCTGGTTGCATCAACCGGAAAAAAGAAGAAAGGGGAAAAGGGGAGCAAAGCAACCGTGAGTACTCATCCAAAGTACTGCAAGCAAGGATTTACACTACATATGCAACATTATCAAAGGAAGGCTGTATATGTGGACTGGGCTGTAGAAATGCCAGAATAGAGAGAAGGCCTAGTCCTATCGAAGACTAGCATCTTCTGGAAACCACCATCTTGCAGCAAGCAGGAGGGAGTAGAGTAGCATAACGTAAAGTAGTAGTAGTGTTATCAACCTCGGCCGGAGATCCTTTCTCGACTCCCTGCGAGAAAGAAATCCTAGAGTCATACTATCCAGTTATCATCACATTCCAATTCTCATCACCATCCAGTTCTCATCACAAGTATCCAGTTCTAGTTGTATCGATCGAGATACAACTCCAAGTGTCCGTTACTGTAGGACAGGCTATCGATAGAGTTTTCTTCCCTGCAGGGGTGCACCAACTTACCCACCACACTCGTTTAACTCTGGCCGGACACACTTTCCAGGGTCATGCCCGACCTCGGCCAAACAATACGCCGCAACCCGACCTAGGCTTAATAGAGAGGCCAGCACGCCGGACTAAACCTATGCCCCCAGGGGTCATGGGCCATCTCCCCGGGAACTCCTGCATGTTGCGTGGGCGGCCGGTGAGCAGACCTAGCTACCTCCTTCAACAAGGCAGGCGCTTACGCAGTCCAACCCGGCGCGCGCCGCTCAGTCGCTGACGTCTATTAAGCTTCGGCTGATGCATACAACGCAGAACGCCCATACTATGCCCACGTGATGGTTAGTGCTATCAGGCCAGAGGCCCCTCGGATCAAATATCCAAATCATAGTGGATTAGGAACGCGCGGTAACAAGCAGAGACTCACAAAAGGTGTGACCCCGTTGCCCCGTCTCGAGGACTTGCGGCAAGGGCTAGGAATGCCCGGCCACGCCTCGTAATTATCTCGCAGGCACCTTCTAGGTTCGCCCGACTCCACATCACTCGCAATTAAGCTCGCGCGGGTACCCCTCAGGGCCAACCCGTCTTTAGTAACAGGGTCCAGTGCAAAGTCATAGTAACCATAATAACCGTGTGTCTAACACCTGTGGGGAAAACACGAGGAATCACCCTTGTCGGATTCCCACTCGATGTAAACATCAAGGTGAACGTAAGAGGAACCACCCTCGAGGTTCACACTTGAGGGGTTGCACCTGACAGTCGTATCGGAAGTGGTTAAGGAGGAAATCACCCTCGATGACCACGACAGAATAGCTACTCTACAGAGATCTCATCAGGAGTGATGTGTGAGGTTCCACCCTCGGCACTCGATGGTAACTCTATAGAGTCGAGCAACAAAGGGGCGTGATGTGACGTGAGGTGTCGGGGCCTGGTCTTCGTTCCCGTTGATCGGGTCTTCTGATAATCCCGCGGGGCAGTCGGGTTAAGTGGGGGTCAGCGATGGGTCTCTAACCCACCTATACTAAGCGATTTAGGATAAGCAGGTAGGTAACAATAGCAGGTTACAATAAACAGGCTATGCAGCAGAATAGGAGCAAACAATAATAGAAGCAACATCTAATGCAAGCATGAGAGAATGGAATGGGCGATATCGGGATGATCAAAGGGGGGGCTTGCCTGGTTGCTCTGGCAAGGAGGGGTCGTCGTCGACGTAGTCGAACACAGCGGCATCAGCGGCAGTCTCGGGGTCTACCGGAGAGAAGAGGGGGGAGAAACAGTAAATACATAGCAAGCAAGAGCATAACAGGACAACAGGCGGAGCTAGATGCGTTCTAACGTGGTGCTACACGTTACCGGCGAAGGGGGATAACATCCGGGAATGTTTTCCCGAAGTTTGCATTTTTCGGACAGATGAAACGGAGGGGAAAAGTTGCATGTTCTCTATGATAGGGGCACGTGACAGATGAACGGAGAGTGTACTCGGATTCGTCTCGTCGTTCTGAGCAACTTTCATGTATCAAACTTTTTCATCCGATTTACGGATTATCTTAAATTGAATTTCAAAGTTTTAAATGATTTTTTTAAAATTATTTTTTTTTTTGAAAATATACAGTAAATGCTACGGGTACACAGAAGTGTACCCAACATTGTGCATATGTGGCTGACAGATGGGGCCAGAGGGCCAGTTGACCAGGTCAACAGATACTAGTCAACCGATGAATAGTAGAAGTGGGTCCGCATGTCATTGACTCTAAGTTTAGTAGTTTTAGGAAACCTTGCTTAATTAACAGCTGGGCCCATTTATCATAGACTTAGCCTTTTTAGAACAACTAACTAAAGCTAATAAACAGAGGGGACCACTTGTCATTTGTTGTTATACTAATTGAGCACTAAAGTATTACCTTTTTTTTGCGGAAAAAATTCCAATCTATTCATCTTCAATCATGGCAGTACAACGAATACCAGAAATAAAAATTACATCTAGATTCGTAGACCACCTAGCGACGACTACAAGGACCGGCGAGCAGAAGGGCGCGGCAAATCATCGCCCTCCATCGTCGGAGCCGGGCACAACTTGTTGTAGTAGATAGTCGGGAAGTCATCGTGTTAAGACCCCATAGGACCAGCACCCGCAAGCGACAACCGCCGCCGATGAAAATAACGTAGATCGGAAGGATCCAAACCGAAGACACACGAACGTAGACGAACAACGACGAGATTCGAGCAAATCCACCAAAGATAGATCTGCCGGAGACACACCTCCACACGCCCACCAACGATGCTAGACGCACCGCCGGAATGGGGGCTAGGCGGAGAGACCTTTATTCCATCTTCAGGGAGCCGCCGCCGTCTCGCCTTTCTGAATAGGACACAAACCCTAACAAGATTGAAAATTTTGACTAAAAACAGAGCCCTCCCGCCGGCCCTTGCCGGGATCCACCACGCCTCCATGGCCCTAGGGCCACCGGAGACGAGGCGGACCTGCGCCGGCGCCGGCGAGAGGCACGAACCCTAACTTTATTTCTTGGAGGAGGAGGAGGAGGCGGCGAAGGAGGGTCACGTACCACTAATTAGTTATGGAATATTTGCCACACTTTGAACATTTTAGTTTGCATGTTTTATAAATTTGAATTTTGGACTTGATGTTTTGAACAAGTGGCAACTAGCAAGGTAATCATGATGACATGGCATGATTAGTGGGAGATTACTGTGGCATGAATCTCGGGGTGTTACACGGAGGTAGGACGTTACTCGGGGATTTTTGTCCAGAGTAACATGTAGGTCCCACAAGTCATAACACCTAACTTGCCGGTCGAATAGAAGGCGTTGACTTAAGGGGCGACATGGGTTGAAACGTGCCTATAACGGCACTTTGTAGAGTAGTCGTTTCTTGGTAGGGCTGGTTGGTAAGGGCATGTACAATGGTCGATATGGTAGTCTTATCTTAAGTCTGCCATGTATGCAAGTGGTAGTAGTTTCTTGGCATTATTAGTGGTTTTTTGTAAGAAACAATGTACTAGCGACAAAAGGGGATTCTAGGTTGCGTTGTACTCCAATGAGTACTACTAGTGGTCGCGGGAGTGTATAGCTCGTTTTGTGGGTTCGATCCCAGCCGAATGCACGGCGGCCTTTTTTGTTAAATAGTAACTTCACTGCGAGCCAATATTGTACATTGGTAGTTTGACTTTTAAAGTTGAACGGACGTGTCGCACCACAATCTGGATGCACTGGATAGCCCAGCCACGTGAATGGGTTTTACCTCCCATCATCTCATGGCTCGCGTACTAGAGTAGTACTCCTATATATCAATTCACACGATGCAAAGTTTCTCGCCTACGTGCTCGCCCTAGCCGCACCTCGCTTGCAGCTTCCTCGTCAGCTATCATATTTAACTAGCGCCTCCCAATTAAGCCCGAGGAGCCGGAAAAGCCTGGCGCGGCATTGGGAACTGTGCAATATGGCTCTGTACGTAAAGTGCTAGTACTCTACTACTCTGTAGCTTGTGGCGTTGCACACATGGACTTCACTCCATTATCGACTCTATAAAATAAATTCCTCTTAACGTGATTTTTTTGTTTTGAAACGGAGTTAAAATCTTTGCCTCGTCTCATTCATAAAGAAGGAATTACTAACAAAGTTTGACGAGATCCATTACACCTCCACAAATGGAAGCAAAAAGACTAGTCTCGTTGTATCAAATAACTCAAATGTTCTGCCCCCGCAGTAACCATTGCTGATAAACATGCTGCTAGTGTGTGCGTGAGAGGAGCGGCTGAGTAGGCTAGCTACGCACTTGAATAGAGCACCGAGAGTACCCTCGCTCCTCTCACGCACACACTACGCATGTGTACTTTCCCTTCATTGATAGTACAGTGATGGTTCTAGAGAACTGTAGTACCCTCCACTTCCAACTGTAGCTCCTTGGCCCTGAGATTGAAGAGTTCAAAACTGGTGCACTATACTATAAGTACAGTACATCGCAGTACCAAAGTAGTACTAGTACTGCTACAGTACGAGTACGTAGTAAATAATAGCCTCAACATCACGGGTCACGAGGCACTACAACTATGCGTGCCAGCTTAATTTCCTTAGTGAAGGGACGAGGCCCTGTGGTTACTACGGTCTTATCTCCTCGCCAGTTCCCCTCCCCCGAAGAGAAGGCAATTCATCGTTGTTCCCATGGATTCACTAGGTGGTTCTCCTCCTCGTCGGGGCTGGAAGACCTTGGACGATGATCCTCTGGGAGAAATCGCATGCCACTCCGACGTCCTCATCGCTGCAAGACTCGGTGCTTCCAGCACCAACTTTTTTAAGACGGTGCTTAAACAGGCTTGGGAAAAGGCCATGCTTGTTGGTCTTCCATGCGTCCTCGAGGAGAAGGTTCTTCTATGGGACAATCCTTTGAACAATCCACCGCTCCCTGGCCATGGTTGCACATTGACTCCGCTAGAGTTGCCGACGTTGAGAGGTAGTCGGATTTTGTCCGATGAGCAGGTCAGTCATGGAGTTTGATCATGTCTATACACCTATATAGTGTGCAAATAACTTTGAAAGTTGGTCGTTGGATGAAGCCAATCCGACGGTACAGAGATGGCAAATCCGAGCACTACTGGCCGTTGGATATCATCTACATTCCACCAGATTCCACCACATGTACAATCTAGAAGATTCCATGGTTGAACTTAAGCATAATGCACAAACCTCAAAACACAAGCACTTCTCCTTTATTCTCTAGAATCTTCCATATCTTAATTGCCCAAATTTTTTTCTAAATGAATTATCACTTTTTGTTTTTACCTTTACAATGCACAATTCCATGAATCTTAAAATAGATTTTTTTATAAAACTAATTGAATTGATTTTGGATGAGATGAACTATAAGAATTAATCGAACATCTACATCATGCATATATGACTCAAAGCTTACATGCTATAGTGTAGTATTTATTCATATTTTGGTTACCAAATCTCATGCGTGCAATGCACGTGTACCTTACTAGTAGTACTTAGGTATTCCATTTCCATCCCGTAATTTCTCCACTTCCCACCGTCTTATATATAGGTCTGGGTCGGTGCCAACGAAGATTGGCTTGCATACCTCCGGCCGGATACCACCATCATTTTGCACAACATCCACAACAGTGCGGCTGTTCCCGTATACCCCTTCTCCACCATTGGGATCGGCCTTCCGGAGTGGTTGGGCTTGAATACGTATGATGATGCCTACATGACATTAAAGAAGATAGCAATTGCGGACCCGCCAACAAAGCGACGCGGCTACGATGATTACTGTCTCATCGTGGTGTTCGACATAAAGATTGCCATCAATGCAAGAGGTAGTAACGACAGAGGCCGCGACAGATTTGTACCCCTACACGTTCGAAGATGCCGTGCACCATCTAGGCCGCATCTTCGCGGTGACAAGCCAGGGGACTTGTTTCATTTGGTTGCCATCCTACTGTACGGGAGATTACAAACGGAATGCACAAACCATCATTTGCATCCCTAACGGCACACCATTATTTTGCAGGGACTAGTCATCCCCTGATCAAAATAAGATCGTCGATCCTGGATGTGCATTTGCATCCATGATTCGGTCTAACCTGGAACCTTGTAGCCGACTTTGGCATATTGGGATCAACTATCTTAGTAGTCATTACCCATGGTACCACTGATGTGCAACGTGGTCACACAATCTACCACGGTCGGACCATCACCATCTATCCAGGTATTCCATTTTCTCATTGCTGTGTATTAGAGTAGTAGAGTAGTAGTACTTGTTACTTATTTTATTTTCTTGACTGGGACATGTTTACTGTACTAGTAGTACAATTTAGTATTATATTTTTTAACCCTCTCGCCTTCTCTTTCATTGTTGTAATAGTAGGAGTAATTTTTACCTTGGAGGACGCGTATAGCTAGCTAGGCCCTTGAAGACTTGAACCCACTAGCTCCCACCATTTTTGTTTTTCCATGTCTTACCATCTCATTTGTGACACCCTCGGTTCAATCGTACACTAATCATACATGCAAATGTGTACAATAAAGATCAAGGACTCATGGGAAGATATCACAACACAACTCTAGACACAGATTAAAATAATACAAGCTTTATATTACAAGCCAGGGGCCTCGAGGGCTCGAATACATAAGCTCGAATGCAAACGAGTCAGCGGAAGCAACAATATCTGAGTACAGACATAAGTTATACAAGTTTGCCTTAAGAAGGCTAGCACAAAAGCATCTACGATCGAAAAGGCAAGGCCTCCTACCTGGGAGCCTCCTAACTACTCCTGGTCGCCGGCGTCCATTAGGTAGCAGTAGGCACCCTCGGGGTAGTAGTAGTAGTAGTAGTTGGCGGTGGCGTCTGGATCCTGGGCTGCACCATCTGGTTGCGACATCCGAGAAGAATAGAAAAGGGGAAAAGAGGGAGAAAAGCAACCGTGAGTACTCATCCAAAGTACTCGCAAGCAAGGATGTACACTACATATGCATCGTTGTCAAAGAAATGGGTAGTATCTGTGGACTGAACTGCAGAATGCCAGAAGATAAAGGGAAAGCCTAGCCTATCGAAGACTAGCATCTTCAAGCAGCTCCAAGCATCTTGCAGCATCGGAAGAGATAAGAGTGGCATATTATAATATTAATATGTTGTAACCTCGCCTAGAGATCACTTCCTAGACTCCTTGCGAGAAAACAAAGCTGTGACCTGGTAACCTTGATTTCTTTCGGAACGTCATTATCCCGGAGCCATCATTTCCATTACATGCCTCAGCATCAAGTTCTAGTTGTATCGATCGGGATACAACTCTGAGTGTCCGTTATCGTAGGACACGCTATCGGTAGATGTTTTCTTCCCTGCAGGGGTGCACCAACTTACCCACCACGCTCGCTTCTCTGGCCGGACACACTTTACTGGGTCATGCCTGGCCTCGGCCAAACGATATGCCGCAACCCGACTGAAAACTTAACAGAGAGGTCAGCACGCCGGACTAAACCTATGCCCCAGGGGTCTTGGGCCATCGCCATGGACGCTCCTGCATGTTGCGAACGCGGCCGGTGAGCAGACCTAGCTACCTCCTTAAAAAGGCAGGTGCTTACCAGTCCAACCAGGCGCACGCCGCTCAGTCAGATGACGTCTATTAAGCTTCGGCTGATGCATATGACGCAGAATACCCATACTATGCCCACGTGATGGTTAGTGCTATCAGGCCAGATGCCCCTCGGTTCAAATACCCAAATCGTAGTGGTTTAGGAACGCACAGTAACAAGCAGAGACTCACAAAAGATGTGACCCCGTCGCCCTATCTCGAGGTCTTGCGGCAAGGGCTAAGAACCCCGCCACGCCTCATAATTATCTCGCGGGCACCCTCCAGGTCAACCCGACTCCTCATCACTCACAAATCTTTTCACGCAGGTACCCCTCAGGGCCGACCCGTCTTTAGTAACATGGTTCAGTGTAAAGTCATGGTAACCATAGTAACCGTGTGTCTAACACCAAGGGGGAAACCTAAGGAATCACCCTCGACGGATTCCCACTCGATGTAACCGTCAAGGTGGACTTGGAGGAATCACCCTCTTTGATCCACTCTTGAGGGGTTGCACAACAGAGTCATTATCGGGAGTGGTCAAGGAGGAATCACCCTCGATGACCACGACCGAATAACTACACTACAGGGTTAATATTAGAAGTGCTGATGAGGTATCACCCTCGACACTCGATAGTAACTCCGCAGAGTCGTACAACTAAGGGGGGTGATGTGCGGTGTCCGGGCCTGGACGTCGATCACGTTGATCGAGTCATCAAACATAAAGCGGGGCAACTGGGACAAGATGGGGGTCACTATTGGATCTCTAGCCAGCCTATACTAAGTAGTTTACAATAAGCACGTAAGGTAAGAAAGCACGCAGCAAAAACAGGCTATGCATTAGAATAGGAGCAATCAACTACAGTAGCAAAATCTAATGCACGCATAAGAGAATAGAATGGGCGATATCAGAATGATCAAAGGGGGGGCTTGCCTGGAAGCTCTGCTGAAAAAGAAGAAGTGTCGTTGCCGATGTAATCGATCATCGGGGCATCATCGGTCTCGGGGTCTACCGGAGAGAAGAGGGGGAAGAAACAGTAAATATAAGCAAATAGATGCAACACTAAGCATGACATTACGATATGCAGAACTAGGGTCGACCTAACGTAGTACTACACATTGCAGACGGAAGGGGATAAACATCCGTAGATGAATTCCTGACGTTAGTCGGATTCCGGACAAAGGAAAAGAGGGGGAAAGTTCCATGTTTAGCCTGCTAGGGGCATGTGACAGATGAATGGACCACGTACTCGGATTCATTGGATTTTTCTGAGTAACTTTCATGTAGAAAACATTTTCAACAGAGTTGCGGTTTATTTTCTGCGAATTTCGAAGTTTTAAAACTTTTCTGAAATTATTTAAATTAACAGAATTAACAGAAAAGGAATATGACATCAGCATTGCGTGGGGATGATATTAGCAGTCAACAGACTTGCTGACCAGGTCAAACCTGACCTGTGGGTCCAGTGGGACCCGCATGTCATAGACAGAGAGCTAACAGAGCTTTAAAACTAACTAAATAGAGTTATTTAGCAGGTAGGTCCCGCCTGTCATAGACTAATTAACTAAACTAATTAGTTTTAATTATTAAAACGTTTTAATTAGAGGATTAAGTGGTGGGGCCTGCACGTCAGCATCACAGAGACGCCCATCAGCACATTGACTGGTCAAACCAGTCAACAGGACCCACCAGGCCCACACGTGAGCCTTACAGGGGAGGCCACGCGGCGCCATGTCAGAAGCCGGTGCCGCAGTTACTCTGGAGACCATTTCGCACGACGGGGGTGGTCAGAAATCGACGTCCGGCGGCCAAAACAATGGTGGTTGGTCGCGTTCGAACGGGAGCAACGTTCCGCCTCGATCGACGGCACGAGCGCGAGCTAAAATGGCCAGTGCCGAGCGCTAGGTCATCGTCGGCGGACAACGGAGTCGGTCGTCGGTGGAACTGGAGCTACACAGCATGGGGATGTGCACTAGTGGTGGCATTGGACACGCACGAGCTCCAGGAGCTCGATACGAGGCTCATCCGCGCGTGACAGTGGTGATGGCCACGGCGGCGAGCTGGTCGGCGGCGATGCGTGCGGGTGCTAGCGGAGTAGTGGCTACGGGCGGCGAACAACACCATAGAGAGAGATGAAAGGAGTGGGTTCTCACCGGGAGAGCACACGGTGGCCCGGTGAACGCTTAGGAGCAGCAGAGGACGACGCCGGAGACGAAGAAGAACTACGGCAGCCGGAGATGGGGACGAAGGGGAAACGGTGTTGCAGCGCCTTCTAGCTCCAGCAGAGGCCACCACTCAAAGGAGTCAACCTCGGCGGAGCTCACCGACAGGGTCAGTGGGCGCGGGGCCGCCGGTGGCCGGGACAACGACGGAGGGCGGCGGCGACCGTGCTCGGGTGTCGACGGGGAACGAGGGGGAGAGGAAGTGAGCGGGGGATGGATCTAGGAGGAGGGAAGGCGAGTGGGGGAGTGGGAGTGGTGGTAGGTGAGGGGGACTTGAGGCGTCTGGGGTGGCCTTATCCCCTCGATGCCGGTGAGCTGGTGTGGCTGCGGGCGCTCGGTCGTGCCCCGATCGGTTGTACAGGGAAGGCGACCGTGGAGGCAGGCTGGCTCGGGTGAGGGTAGGTGGGCCGGCCCAGGTAGGTTAGGTCCAGGGGCAGGGGCCTCCTTTCCTTTTTTTGTATTAGATTTACTTTTTCTTCTTAAAGTATGTGTTTCAAATAATTTAGGACATTTAAACACTTTGCAAAAAAATGTTGGTTCACCAGCAATATTAAGAAAGGATTATTTGCACATGATCAACATTTTAGTTTTCATGTTTAAGTAATTCCGAATTTCACTTAGAATTTGAATTTGATTTTGACTGGAATTTCAAGTGGGATATTGATCAAAGTAACTAAGCACTGTTATAATGATTTGCTTGATCTCAAGGAATACTGTAGCATCATGACACCGGGGTGTTACATCATCCATGTAGCCAAGAGTAGCTATATATAATAAGCCGGTTATTTTACTTCCTCTATACCGGAGTAGTACTATTTGTCGCATGCAAGACATCGGCCGCCATATTTGAGCACAACATTATTATGCATGGACATTGACTATGTACGTCACCATGTGTCCAGATCTGAGATGCCGCATGTACCAGATGAATGGCCCCGAGTTCGACCCCAGTGATGCTACGTGGGTGCCGAGGAACACTCTTGGAGAGTACTCACTTTTCATTGGGGACAACTACCCCATTGTGATGCGGATGCCACCTTATGTGCACAACAATGAAGGCCTGCCGTTCATGAAGCATGGTTGTGTCTTCAGTGCGCACCGCCGGATGAACGACATGCTGGGACATGCTATCCCTAATTTATGCTGCTTCAGCTTGGATGAGTCTCCATTGTGTGGAACCGGACTAGAAAGTTGCAACAATGATTCCCGTTGCCCACCGCTATGGATCGTGCCATCCATGAAGAACACCTGGGACTAGAACCTGGAGGAGGACATGTAGCCCATATATAACGTGTAAGTGGAGTATGGTAAATTGTGAACAGTAGCACTATGAATATATGTAGACTAGTTGTGCACAAATTTATCACATGAAGTGGAGATGAACTTGTGTGGCATACTGGCATTTGTCCTCTAGAATTTATTACTATTGAATGTCTTATGTGTACGTGCAACTTGTGTGGTTGTTGCACGGGCTCCAACACGCTCTTTGAGAAAAACAGGTGGCACAACTTTGGATATAGGTGACGTGGCGGCATCATACAGTAGCATCGTTCGCTATAGTTGTACTCATACTAGGACAACAACTCCTATAGAACCTTGCGCTTGGCTCTTTGCCTCTTCGGGAGGTTCAATAGTTCGTACTCATGTGAACCTTGCACTTGGCTTTTCGCCTCTTCGGAAGGTCCAACAATGATGATACTATAGTACAATATGCATCTGGCAATCTGACACCGATTGAACTGCTGCACGTCCACCGCGAGGGCGAGGGCGAGGGAGACGACGCTGTAGTCAAAACCCTCTCCTTGTCCTGCGAGCCACCGTGTGCGTGGGCGAGGGAGAGGGCGTACTAAGCAAACTTCTCCTTGTCCGGCAAGTTGACGCATCAAAGAAGTACTAGTACTAGTCCATACTGCGTCCATTCCGGTTAATATGGCTTAATTTGAAACGAGAAAAATACACTAGTTGTTAACGTATGTAACAATACGCTCTTTATGGTCACTATATAGTTTTGCGGTCATTATACGATCACTAGCTCATCGTAGAGCACCGTATTGCACCCTACTGACCGGCCACATAGTCGACGTGGCACTTTGTTGACTAGTTAAATTAACACCTGGTTTCTGGGTCCCACCTGTCAGTTGGCAGAGCAAAGAAATCAGTTAAACAAAAGTTTACGCAGGCGTGATACGAGTCCAACCCTTGCGCGCGAACCACCCTGGCTGTGTATGTGAGTGCATGCACTTGTACTCCCTCGGTCTTCCAACAAAGAGTGTACATCGGCTCAAAAACAAAGAGTGTACATCTACACTTCCAATGCATTTAGCCTTTCATCTAATCGATATTGATTGACTAATGCACCAACTTGTGCTCTAGCTATAGGCTACATGTCTATCCTTAATTACAGCATGCAACAACCTTCATTTAATCTTCTTCTCTCAATGGTCATATGCACACATAAGTCTGCTACTTTTGGGCCTTAATTATGCCAGGAAGTTCCGGTTCATCCTGGTCATTGTTGAGCACTTGAGCTTGAGCGTGTGTGTTGCATCATGTGTTGTGTGCCGCATGGATGCGTGAGCGTTGCGTGCGTGCATGTGTACGTGTGAGTGTTGCATGTTGCATGTATGCATGCATGAGGCTTTTACTCCCTCCCATTGACATGTTCATATTTCAAGCTTCATTAAAATGTTGCATGCAAGAATTAAGAGATAACTCACCAATGCGTGTAAAAGTTCTGGTCATTTGTTCCTCACGCATGCATTCCAATTAATACGTTCGTAAACACAATTTTCTTGAGGAAAACGAGCCCATTATTAGGTACTTTCGAAAAAAATCTTCGGGCACTCATCATTTACTACTACATTGCTTGATGATTTTTTATTTACATATATATAAACCTTCGTCCTGTTTAATGGCCCCCTTCGTACTTAGTGTAAAATTTTGACCGTAAATTTAACTAACAAAGTGTCAATGCATGTCATAAAAAACTATACCATTAAAAACTATGTTCAAATACGAATCCAGTGATATGATTTTTGGCGAAATGCATTAACATTTTATTAGTTAAATACTCCCTCCATCTAGGTGTATGTCACTTTACGAAAACGAAATAATCCCAAAACACTTAGGCGCGGTGCATTAACTCCCACCTTGTTTCTTGTTTCTTGACATATCAACCAATAAGAGATGTGGGCGTGCATGTTTTCAATGACTCGAGACTACCAAACACGACATGCAGTGGTTAGTTCATTGCATGCAATGCTATTAATTAGCAAATAAACATTAAGTTCTCTTGCTTTTCCCTCCTTCTTGGTCACGGTGCACAACCAAAGATGACTTATTCACCTGGACGGAGGGAGTAGATGGTCAAAGTTTGACACAAAATACCACTCTACTAGTACTCCTACATTATTGGCGTCGGGTGCCTTGGCCAATGTTTCATCTTGTTGGACATGATGAGCGTAGAGGCATAGCGATACTGTAGATAGGAGGTCTTAGTGATCCATTATTCCCCATCCCGGTCAGAGAGAACTATTCAACTAGTCTTCACAGTGAAGTGACAATACAAGCTGCAGCAGATGGGGCACTTAATTAATAAGCTGAACCAGCGTGTTGGTGTTACTAAATCAGCCTTTACCCAAGATCGCCATCATGTTTGCTGCTGAGCACGCCACGCTTAATACGCCTACGCACCTCTCTCCTCCATTAACTGACATATGGGCCCTCATGAGGTAGACCCACATGTCATCAGCGTAACTATTTACACTCCGAAGGACGGTATATCCTGGTAGTAGTACTAGTAGATATGAGATTTAATGCACTTTCTTCCCCGTCTTTCACTCTTCTTCCTCCTCTCTTCCCCACCGTCGGCCGCACAACATTTCCCCCTGCTCACTGCTCGCCCGCCCGCGCCATCTTCCTTGGTAGCTCATGCGTACCATACCCCCCCCCCCCCCGCTCACTGCTCGACCACACACGCCATCTTCTTCGCTCGCCCGCCCAAATCCACTTCCCCGCTGGCTCGCAGACACCGAAAACCCCAATCACTCAGCGCCCTAAAAAACCCTATGGCAGAACCGACTGACATGCAGAGCCGCAATTGAAATTCCCTCCCAATGTTCTCTTGGAGCAGATCTGTAATCGTATGGACTTGCTCAGCACCGTCTGTCTGGCCGCATGCTCGGTGTCTTTATACCGTCTACTCGGCTGCAACCGGCCAGCCCTTTTTAAGACACCCTACTTGCTGATGCCCGGTCCTCGCAGGTGGCCCAGACACTGATGTCTACTACACAACCTTCTTCTTGTAGACGTTGTTGGGCCTCCAAGTGCAGAGGTTTGTAGGACAGTAGCAAATTTCCCTCAAGTGGATGACCTAAGGTTTATCAATCTTTGGGAGGCGTAGGATGAAGATGGTCTCTCTCAAACAACCCTGCAACCAAATAACAAAGAGTCTCTTGTGTCCCCAACACACCAATACAATGGTAAATTGTATAGGTGCACTAGTTCGGCAAAGAGATGGTGATACAAGTGCAATATGGATGATAGATATGTATTTTTGTAATATGAAAATAAAAAAACAGCAAGGTAACTAATGATAAAAGTGAGCGTAAACGGTATTGCAATGCTAGGGAACAAGGCCTAGGGTTCATACTTTCACTAGTGCAAGTTCTCTCAACAATAATAACATAATTGGATAATATAACTATCCCTCAACATGCAACAAAGAGTCACTCCAAAGTCAGTAATAGCGGAGAATAAACAAAGAGATTATTGTAGGTTATGAAACCACCTCAAAGTTATCCTTTCTGATCGATCTATTCAAGAGTCCGTAGTAAAATAACACAAAGCTATTATTTCCGTTCGATCTATCATAGAGTTCGTACTAGAATAACACCTTAAGATACAAATCAACCAAAGCCCTAATGTCACCTAGATACTCCAATGTCACCACAAGTATCCGCGGATATGATTATACGATATGCATCACACAATCTCAGATTCATCTATTCAAACCAACACCATGTACTTCAAAGAGTGCCCCAAAGTTTCTACCGGAGAGTCAAGACGAAAACATGTGCCAACCCGTATGCATAAGTTCATGAGGTCACGGAACCCGCAAGTTGATCACCAAAACATACATCAAGTGAATCACGTGATATCCCATTGTCCACAGATAAGCACATGCAAGACATACATCAAGTGTTCTCAAATCCTTAAAGACGCAATCCGATAAGATAACTTCAAAGGGAAAACTCAATTCATCACAAGAGATAGAGGGGGAGAAACATCATAAGATCCAACTATAATAGCAAAGCTCGCGATACATCAAGATCGTGCCAAATCAAGAATACGAGAGAGAGAGAGAGAGAGAGAGAGAGAGAGAGAGATCAAACACATAGCTACTGGTACATACCCTCAGCCCCGAGGGTGAACTACTCCCTCCTCGTCATGGAGAGCGCCGGGATGATGAAGATGGCCACCGGTGAGGGTTCCCCCATCTGACAGGGTGCCGGAACGGGTCTAGATTGGTTTTCGGTGGCTACAGAGGCTTGCGGCGGCGGAACTCCCGATGTTTTTAGGGTATATGGACATATATAGGCGAAAGAAGTCGGTCAGGGGATCCACGAGGGGCCCATGAGGGTGGGAGTGCGCCTCCCTGCCTCGTGGCTACCTCGAAGCTTCCCTGACGTCTACTCCAAGTCTCCTGGATTGCTTTCGTTCCAAAAATAACTCTCCCAAAGGTATCATTCCGTTTGGACTCCGTTTGATATTCCTTTTCTTCGAAACACTGAATAGGCAAGAAAACAGCAATTTGGGCTGGGCCTCTGGTTAATAGGTTAGTCCCAAAAATAATATGAAAGTGTTTAGTAAAGCCCATAAACATCCAAAACAGATAATATAATAACATGAATACTTCATAAATTATAGATGCATTGGAGACGTATCAGACACCGATTTGACGATCGTACGGAGGTTGCCGTGGTGCCCCTCAACATGCTACCACACTACCCGTCCGCCTGTCCTTCATGCGCGGCCACTACTGGGCGGGCATGAAGGCCAACTGGATCGTCCTCATCCACTAATCCGGTACTCTGTGGCATCTCATGAATATCTACACCCAGCGAGAGATCACCCTTCCATCGTTGGATACCGCAGCCATCGAGCCTCGCGGCCCGCAGAACACTCCTTCCTACTACGCATGAGACGCATCGAGCTTTTGGCTTGACCTCTTTTTGCTGAAGGTTGTAATCTGCGAAGTGACCACACCATCAGAAGACTACATGGATTATAAGCTCATTGCCTTGTTCAACATGGGATTAGTCTATCCGAATCCGGTCGCCATACATGGTTATGGCTCATCGTCAATCCTGTTGAGCCCCCATTTCTATCTGATGCTATAGTGCACGATGGCATCGTTTACCTGGTCGACGCACAGATTGGCTGCCTATACTGGTGGAATCTATCATCGTGTAATTGTTCTATCTCATCTCATCTTTACCTTATCAATACAACTACCTATTGATTGTTACACATTTAGAATAGATAGTATGTCTATAACCACATCATTGCTATATGTTCCTCTCATTTCCTAGATCTTTATGACCACACATGTTATTGTTAGAGTTGATATGAGAACAATTGGCATCTAATGATTGTTAGAATAGATATTATGAGTATAACCTCATGATTGCTATATGTTACTCTCATTTCCAAGATTTTTATAACAACACATGTTATTGCTTAGAGTTGATATGAGAACAGTAGTAAGTGCTATGGTAGAATACGAGTAGGCCCTGTCATAGCTGTTTTCCTCTCATTGTTACATGATGTTTGAACCATGAAATATTGCTAGAATATGAAAGCCATTGGCGTATTTTTTTAACTTGGGGTATGATTATGACCACGGCATTTCAATTCTCTGTCTATGATATGTGTCACTGTTATAATAATCTTAATTCCACACATACTCTGAACATGGTTGTATATTTTTGTCCTTTTGGTCTCCAATTTGATTTGTTGAAGCAGACAAAATGTGCTGGCCTTCATGATTCCAGGACCTGGAATCATACCAGTCAATGGGTGGTGGTTTATCGCTCATCAGCTGACGGCGGTCATTTTATGCTCATTCGCACGTACCAAATTGACCAAACCATTTCATCAAACCACATGCAGTACAATGTCTGGGGCGTTCGTAACTGTGATGAAAGTGTTGTCCAATGGGAATTATATTTTGTGTTATGTAGCCTACAAAGTTTGTCACACAGCCTTGTAACTTCTTACACCATTTCTAAATTTGTACTAGTCCTCTATACCGTATATTGCCCTACTCGTACTACTACCTCCCTCCTGGTTTATTGGTCCCCTTCGTAATTTGTGTCAAATTTTGACCATAAATTCACTAACTAAATGTTAATGCATGTCACAAAAAATTATATTGTTTGATTCGTATTTGAACATAGTTTCCAATGGTATAATTCTCGGTGACATGCCTTGACATTTTGCTAGTTAAACCTATGGTTAAAATGTGACATTAAATACGACTAGTAAGTAGTACAGTAGTAGTACTAGTATACGTCGGTCAAATTATTCATCATGTCCTCACATTGAATTGACGTGACAACACGCTACACGTGAGGTGACACAAGAGTCCCGATGGTGTGTTTGGGTATTGTGGACTTCAGATTTAGAGTACCACTTATTTGTCGAAATCTTTCATCGTTCACCTAAAACATTCGATTGATCATACATTGAGTACCATATAACTGGAATTAACCGATGCAAGTCCAAGAAGGATTGGCCGGTGCTGCCGGCATTCGTCAAGTTCGATCCCACGGATCAGGAGCTGATCGAGCACCTTGAGGTCAAAGTGAGTGCTAACAACACGAGATCTCACCCTCTCATCGATTTGTTCATACCAACCATCGACAGCGAGCACGACATATGCTACACCCATCCTGAGAAACTTCCAGGTGAGACACCGATCTGCCATCTACTTGCACAAACATATTCCTTTGTTTATAGCTCTATTTTAGAAGCAGACCTAGTGAAGCAAATACAATTTGACAGTTAATAAAAAGTGAAACAAGTGGCTGCAACATGCCAAAGATGTTATGAAAATGCCAACTACATATGTATTCGACAATACTGCAGGTATCACACTAAGTGGCCTAAGCAAGCATTTCTTCCAACGCAACTCCAGGGTGTTCAAAATGTGCACATGGACGCATCACAAGATACAGTCGGAGTGCGGCATGCACGTGATGTGGCACAAGACCGGCAATACCTTGCCGATGATGGTCAACAGCCGGCAGACGGGCAGCAATAAGGTTCTGGTGTTGCACACCAACAAGAATTCGACCAGCAGAGGACCAATTGGGTGATGCACCAGTACCACCTCGGGGACCTGGAGCAAGAGAAGGAGCGGGAGCTGGTCCTCTACAAGATTTTCTACCAGACGAACACTAGGGACAGGACTAAAAAGATTATAAGTTAGTTTAGTATTGGTACTTGTACTACCTGGTCGTTTGCAAGTTGGTATTGTTGTTAATGATCTTCTGGTATGAACTTGGCATTTGCTTCCAACCATCATGTCGAGGGTCAATGTGGATATAAAGAAGAATCATTTCTTTCGATACGAATTTTCAGGCACCTGATTTTTATTTGATGGGTAGCATAAGGACCTTCTGTTCGAATTCCCAGTTCTCCAATTTTTTTACATCTTTGAAGTACGCTGGAGATCCATCTGGTATCACAGGCTGATAGTTGGACGCAACATGTTAGAACTGGGCTGTGGCATGCCAAGCCGAGCTGTAAATTGTTAAAAGAGAGGAGCGATGGAGTTGGGCCTTCCAGAAGAGTTAAGTGTCGCGACCTCGATCGTGAAGCGCCTCCCATGGACTAAAAAAGGCCTAGTCCGTTATTATTAGTTGAAATATGTAAAATATTCCATAATGAAAATAAATATGTAAAATGCAATGAATTTATTCCACTTTCACTGAAAACCATCTGATTTGCATGAAATTCGTCTGTGGAACCACAAGACGGTTCTCCATACAGAGCCTAACCGTACGGAACTAGCAGGTCCATGGCCGTACGCAACCAAGTGCATGCACTTATTATCACGATGGAAAAATAATGTTGACGCCTGAGACGGTGAAACCCATGAAGTCTTCAATGTACTCAATAAACGAGAGAATTCTGCAAGTACAAACTGATAACTTGGATCCAGCAGGTATATTGTTTGTTCAGGTCAATCAAGTTTCAACTAGACTGTAGACTGCCCAGGCTTGGTTTTGTTTTTAACAGGCCCAGCCCATGAAGACAATGGGGCACAAAGATCCAACAGGTATCTACTGGCCTCTGGCCCGCCAGCGATAGTTATATTTTGTCTTAGAACATCCGCAGGCAGTTTTTTTTACTGAATCAAACACACATCCCAGTTCTGTTTTCCTCTTGAAACGCCATGTCCTACTTCCGTTTTCTAATCTCTACCTATATTTTTACTAGTTCATATACACATATCATTATATTGAAAATACATAAAGTTCCCTTTTCATATTTACATCCTTATTTTTTTTGTTTTCCCTCCCAGCGCTGATTTTTTTACCACTGGTTTTCCCTTAATGCAAATCAATTCTCCCACGTCTTATTTGCTCACAAAAACAAAACCTTTTTTGGCAAATCAATAAGTTCTTAAAAAATAAATGTTTATCGTTTCTGGATTACAACAGTTCGGATTCCACCGAAATATGCAATATAATGTTGAACTTTTTGACCGTGGTCCTGGGAAGAAAATGGGATGTAATAAATTCCTTAAGAATTAGCAAATGGGCTACAAATTATTAAAAAAATAGCAAATGGGCTCTATGTTGTCTGCCACAGATTTGGAGGCTGACTTGTGGGCCTACTAAGTTCATGCGTACACAAGGTTTCTCAAAACTTAGTCAACAATCGACTCTACGAGCGTCAGACCGTTAGATGTCAATCTAACGGCAATCATGCTTCTTCAGTCTCTGATCTTCCTGCTCCAGCCGCCCAAACCATCACCGGCAGAACCGCCTGCTCCCGCCTCTCATGGCCGTTGTCTTCCGGGCAGGCCTCACGGCCCCACCATACTCGCATCCCTGACCTAGCTATCCCTCTACTCACCCACACCTCCTGTTATTTTCCAGCGACGGCAGCCGAACCGGTCAACCCTCGTACTCCCCACCGCGTGGGCAACCACAACCAAGTCTTTCCCGGCTCCATGTAGTTCCCTTCCTAGGCCTCGCCGTTGTCCACCATCCTGGTGCTCTCAGTGCGGCATGGTCAACGTGGTTAACGAAAAACATCAATTGGAAGTGGACTATATGTGGAGACCGACAGTTGGGTCCACGACCGCACACAAGGAAATGCCTCCTTATTACGTGCAAAATAATGATTCCTCCACCTGACAGCTAGGACCCATCAAAAGGGCCTCTGTATTTCGTGAAAAAAATGTCCCCCCCCCCGTTGACAGCTCAGACCCACCAGCTATATCTTCGCACGCAAGTAAGTGCCTCCTTATTACACACAAAAATGAATACTCCCTCTGCTAGCTGGGACCCACCATAGTGGGAGGCTAACTTGTGGGCCTACTAAGTTGACGCAGACGGAGGGTTTTGTCAACTTAGTCAATATGAATGACTCTAGCTCCAGTGACCGTACGATGTCCATCCAACGGTTGTAGTGCTTCTTCAACCTCTGGTCTTCTTGCTCCAGCCGCCCAAACCAGCGTTGGTCGTGTCGTGTGCTCGTGCCTCCCGTGGCCGGCTGTGCTTCCGCGGAGGCCTCACCGCCCCCTACTACTCCTACCGCTAGCCAGGTCATCCCTCTACTCACCCACACCCCCTGTTATTCTGTGGCGACGGCAGCCTCACACCGTAGCCAAACCAGTGAACCCTCGTACTCCTCTCTGCGTGGGCATCCACTACCGCGTCTTCCCCGGCTCCCGCGTCGTCCACTGCCTTGGTGCTCTCAGCGCAGCGTGGTCAATGTGGTCAAGAACGACTTCCATCGAAAGAGTACTCTATGTGGAGTGGCTAACATATGGGTCCACGGCCGCAGCAAGGAAGTGTCTCCTTATTACGCGCAAATTAATGATTCCTCCACCTGACAGCAGGGACCCACCGGACGGGCCACCGTATTTAGCAAAAAAATGTTTCCCCCTAACTACTGGGACCCACCAGGTACATCTTTGCACGCAAGGAAGTGCCTCCTTATCCTCCCTGATAGTCGGGACCCACCTAGTCCAAGCGTACGCAGCGTTGTCATTCTGGTCGCAAACATGTACGTACATACTGGTCGATCGGTGTGTCTGCAGGCTACAGCGATAAACCATGGCCGAGTAAGGAAGGGCACGTGTCGTAGTAGAGGCGGACACGTAGCATGTACACGTACGTACAACCAGGGTGCAAGAAAGTAAATACGGCCACGTACGTACATAAGGGCGGGGTCTCGAACACCTAATCGCGCATACGTACGGCCAGGGCTCGTGTACATGGCTAGGTCGGAATGGAGAAAATGCATCATCATTTTCATCGGAAGGCAACGGAATCCGTTGTGTTCATCGGGAGCCAACCGGCTTGGACGGAATAGCCGATCGAAACGAGGCCTGGCATACCGCAGAACGGAGGAAACTACCTTGTGTTCAATCGCCTATGGTTGAAACGGGATCCTGTTCACTGGGAGGGGTGTGGCGTACCACAAAACGGAGGAAACAAACTTCTCTTCGACCTCCTACGGTCGAAACGGGGTCCTGTTGATCGGGAGGGGTGTGCCGTACAACAAAACGGAGGAAACGGACTTGTGTTGGAGCGCTACGGTTGAAACGGGGGTCCTGTTCATCAGGAGGGGTGTGGCGTACTGCAAAACGGGACTCCACGGGCTACTGTTCATCTCCATCGTCGACCTCCTCCATCCTCCACGGGCTACTATTCATCCACCGTCGACCTCCTCCAGCCTCCACCTGCGACTGTTCGTCCACGGTCTCCTGTTCATCCAGCCTCTACTGCTCCTCCACTGGCTACTATTCAACCATCCCTCTCCATGTTCAACTACCCCTCCACGAGCTACTGTTCATCCAGCCCTCCACCGGCTACTGTTCAACCAGCCCTCCACGGGGTCCTATTCATCCAGCCCTCCACGGGGTCCTGTTCATCCACCCCCAACCGGCTCGATCGATCGAGGTCTTGTTCATCCAGCAGCAATGGCCTCTACTACCACGGGGTCCTGTTCATCCCCACCGGGTACTGTTCATCCAAACCCCCAACAAAGCTCACTGTTCATCAAGAGGCAGCAGGTTCGATCGACTTCAGTTAGAAGCAGTAGCGAAGGAATTGCTCGATCGGGTTCAGTTAACAACCAGATCGATCAATTGCTCGGGTTCAGTAACACGTAGCCTACAGTGCAATCGCTCTTTTTTAGTAGGCGAACGCCTCACTCGGGTTCAGTGAGAGCCCAGTGCCTCGCACCCACGCGCATACGTGTACGAGAGAAACGCGTATCGTTCGGCCCTGATCACCCACCGTAACTGGGAACTCCCCGATATTTTCCTCGCCCTTGCTTCTACCATGGGTTTTTCCATTATGGACGGCCCAAAGAATGTCATGCAGCTGCGTCTCCGACCCACCCAGGACGAAAAGCCCATTTTCTGTCATGATTTTTTGTCATAGAAGTAGGAGCCCACCACATCTATGATGATACTGGGGTTTGTCACAATTATCATCATAGAAGTGTCATAAGCATGACATAATTTTTTTCGTTCGGCCCAAAATGTCACGGATGTGTCTTTTTTTTGTAGTGACGTCGCCAATGGGTGGTATTAGGATCTTTTGTTCCTTGTCCTTACTTTGGGACTCTGACCTCTCTTCTACTCGGGTTAAAGTTTGTGCTAACTCAAACATTAGGATGTCGTGATCACATCCACCCGATGGTTTGTATTACTCCTTTCTCGAATTAAGGACCAGGATCCGCTTCACAGTGTTCACTGACCGCAAGATCCTCATTTCGAGGGCATCCTGCCTCGTCACTTGAAGATCCCTCGCTCAAGTGGATTTTCTCCGACATTGATGTAGCCTTTGGTATGTCACGTGCATGTGTGCCGCCTAGTATGTCTAGGGTGTTCTCTTGTCTGAACTCATACGAACAACGTGTAATTGGCCCCGTATATGTATCTGTATGTCTTTAATGTCTACTACTTTGTATATACTACGCCTTTGCTCACTGTTCATGTTACATCATGAATGACTCCACACACTTGCTCCACTCCCTTGCTAAACTACCCCCTGTTGAATTTAAGTAGGAGGGTTAGACCCGCTGGTCATGGACGTGGTGGCGACAATCCACCACCGCCCGAATACATGGCCGGGATGATCCATCAGTTTGAGATGAATCGCCATTTCATCGAAGGAGTCATGGCTCAGTTCCCGCGTCCTAATATGAATCAGCAACCAGCCCTAGTGACTTTGCAAGACTTTGCGTGTCTTAACCCCTGTCATCTACCGCAGCTCAACCCAGCCCTTGATGCTGATGACAGGTTCTGTGACATCACTTTTGAGATTGGAGTCTGCTGATGTAGCCCCTGCCAACTATGTCACCTTCATGGCTTATTACCGGAAGGTCCTGCTGCTCAATGGTAGGACATCCACAGTCATTCCTTACCTGTTGGAACCGCCATCACTTGGTCAAAATTCCAAGCTGCATTCCGCGGGCCAATGTGGAACCACCATGGTTAGTCACAACGTCCCCGTTCAAATTGAAGGGTTGGGATTCCATGTTTCCCCCATTTTTTTGAAGTCTTCCAATATTGATCTCATTCTGGGAATGGAATGGTTGGAAACACATACCGCTTCTATCATTTGCGCCACTAAAACCGTCCATCTATTACATCCTTCTAGTGAGATAGTAAGCTACCATGCTCATCTTGTTCGAAATGCCGGAGCACGGATTTACTCCTTGAATGCGTTTAACACTTCTCCTCTTGTGATAATTGAAAACGCTCCAGTCGTTTGTGAATTCCAAGATGTCTTTCCAGAAGAACTACGCACTCTATGACCTTGAACTTGCTGTAGTTAAATTTGCACTGAAGTTGTGGCGTCATTTCCTTTTGGTGATTGTTGTGAGATCTTCACCGACCATCAAAGTCTCAAGTATCTATTTACTCACCTAGATCTGGATCTCCATCAGCAGTGATATGTTGAAACTTTTACAGACTATGACTACGATATTTCTTATACCCTTGGCAAGGCTAATGTCATGGCCGGTGCCCTGAGTCGCAAGTCTTATTGCAACAACCCCATGGCTTATAAAGCTCAACCCCTGCATGATGATCTCACTTACAGAGAGCATTCGGTCTACATTCTCGAATTTCTGAAAGTCCAGTGGTCCAATCATTCTGAAGATGAAGCCACGTGGGAACACGAGGATCGTCTTCGTGATGAATACACAACCTTGTTCCGCCTACCTCCTAAATCCCGGGACGAGATTTCTTGTAGTGGAGGAAAATTGTAATGCCCAGATAATTAAGCTACAGAAATACCATGCTAATGGTGCCTAGTCATCACTATTACTGTTGCTAATCTCACTTGATTCAAAACCGATTCAAATTTAAATTCAAGTTAAAGTCCAAAATTCTAATTTCTTAAACATGCAAACTAAAATGTCCAAGGTGTGGAAAATAATCTCTGGATATTTGTCATGTTGAAACCCATATTTTATATGGTATTTTAAATACCAAAAACTCAATAAAACATTGGCGAAAAAATTAGATAAATGCCTTTTATAATTTATAAAATATTAAACTATTTTATTTAGGAGTTAAACTTTTTGTGGTAGTGGTATAAATAGAAATACGAATTTACGAACTAAATTGATATTTTATAAAACTACTTTGTTTTAAAAAAGAAACTAAAAATAAACATAAACCTATAAAAAGAAAAAGAAAAGAAATTGCAGAAATGAAAATAAAACGCCCCTGCCCCATCCCAACAGGCCGACCCACCCACCTCACCCCGGTCGTCTCCTCCTCTCCCTGTTCACCTGACCGGGTGCAGCAGGCGCCCCCCGACCACCTCGACGGCCGCGTCGACGGGGGGATAAGGCTGACGCATGGGCCTCCCCTTGCCACCTCTCCCACTTGCTTCTCCCGCACTTCCCCCTCTCTCCCTTGACCGCCTCTCCCTATCTCCCCAGATCCCCTTCCTCCACCTCGCTGACGCGTTGTCGCCGCCGCGCGGCTGTGCCACCGCGCCTTCCTCGTCGCTTCGACACGTCCACGACCTTTGCTGTCATCCGCTACGCCGTCCGAGACAACCAGCATGAGCCGATACCCCCTCCATCACCGGATCCGCGTCACCCTCTCCCGCCTCGGCCATTGTCGATCTCCTCCAACTCCGGCCACCATAGACCCCCGAGCCCACTCGAGCATAATTTGAGGACCACGGTGAGCCAGCAGTCTTCCCCCTCGCTCGCTAGCTCGATCCCACTCCCATAGCTCAAACCCCAGTCGTGCCCGAGCTCGTCGCCGCGATGGTGCTTGCTGCCGTGGTCACTGCTCACTGAGCTCGGAGCCGACCACCTCGTCGTGCTCAGCGCCTCCCCCCGCATCCATTGCATGCGATCGCCACTCCTCCCTCTCCCTCTAGCGTCGTCCCAGCCAAGCCCATGCTCCGACCGCCGCTACGCTGGCCGTTGCCGCTGGCCGGCTCGCCCATGCCACCTTGACCGGATGCGAGCCTCAAGGTGCTATAAGATCAAGCCGCGTCCAAAACGGGCCTCGGTGGCCGTTTTCCGGCCGTCTCCAGTGCGTCGCCTCCGGCATGCGACCGCCACGCTGACGTGGCGCCACATGGGACCCCACTGGGCCACTGACCAGTGGGCCTAGGGCTCCCCTTTGACTATGTTGACCAGGTCAAACAGGCTGACTGGGCCGGTCCCAGTAGCTGGCGTGTGGGTCCCCTGTTTTAATCCAAATGTCCTAATTAACATATTTAATTTAATTAGTTAAGTTAGTGAATGACAGGTGGGCCCAGTGCTTAGTTAGCTAATAGATTAGTTTAAATTTTTTTCAAGCACCCTCTGTCAATGACAGGTGGGTCCCAGGCGTGAGTTGGACCAGTCAACTGGCTGGTTAACTGCTGATGTCAGGTGACATCATGCTGACGCAATAAGTTCATTTTTGAATTAAAATAATTTCAGAAATTGTTTAAATCTTTGAAAATTCATAGAAAATAAATCGTAAGTCAGATGAAAATACTTTCTACATGAAGGTTGCTTAGAAAAATATGATGATTCTGAATATGCCCTCCGTTCATCTGCCACGTGCCCCTAGCATAGCGAACATGGAACCGTCCCCTCAGTTTCATTTGACAGAAAAATGCCAAACTTCGGGAAAATATTCCCGAATGTTTTCCCCCTTCGCTAGTATCGTGTAGCACTAGGATAGGTCAACCCTAGCACTACGTGTTATCATATCGTGCATCTGTGTTACACGTGTGTGCTTTATATTTACTGTTTCTCCCCCCTCTTCTCTCCGGTAGGCCCCAAGACCGACCCTGCCCATATGATCGACTACGGTGTTGACGACCCTTCTTCCTTTTCAGCAGAGCTTCCACACAAGCAAACCCGCCTTGATCATTATGATATTGCTAATTCCATTCTCTCTCATGCTTGCATTAGATTTTGGTACTGTAATTGATTGCTCCTATATTCTGATGCATAGCCTGCTTTTGTAACCTGCTGTTGTACCTTCCCTGCTTATCCTAAATTGCTTAGTATAGATTGGTTAGTGATCCACCAGTGACCCCTCACCTTGTCCTAGTTGCCCTTGCTTTGTCTTTGATGACTTGATCAAAGTGATTGAAATCCAGGGCCCGACACATCACCTCACATCCCTTAGTTACTCAACTCTACAGAGTTACTATCGAGTGCCAAGGGTGATACCTCGTATAGCACTTCTGATGGTAACTCTGTAGTTTAGTTACGCGGTCATGGTCTTCGAGGGTGATTCCTCCTTCACTACTCCCGATAACGACTCTGTCATGCAACTCCTCAAGTGTGGACCATCGAGGATGATTCCTCCAAGCCCACCTTGACAGTTACATCGAGTAGGAATCCATCGAGGGTGATTCCTCGGGTTTTCCCCTTGTTGTTTTGGACACACAATTACTATGACTTTATCCCCAGAACCATGTGAAAGACGGGTGGGCCCCGAGGGCTACCCGTGAGAGTTACAGGTACTACAGGACTGGAGGGACAGGCGGTACCACCCCGGTAGAGGTGGACCTGAGTTCCCGACAGTCTCACACGAGACGGGTTGACCTGGCGGGTGTCCGGAGTTTTCTGCGTGGCACGGCAGGGCATTCCAGGCCCTTGCCGTAAATCCATGAGATGGGGCGACGAGGTCACATCAGTCTGAGTCTCTGCTTGTTACCGAGCACTCCCAAATCACTAACGGTTTGGATATGTGATCCGAGCATGTCTTTGGCCTTTTTCGCACTGACCACCACGCGGGAATTGAAGGAAATATGCCCTAGAGGCAATAATAAAGTTGTTATTTTTTTATTTCCTTATTCATGATAAAGGTTTATTATTCATGCTAGAATTGTATTGATCGGAAACCTTAATACATGTGTGAATACATAAACAAACACTGTTCCCTAGTGAGCCTCTACTAGACTAGCTCGCTGATCAAAAGATGGTTCAGGTTTCCTAACCATTGACATGAGTTGTCATTTGATAACGGGATCACATCATTAGGAGAATGATGTGATGGACAAGACCCATCTGTTAGCTTAGCATTATGATCGTTCAATTTTCTTGCTATTGCTTTCTTCATGTCAAATACATATTCCTTCGACTATGAGATTATGCAACTCCCGAATACCGGAGGAATGCCTTGTGTGCTATCATAAGTCACAACATAACTGGGTGATTATAAAGATGCTCTAAAGGTATCTTCGAAGGTGTTTGTTGAGTTGGCATAGATCGAGATTAGGATTTGTCACTCCGAGTATCGGAAAGGTATCTTTGGGCCCTCTCGGTAATACACATCATAAGCTTGCAAGCAAATGAATAAGGAGTTAGTCACAAGGTAATGTATTAGGGAATGAGTAAAGAGACTTGCCGGTAACTAGAATGAACTAGGTATGAAGATACCTACGATTGAATCTCGGGCAAGTAACATACCGTTGAATAAATGGAATTACGTATGTTGTCATTACGGTTCGACCGATAAATATGTTCGTAGAATATGTAGGAGCCAATATATCCAGGTTCTGCTATTGGTTATTGACCGGAGATGTGACTCGGTCATGTCTACATATTTCTCGAACCCGTAGGGTCTGCGCGCTTAATGTTCGATGATGATATAATATTATATGAGTTATGTGATTTGGTGACCGAATGTTTTTCGGAGTCCTGGGTGAGATCAGGACACGACGAGGAGTCTCGAAATGGTCGAGAGGTAAATATTTATATATATGATGATGGTATTCGGACACCAGAAGTGTTTTGGGGGTACCAGGTACTTATCAGGTCACCAGAAGGGGTTCCGGGCACCCCCGACAAAAGATATGGGCCAAGAAGGGAAGCGCACCAGCCACAAGGGGCTGGTGCACCCCCATATGGGCTGGCCTAAGAGGAGAAGGAAAGATGGGAAGGGAAACGAAAGAGTGGAATAGAATTCCCCCTTCCTTCCCTCTCCCCCCTCTTTCCTTCCCCCTCCGACATATATGCCAGGGAGGCGCACGGCTAGGGAGGAGCCAAGTAGGATTCAGTCCTACTTGGGGCGCCTCCTAGCCTCTCCCCTCCCCCTCCCACCTATATATATATATGGGGGGGGGGGGGGGGGGTCGCCTAGCACATCCCAGACAATTGTTTAGCCATATGTGGTGCCCCCTCCACCGTTTACACCCCCGGTCATATCTTCGTAGTGCTCAGGCAAAGCCCTGCGAGGATCACTTCACCATCACCGTCACCATGCCATCATGCTGATGAAAATCACCTACTACCTCGATGTCTTGCTGGATCAAGAAGGCGAAGGACGTCATCGAGCTGAACGTGTGCAGAACGCGGAGGTGTTGTGCGTTCGGTACTTGAACGGTTGAAGCGCGAAGAAGTTCGACTACATCAACCGCATTGAGAAACACTTCCTCTTATGGTCTACGAGGGTACGTAGACACACTCTCCCCCTCATTGCTATGCATCTCCATGGATAGACCATTGCGTGTGCGTAGAATTTTTTTGTTTTCCATGCAACGGTTCCCAACAAAGGGTATCGTGAGCCGTGTCTATGCGTAGATGATATGCACGAGTAGAACACAATGAGTTGTGGGCGGTGATAGTCATACTACTTACCACCAACGTCTTATTTTGATTCAGCGGTATTGTGGGATGAAGCGGCCTGGAGCAACCTTACATGTCCACGCACATGAAACCGGTTCCATCGACAGACATGCAACTAGTTTTGCATAATGGTGGCTGGCGGGTGTCTGTTTCTCCTACTTCTGTTGTATCAAATTTGACTACGGCTGGTCCTTGAAGAAGGATAAAATAGCAAACTTGATGAAACACCGTTGTGGTTTTTGCCATTGGTAAGAATGGTTCTTGCTAGAAGCCCGTAGCAGCCATGTAAAACTTGCAACAACAAAGTAGAGGACGTCTAACTTGTTTTTGCAGGGCATGTTGTGATGTGATATGGTCAAGACATGATGTGATATACGTTTTTGTATGAGATGATCATGTTTTGTAAAGTTATCGGCAACCGGTAGGAGCCTTATGGTTGTCTCTTTATTGTATGAAATGCAAACGCCATGTAATTGCTTTACTTTATCACTATCCATTAGCGATAGTTGTAGAAGCAATAGTTGGCGAGATGACAACGACACAACGATGGAGATCAAGGTGTCGAGCCGGTGACAATGGAGATCATGACGATACTTTGGAGATGGAGATCAAAAGCACAAGATGATGATGGCCATATCATGTCACATATTTTGATTGCATGTGATGTTTATCTTTTATGCATCTTATTTTGCGTAGTACGGCCGTAGCATTATAAGATGACCCCTTCACCAAATTTCAAGGTAAAAGTGTTCTCCCCGAGTATGCACCATTGCTACAGTTCGTCGTGTTGAGACACCACGTGATGATCAGGTGTGATAGACTCTACGTTCACATACAGTGGGTGCAAGACAGTTTTGCACATGCAGAATACTTGGGTTAAACTTGACGAGCCTAGCATGTACAGACATGGCCTCGGAACTCTGGAGACCGAAAGGTCGAACTTGAATCATACAGTAGATATGATCAACATAGAGATGTTCATCATTCATGACTACCCCATCTCACGTGATGGTCGGACATGGGTTAGTTGATCTGGACCACGTATCACTTAGATGACTTGAGGGATATCTATTTAAGTGGGAGTTCTTAAGTAATTTGATTAATTGAACTTAATTTATAATGAACTTAGTCCTGATAGTATTTGCATATCTATGTTGTAGATCAATGGCCCGTGCTACCGTTCACGTGAATTTTAATGCGTTCCTAGAGAAATATAAGTTGAAAGATGATGGTAGCAACTACACAGACTAGGTCCATAACTTGAGGCTTATCCTCATTGCTGCACAAAAGAATTATGTCCTTGATGCACCGCTAGGTGAAAGGCCTACTGTAGGAGCAGATGCTGATGTTTTGAATGTTTGGCAAGCTTAATCTGAGGACTACTCGATAGTTCAGTGTCCCATGCTTTACGACTTAGAACCTAGACATCAAAGACGTTTTGAACGTCATGGAGCCTAAGAGATGTTCCAGGAGTTGAAGTTAATATTTCAAGAAAATGCTCGGGTTGAGAGGTATAAAGTCACCAACAAGTTCTATAGCTGCAATATGGAGAAGAATAGTTCTGTCAGTGAACACATACTCAAAATGTCTGGGTATCACAATCACTTAACTCAGCTGGGAGTTAATCTTCCAGTTGATAGTGTTATTGATAGAGTTCTTCAATCACTGCCACCAAGCTACAAAGGCTTCGTGAGGAACTATAGTATGCAAGGGATGGACAAGACGATTCCCGAGCTCTTCGCAATGCTCAAGGCCGCGGAGGTAGAAATCAAAAAGGAGCATCAAGTATTGATGGTTAACAAGACCACTAGTTTCAAGAAAAAGGGCAAGGGAAAGAAGGGGAACTTCAAGAAGAATGGCAAGCAAGTTGCCACTCCCGGGAAGAAGACCAAAGCTAGACCCAAGCCTGAAACTGAGTGCTTCTACTTCAAAGGGACTGTTCACTAGAAGTGGAACTCCCCCAAGTATTTGGCAGATAAGAAGGATGGCAAAGTGAACAAAGTACATTTGCATGTTAATTATGTGTACCTTACTAATGCTTGTAGTAACGCCTGGGTATTTGATACTGGCTCGGTTGCTCATATTTGTAACTCGAAACATGAGCTATAGATTAAACGAACATTGTCTAATGACGAGGTGACGATGCGCATCGGGAATGGTTCCAAGGTCGATGTGATCGCCGTCGACACGCTACCTCTACATCTACCTTCGGGATTAGTTTTGGACCTAAATAATTGTTATTTGGTGCCAGTGTTGAGCATGAACATTATATCTGGATCTTGTTTAGTGCGAGACAATTATTCATTTAAATCGGATAACAATGGTTGTTCTATTCATATGAGTAATATCTTTTATGGTCATGCACCCTTGAAGAGTGGTCTATTTTTTGTTGAATCTCGATCGTAGTGATACACATATTCATAATATTGATGCCAAAAGATGCAAAGTTGATAATCATAGTGCAACATATTTGTGGTACTGCCATTTAGGTCATATTGGTGTAAAGCGCATGGAGAAACTCCATGCAGATGGGCTTTTGGAATCACTTGATTATGAATCATTTGATACTTGCAAACCATGCCTCATGGGCAAGATGACTAAAACTCCGTTCTCCGGAAAAATGGAGCGAGCCAATGACTTATTGGAAATAATACATACCGATGTATGCGGTCCAATGAGTGTTGAGGCACGCGGCAGGTATTGTTATTTTCTGACCTTCACAGATGATTTGAGCAGATATGGGTATATCTACTTAATGAAAACAAGTCTAAAACATTTGAAAAGTTCAAAGAATTTCAGAGTGAAGTGGAGAATCATCGTAATAAGAAAATAAAGTTTCTACAATCTGATCGTGGAGGTGAATATTTGAGTTACGAGTTTGGCCTTCATTTAAAACAATGTGGAATAGTTTCACAACTCACGCCACCTGGAACACCATAGCGTAATGGTGAACGTCATAACCGTACTTTATTAGATATGTGCGACATATGATGTCTCTTACTGATTTACCACTATCATTTTGGGGTTACGCATTAGAGACAGCTGCATTCACGTTAAATAGGGCACCGTCTAAATCCATTGAGATGATACCGTATGAACTGTGGATTGGCAAGAAACCTAAGCTCTCGTTTCTTAAAGTTTGGGGTTGTGACACTTATGTCAAAAGGCTTCAGCCTGATAAGCTCGAACCCAAATCAGAGAAGTATGTCTTCATAGGATACCCTAATGAAACAATAGGTACACCTTCTACCACAGATCTGAAGGCAAAATCTTTGTTGCCAAAAATGGAACATTTCTAGACAAGGAGTTTCTCTTGAAAGAAGTGAGTGGGAGGAAAGTAGAAATTGATGAGGTAATTGTACCTTCTCTCAATTTGGAAAGTAGCACATAAGAGAAATCCGTTCCCGTGATGCCTACACCAACTAGAGAGGAAGCTAATGATCATGATCATGAAACTTCAGATCAAGTTACAACTGGACCTTTTAGGTCGAATAGAGCACGTTCCACACCAGAGTGGTATGATAATCCTATCCTGGAAGTCATGTTACTAGACCATGATGGACCTACGAACTATGAAGAAGCAATGATGAGCCCATATTCCGACAAATGGCCTGAGGCCATGAAATCTGAGAGAGGATCCATGTATGAGAACAAAGTATGGACTTTGGTGGACTTGACCGATGATCGGCAAGCCATTGAGAATAAATGGATCTTCAAGAAGAAGACTGACACTGATGGTAATGTTACTGTCTACAAAGCTGGACTTGTCGCAAAAGGTTTTCGACAAGTTTAAGGGGTTGACTATGATGAATCTTTCTCAGCCATAGCGATGCTTAAGTCCATCCAAATCATGTTAGCAATTGCTGCATTTTATGATTATGAATCTGGGAAATGGACGTTAAAACTGCATTCATTAATGGATTTCTTAAAGAAGAGTTGTATATGATGCAACCATAAGGTTTTGTCGATCCTAAAGGTGCTAACAAAGTGTGCAAGCTCCAGTGATCCATCTATGGACTGGTGCAAGTATCTCGGAGTTGGAATATATGCTTTGATGAGGTGATCAAAGCATATGGTTTTATACAGACTTTTGGTGAAGCCTGTATTTACAAGAAAGTGAGTGGGAGCTCTGTAGCATTTATAATATTATATGTAGATGACATATTGTTGATTGGAAATGATATAGAATTTTTGGATAGCATAAAAGGATATTTGAATAAGATTTTTTCAATGAAATACCTCGGTGAAGCTTCTTATATATTGAGCATCAAGATCTATAGAGATAGATGAAGACGCTTAACAGGAATTTCACAAAGCACATACCTTGACAAAGTTTTGAAGAAGTTCAAAATGGATCAGTCGAAGAAAGGGTTCTTGCCTATGTTACAAGCTGTGAAGTTGAGTCAAACTCAAAGCCCGACCACTGCAGAAGATAGAGAGAAAATGAAAGTCATTCCCTATGCCTCAGCCATAGGTTCTATCATGTATGCAATGTTGTGTACCAGACCTGATGTGTGCCTTGCCATAAGTCTGGCAGGGAGGTACCCGAGTAATCCAGGAGTGGATCACTGGACAGCGGTCAAGAACATCCCGAAGTATCTGAAAAGGACCAAGGATATGTTTGTCGTTTATGGAGGTGATAAAGAGCTCGTCGTAAATGGTTACATCGATGCTAGCTTTGACACTGATCCAGATGACTCTAAGTCACAAACCGGATACGTATTTATATTGGATGGTGGAGCTGTCAGTTGGTGCAGTTCCAAGCAAAGCATCATGGCGGGATCTACGTGTGAAGTGGAGAACATAGCTGCTTCAGAAGCACCAAATGAAGGAGTCTGGATGAAGGAGTTCATATCCAATCTAGGTGTAATACCTAGTACATCGGGTCTAATGAAAATCTTTTGTGACAATACTGGAGCAATTGCCTTGGCGAAGGAATCCAGATATCACAACACAACCAAACACATCAAGAGACGCTTCAACTTCGTCCATAAACAAGTCAAGGAGGGAGACACAGAAATTTGCAAGATTCATACGGATCTGAATGTAGCAGACCCGTTGACTAAGCCTCTTCTGCAAGCAAAACATGATCAACACCAAGACTCCATGGGTGTTAGATTCATTACTATGTAATCTAGATTATTGAATCTACTTCAAGTGGGAGACTGAAGGAAATATGCCCTAGAGGCAATAATAAAGTTTTTATTTTATATTTCCTTATTCATGATAAAGGTTTATTATTCATGCTAGAATTGTATTGATTGGAAACCTTAATACATGTGTGAATACGTAAACAAACATTGTGTCCCTAGTGAGCCTCTCCTAGACTAGCTCGTTGATCAAAGATGGTTAAGGTTTCCTAAACATTAACATGAGTTGTCATTTGATAATGGGATCACATCATTAGGAGAATGATGTGATGGACAAGACCCATCCGTTAGCTTAGCATTATGATCGTTCAGTTTTATTGCTATTGCTTTCTTCAAGTCAAATATATATTCCTTCGACTATGAGATTATGCAACTCCCCGATACCGGAGGAATGCCTTGTGTGCTATCAAACGTAAGAATGTAATTGGGTGATTATAAAGATGTTCTATATGTATCTCCGGACATGTTTGTTGAGTTGGCATAGATCGAGATTAGGATTTTTACTCCGAGTATCAGAGGGGTATCTCTGGGCCCTCTTGGTAATACACATCATAAGCTTGCAAGCAAATGACTAAGGAGTTAGTCACAAGGTGATGTATTACGGAACGGGTAAAGATGCTTGCCGGTAACGAGATTGAACTAGGTACGAAGATACCGACAATCGAATCTTAGGCAAGTAACATACCGATGGACAAAGGGAATTACGTATGTTGTCATTACGGTTATTGATCAGAGAGGTTTCTCGGTCATGTCTACATAGTTCTCGAACCCGTAGGGTCCGCACACTTAACGTTCGATGATGATATAATATTATATGAGTTATGTGATTTGGTGACCGAATGTTGTTCGGAGTCCCAGATGAGATCACGGGCATGACGAGGAGTGTCAAAATGGTCGAGAGGTAAATATTGAAATATAGGGCGATGGTATTCGGACACCGAAAGTGTTTCGGGGGTACCGTGTACTTATCGGGTCACCTGAAGGGGTTCCAGGCACCCCCGGCAAAAGGTATGGGCCTTATGGGCCAAGAAGGGAAATGCACCAGCCACAAGGGGCTGGTGCACCCCCCATATGGGCCAGCCTAAGAGGAGAAGGAAAGAGGGGAAGGGAAATGAAAGAGTGGAATAGGATTTCCCCTTCCTTCCCTCTCCCCCCTCTTTCTTTCCCCCTCTGACATATATGGCAGGGGACGGCGGTTAGGGAGGAGCCCAAGTAGGATTCGGTCCTACTTGGGGTGCCTCCTGGCCTCCCCCTCCCACCCGTCTTATCTCTTCTGATGCTGCAAGATGCTTGAAGATGCTAGTTTTCGATAGGCTAGGCCCTTCCTTCTATTCTGGCATTTCTGTAGTTCGGTCCACATATACATCCCTTCCTTTGATACCAATGCATACTTAGTGTAGATCTGATGGTTGCGAGTACTTTGGATGAGTACTCATGGTTGCTTTGCTACCCATTTCCCCCCTTCTTTCTTCTTCCTGGATGTTGCAATCAGATGACGGATCCTGGGAGCTAGATGCCGCCACCGACAGCTACTACTACCCGGAAGGTGTCTACTACGTGGAGACCGACGACGAACAGGAGTATTTAGGTCCCAGGTAGGAGGCCTTGCCTTCTCGATCGATGTTGCTTTTGTGCTAACCTTCTTAAGGCAGTATTGTTTAACTTATGTCTATACTCAGATATTGTTTCTTCCGCTGGCTCGTTTGTATTCAAGCTTCTGTATTCGAGCCCTCGAGGCCCATGGCTTGTAATATTAATCTGGTATTACTTTAATTTGTATCTAGAGTTGTGTTGTGATATCCTCCCGTGAGTCCCTGATCTTGATTGTACACATTTGCGTCTATGATTAGCGTATGATTGAATAGGGGCCGTCACATATACACCACGATGTAATCCATAGCATCTTTAAAACAAGCGCACTATGCAATAAAAATAGAATCTGTCGAAAACAGAACAGTCTGCAGTGATCTGAACAAAAACTATACTTCTATACCTCCAAAAAATCTAAAACAATTAGAATAATTTGGTAAATTTGTATATCAATCATGTGTAAAAATTTCAGAATTTTATCACGTTCCAGTGAATTATAGTAATTTCAGCACTAGGCGCAAAAGTTTCTAATTTTTCACGTAATCAAGTCAACAATCAACCAAATCATCCCAAAGGCTTTACTTGGCACAAGCACTAAATTAAACATAAAAACACAATCATAACAGTAGCAATAATTGTGTCAACACACCAGAACATAAAGTAAAAGAAAAAAATTAAGATAACTATTGGGTTGCCTCCCAACAGGCTCTTTCTTTATAGCCATTAAGATAGGCTTGAGATTTCGATGATGCTCACATAAAAGATAATAATTGAAACATAAAGTGAGCATCATGTAGCATGTGAAAAACACATTTAAGTCTAACATACTTCCTCTGCATAGGCATTTTATAAGCAAATATATTATCAATACAAGCAATATCTAGCATATGCAAATAGGAAGAATGAAGCATTAATAATTTCAACACAAAGAGAGGTAATTTAGTGACATGAAGATTTCCATATTTTCCTCTCTCATAATAATTACATGTAGGATCATAATCAAACTCAACAGTATAGCTATCATATAAAATATTCTCTTTGTGATCCACATTCATGAAAGTTTTATAATCTTCCCAGATAGTGGGATTAACATTAACTAAAGTTATGACGTGTCCAAACTCACTTTTATCAAAAATTTCATAAGATTGAACACTCTCCGAATATGTGGGATAATTTTTACCTAAAAGTTGACACTCTTTCAAACCCACTTTCAATATTATTGCAAACGTTGTTATCAATAACATATTCATCATGAGGCTTAAATATATTTTCAAGATCATAAGAAGCATTGTCAGCCCAATCATGATCATTGCAATAAGTAGTGGACATAACAAAATTATCATCCCCAAGCTTGTAGATTTGCATATCATCAACACAATTGAAAATAATAGAATTTATAATAACATCATTGCAATCATGCTTTTCATTCAAGGAGCTACCATGAATCACTTTATAAATTTCTTCTCTTAATACTTCATCACAATTTTCAAATTCACGATTTTCAAGCAAAACAAGATAATCAAGTGCACTCAACTCACTAGCAATTGGATCATCATAGTTGGGTTTTTAAAAAAAATTAGTAAGTGGATGAGGATCCATATCAATAATTTTTAGCAAGCGAAGATGCAAGCTAATAGAAGGCACATGGCAACAGAAGACAAGATAGCACATACAATATTTTTGATATTTTGTATTTTTTAGAGAAGTGGAGGGAGATGAAAAAAAGAGGCAAACAAAAAGTAGCTAAAGTGGATGATAGTTTGTATGTAGGAACCTGACAAGAATTTGATGATGTCTCCCCGGCAACAACGCCAGAAATTCTTCGTGCTACTTGTAAACTACGTTGGGATTTCCCCCGAAGAGGAGGGGTGAAGCAGTACAGTAGAGATAAGTATTTCCCTAAGTGAGAACCAAGGTTATCGAACCAATTGGAGAACCACGCAAACCTTCGTTAGTAGATGTGATGCCCCGACTTAATCATGCACTAATCATACACGCAAATGCGCATGATAAAGATCAGAGACTCACGGGAAGATATCACAACACAACTCTAGACACAAATTCAAACATATAGCTTATATTACGAGCCAAGGCCACGAAGGCTCAAATACATAAGTCAGCAGAAGCAACAACATCTTAGTATAGACATGAGATAAACAAGTCCGCCATAAGAAGGCTAGCATAACAACCATAAACTGGATCGAAAAGGCGCAGGCCTTTTTCCTGGGGCCTCCTAACTACTCCTGGTCGTCGATGGTCTACATGCAGTAGTAGGCTTCTTCGATGTAGTAGTAGTCATTGGTGGGATCAGCTGGCTTCCAACTCCTTCATCTGATCATAGCAATCGGGTAGAGAGGAAAAAGGTAGCAAAGCAACCATGAGTACTCATCCAAAGCACTCACAAGACTTACATTAGATCTATGCTAAGTATGCATCAATATCAATCGAAAGGGGCTGTATCTGTGGACTATACTACATAATTGCCAGAATAGAGAGGAAGGCCTAGCCTATCGAAGACTAGCATCTTGCAGCGTATTGCAACATTAGAAGAGTGCATATTAGTATAACATAAGGAATAAGTATGTAGTAGCAATGCCCAGAGATCCTTCCTCACCTCCCTGCGAGGAAGCGATCCCGGATCCATCATATCAATTCAATGTCTCAAGTATCTACTTCTAGTTGTAATAGATCGGGATACAACTTCGAGCGCCCGTTACCATGTACACGACTATTTGAATAGATTACTTCCCTGCAGGGGTGCACCGACTTACCCAACACGCTCGATTAGCTCTGGCCAGACACACTTTAACGGGTCATGCCTGGTCTTGGTTGATCGACACACCGTAGTCCTACCTAGGCTCAACAGAGAGGCCAACACGCCGGTCTACATCCTAAATGCGAAGGGGTCATGGGCCAATCGTCCTTTGCAATCCAACGCGTTGCAAGGACGGTCAGGACCAGTCCTCGCTACCTCTTTATACAAGGCAGGTGCTTACGCGGACCATCCGGGCGCGTGCCGCTAAACTGCTAACGTTTGAGAGCTTTCAGAAGAACCATACGACGTCGAGTGCCCATTGAGGGAGTCCTGGATTAAGGGGTCCTCGGGCGTCCGACCTGTTGAACATGGGCCGGACTGATGGGCTGTGAAGATACAAGACCGAAGACTCTCACCCGTGTCCGGATGGGACTCTCCTTGGCGTGGAAGGGAAGCTTGGCGCCTGGATATGAAGATCCCTTTCTCTGTAGCCGACTTTGTGTAACCCTAGTCCCCTCCGGTGTCTATATAAATCAGAGGGCTTAGTCTATAGAGGCAAGAATACTCATAGTCATATAGGCTAGACTTTTAGGGTTTTAGCCATTACGATCTCGAGGTAGATCAACTCTTGTAATACTCATATTCATCAAGATCAATCAAGCAGGAAGTAGGGTATTACCTCCATAGAGAGGGCCCGAACCTAGGTAAACATCATGTCCCCCGTCTCCTGTTACCATCGACCTTAGACGCACAGTTCGGGACCCCCTACCCGAGATCCGCCGGTTTTGACACCGACATTGGTGCTTTCATTGAGAGTTCCGCTGTGACGTCGAAGACAGGATTGATGGCTCGCCTTGTTATCAAGGACAGTATCACCTCCAGAGGTGCCCTGGCCTCAGGCCAAACCCTCCGGCTGGGCGTCTTTACCATGACCGCCCCTACGGCCGTCAAGCCAATGATGACTTATCGGGTCATCGAAAACCACCTCCGTGTTAGCTCCGAATACTCTAAGAAGATGGATCCGGCTGAGTTATCTTCTTTAAACGAGCTCCTAGATCGCATCGCCTCCCTGGGGGTCGTTATAGACTACGATTAGATTGGGCTTAAACCCGACCAGAGAGAAATTAAATCTCCGTCGATCACCCACTAGATAGTGGTAGTTGAGGAGCAAGACAAAAACTTTTCCTCTATACTGAGGACGAACTATGTTCGGATTTCCGGGCTCGAAGAGCTAGACACCTGCCTTTGGATAGACATAGCCCGCCTCCTGAACCTAGAATCAGACGACGAGCCTTAAAAATCAGTTAATATCCCGGAACCCGAGCTATTAAGTTTGGAAGTTCTTCAAACTTCGGATTCCAAATTGGGTCAGGGTTCGGATTTAAAGCCACCCACCCACCCAGATAAACGCGATCTCACGTATATAGGGCAACAGTCTCAGGAAACAGTCCATCACTTTTTTCGGCCAGATTCCTCCTTGGAAAAGACAAGATTAAAGATTGCCGTGACAAAGAAGCGATCTCAGCATTCTATAATAATTGCACGGACGTAGGACTCCTCAACGCCATCAATCGTTGTCACGTACTATACTTCGCTGACTTGGCAACCATCGTATAGAGGTACTGTGCAATGGAAAGCACCTGGAAAACTCAGGCAACTCTCTGGGAACCACCGGTTTCCACTCAACCCTCGTCCGGGCAAAAAGGGTGCACCCTCGCGGTGCACCAGATCCAATAGTAAAGAAATCTAAGCACATCACGGGGCGCGGAACCGTTCTGGAAGGATGGCTCGACAGGCCATGCAAAATACATACAACGCCGGACACCATACCAACACACAGCCTTAGAGCATGTTGGATACTCCGGTAACTTGCCAAGAGCGGCGAGGATATCCTCACCAAAAAAACACCAGTGCAACACCCACCGGAAGATGACGTCCCTAGCGTATTGACAGTATTCGAGACTTTCGCTTCAAACAGTCGCGGTAAAAGGGCTTTCCGCGACCTCGCAGAAGTCTGCCAAGTCGAAGCAATAAACCCTTGGAATGACACGACCATAACTTTCAATGCTAGTGATGAACCAAAATTGCGGACAGTCCGGGCACCAGCCGCCTTGGTCCTTAATCCAATTGTGGATAGGTTTCGGCTCACCAAAGTGCTCATGGACGATGGCAGCGGATTAAACCTCATATATGAGGATATGCTCAATAAAATGGAAATTGAGAGGAACCGCATCGAGCGAAGTAGCACGACCTTTCGGGGAATCATTCCTAGTCGGGAGGCGCGATGCGCGGGAAAAATCACGCTCGACGTGGTATTCGGCACACCGGAGAATTATTGGTCCCAAGAGATAACCTTCCAAGTGGCTCCTTTCAACATCGGATATCACGCCCTTGGGGCAAGATGCATTTACACGCTTCCAAGCTATACCTCATTACGGGTGCATGAAGCTCAAGATGCCCGGGCCCAACGGTATCATCACTCTTGCCAGTGATCCGTACATAGCACTCCGTGCCGAAAATAAAACCGCATCCCTGGCCCTCGAGGCATTGTCTGAAATACTCGCGACCGAAGAGATAACTGCGTTGCGCTCTACTATGGATAGGAATGATGTAATCCTGGACAAACGACCCAAATCCACCTCCTTTAAACCAGCCGATGAAATAGTCAAATTTCAAGTCCACCCGACGGTCCCCAAGAAGACACCGTCCATCGGGGCACAACTCGACCCAACGGTCGACGCCACGCTATGAGAGTTCCTGCGTGAGAACTGGGACATATTCTCATGGCACCCTTCTGATATGCCAGGAATCCCACGCAGGCTGGCCGAACACAGCCTCAATATATTAAAGGGATATAAACCGGTCAAGCAAACACTGCGCTATTTTTCCGAACCCAAACGACAAGCTATGGGAGAGGAGCTAGCCAAGTTACTCGAGGCCGGATTCATAAGAGAAATAAAACACCCGGACTGGCTAGCAAACCTGGTGATGGTACCAAAGAAGGACAAATCATGGCGCCTATGCGTCGATTTCAAAGACCTCAAGAAGGCCTGACCTAAGGATCCCTTCCCCCTCCCTTGCATCGATCAGATTATTGATGCAACAGCAGGACACGACTCACTGTGTTTCCTCAACGCATACTCCGGATACCATCAAATCAAGATGAAGGAGTCTAATAAAGCCGCAACAGCATTCGTTACCCCATATGGGCCTTTCTGCTTCAACAGTATGCCTTTCAGGCTCAAAAACGCTGGCGCCACCTACCAACGCATGATTCAAACATGCCTGGAGAAATAGACCGGCAAGGCAGTTGAAGCATATGTGGATGACGTCGTCATCAAAACCAGGCACGTCGAGTCATTGATAGAAGATCTATGTCTCACATTCGACAACCTTCGTACATATGACATCAAGCTCAATCTGGAAAAGTGTGTTTTCGGCATACCCGCCGGAAAACGGCCGGGCTTCATCGTTTCCAATAGAGGAATTGAGGAAAATCCAGCTAAAATCCGAGCTTTGACACAATTGGCTACGCCAACAGACCTTAAACAGGTCCAAAAACTCGCGGGATGCGTGGCAGCTTTAAGCCGCTTTATCTCCAGATTGGGAGAAAAAGCGTTGCCACTTTATCGCCTTCTCCGACGCACCGACCACTTTGAGTGGACGGACGCGGCAACGGCCGGACTGGAAGAAATAAAGGCCCTTTTAGGAAGCAACCCAATCCTGGCCGCGCCGAACATCGGCGAACCCATGTTATTATACATATCGGCAACACACCAGGTGGTGAGCGCTGTGCTCGTTGTTGAGCGAGAGCAGGACGGACACAAGTTCCCGCTCCAGAAACCTGTATACTGCATATCCACTGTCCTCACACCATGCAAATCCCGATACCCTCATTACCAAAAGATAGCATACGTGGTCTTCATGGCGTCCCAGAAGCTGTGACACTACTTTCAAGAGTGCTCGATTACAGTGGCTTCTGAGGTTCCACTCAACGACATAATAAACAACCGTGATGCCACGGGCCGGATTGCCAAGTGGGCCATTGAGCTCCTTCCATTCGACATAATATACAAACCGCGTCGAGCCATTAAATCCCAAGTACTGGCTGACTTCGTAGCCGAATGTACAGAGGCCGAACTCCCTAAAGAGCACGACACATATTCCAACTGGGTTATGTATTTTTATGGTTCCAAAATGTTGGCGGGGTTAGGGGCGGGCTGGTCTTAACGTCCCCCACCAGAGACGTAGTTCAGTACGTACTCCAGATATTATACACAGACTCCAACAATGCAGCCGAATATGAGGCCTTATTGCATGGTCTTCGGATGGTTGTCTCCATGGGTATACAACGCCTGGAAGTGTGCGAAGACTCAAACCTTGCAATATCCCAAATAAATGGAGATTTTGATGCCAAAGAACCGAAAATGGCGGCTTACCGTAACGTCGTTCTCAAAATGTCGACTCGGTTCGAGGGGCTTGAGTTTCATCATGTGGCTCGAGAAGGTAATCAAGCGGCGGATGTCCTTGCTCGCATTGGTGCTAACCGCGACCCCATCCGACCTAACATCTTTCTGGAACGGCTTTTTAAGCCGTCCGTGGTGTGGCAAGGGGAGAGCGGCAACACCAGTCCGGATCCGACTATAAGCCCAGATACCGAACACACCGATATCATCGGGGGCCCAGCCACCGAAATAACACCGTCGGCCCATCTCATCATGGCAGTCATTGCCCCATGGACCGAACCCTTTTTGGCCTACCTTAATAGGCGAGAACTCCACGAGGATCGGAATGAGGCTCGTCGCATTGTCCGGTGCTCGAAAGCCTACAAGGTTCACAACAGAGAACCCTACAAGAAAATCGCTACCGGAGTACTTCAAAGATGTATCTCCGAGGAAGAGGGGCGGAAGCTCTTGGTTGAAATTCATGGTGGTCTCGGTGGTCACCACGCCGTGGCTCGGGCCCTTGTAAGCAAGGTCTTCTGTACAGGTTTCTATTGGACGACGGCCCGAGCAGATGCACCTGTGCATCTGGCCTCGTGCCAAAGAACAACATGCATCTCTATTGCCTTAGGAGCCTCAGCTAGTTCTTCAGCTCCACCAAATTCCTCAACTGGCCCCACTCTGCTGAAGACAAAGGCCACTGCTGGACGAGGCTCTCGACCAAGTCCTCACAAGAAGGAGGCCACCTTTCAAGTGTCGACTGATGAAGACGAAGCTGATGATGAGGAACTTGCTGAAATCATCAGGGACAGGCAGCTCAGGACCGCTAGAGCCAAAGACACAAATGTGCCTCTGCTTTTGTATCCAAAGTTGATCCTTGAGTTCATCGACTTGTGGCACAAGGACCCCAGCACGCCCATGCCTGACTTCAAATTGACTCCTGGCCAAAGTGACATGTTGACCGCCTTCATAGGCGAAGAAAAGTGGAAATTTGAAAAGGCCAGGCAGTTGAGAAAGCGCAGTACAAGAAGGAGCGCTTCCTGAAGAAGAACGTTGTCTCTATGACAACTGAAGAAGTTGTCACTATTCAATCTGAAATTAAGAAAATCAGTGATGAATTTGACGCATTCAGTGCTGATTGGCTGGGAGCCAAGGTCCGTTTTGTGAAGTTGGCTGAAGGATTCACCACAAATGTTGCAGCCCCAACACAACAAGAAATTCACCAGGATGAGGCATCTGCTCAGCCTACTGAAGAACATGCCAGCACCGCTGATGAAAATCAGGCTACTGATGAAACTCAGAGTACCAGGGCCGATGACTGCATTCCAGCCGCTGAAGAAATTGCCAGGGCAACCACTAGTGCTGCACCTAAAGAAACTGTAAGGACAGCTGAAGCTTCAACTGTTGTGCCTGAAGAAACTGAAAATGCCAGGGCAACTGCATCCGTTGTGCCTAAAGTTATTGAACCAATTTCCTCTGCTCCTCCGGCACCTACACCAAGTCCAATTCTTCCTTTTGCATCCGATGTGAAGAAAACCAAGGCTGCAGAGCATGCAGCTGTGAAGAAAAGGAAAGCATCAACTTGATCAGATTCTCCAGCTCCAAAGAAGACGAAGCCATTGACTAGCTCTTTTCAGAATCCAATTGATGCTATTCCTGTCTCATCCATGCCATCAAAGGACCTTGTTCCTTTTGATGAAGAATATGAGATACCAAATGGACCTGATGATGATATTCCTTCTGCTGCTTCTTTAGAGCAGTTGGATGAAGAAATTGAAGTGGATGCAATCCCTTCAACCCCAATAGTCTCATCGCCCATGCCTCAGTTCACTGCTGAAGAGGTCGGTGTTGAAGAAATGATTGAAGAAGAAGATGTGGACATTGGGTGCACCACTCCAGTGTTGAACCATCACTTTTGGGAAAGTCAGCACCCCAATTCTCCTCTATTCACACCTCTACAACAAATTCCGCAATCCCCAGTAAATACTGAAGTTCAGATGGGATCTGAAGAACCTCGCGCCACCCCGTCTATCCATGAAGAGATTCCAGCCACTAGTGTTGATGAAATTGTTAATGAAGAATTGAAGACCCAGGCTGCCACTGAAGAAACTAAAATTCCTCAGCATGTGGATCCGGAGATTGCGATTCCTGAGGTAGTGATGCAATTGACCGATACTCCTCAGCCCAAGCCAAAGGATCCCTTCTCAAAGAAGCAGAAATTCAAGGCTGATGACTTCTTCGGCGAGCATGTGTTCTTCACTGATTATAACCCATACGACTCTGCTCGTCTTAGAAGGAAGTGTTTCTGGACTGCCAGCACAACAAAAAAAGACACATCCGTGACATTTTGGGCCGAACGAATTTTTTTCGGTCATACATATGACACTTCTATGACGATAATTGTGACAAAACCCGGTATCATCATAGATGTGGTGGGCTCCTAATTTTATGACAAAAAATCATCATAGAAAATGGGCTTTTCGTCCTGGGCGGGCCGGAGACGCAGCTGCATGACATTCTTTGGGCCGTCCATGACGGAAAAAACCGTGGTAGAAGCAAGGCGAGGAAAATTTCGGGGAGTTCCCGGTTATGGTGGGAGGTTGGGGGCGGCGATGCGCTGCTTATTTCAGACACGACGCGCATGTGTGCGTAGGCGTTGGCTCTAATCGAACCCGAGCGAGGCGTTGGGCTCTAACTAAACCCGAAGCGACAGACTGCAGTTACGCTGCGTTAGTGAACCCGAGCGATGGATCGATGGCTGTTAACTGAACCCGATCGAGCAATTCCTTTGCTACTGCTCCTAACTGAAGCCGATAGATTGGATGAACAGTGAGCATTGCTGGGGGGGGGGGGGTTGGATGAACAGTGAGCGGTGGCATTGCCTCTGGATGAACAGGACGCCGTGGTGTGTAGGGCTGGATGAACAGTAGATGGTGGAGGGGTGCCCGTGGAGGGGTGGTTGAACAGGACCCCGTGGTGTGGAGGACTGGATGAACAGTAGATGGTGGAGGGGTGGTTGAACAGTAGCCGGTGGAGTAGCGCGCGGTGGAGGCTGGATGAACAGGAGCCCGTGGAGGCTGGATGAGGTCAACGGTGCAGATGAACAGTATCCCGTGGAGTCCCGTTTTGCGGAACGCCACACCCCTCCCGATGAACAGGATCCCCGTTTCGACCGTAGGAGGTCCGTTTAAATCCGTTTTGGCGATACGCCACCCCTCCCGATCAACGGGACCCGTTTCGACCATAGGAGGTCCGTTGGCCCATTTTGCGGCACGCCACACCCTCCCGATCAACAGGACCCCGTTTCAACCATAGGAGGCCCGCTTCCTCCGCTTTTGCAGACGCTGCACCCTCCCGATCAACAGGACCCGTTCGAGCGTAGGAGGTCTGTTTCCTCCGTTGTGCGGTACGCCAGGCCTCGTTTCCATCGCCTGTTCCGTCCAATCCCTCCCGATGAACACGACCACGCATTCTGTTCCGACCCAGCCGGTTGGCTCCCACGCGTTTTGTTGCCTCCCGATGAACACGACGCATTCCGTTGCCTCCCCATGAACACGACAACGACGTTCTTTCTTCGTTCCGACCTAGCCATGTACACGAGCTCTGGACGTACGTATGCGCGAGTAGGCGTTCGAGACCCCGTCCATATGTACACGACGCGGGTCAGATTTTCTTCGTGCACCACAGCGGCCAGACGACGTGTACATGCTACGTGCGCGCCTCTACTATGACACGTACGCGCCTCTACTACGACAGGTGCGCGCCTCTACATCCACCAGTATGACAACGCTACGTACGCTTCGACCAGGTGGGTCCCGACTGTCAGGAACTTCCTTGCGTGCGAAGATGTAGCTGCTGGGTCCCAACAGTCAGGGGGCAAATCATTTTTTTTGCCCGGACGCACTTCCTTGTGTGCGAAGATGTAGCTGGTGGGTCCCAACAGTCAGGGGGCGAATCGTTTTTTTTGCCCGGACTCACTTCCTTGCGTGCGAAGATGTAGCTGGTGGGTCCCAGCAGTCAGGGGGAAACGTTTTTTTCACGAAATACGGTGGCTCATCCGGTGGGTCCCCGCTGTCAGGTGGAGGAATCATTATTTTGCGTGTAATAAGGAGGCACTTCCTTGCTGCGGCCGTGGACCCAGCTGTCAGCCTCTCCACGTATAGTCCACGTCCGATGGAAGTCGTTCCTTGACCACGTTGACCACGCCGCGCCGAGAGCACCAGGGCGGTGGACGACGGTGAGGACTAGGAAGGGGACGACTCGGAGCCGGGGAAGACGCAGCAATGGATGCCCACGCCACAGAGGAGTACGAGGGTTCACCGTTCGGTGTGAGGTTGTCGCCGCCAGAGAATAACAGGGGTGTGGGTGAGTAGAGGGATGGTCCGGCCAGCGGTGGGAGTAGTAGGGGCGGTGAGGCCTCCACGGCATCACTGATCGGCCACGGGAGGCGGGAGCACGCTGCACGACCGGGCCGGTTTGTGCGGTGGAGCAAGAAGACCAGAGGTTGAAGAAGCACTACGGCCGTTGGATGAACATCGACGGATAACAGGAGCTAGAATCGTTCATATTGACTAAGTTGACAAAGCCCTCCGTCCCCGTCAACTTGGTAGGCCCACAAGTCAGCCTCCCACTATGCTGGGTTCTAGCTAGCAGGGGGAATATTCATTTTTTTTGTGCGTAATAAGGAGGCACTTCCTTGCGTGCGAAGATAGCTGGTGGGTATGACATGTCAGTGGGGGGCATGTTATTTTCGCAAAATACAGAGGCTCTTCCGGTGGGTCCCAGATGTCAGGTGGAGGAATCATTATTTTGCGCGTAATAAGGAGGCATTTCCTTGTGTGCGGCCGTGGACCCGGTGTCGGCCTCTCCACGCCGCGATCTACTTCCGATGGTGTCGTTCGTTGACGTCATTGACCACGCCGCGCCGAGCGCATCCAAGGTGGTGGACGACGGCGAGGCCCCGGACAGCAACGGGCCGGAGATGGGAAGACGCGGGAGTAGAGTCACAGACGGAGAGGTGTACGAGGATTAACTTGTTTTAGTGCGGTATGGTTCAGCAGTCGGTGGAGAAGAACAGGAGGTGTGGAGGGGTGGAGGGATGGCCTGGCCAACGGTGGAGTAGCGCTTCATAGTGAAGCGCTAAGCAGTAGCTGCTAGCGGCAGGAGGCGGAGGTGGTCCCGCTGGAGGAAGAAGACGAGAGATTGAAGATGGATGCCGGCCGTTTGATGTAAATCCAACGGCTAACATGTCAGAATCATTTGTTCACTAAATTGACAATGACTTGCATTGGCTTCGACCTATTGGCCCGCATTTCAGCCTCCAAAAATGTGGCACGTATTAAACCCAATTTTTCGTAATTTACATTTTTTTATGCCGGTAGAATTCTGATCAATTTGATATTTTTTTTGAATTACAGCCATTAGCTGGGCTGGGTGAACAAATAACGTAGCTTCCATGCGGCCTATTTATTTTATTTCCTAAAAAATTACAGGCCATTTGCACTTTCTCAAAATACACGATTTTGCTGGGCTGATTCTAATTATAATGTTGGGTTGGGCCAGCAATGTTATCAAAAATAAAAAGGGGCTGAGCATTTTGTTATAAATATATTTAAATAATAAGTGATATTATTACAATTAGTCCTTAAATCTTACCAAGCTTTTGTACACAATCACTAGGATTTTCGTGCCAAAACAATCCAGAATTTTATTTGTTAAGAAATTATTTTTATAAGTTAATAAGATGTGGGATATTATTTTCTTACATATGTAAGTATCTATTAAATATATGATGACAATAAAAATAATATATAATAACATATAAAATAATTTAAATATATATAATATAGTTAGAAGGGAAAGATAAGTTGTACCTGGCATTCCTATTCTTATATAGAAAAATAGAATAGACCTCTGTGTTTTCTTCAAAAAAATACATAAATTGGGCTGCCAAAAATAAAACCTCGGATGGGAGGTTCATAGGCTGGTCGATACATGACGGCCCTAAGAAAATACAAATAGGCCTATGGACCTCCCATCCGAGGTCGTGGGCTACACATGTTAAAAATGAAAGCCTAGACGGGGCAGCCCAAAACCACGTCCAACACTTGCCAAAACTTCGTCTCTTGTTTTCTCTGTGTTTCGCACACTCGACATTGTGTGGGCATTTTGACTGTGCATCGTATGAAGGTATGCTATGCATGAATGTTGATTAGCATGATATTAACTAGCTGGTAGTTCCATTTTCGACCATGAATAAAACTTCCAACATGATGTTAACCCTGTTTGAAAAGGCCGTGTTAATATAAATGCTCTGCCTCTGAAAGTTGCAGTTTCTTATCTGAAACTGAACTTGCAGTTTCTTATCTGAAACTGAAACTTGCAGTTTCTTCTCATTGTCTGCACTTTTATACTCCTATGAAACTACATTTTTTTAAGTGCTAAAAATATATCTATAGAATTCATAAAATACTTCATATGCTCAATACTGCAAATCTGAAATTCAAAAGACATTCATATCTGAAAGTACTCTCAAAATACACAACACAAAACACAATTCACAACCTACAAATACTGACAACCCTAAGATCCTCCCCGACAATTCACAACTTTGTCCGACTATTGGGCTGCGGGGGGCTATTCCTCGGCGGCAGACAGCCGCCCCGTGAGACGATGTGAACAGCGAGGGAGACGATTGCGGGAAGCGTCGTCGGGCCAACTGCTTTTCTCCTCTTGCAGTTGGGTTCGGTCGATGAAGACTCCACCGGCTCGCTCTGGCACGACACCCTCACAAACGGCACCCTGTAGATGCTCGATCCTTCAATCTCTGGTGGATGCTCCATCTGGGATCAATACTCCCACCACCGCTCCCTCACTATCGGATTCGGTGAATCTATTTGATCCATGGCCCAGAGGAGCAGCTCTATGTACTCCGGCGCGACTCCCTCCGGGAGTATCGCCGCCTTTTTGCCTTGTTGCAGATATTTGGCCATGGATGTCATCGTCGCCGCTAGTTGGTCCTTGTTGTCAAACCAAGACTGTATCTCCAACATCCTAGCTAGCTTCACAGGGTCGCCGTCTGCGATCCTCACGTATCGGTTGTACTCCTCCATCGATCTACTTCTCCGCAGCACCTTCACTCGCCGGCGGTGGTTTTTGAATGGAAGAGGAGAGGAGCAGCGCTGGTTTTGGATTAGAACGGGAGAGGAGCGACGCTGGTTTTGGACCGGAACAAGAGAGGATGGGCGGTGGTTTTGAAATGGAAGAGGAGAGGAGCAGCGCTGCATTTAGATTGGAACAGGAGAGGAGCGGCGGTGGTTTAAGAGGAGAAGAGCAGAAGGGCGGCGCTGGTCTTGGAAGTATTTTTTGTTGTTTTGCGTATTTTGGGTCAAAGTTTGACCACTTACTGTATTTGACAAGCAAAATGTGAATGCATGTCACCAAAAATTGTATCGTTTGGTTTGTATCTGAATGTACTTTCAATTTATATTATTTTTGCAACATACAACATATATTTTATGTGCGAAAATCATGGTCAATTATGACCCAGAATAAAAGGGAGACTAGTTAATGTGGGGCCGCTTTCTTAATTGAAGGGTAAATTCATTTTGATTTTGATCCGATCCTGTGGCCTTGACCCTCTCGTCCAATCCTAAATCGCCGCCAAGACGCCTCCTCTCCCTCTTCTCCATTTCAAAACCACCTCCTCTCCTCTCCATCATCTCCATTCCAAAACCACCGTCTTGCCTCTCCCTCTTCTGATCTTCTCTATTGCAAAACCACCTCCTCTCCTCTCCATCATCTCCATTCCAAAACCACCGTCTCGCCTCTCCCTCTTCTGATCTTCTCCATTGCAAAATCACCTCCTCTCCTCTCCATCATCTCCATTCCAAAACCACCGTCTCGCCTCTCCCTCTTCTATATTGCAAGACCACCGTCTCTCCTCCCATCTTCCAAAGCTAGCACCGGACCACTTAGAAGGACATCTATGGGGAGGATGCATCAGTGAATCAGGCAGATCGCCGGCGGCGACCAAGCAAAGTTAGCCAGGTTGAAGGAGATCCTTAGTTGGTTTGACAATGAATGGGAGATTTCAAGGACGGTGCGGGCCATGTGGCAATGTATGCGAAAGATCGAGACGGCGGCGATGAGGGAGGCGATGTACATGTACTCCTCGTCGGCAGTCACGCCATAGTCCTCCGAGTTCATCGAGTATCTGCTCTGGGCGATGGAGCAGACAGATCCGCCTGAGGCGACAGTCAGGCGAAGGTGGTGGGCGTACAGTTCGAAGGTCGAGCACCCAGAGGATAACGAATCCATCGAGTATGGTGTGCCGTTCATGAGGGTGCAGACCGAGCCGGAGCCACAGGAGTATTCGTTCTCCCACCGCAAGAGGAGGCCGGATGGTGCGATGTCGCTTCCCCGCCGTTCTCCATGGTTCCCTCGACGCTCACCTCGTTTCAACGGCGCCGGAGTTAGGGTTTAAGGTAAGCTTCGCACTAACCTAATCTTCCACCTGCTCATGCTTACAATCAATGTGACAGCTAATGAAAATCATGCTTACAATCAGTCTCCGAGTACTACGCCAATCACCCTAAAATAGCTCTGGACCTTTGGGTCAAAGTTGTGACACAGTGTACAAATAAAGAAAAATAGATTGGTGCTTCTTTCGTAAAAGTGTACTCCCTAGAAAACTGCCAATATAAGCTACTAGTATTTGGTTAGATGATTTCTGCCGAGAAAGATCCGTGCCTGAGAGCGCCACACATCCCAATGGTGGTGGTGGATGCCAATGCGTGCATGCAGCATGGTTGGTGTCGGTAATTTTTTACTTGGCACACCTCGCACTCTGCATATATGCCGGTTCCATACATACATTTGTGCAGTTCCACCAAAATGCATCTGAATAACCCTGTTTGCACATATAATGAAAAAGCGTGATTACATTATAGTGGCACTAGTTGATGAAACACACAAAATAAATAGAAGAAAATATTGTGATAGTTTCATTGTATGCCATCTTGCAAGGGCGAGATGGGCCTCATGACGCCTCACTCTGATGCGCCTCATCTTGGACATCGTCCCAAGTCTCCCAGATACACCTTACGCTAGTGATGAACATCAGTGTACAGCGGTAGTACAAGGAGGCGCCTTGAGACATTCAAATCTCTATTTTTGTACATATCAACTAAAATTAAGCACCCCAGTTTGCAGAAACGCTTAAACATTAACAATGGGACTAGTTGACGAAACATACATTAACAAAGAGAAGCACTTTCTTTATCCACATTGGAAATGAAACATACATTGCAGAAGTCGCAAGGATGGAGGCCGGGGGTGCTTAGACTGGGATGCTGAAGCTGGCTTTTTCAGTCACCAACATGGATGATTCAATTCATGGGACCTTTTGGTGCAGTTCACCTAAAATGAAGCAATGTCCTGTGAGCCAGCAACTTCTTCTTCATTTTTTTAAGAAAAGGGCTCCAGCCCCGATTCCATTTCCATCATAAAACGAAACCCACAGAGCTTCTTCTTCATTAGTTGCAATAAAATTGAGCAACATCAAGGTTGGTTGTAAAGCTCCTGGAATGCTCAACTATAATTTGGATATCATTTGTGCAGTTCAACTAAGATCGAGCATGAAATGTATATCTCTGTTTGCACAAAAAGGTGGAAAGGAGGGTGACTAACAAGTGATGAAACATGCATCAAATGAAAAGAAGCATGTTCCTTATCTGAATGGCAATCCTACAAGGACAGTAGCAATTTCTAAAGCACTGGCATTGCTAGATATTAGTGTGGGCATTAGGATTAACTATGACAACCGTTAAATACGACATTACTTTGGGAACGGGAGAGTAGCGGACCAGGACAGTTGCATTTCTAACAAAAAGAACCAACTTATCTTAATGGGAAATTTTAGCAGGACATGTAAAGAAGTGCCATTGATTCATATTACTAGAGGCATTACATTGAAAACAACATTGGTTTAACGTGTCCTTACTTTTAACAGTACCACTACTACATTTTACCAGTGGCATTACATAAGAGTGGCTCGGGGCAACAAACATCAGAACAGGATATCTGGATTGGTCCCTTTTTTTGTTCGGTATAGCCACCTTATACTGTGTGAGGCTAGCAAATCTAGTGCTGGACTTACTCTGTTGACTTGTCCCCCAGTCCCCACTTTCTTTCCTTTTTCAACCAATAGATCGGGTTTATATTGAGTTTGTACTGCGTTTACCTTTATTTCCCTATAAGACCTAGAGACCAGTTGGATAGCCAGTCTCTGCTACTTTTCGCCCCCATTATTTCCTCTCTCGACCAAGTCCTAGATTCAGGTAACAAATCCTCCCCCACCCCCACCCCCTTTCTTCCTTGTTTGAACCAAGTACTACTAGATTCGAGTGCATGAACTAGTTTTACCTCTTAAACGTAAAAAATTAGGTGGTTTTCGGACAGCCGATCGATCCTATCTACGAGGGGGCCTGAGAAATAGTAAAAGATACAAATGCAGCGACGTCAGGAGCTCGGGAAGTAGAGCGAGGCCGGTTTCGAAGGAAGTTATACCTAATGGTCGCCGGGATGTCGCTAGGTGGGCGGCGGGAGGCCAGATCTGCCCACACTACGGCAGCGAGGAAGAAGGGATCGGAGGCCCTCCCTCGCTAGCGGTGCTTGGGAGAGAACGGTAAGGCAGGCTGATCGAGACGCGCCCAGCAGTGGGTAAGAGCCGTCGCCGAGGACGACCGCGTGAACATTGCACCTTCTCACCTTTCCCGACGGAGAGGATCCGGCTGGATCTGTGACCAGCGGTGAGTAGAGAGAGAGAGAGTGTGTGGCCACCGCTGTCGTGTTTAGATCTGGAGAGGCTGAGACAGTGTGAAGAGAGCAACACTAGCAAGCAAGCGCGGAGGCTCCTACCTATATAGTGGAGAAGTACTAGTTTTCTTTTGTCTACCGGAGCCGGCTTGACCTCGTCAATGACTGTCGAGAAGTCTTCATGCACGTGGCCCGGAGGCGCAGTTGCCGTCATTTTGATCTAAAGCGCTGGATTATAACATATAACACGAAAAAATGCCACATGAAAAGAAATCATAACCTCACTGCCCAAAGGAGACAACATGAATCCCGACGGACAAACTAGACGAGGAACAAAGCTCAAATTAAAGATAAAATCGTAGAAAAGGGGTCCGTCGATAGATGTCCTAATTAACATAGCCGGCTTGACCTAGATGGCAGCTGAGTAGTCATTGTTCGTGCATGTGCCCCCAATGACTAGCCCAACTCAGTTGTCGCTGTATGACCCTCGCAGTGATCCGAAGCACATGACACCTAATTTTGTGAGATGACAAGAAACCTTTTTTTAGATTTCTCACTACAACTACAGCCATGTACAACACAGCCTGCATGATATGCAGACGATAGCCAATCCAGGCGTGTCTGCTGGAGTCTGGTCACATGCATGGATGAACTGATCTTCCGTGTCTTGCAGGGATCATCCAAGCACCAACGTAGTACAACACTTCTCTAGTACTATCGCTCGTCTCCCTCTTCTATTAAGTCACCCGACTTGCGGGGCCGGGGAGTGTGCCTATGGTCGGTTCTCAATTGCCGTCCCACATGTGTGTGCAAAGCGCAATATGACGCGTTCCATTTGGAGAGCAGCATGCCGCATCGACCGACCGTCTGGGTGCGACAGCGAACGCCGACAGGCGTCTTTGTATACTCCGTACATGTGTACCGCCGTTTTCTAGACGCTTTGCTCCATGTCGCGGGCGCAATCCATGGATACGAAATTAGTATACTGTATACTATTTAAAAGTCGAGGGCGGGGCTTTTCCTGCGCGGTAGACGGGGCAGTTCCGCCTAGTCGGTTCGACAGAGACGCGAGAAGACGAGGGAGTAGGCTGCTGCAAACGTAGGGCTGTGTTATTTGACAGCGAGTTACTGCTGGACAGGTGGAGCCCCGTGATTTGACTTGCCATTATCATTTTAACTGCGGTGCTACGACCGGCGTGAGTCTCCTGATTCCTGACCACCTCCATACAGGTGCCTCTCCCAATGCTCCACCATGTAGTAGAGGCTGGCTCTTGCATGAGAGTCCACTTCTCCACTTTTCCTTGCCTCTCTTTCCTCCACATCTGCAAAAATGCCATGTAAAGCGCACTATTGTACTTACTTTTACTTGCTCCTATAGGTGCTTAAGCTTGCCACATAGGCATAAAGTCTGATGTGGCAAGTTAATCAAGAAGAGAGAGACTAGTTTGGTGACCCAAGGAAGAAACGGTGCTAAGTGTGTGTATCTAGGTGAAAAGACAATTTTGAGTCTATAGCTAATTAAATGAAGCAAACTTAGCAACACCATTTAATTGGAAGAGGTCACTCCTTGGCAAATGCAATAAATACTAGTACTCCCTGTGTCCCATAATATAAGAACATTTTTGGCACTACACTAGTGTCGTAAAACATTCTTATATTATGGGACGGAGGAGTACGAAGAAAGAGATAGAGAGGAGTAAAAATACACTTATATCCAACCTTGTTGTAGTATGAGTGACTAAGTGATGACTATGTATGGCATGCCAACATCGGATAGCCTAACGCACCATGTTAAATCTCCAAGGGCGCTGACATGAAAGCGACGTGACGGTCGTGGTAAGCGCGACCACGATCTGAACTCTTTGGCAGCCCTTGGATCTGAGATCAAGCGGTCGCATGCTAAGTTCTTTGAACATTTGCAGAATAACCCTCCAGGATAGGATATTCACCCATAGGTCTAGAATCACACCATGCAACCGTTCGATCTCAGATCCAAGGGCTCTCGGAAGCCCGTATCATGGGAGAGTGGAAACCCACTACCCTGCCATTTGCACGCTGGCAGTTCGCTCCTACTTGTCCCCGCACGTCCTTCAATACTACGGCGGTTCGCTCCTAGTCATCCCGTCCATTCACATTACGGCAGTTCCACTAATCCTAACCCTCCTCCCAAATCCATGGCGTCCCAAATCTCCACGATCAGCGGTGAGTACAAAGTTAGAACCATCACCGGCGATGAGTTCGACGTCATCTACACCCGTTCTTCTGCGATGGTGAAAGGATGCCTTTCTCGCTTCAGACGCATGTTCGAAAACTCAGATGATGAGTGGGTCGCTGGGCTAGATGTTGAGTACACCACAGTCCTGGGACAAGAGAAGGATCTAAAGGATGAAGAGAGGAAGAAGCCCGCCGTGATCCAGGTTTGCGTACATAATGTTTGCTTGGTCTACCACATATGCCATGCTGACGTTGAGTGCCAGGATTTTAAGAACTTCCTCAAGGACAAAACAGTGAAATTCATTATCTGTAGACTTTAAGAACGACAAAGAAGTCCTGGGTCGGATAGGCCTCGTTGTAGGCAACCCTTCGACCTCCGGAAGAATCGGTGGTGCCCTCTCGTCGACTTTCAATGCCGACCTGGCAGAGCCATGGTTCATCCTTCGCATCAGAACCGGAGAAACCTCCATACATGTTTCATCGTCATGCATGGCATCAGAATGTACTAGATATAGACCACATCCACTACGCTGCAATGGATGGCTACCTTTGTTTCAATATCTACAAGGGTTGGATGAAGAGCAACAGCCAAGTGTGCGGTTCAAGCAAAGAAGTATCGGCCAAGAGGAAGAGGGACAAGGACGAAGTCGAGGACGTGGACGAGGACTCCGAGTAAGGTGGCAGTGTCGTTGCTCATGGTGGTTCTAATGCAGTGTCTACCGAAATAGTTGCAAAGTTTAATTTCATGTGTGCTTAATTTAATTTGAGGTGTGTGTTGTGCTGAGCCCCCATCAGAAGTATGTTATGTTTCTTCTCGTTACTTTAACTCTTCAGTACGTACATACTAGTATTTCTTACATTTCATCTTTTAGTTGGTATAGTACTACCACTCGTTCCTTCACATTATATACGTACAATATATATGGCCAACATCATATAGCCAGCAGTTTAGTTGTCAAAGAATTTCAGGGTGCTTAGTTTTTTCAAAGAATTCCAGGATGCTTAGAGGGTGCTTGGATCCAAGGGACTTATTTTAGTCTGACTAAAAATAGTCTCTTTAAGAGGCTAAAGTTCCAAGCACCCCTGACTAAAGAGGGGCTGAAAATAGTCTTGAGACTAATTTTTTTAGTCAGGGGTACCCCTACCAAAATGTGGATTAGTCCTCTCTCTACTCATTTAACTCCTCTCCTTTAACATAGGCGAGTTCTGGATTGGAGGATTTGGAGGATAATAAATGCTCATTAACTTGATTTTAGCCTTTTTAGTATTTGGATCCAAGCATGGTTGAGGCTAGCATGTTTTAGTCCCGCTACTTTTAGTCATGGCACTAAAACGTATCCAAGCACCCTCTTAGTTTTATTTGAGGGGTGGGTTGTGCTGGACACCATTATTGTGACTAGCCTTTTTAATAGTACTATATGCATAATTTGGCGACGAGCGCCCTCTTTATGTACCACCTTTTTTTAATTTCATGTTTTGCTCCATGGCGCAATCCATCGATACTACTGCTGTACAAAAGTATACATTTTTTAAAAGGCTAGAGGGCGGGGCAGTCTGTCTTGGTCGGTTTCACGAAAGCCGAGGGCCTTTGTGATTTGACGGCTCATTACTGCTGGAAGGCGGGGCCTTGTGATTTGACTGCTCGTATAAATGCGCCGACGACCTGATCGAGGAGGAGCAAAGAACCGTGCGGTATACACAAGTTTTCCTTTGGAGTAGTAATGCTGACGGAGGAGCACCTAAACACGGCAGCCCAGTGCCATATGGCGATAAAAATGATCTAATTTTCTAGTCATCTCATTGTTAGCATTGTTCTATTCATTCCCTAAAAAACCATTGTTCTATTCATGCCTCGCAGAGAACGTGACACGTGCGGCGGAACACCCGAAGCAAAAGATGAAACACAGGAGCAAAAGAAGAAGGAAGATTATCACCCCAAATGATCCAATTCGTCGCGGAGTCGTAACTGCTTCTTCATCGCCTCCACGACCTCCATCTCCTTGCGCGTCTCCTCCACCATCTTATTCATTCTTTCCATGATGCGGGATTTCTCGACGCGAGCGTTCGTCATTGTTCCACAGCCGCATTACGTACCTTGACAGCAGCCGGGTGCTCGATGCGGAGCTTCGCCAACTCCTCCTTCTGTTCCATGACGAGGGCCTGCAGCATCTTCATCGAGGAACTACTATTCTCATGCAGCTTCTTCCAGCCGGCATTCTTCTCCTTCAACAGGTCGATCTCGTGGCAGAGCTTCACCTTGTCCTCCTGAAGTCGCAGGATTTCGCCGGTCGCCTTCTTCTCCAAGGCAATGCTCTTCTTCAGCAGCATCACCAAGCCGGTGGTCAACTCCCCCTGCTGATTGAGCTCAGCGGGCATGTCGTCGAGGCTCTCCTTCAGCAACTCCATCAAGCCTTGGATGAACTCCTTCTGCTTATTGAGCTGATCGGGCATGCCGTCGAGGGATAACGACTCCAGCTCTGCCGGCTCGGCATGTTCGCCTCCGCGGCTAGGGCGCTCCTGGGAGCCATTGCCTGCCCGTGAGAGATCTTTCGAGGTCTCTGCGTGGCGGCGAGCCCTCTTTTTTTTCCGCAGCCTTGGTTGCCGCTCCCTTGTTACGCGTAGTTCTTGACCTAGAGCTCTGCTCACCGGCCATGGCAACGACGGACAAGAAGAAGCACTTATGAGGAGGAAAGGTAGAGTAATTTTCGGTTAGGTAGTTCCCCTTTTTATAACCTAAGTACTAGCACTAGTACTAATACCTGCATAGTGGGAACACGTTCAGGTTTGATACGTACTAGTAGGTGTGAGCAGGCTTTCGAATGTGATGGGAACAAGGTAAAGATTAATTGATGGTTTTGGTTTCGAGGCCCGGAACGACTCCCGATGAGTTTAGCGGAACATAAATTTCAATAACTACACTGCTCAAATGTGTAAATATTATGTTACTGTCAAAAATTGGCACAAAATATGAAGGAGACCAATGGAAGTACTACTATCAACCACGATTTAACTACTCGCATGCGTGCAGTGGAGTAATAATGTCTTTCTTCCGCCCTCACGTCCACTCAATTTGCATGCGCTGTATTAATTGACCATCAATGAAGTGAACGACTTTACACGCGTCAAATTATCACATGGGGTGGATCTTGGTACAAAATTGCGTCCGCCCGTGTACCCGCATGTGCGTGCGAGGGAATGAGTGCGTGTGTGGCGTGCGTGCACATCTTCGCTTCGTGCATGTACCGCCAGTATGGCTCAGGGAGGACGAGTACATTCTTCTGGAACCAGCAGCATGTCATTGTGATCAATCCACGCAAGGAGGTCGCGACAACGCCTCCACATGTGCCACGTGGCTTCATGAACAGTAAGAGAGACACTATGTAGCGTGCCATTGGTATTCTAATTTACATGTTTTGCACATACTCGAAGTACTAGTAAGGTACACGTGCATTGCACGCATCAGATTTTGCAACCAAATTATGAATAAATACCACACTATAGCATGTAAGCTCACGAGTCATATATGCCTGTTGTAGCCCTTCGTTTAATTCTTATAGTTCATCTCATTCAAAATCAATTAGTTTTTATAAAAAAGCTAAGAACGCGGGAATAGGAAAAACATGGGATTATAGTGGAATGTCGTCTTGAATCCTACAAGATTGTACGAGTCTTTGATTGTGCATAGAAAAAACGCAGAATTCTTTCAAAGAGGTTTGAGTGGATGGGATGTTTCCTATGAAATCTAGTGCAAATGAATCATATGGAAAAATTCCTATGGTTTTACAATCCTTTAATCAAACAACCAAGATAGGAAAAATTCCTAATGATTAGAATCCTCCAAAATTCCTTTGAGAATCCTTTAAATCAAAGAAGTCCTTAATCGATTTTATGATTCATGGAATTGTGTGTTGTAAAGCATAAAGTAAAAACAAATAATGGCAATTCAACTAGAAAAAAGTTTGGGCAGTTATGATACGGAAGATTCTAGAACAAAAGAGAACCACTGTTGTTTTGAGGTTTGTGCATTATGCTTAAGTTCAACCATGGAGTCTTCTAGATTGTACATGTGGCAAAATCCGGTGGGGGGCTAGAAGATGGTGCAAGTGGACGAGTGGAGGGAGACTATGAAGGAATGCACAAGTGCGAGATTGATATTTAGAGAGAGGGTGCAAACACGTGCGTTGTTGCGCGCAGTGGCGGAGCCATGAAAAATAAATGAGCTAGGGGGCCAAGCATTGCTAATCCTTTATGAGGAGGGTCAATTCATGAACTTAAACCATTTTTAGCAGCAATTGTCTAATGATCACATTCATATTAGCCTCGATATATAGTGATGTTAGGGGGAGGGGCCCTTCATCGCCTGTCTTCGCCATTGTGCACGCGTCTGAGAGATGAAGCGGAAGGCATGGATGATGAGAGGGGGACATTGGATATATAATTAATGTGGGTTCATTAGCTATATATGTTAATCCTATATAGAGAGGTATAGATTGATCGATGTGGACGTGGGAAAGATGGTGAGATCTCACTGGATATATCGATTGATCGGTTTGTGTGGAAAACTATGAAAGACCTAGCTATATACACACATACATAGAGGAACATCGATCGTTGCGCATGCACGCGTGAGAGATAAAGAAAGCCCGATATGATGGAGAGGGGGAAGTGTGTGGGTGTGTGCCTTCATGGGAGACCGACCTGAAGAAAAATATTGCATGCGTGCGATGGATAATGCCGACTGTTAGTGTGTGTGCATGCATGCATGCACGAGAGAAAGTTAGTGGTACAATTATAAAGAGAAGACTACTGTGTGGGTGTCAAAGAATAGGTGAGGTCATAATCAATGTAATCTTGAATTCAAATATTTGAATAAGAGATCCTGATGTTTGAAACCCATGCATGCATGAATATAACGGAGATCTGCGCGGTGTGGTTTGGAAACGAGCATGTTGTAATGTATACACATTGAACAAGGTCAGACTGATTTGAATTTGAGATACCGATGGCAGACATCATTTGGCCACGTCGCATCCGTGCATGGACACACTATTCTAATTGGAGACGATGGGCGGCTTTCACATCTCATATCTATATCTATACCCCTATATATATTATATTTTATATTTTTCTATATTGTGTGCGGGTAACTTTAACTTTGAAAGATGGTCGTTGGATGAGGCGAATCCGATGGTCCAAAGATGGCAAATTTGAGCACTACTGGCCGTTGCATATCATCTAGATTCCACCAGATTTCGCCACATGTATAATCTAGAAGACTCCATGGTTGAACTTAATCATAATGCACAAACATCAAAACACAGGCACTTCTTATTTGTTCTAGTATCTTCCGTATCAGAATTGCCCAAATGTTTTTCTACATGATTTGCCATTATTTGTTTTTTACTTTATGTCTTACGACGCACAATTCCATGAATCTTAAAATAGATTAGCTTTCTTATAAAAACTAGTTGATTTTGAATGAAATGAACTATAAGAATTAAACGAACATCTACATCATGCATATATGACTCAAAGCTTGCATGCTATAATGTGGTATTTATTCATAATTTGGTTGCCAAATCTCATGCGTGCAATGCACGTGTACCTTACTCTAGTCTAAATGGTGTTTGTCTGTGTGTTGTGCGTGTTGAGGTGCAAATTGTCTTTTTTTGGTACACGTTAAGCTTGTTCTTATGAAATTTCAAGCCGCGCCTTGTTATGCTAAAAATTCAAGCTAGCGTCTCTTTCTATCGTGCTGCGAAACTCCCGCCACTTCAACCCGCGCCTTGTTAGCCCGATATAATTAAGATATATCTTTGTCTTGTTGTGCTCCGACAACTCCCTCCATCTCAACCCGTGCCTTGCTATTCCGAAATTACAACGCACGCGAAAACTCCCACCTCCTGTGAAATCCCGACATGTGAAATGCCCGTGGTACCCCTGAACCGAAAGAACCGCCTCAAATCGGTGGGGGTACTTCCGTAACTTACCCCACATTTCGGACAAGCGCGTCTCTAAGCCATGGTTCCCCACTGCCATCCCATCTGCCCACCCATTCGTACACCGAGGCCGCGAAAACCCGCGACAAAACCCCACACCCTGCTACGTCCGCCACCCAGCCGGAGCCTCTTCCCCGACGAGGTCATCCACAGCAACACCTCGACGTCCCTCATCCACCGTACCGGATGAGGATCCGTCGTCGATCTCATTGTCCCGCCGGTTCAGCCACCCCGTCCTCCACCTCCAAGGAGCTGCCCCGACGTTCCCCTCGTCTTTCGTGCCACCTCCATTCCCACACCGCCGTCTTCACCTGCACCACCGGAAGAGCATCATCATCACCGTTTCACTGGATGAAGCTGCGGCCTAATCGGCACCACCAAAGAGGTTGTACACTAATCGGCGCATTTTCTTCTTGATTCGATCTCACGGTGCTGCTGGTGCTCGGTCCCGAGCCGACACGGCGCGGCTCCATCCACGGCGGCGTCGCCGGCCACTTCCTCCACGGCGTCGCTCCCTCGCCGGCGACGTCCACATCAGTAGGAGCTGCTGCTGCTTTAGATCTCGCTCGCGCTGCTGCTCTGCTCGTGCTCTCGGTCCCCTGCCTGGTCTGCTCTTGCTATTGCTCTTGCTCGCGCTGCTGCTCTCGCTCTTGCTCTTGCTTGCGATGATGCTCCAATTTAGCTACACTTGATTGAATCGACTTTTGGGTCACCAATTTTCGGGGGTGGGGGCTCACGGGTGACGGAAGAACCAGCCAGCTGGGGAGGGGGGGCTCACGGAGAGGTACCCTACTATCTATCTTAGGGTTCAGGATGGGGGCGGTGGTCTCCGGCGATGGCGGGGCGTTGGCAGGGCGGTGGCGTGGGGATCGCCGGAGAAAAAGCCTAGCACGGGGGGCCTAGAGGGATGGCCGGGGCGGCGGCGGACCGGCGGTGGGGAGTGTTTTTGGGGTGAGCAGGGCGGCGCACCGCCGTCCGCGGGCGGCGAGGGGCTACTGTTTGGCAGGTGGTGGCTGGCGGCTCAGGGGGGTGGAGGTTGAAGATGAACCGCGGTCCCTTGATTTCGTATCCAACGGCTGCAAAATCGACTGACCAGAGATGAAAAATTCAGTCGACCGACGTGTAGCCTCACCTTGCTAGTGCGTTCGGCCGACAAAGAAAATTTAGTTTCGACAACAAAATTCAGTTTCGACGCTTAAGTTCACTTTCGACGCTTAAGTTCAGTTTCGAACGATTAAATTCAGTTTTGACAGTTAAGTTCAGAGATGAGCGGCTGATGTATTTTACATCTAGCACTTTGTGGTTATGTATTTTACGTCATGTATTGGAGATGCTATTAGAATTCCACTCAGGTTAACATTGTTCGTTGTCTCTCTTGTCCTGCTTCAGCCTCGGTGTCGTACAACTCACCGGAGCTGCTCCAACGACGAAACCCTCCATCACAGCGGAGCAGTACCTCGGGCTCCATCTCTAGATGCCTAATATCTTCTTCCCCTCCTCCGACAGCCAAGTCACCCGGAGCATCCTCACCGGCCAACCCAATCACGCTGAGATCGACATGGCTTCGCCAAAGAGGTTGTACACTTGTTGCATCTCTTTTTTACTCTACATGTTATATATATTGTCCACTAAGCACTCGTAGTAACGGGCAATACGATTATTTTATCCTACTATATGACAAGCAGTGAGGTACTAGGCAACTTAGCTATCCATGATGGACTCTCTTGAATGCCATCATCATTTATCTCTGCGCGTTTGAGCTGTGCATTTGTCGATGGGCCTGGGAGTTGAGCTAGTATGGCAGTGGCCTGGGTCCAAAGTAATAGAAGTAGCACAAAAACATTTTTTAGTGTAGGATTTTCCTTGCTCAAGCCTGCCTACTAGAATCGCCAGTGCTTGAAAGGAAAAGTGAATGAAAAACATCGGAATTGGAAAGTTTCCTATGGTACTACTTTTCATGAATTTTCTTGTGGTTTGACTTAAGCTCACCATGCTTTTTTTGCATCCTGTGATCTTCCAATTGTTGTGAATCAAACACCCAGATTGGCAGAAATCCTGTGTTTTTAAATTCTCTATTTTGCACGTGCATTCCTATCCTATTCCTGACTATTTCCTATACCTGCATTGTTAGAATCCTCAAATTCAAACAAGCCCTTACTCAATTACTTACGAGATATGTGTCAAAGAAAACCTTGTGTGGTTTGTCCTGCTCCTGCGGCGCTGTGTTTCACCCCAGCTCAGCTGCTCCAACGATGAAAGGGTTCGCCACAGCAGGGATCCGCTCTCCAGACTGTCTTTCACCATCTCAGATCTTCTTCCCCGCCGCCGACAGCCACGACAACTGCATTACCATCATCAACTGAGCAGATGACCTTGAGGACTACACGGGTCCACAAGAGAGTTCGCACTCTTCCGTGTCTGCTTACGTTATGGGTCGCTTAATATGATGACATGCTACATTATTGTCGTGTTCACCTATTAGACTCGAGTCAGGTCCAAACTAATCTTTGAAACTTGAGTTTTTAAATGGTTGTGGGGTACATATTGGGGCAGCAATCAGTACTATCTTTTTACTATCTAGTTAATCTCCGGTGTCTACTATGAGTTTCATGTTGGGTGCAAACAAACATTAAAGGAGCCATTATCTGTATTTTTAACTAAAGCTATTATCTGCCTGCTCTCATTGGTTTTGGGTCTATCCACAGTTTGCTACCATCACTCTGGATTTGTGCATGCACTCCTTACATAATCTCACTATGTTTTATTCCTATGCATGCCAGTTATTGTACACAATGGAACTGATCATGTACAACAAAAGAACGAGCCTTGCGTGGCAATAAAATTTCATGCAGACGTCGTTCCATGGTGGGCGCAAAGGCAGCCCCCCTCCACCCATTTCGGATCGTAATCAGGAGGAAGATAACTGTTCTGAGGGGGATTCAGAAGGACAAGACCACTCCTATTTACCCCATGAGGTCTTCGCTCTAACTTGGCATGCTGATGTTGGTAATATCATGCATATGGTGCCTTGCATTGCTTACTGTATACATTAAAGATGTCATCTGCTTAGTTTAGACATGCTTTGTGTCAATACCATTTGTTTAGTTTCTCTATCGTATATGTGAATCATGCAATGCCATCTTGTCTAACCAGGCATCATATATGTGAATTTTGCAATGCCACCCTGGTTAGCCAGTCATCTTATATGTGAATTATATCATGCCATCATTTTTTTATTACGTGTTAAATTTGTCAACAATTTTAGTACATTCAATTACTCTTCCTGTGCATCAGTCATTCGACACGGTCATGGAAAAATCTTGAGTGGAAACAAGGTCTTCAGAGCAGACAATGCTATCGGCCAAGCGCATGTCTTCTTTGGTTACCGATACCTCCTCGAGGAGGACTCGAGACAGATGATGACCGTCATAATTCCCCGAGGTGCATGCCCTAACTTGGCAGGGTTATGTTGCTCATATCATGCGTATGGTATCTTGCATTGCTATGTCATTTGCTTAGTTTAGGCATGCTTTGTGTGAATGCCACCTGTTTAGTGTCTAATTACCATATATGTGAATTATGCAATGCCATCTTGTTGCAAGACATTATATATGTGAATTATGCAATGTTATCTTGTTGCAAGGCATTATGTATGTGAATTATGCAATGCCATGCTGTTTAGGCAAGCGTCATATATGTGAATTATATCGGGCCGCATTTTTTGTATTTCTCATTGCTTTTGCCGACAATGTTTGTATATTCAATCGCTTCTTCCTGTGCATCAACCATTTGAATTGGTGATGGAGAAATCTGGAGTGAAAACAAGGTCTTCAAAGCAGACAATGCTACCTGCTGAAGCGAGATATCTTCTTTGATTCTGAGATAGCTCTTCAGAGGAGGATTCAGAGGCAGATGACCAGTCCTATTATCCCCCTGAGGTGTATGCTCAAACTTGGCAGGGTTATATTACTCATATAATGTATATGTTGTATTAAAATGCTTAGTTTTTACATCATATAAACAATACTGAATGCCATCTCCTTAGTTGACACATCATATATGCGATCGCCCTCTGCTCACTTCCTTAGTATATAAATCATATATTTGAATTATGTCATGCCATGATGTTTACATAGACAGCATGTATCTGAATTATGGCATGCCAACCCATTTCCTAAAGACATAATATAGTTATATCATCTCATCCAGTTTACATAGTCATCATATTTTAAATTATGTCATTCTATCCGTGGATTATATCATGCCATCATGTTTCCATCGACAGCATGTTTGTGATTTATGGCATGCCAACCACTTTAATAGACACATCGTATAGTTATATCATGTCATCCTATTTACATAGTCATCATATTTTGAAGTATGTCATTTTATCCTGTTTAGTTAGCCATCATACATGTGAAATTGTGTCATGCTATCCTGTTTAATTAGCCATCATATATGTGAAATTATGTCCTGCTATTCTGCTTGCTTAGACAACATAAATGTGAATTATTTCATGCCCTGTTTTCTTCCCTACTATCCATTGCACTGTCTATCTTACAATGTCTCAGACATTCAATTACTTTTCTTGTTTATCAGCCATTTCAATTGGAGGGAGTGATGGCAGTATCTTTGGGAGTAAAAACACGGTCTTCAGAAAAGATCGTGCTACCTGTCGATGCAGATAGAACCACGGTTGTACTTTCCCAAGAACAAGCCCCACCACACATAACTCGCACTCATGCAGATTGTACCCCTACCCAGTTGGACAGAGAACCAACTACACCCCTTCTAACCCCAACCCTAGTAGATAGACACCCAGTTCCCGTTGACACAGCACCGTCTCCACCACAGAGCACCCAAACATGAGCAGTTAGTAAGGCAACTGCAGTGCCCAAATCACGAGGACCACCACTTCGAACCCGAAGTCAACGCTTAAAGCAGAAGAAGAATTGTTCTCAAGTCAGGTTCCGTAGCTATGGTTCATACAACTTTGCTCTTGCATCATTGTATTTACTAATACCAACTAATTTCAAATTTTAAGGATGCAATTGAAACTCCAATGGCGCAACAGGTATGTTTTAAACCTGTTTCTTCAACGTGTTTGGCTGTTTGCTGTTGTAACTTGCTCTATGTTGATTTCAGTTTCAATTGAATAAACAGTTATGTTCTCATGCCATGCACATTACAAGTGTTGTTATTGCTGTGTAGTTTCCCACACTTATATTCCGTCTATGCTGCTTTGTCTTAAATAGATATGATTCGAACTGTATCTATCTTGATTTGGCAACATAAACTAGAATGATATGGACCATACAAAGGACCATACTACATAGATATATGTTTGTTTCATCGTTATCCTGTCCACCTTACTACCGAACTGGTTTACCAAAATGAGTTTCATATACTACATTGTAAACCTGAGATGTGTTTGTTTGTTTCTCTTTTAGAACGCAGATAAAATATTGGAGAAGAGTACCTGTTATGCAATGGTAAAGGAAGTAATGCAGATAAGGTTCAAGATAGTGAGACATCCCTGTTGGTCTCCAAGAAAGCTGATAAAAACTATATTGAAGACACTGAGACAACCCCAAAGTCCTGTCTTGATGTAGTGTTCAAGTTACTGGCTACCACTGCTGGCACCAGCTCTTCGAACTCGTTGCATGAATCAGTTCGGCTTCTTGAGTCTCAACTTCAAGTTGAAAGACATCGATCAGATGTTGTGCGAGGAAGTCAAGGACCGAGGAAGTCACCGCAGAATTCAGATGCATACTTTACGGTGCAACAAAGAAGTCTTTGGAGGACTTAAGCGCCAAACAAGAGAAAGTTAATAAGCTTGCTAAGCATCTTGCCAACATTATCGGTACCCAGGATATTGTTTCTTGAGCTCTTCTGAAGTGGTTTCAGTTCTGGACTTGTTTTGCTGTGGCGTTTTGTTGGGGAACGTAGTAATTTCAAAAAAATTCCTACGCACACACAAGATCATGGTGATGCATAGCAACGAGAGGGGAGAGTGTTGTCCATGTACCCTCGTAGACCGAAAGCGGAAGCGTTATAACAACGCAGTTGATGTAGTCGTACGTCTTCACGGCCCGACCGATCAAGCACCGAAACTACGGCACCTCTGAGTTTTAGCACACGTTCAGCTCGATGACGATCCCGGACTCGATCCGGCAAAGTGTCGGGGAAGAGTTCTGTCAGCATGACGGCGTGGTGACGATCTTGATGTTCTACCATCGTAGGGCTTCGCCTAAGCACCGCTACAATATTATCGAGGATTATGGTGGAAGGGGGTACCGCACACGGTTAAAGAACGATCAAGAAGATCAACTAGTGTGTCATGGGGTGCCCCCTTGCCCCCGTATATAAAGGTGGGAGGGGGGAGGTGCGGCCAGCCCCTAGGGGTGCGCCTGGAGGAGTCCTACTCCTATTGGGAGTAGGACTCCCCCCTCTTGCCTTGTTGGAGAAGGAAAGGGGAAGGGGGGAAGAGGAAAGGGGGGCGCCGCCTTCCTTGTCCTATTCGGACTAGGGGAGGCGCGCGCCTGCTGGGCCGCCCTCCTCTTCTCCCTTAGGGCCCATGTAGGCCCATTAACCCCGGGGGGTTCCAGTAACCTCGGTACTCGGTAAAATCCCGATTTCACCCGGAACAATTCCGATATCCAAATATAGGCTTCCAATATATCAATATTTATGTCTCGACCATTTCGAGACTCCTCGTCATGTCTGTGATCATATCCGGGACTCCGAATAGCCTTCGGTACATCAAAACATATAAACTCATAATGTAACTATCATCGTAACGTTAAGCGTGCGGACCCTACGGGTTCGAGAACAACGTAGAAATGACCGAGACACGTCTCCGGTCAATAACCAATAGCGGAACCTGGATGCTCATATTGGCTCCCACATATTCTATGAAGACCTTTATCGGTCAGACCGCATAACAACATATGTTGTTCCCTTTGTCATCGGTATGTTACTTGCCCGAGATTCGATCAACGGTATCTCAATACCTAGTTCGATCTCGCACGGCAAGTCTCTTTACTCGCTCCATAATACATCATCTCGCAACTAACTCATTAGTTGCATTGCTTGCAAGGCTTAAGTGATGTGCATTACCGAGAGGGCCCAGAGATACCTCTCCGACAATCGGAGTGACAAATCCTAATCTCGAAATACGCCAACCCAACATGTACCCTCGGAGACACCAGTAGAGCTCCTTTATAATCACCCGATTACGTTGTGTCGCTTTGGTAGCACACAAAGTGTTCCTCCCAGAACGGGAGTTTCATAATCTCATAGTCATAGGAACATGTATAAGTCATGAAGAAAGCAATAGCAACATACTAAATGATCCAGTGCTAAGCTAATGGAATGGGTCAAGTCAATCACATCATTCTCCTAATGATGTGATCCCATTAATCAAATGACAACTCATGTCTATGGTTAGGAAACATAACCATCTTTGATCAACGAGCTAGTCAAGTAGAGGCATACTAGTGACACTGCTTTGTCTATGTATTCACACAAGTATTATGTTTCCGGTTAATTCAATTCTAGCATGAATAATAAACATTTATCATGATATAAGGAAATAAATAATAAATTTATTATTGCCTCTAGGGCATATTTCCTTCACGTTTATGCTGCTGTGTTCCCTATATTTGCACTGGTGGCGAACTTTGATGCCAAGTGGATGTAATATGTGTAATAGCCGTGATAGCCTAGTGTAAGTTGCTTGCTTATTTGTTTCCTTGTTGTCTTATTTATTTGTTTGCTTGTAGTCAGTCCAGTTCTTTTTCTGCAGTTTGCTAGTGGCTGCAATAACCTATTTTTTAAAACTAGGCCACAATAACCATGGGCTAATATTTCTTGTAGTGACACCGGGCCTCCTACGAGCCATAGAAACAAGTGGGCCTTCTACGGTCAGTATAAATAGTGGGCCTTCTACGGTCAGAGAAAGCAGTGGGCCTTCTACGGTCAGAGAAACAATGGGCCTTCTACGGGTCGTATCATCAATGGGCCTTATACGAGCCGTATGATCGATTGGCCAAACATGGGCCAAGAAGACCGCATTCTGGCCTTAAACGGGCTAGAGTTGGAATCGTCAGTTCATGGGCTGACCATAGCGGGCCATCGTTAATAGGCCGTATTTGATGACGCTATGAAAACGGCCCAACGTATTAACGGACCACAAACGGGCCGACTGTAACCACGGGCTGAATTTGGCCCACAAGCGTAAAATGACAAGAACGGGCCGTAAGTAAACGAATCTTTGGAAAATAGCCCAAGAATAAATGGGCTCGAGAAGGCGAAATATAACATAATGGAAACGGCCCAACGGAATAACGGGCCGTTAATGGGTATAAAGTGATACACTGTTCCTTACGGGCTAGTTTCACCACATGCCGTTAATGGGTGTAAAGTGATACACTGTTCATTACGGGCCAGTTTCACCACGGGCCGTTAATAGGCCAAGAGTTACGTAGGGCCTCATATGGGCCGAAAGACGTCATGGGCCATACATGGGCCAGAAGTGAAAACGGGCTAGAATCATATTGGATGGCCCAAATGACGCTACTGGGCCTAATTCGAATAGGGCGTAACGGGCCTTGGGTTAGCGGGCTGTAAATGGGCTATATGTGAATAGGCCGTTAGCAGGCTTTCCATGGGCCGGCCCACCACCTTTTGACCAAGTCAAACAGGCCGGCCTTTTCACAGGAATGGGCCTCCGTTGGGCCGTGCCATGTGTCGACGTATCATAGGCGCCTTCTGTCCAATGAGTGGATGACATCTGTCCCAGCGATGAGCCGACACGTGTTTCCTCCAGCCAATGATGATTTTACACGTGGAAAATCCCCATTGGTTGGGGCTGTTACGGTGGATGCCACGCGTCGGTCACCCTTGACAGAAGCACTTCTATGACGCGCGATTTATCGTCATGGAAGTTGACACTTCCGTGATGATAATTTTGGTAATATCATGGAACACTTCTACGACAACACAGGTATGACTATCTTGATTCTGTCATAAGATCGTCATGGATGTACATGCATGACAGAAAACGCGACCTACTGTGACAAACACATATCATCACGGAAGTGTATTTTTTTTGTAGTGCAGCCAGGCCAATTTCTATTCTTCACTAGTTTTCAAAAAAGACAAAGTCTTCGACCACGAGCATATTCCTCACGTAGACATGGAATCCCTGCCTTGCTTCACCCCTGTCCTCAGTGTGCTTCATGATGCAAGACTGCTCAACTTTTGCACTGACATTGTTGATTGGAATGAAGAGCTTATTCTTTAGTTTTATGCAACGCTGCAGATCACAGGAGATGCTGACGATGTCAACTCTTGGGTGTTGGACTAGATGACCGAAAATACTCTCTATAACGCACCAGCCTCTGAATTGCTTCATGCACTGCCAATCAGTCCTCCCCTTGATGGTGCTCGTTGTCTGTACCATGAACCTAAACTCACTGCTCATTACATGCAAGTACTGATGAAGCCGCTGAAGCCCGGTCAAGCCCCAAGGACCAAATTCCTCGTGAAGGAATTGTTGTATGTGCCAAGAACTGTCTATCGCATTCTGTCGAAGACATTGAGTCCAATCAAAGGCCACGACTCGAATGATGAAGAAGTCATAGGCATCATGAAGAATCTGCTGTTCAATATCATGCATGGCATTCCTGTCAACTATCATGATTTCTTCATGAGGACTCTGGCAAATGTTGCACTCTCTCCGTTTGAGTTGAAGCCTTATGCTCCTTGGATCATGAGATTCCTCAGAACAAGGTCTTCACTCAACTACAAGGCTGATTTTCAGAATCACCTCAGCTACTTGCCCCCCATTGAAGTCCTCAAATGGACATTTTCCTTAGCCGATGAAAAGGGCAAGGCACCTGCTATTGTTGATGAAGGCATTTGTCCATTGGATGGTCAGTTCCGCAAAGCTGCTTCTTACTCCACCCATGATGACTCTGCCACTCATGATTCTGCCAATGCTTCCAAGCGAAATCCTCAAGCCACAGCTCCAAGGGTGATGACGGACTCTGAGCTTCTCCTCAGTCTTCACCAGAAGGTGGATCGAAACCACAAATGGGTTAAGCGTCAGTTTGGTTCTATTCTTCACAACATGACTGCTACACACAATGCAGTGAAGAAAAACCATTACTACCTCCATGAAGTCTTCGGTTGCAATTGGGCTGTTCTGTCACATCTGTATGGTGAAGAAGATCTAAAGCAAATGGGTCTCAAGGAGGACTTTGACTGGTCTGCACCACCAGCGGAGAAATTCAAGAAGGTCAAGGTTCCTTCCTTGGTGGCCAGCTCCTATTCTTCATCGCCTGAAACTGATGGGCATGAAGAATTGGACGACATATCAGTTTCACGCTCATATCTGAACGAATAGCAGAAGCAGGTTTAGGTGTCGCAAGCTTACTCAAAAAAGAAGGTGAATCAAGTGCAGAGTTAGATGGCAGTTCCTTACCTCCCCTCGTAGTTGAGGGATAAATTGTTGTCTTAGCATCTTTCAAGTTGTTCATAGTGTCCAGCAGATATAAATCCCAAGTGACTCAAAGAATAGAGCTATGCTCAAGAACGGCGCGTAAATTAGTCTTGATAACCCACAAGTGTAGGGGATTGCAACAGCTTTCGAGGATAGAGTATTCTACCCAAATTTATTGATTCGACACAAGGGGTGCCAAAGAATATTCTCAAGCATTACCAGCTGAGTTGTCAATTCAACCACACCTAGATAACTTAATATCTGCAGCAAAGTATTTAGTACCAAAGTAATATGATAGTAGTGGTAACGGTAACAAAAGAGTAACGGAAGCAAAAGTAATATTTTTGGTATTTGGTAGTGATTGTAACAGTAGCAACGGAAAAGTAAATAAGCGAGAACCAGTATATGGAAAACTCAGAGGCATTGGATCGGTGATGGATAATTATGCCGGATGCGATTCATCTTGTAACAGTCATAACATAGGGTGACACGGAACTAGCTCCAATTCATCAATGTAATGTAGGCACGTATTCCGAATATAGTCATATGTGCTTATGGATAAGAACTTGCATGACATCTTTTGTCCTACCCTCCCGTGGCAGCGGGGTCCTAATGGAAACTAAGGGATATTAAGGCCTCCTTTTAATAGAGAACCGGAACAAAGCATTAGCAAATAGTGAATACATGAACTCCTCAAACTATGATCATCACCGGGAGTGGTCCCGATTATTGTCACTTCGGGGTTGCCGGATCATAACACATAGTAGGTGACTATAGACATGCAAGATAGGATCAATTACACTCATATATTCATGAAAACATAATAGGTTCAGATCGCAAATCATGGCACTCGGGCCCTAGTGACAAGCATTAACCATAGCAAAGTCATAGCAACATCAATCTCAGAACATAGTGGATACTAGGGATCAAACCCAAACAAAACTAACTCAATTACATGATAAATCGCATCCAACCCATCACCGTCTAGCAAGCCTACGATGGAATTACTCACGCACGGCGGTGAGCATCATGAAATTGGTGATGGAGGATGGTTGATGATGACGATGGCGACGAATCCCCCTCTCCGGAGCCCCGAACGGACTCCAGATCAGCCCTCCCGAGAGTTTTTAGGGCTCGCGGTGGCTCCGTGTCGTAAAACGTGATGATTTCTTCTCCTTGTTTTTTTTCTCCTCGAAAGCAAATATATAGAGTCGGAGTTGGCGTCAGAGGAGTTCCAGGGGGCCCACGAGGTAGGGGGGCGCGCCCCCCACCCTCGTGGTCAGGGTGTGGTCCCCCTGGTCTTCATGTTTGGCAAGGATTTTTATTATTTTTAACTAGATGTTCCGTGGAGTTTCAGGTCATTCCGAGAACTTTTGTTTTCTACACATAAAACAACATCATGGCAATTCTGCTGAAAACAGCGTCAGTCCGGGTTAGTTCCATTCAAATCATGCAAGTTAGAGTCCAAAACAAGGGCAAAAGTGTTTGGAAAAGTAGATAAGACGGAGACGTATCAGTCACTTGGACTAAAAAATTTCCTCCTCTATACTGTCTAACAGGCTGTCTAACTTACAATCCTGTTGGGTATATTTGGCGGCTACTTCGACCTGGTCATATACCAAATTAACTCGAACTTCTTTTCCATCTGACCCTAGAGGTCCGAACTGGGCCATATGATTCAGATGAAGCTTGGTATACCGTGTTTTCACCATGGCCCAAGCTTCTCGTGCACCTTCCCGGTAGGCCGATATCTTCCATAATCGAAAGCGCTGCCGCGCTCCCTTGAATAGCTGTATAAGCTCCTCCATCCTTCCTGGAGGGGAGGCAGATGGCCATAAAGCCTTGGCAACACTTCGCATCGCCTGCCGAGCTTGCTCGTGCATTCGCGACAGCTCTTCTAGCAGATCGCTCGATAATCCATACATCTCCTCTTTGGGACGGCCAGTCAGCATACCTACAGATATAACTCTGTTAGTCCCTTTCATCTCCGAATTACATGGAGGTAAGTTTGACCACATACTAAATATGCCGCCGCGCAGCCTCTTATTTTCCTTCACGGAGTCAGCCAGTTGGGCCCGTACATCTTTCAGTTCTTCGCCCAGCTGGGTGTTGGAATCCTACAGCTTGTTTTTCTCATCACGACTCGTGTCAAGACACGTTCGCCATGCCGATAGTATTTTGGCTTCTTGTTCTCCCGCTTGGGCGGCTTTTAGTTGCTCCTTCAGTTGATATGACGGTCCTGCCATAAGATGAGCAACGGTGTTAGCATTGCTGGTATAAAATTATGTTTTCTCGATGGAGGGGAACTTTACTAGGTGACGCCTTCTTGGATTTCTCTAGTTCGGCGGTAACAGTAGTTAGCTGGGTCCGACACTTTTCTAGTTCCTGAGACAACAGGTTGTTCTTCTCCATAAGCACCTGGTTATACAATGATCCTTAAATCAGTTGTATCAACTGCTTCAAGTCTCGGGGGCTACTGGTATATAATTATCAGATTTGTATAATATAAACTTACCCGCTTATCTTTCAAATGCTGGTCTGCGGCTCTGGTAAGCCCGTCTCGAGCAGCTCGGATGTATGCATCCGCCAAGCTAAAGGCATCGAATGCCTCTTTTGTAAAACCGGGGTCGCGAAAAACGGCCCTCCGACGCCGATGAACCATGGCGCTCTCCACTTCCGAGTTTGTGACGGATACATCATACGAATCGTCGGCCAAAGGGCAATCCGGTGTCACTCCCGTATCTGCCCTTGTCTTCACGGAAGGGTCTGGAACCTGGCTGTTGGGAGTATGACCGGCAGCACCCCCGGACATAGTCCGGCGAACGCTTTTCCTGGTAAGGCACAAACGGAAAATGTCACAGTTGGATGTGACTACCAAGGGGCATACTTACAAAGTCATACCTCTTCGAGGAAGGCTCGGCCGGGCATTCGGTTGCCTTCCTCTTCGAAGGCTTGCCCGACGTGGGTGTCGCTCTCTCTGGAGTAGCCCCTGGTGTAACATGTCGCGCCGAGCGCCTCCCCTTTGGAGAACGAGATAGTGCGGTGGGTGTCGGTGTCAAAACCGGTGGATCTCGGGTAGGGGGTCCCGAACTGTGCGTCTAGGCGGATGGTAACAGGAGACAAGGGACACGATGTTTTACCCAGGTTCGGGCCCTCTTGATGGAGGTAAAACCCTACGTCCCGCTAGATTAATATTGATGATGTGTGTTACAAGAGTGGATCTACCACGAGATCAAGGAGGCTAAACCCTACAAGTTAGCCTATGGTATGATTGTTGTTCGTCCCCACGGACTAAAACCCTCCGGTTTATATAGACACCGGATAGGGTTAGGGTTACACAGAGTCGGTTACAATGGTAGGAGATCTACATATCTGTATCGCCAAGCTTGCCTTCCACGCCAAGGAAAGACCCATCCAGACACGGGACGAAGTCTTCAATCTTCTATCTTCATAGTCCTGGAGTCTAGCCGATGATGATAGTTCGGCTATCCGGACACCCCCTAGTCCGGAACTCCCTCAGTAGCCCCTGAACCAGGCTTCAATGACGACGAGTCCGGCGCGCATATTGTCTTCGGCATTGCAAGGCGGGTTCTTCCTCCAAATAATTTATAGAAGATTGTGAACACCAGGATAGTGTCCAGCTCTGCAAAACAAGTTCCACATAACACCGTAGAGAGAATAGTTTTGCACAGATCTGCCGACGATTTCAAGGGCGCGTGACATCACACCACGGCCAGGCCTTCATATGAATCGTTTTTTATTGTTCCACCTCAGCGTCTTTAGAGAGGCGGTTTCCTTGGCACGTCTTATCAAAGCGTAGATCGTGCCCCTTATTCCGAGTTGAAACCCTCATAAATCACTTCAGAAATAATCAACATTAAAATCTTTTCAAAGAAGTCCAAGAAAATGTTCCTCTTAGTCTCTGAAAATATTGGCAAGAGGTAAAACTCAAAACAATATTTTTGGAATCTCAGAGATATTTATTTTGGGCCTTTGAATTAAATCAATAACTATTTGCATTGGATATATATTTGTTAATTAATTAATATATGTCCAATAATTCTGATCTTTGGTGAAGGGCTTTGGAATAATCCAACTAGTCCCTACAAGAATTATCAGAAGCAACAAAAATGATTTAGTGTCTAAAACTAAATCAAAACAAATAACAGAAAATGCAAAACAGAAGAAAAGAGAGAGAGAGAGAACTACCTGGCCACACCTGTGTAGCCACTTGGCCCAGCCGAAGCAGCCCAGCCCACCAGGCCCTCTTGCCAGTCATATCCCTCCTCTCGCCAGAAGGACGAGAGGCGTGTGCTCGAAGCGCGCGAGCACGCGCTCGACCACCTCCTACATGTCTGCCTCATCCCCGACGTGCCTAGGCGTTGCCACGCACTCCCTCGACCCCCTCTCATGCTTCCCCATGCTCATACCCTCCTCTGTCTCTCTCGCTCGCAACCACCCGAGCGCCACCGTCGCCGGCGCTCACCGTAGCCATGGCCACCGCCTCTCCCTCGCCCCCCTGGAGCTGCCCACGAGCTCCGCCTAGTCCCTCTCCTCCTCCTCACTGAGCCGCCCGACGCCGGAAGCCCTGGATGCTGCCTGCACTGTCGTTCCCCTCGCCGGCCACCGAAGATCGTCGCCGTCGATTTGCTGCCTCCGGTGCTTCCCCGAGCTCGCTGACCCTCCCGTTCGACTCACTGTGAGCTCGTGCTCCCAAACCCTCTCTCCCCTCTGTCGTTTTCCTCTTCTAGCCTCACTGGCCTCCCCGGTCGAAGCTCGCCGCCATTGCGCTTCGTCGCCACCGTGGCTAGAGCACACGTAGCTCGAAGCCGAACACACCACCGTGCTCAGCGCGTCCTCAGGTGCCCATAGCAACCCACCATTTGTCCTGCAGTGCACCGCAACGCCGACCCCGAGCTTGACCGAACTCCGGCCGCCGTGCTTCTCGCCATCAGCGTCGTTTCCGTGCACCCCAGCCACCGTCGCTTGTTGCGTTGGAAGCATGTGAGCGTGCGCTTTGCATAGAGCTCCTCCGCCGCTCGAATGGTCGTCAGAGGAGGAATCCCAACGACCTCCGCCGCGACTGGCCTCGTCGGCGGCCTTAACTCCGCTAAACACCGGTTAGGCACTAACCAAATGACCCCCTGGGTCGCTGACAAGTGGGCCCTGGCCCCTGCTAATTTTTGGTTAAGTTAATAACTAATTTAGTTAAGCCACTTACTCAGTGACATGCGGGCCCCGCCTGACTAATTAAACTAGGTTAGGTTTATTTTAAATTAGGATTAGCCACAGTCACTGACATTTGGGTCCCAGCCATCAGGTTTGACCTGGGCTGGCGCCTTTGACCTGCTGACGTAGTGATGATGTCACTCTGACGTCATAAAGCCTTTTATGGAATTTAAATAAATCTAAATGATTTACTTATTCCAGAAAATGTCCAAAACTTCTAAAATTCATATAAATTCAACCATAACTCAGAATGAAATAAGTTATATATGTAAAATGATCAGAAAAATCCAATCTATCCATTTTTACTGGTTTCATGCATGTTAAAGCAACTTAACCTTGCTGTTTAGTGCAAAACAGGATAAGGCACTATTTAAATTCATAAGTTAAGTTTGGGATTGAACCTTTGGTTCAAAATGACTCAAACCCAGCTGGTTCTAGACGCATTAGCTCAAATCACAGCATATTGCCATGTCATAATCATGCATCATATTGTTGCATTGCATTGATTGTGTTCCTTCTCTGTTGCTGGTATTTGTCCCCTCTCAGTAGACGTGGTTCCGACAATGAGATCGATGACACCGATGAAGAACTATACTATCTTCAGAAGTGCCAGGCAAGCAAAACCCCCCTTGTTCATTCTGATACAATCCCACTCTCTCGCTTCTGCTCTCTTTTACTTCATTAGGACAACAATGCTTCAACTCTTACATGCTGCGGTAGTTGAACCCCTTTCCTCTGCATGACCTATCATTTCCATAGTAAATAGATGAAATCCACTAGCATGAGTAGGAGTTGTTTGAGCCCTGATGTGCCTACTCATTCATGCTTGTTTGTCATGCCTGCTACTGCTTAGAGTTGAGTCAGGTCTGATTCATCGGGGATGAATTGGAATATGGTGAACATGTCCTACTGTTGAGAGCTAATTGTGTGAACACGATTTGGTAAAGGTAGCGGTGAGAGGCCATGTAGGAGTACATGGTGGGTTGTTCATTGAAACGATCCTCAGGAACTGAGTTCTGTGTTTGTGATCCATGAACAGCTACTACCACACGTTGGGCCCTGAAATATGACCCCGCTCGACTTATTAACCGCCCCTGTCCTCTGTCCAGGAGTTGCAAGTAGTTTCTGGTGTTTGTAGTATGCTAGAGGCCGTGCGCAACGCTGACCCGAGGGGTGGGTGCTATGTCTTGAGCTTGCGTTGGTTTTCCCCGAAGAGGAGAGGATGATGCAGCAGAGTAGCGTAAGTATTTCCCTCAGTTTTTGAGAACCAGGGTATCAATCCAGTAGGAGGCCACGCGCAAGTCCCTCGTGCCTACACAAAACAAATAGCTCAACGCAACCAACGCGATTAGGGGTTGTCAATCCCTTCACGGTCACTTACGAAAGTGAGATCTGATAGAGATGATAAATAATATTTTTGGTATTTTTGGTATAAAGATGCAAAGTAAAATAAAAGGCAAAGTATAAAGCAAAGCAATAATAAAGTGTAGGAAGATTAATATGATGAGAATAGACCCGGGGGCCATAGATTTCACTAGTGGCTTCTCTCAAGAGCATTAGTATTTTATGGTGGGTGAACGAATTACTGTTGAGCAATTGACAGAATTGAGCATAGTTATGTGAGTATCTAGGTATGATCATGTATATAGGCATCACGTCCGAGACAAGTAGACCGACTCCGCCTCGCATCTACTCACATTACTCCACTCATCGACCGCTATCCAAAGCATGCATCTAGAGTATTAAGTTAATGAAAACAGAGTAACGCCTTAAGCAAGATGACATGATGTAGAGGGATAAATTCATGCAATATGATAAAACCCCATCTTGTTATCCTCGATGGCAACAATACAATACGTGCCTTGCTGCCCTCATCACATCGGGAAAGGACACCGCAAGATTGAACCCAAAGCTAAACACTTCTCCCATTGCAAGAACTACCAATCTAGTTGGCCAAACCAAACGGATAATTCTAAGAGACTTGCAAAGATAACCAATCATACATAAAAGAATTCAGAGAAGATTCAAATATTGCTCATAGATAATCTTGATCATAAACCCACAATTCATCGATCTCAACAAACACACCGCAAAAAGAAGATTACATCGAATAGATCTCCACGAGAGAGGGGGAGAACATTCACTACAAAAAAATACACTTCCGTGATGATACGTGTTTGTCACAGTAGGTCGCGTTTTTTGTCATGCATGTACATCCATGACAAATTTATGACATAATCAAGATAGTCATACATGTCTTTGTCGTCAGAGAAGTGTTCCATGACATTACGAAAATTATCATCACGGAAGTGTCCACTTCCATGACGATAAATCGCGGCGTCACGTAAGTGCTTTCGTCAAGGGTGACCGACACGTGGCATCCACCGTAACGAACGCCGTTAAGCTATCGGGTCAGGTTTTGATCCGATAACCCGTTAACAGCCCCGACCAATGGGTAATTTCCACGTAAAATTCTTATTGGCCGGACGAAAACACGTGTCACTCGTCAAGGGTCGATAGGCGCCTATGATATGTCGACACGTGCCACGCCCACCATTGGCCCATTTAGCTTACAAAGCCGCTCGTTTGACTTGGTCAAAGTTAACGGGTTGGCCCATGAAAAGCCTCGTTAACGGTCTCTTCACAAATAGCCCATTTTACGGCTCGTTAACTCATGGCCCGTTAGGCCCTAAAGGAAATCGGCCCAACAACGTCATGTGGGCCGTCGAATATAACACCAGCCCATTTCACTTTTGGCCCATGTATGCCCCACGACGTCTTTTGACCCATATGAGGCCTTCGTATCTTTCGGCCCTTTACAGGCCCACGGTGACTCTTTTTTTTTTACTATAAACAGTAGGGTAAAACCCCACTGCAATTTTTATTAAATAAAGTAGAACAACAAAGCAGTCTGAAAGGCTTGAGATAAGCCCAAGAAACAAAAAAAACTATAGACCTAAAAAGACTAGAAAGAAGCTAAACAGCTGAAAAGACTAAGAAGAAAGAATTACAACAGGCCATCAAGCCATACTGAGAATTGCCTCTCATGCTTCTGCCTCATCCTATATTTGAGAAGCTTCAGTTCCTCCAAAAAATGAACTTCCACCCTTGGAAAGAAGGTGCAATATTCTCAAAGATTTTATTGTTCCTGGTGATCCAAATGGCCCATGCTCCAAGAATGATTATCTCCATGTAAAATGGGTATCTTATCTTATCTTTGAGGTCTTGGAATGCTTCTAAAACAGACAGATTTGGAGCTCTTGTGGGGCAAATGAAATCCCAACATTGTTGAACAAATGGACAACCCAAAAAGAGATGATGCAATGTTTCTTCTAGAGGACAGGCCCACGGTAACTCTAGCCCGTAATGAACAGTAATTTTCTTTGTACCTGTTAACGACCCATGATTTACATGGGCCGTTTCCAGCCCGTGTTAGCTTTCGGCCTATTGACGGCCCATATGTTCTTGGGCTCCTTTTCGGCCCTCGATTACTTCCGCCCACATCCCTGTTCCCCTAATGGGCCAAATTCGCCCATGGCAAGAGTCGACCCGTTCTTGGCATGTTCACCAAATGGGCCAAATTCGCCCATGGCAAGAGTCGACCCACATCGCTTGTTACCCTAATGGGCCAAATTCGGCCCATGGCAAGAGTCGGCCCGTTGGGCTGTTAACCCGCTATGCTGCTTTCCGGCCCTATATTCTGGCCCATTAACGACCCATTATGCATGTGACAGAATTAAGCCTTTGCAGTCCTACAGCCTGTTAACGGCCCGTTACCGTGCTGGGCCGATACCAATTACGCCCGATTACGACCCATGTAGACCCATTTATCCGACGGCCCGAGGCCCACCGATTACAGGCCCATTTATCGACGGCCCGAGGCCCACCGATTATAGGCCCATTTATCGATGGCCCATAGGAGACCCATGGATCCTACGGCTCGTATATGGCCCATGGTAGTTGCGGCCACTAGCAAACCAGGGAAAAAGAAGACTAGGAAATAAATAAGGCCGAAACTAATGCTAGGCTATTAAGGCGATGGATTACATCCCCTCGGCATCAAAGATCGCCACCAGTGCAAATATAGGGAACACCCTACACTATACAAAAATGGCTTGCTGTTTTCTTCAACCGGTGGTTGCACGTTAAGAATAAATTTTGTATCGCACCAAAACAAATTACAACTATATAACAAAAGGAAGGTTGGCACAAAACTTAATAGTCTAGCAGATAAATGAATCACCAGAAGTTGTAAGCTTCAGTTCATTTGACCGATTGTTATGTTTTCATGCAGATTGTCCGATGGAGCACCATAACCGCCGCCTTCATTTCCCTAGGCTCTGAACAACATAGCAAATGTCCGATAGTCCGGTTTCAAAACCATGCATATCTTGACGACATTGAGCAATGTTCCTCCTTGTTTCACAAAGGGCCTCTGTTAGGGAATGGAGTTGTGTCCGAGCGCAGATACAACATTGCTTTGAGCTTGCATATCTTGATCATGAGGCAGTTTGGACGATATTGCCTTAACAACCAACCCAAGATACGCAGGAACATGCTTTTGGCCTTTGTTAGTGGACAGTCTTGACCCACCGCAGCAAGAGCTGGCATTGCGGTTATAGTTGCCTCGCCACCTTCGTAAGGTGGCGGTTCCACCATTTTTCCATAGCTCGCTGAAAAGTTGAGGTTTTACATTAGTAGTACCGCAATGTAAGATATTAAGGAGGCAGCAAAACCAAACAAAATAGCTTTGGTCTATATACGTAACTTATTCGGTGAACCCATGTAAAATATTAGTTGTATTTTATTGCAAAGTACATAATAAACTGTGTTCCAAACATATGACCATGTACCATCGCTAATGTATTGTCTATTTCTTCACATTGTATTGAGGGCTAAGGATAAAGAGACGAAGTTTATAATACGGTAAGCATAGTATGACATCATTCATATCACAAAACAACCGAGAATGATAAGCGAGCAATTGTAACGTTGTGTGGGCAAGTCCAAAGATGGAACTAGATTACGGTAAAGATCAAAGGAACATCATTCCTCTCTTTTAAACCTTGTAAGGTGCAATGATACGCTAAGACAATTGTGTATAAAATTGAAAAGAGTAATAGACATTGGCTGCAAACCATGCAGTTCAAGGCACAAGTCAGAGTAAGTAGTAGTTAAAAGGCATGAGGACTAAGGACTTACAACAACGGCTTTGACTGGTGTAGTCATGCCCTTCTTCTTGCTGGTGTGACAGTCCTTGAAGATTTCCACATCATTTGGTTCAGGTACTTTTTGGTCCTTATGGCTTTCCTCCGCATTTCGAACAAGTCAATATAGATCTGATAATATGATACAAAGAAAAAGAGTGAAACAATGACTAATTACAAGAGCCTCGCAGCAGTGCAATATAGCTACGAGATCCCGTTGCGTTGGAATTTCACTTTTGTACGGTTGGTCTTGTTCTTTGAACAGTTCACCTACAAGAAGATAGATTTGTGTGACACATGCGTAAATAGGACTTCAACATGTGATCTGATCACATATATATAATGTACCTGATACTTCATATCAGACCAATGTTTAACAAGGCCCCTCCAGTCTTCATGCGATATATTTTCCACTGGAGATGTTTGGGAAATTTCACTGTTAGCCTTGCCTTCAAAGTGAGTTTTCCTCAAGTTATACCAATCTTGTCATGAAAGCAGACTTGAAAACATGGGTGCAAGCTTGTCTGGTTGCATCATCTTGTCTATCCAACTTGAACCTCATCTGTTGAAAATTATGGGAGCTCATTATCAGCAACCTAGAAAGTATGGGACAGAGCATGACGATATTACTAGTTTCCATACATAACCATACTTACGGATAAATGGTCGAGGAAGGTGTTGAACTGGATTTCGTCTTTGTCATTCCTGTACTGAATCCATGTTGGGAGGATACGTACATGACACCTAACGGCAACCGCTGCCTCTGATACTAACTTGGCTGACTCTGTAGCATCACGTGGCCTTTTTAAACCTGCCTCAAAACGGATCTCCGTTCTTCCCCCTCTAGATTTAGTTAACCTATCGAGCATTATCCATGATGTTTTTTTCCTCTTGCGCCTAGGTGCTAATCCAACAACGAACATAGGAAGTGTTAGTGTACATCAAACTGTGAGACTACATATAAAGAAGCATGGAATCAGAATTTGACTCAAAGAACTACCTTCTTGCTGTTGAAGCTCACAAGGTTCATCCGATATTGCCAACTCGTCTTGTGTCAAGAGTGCTTGGGAAGTAGTGTCGGTGGCAAGGGAGCTTGGGAACGTGCTGCTAGCTTCGATTGGCCTTACGAGTATGTCGTGGTACCGGTAGTACTGTGGGTAGGTGTTGCAAGAACTAGGGCTGTTTCTCGCTTGTTTGGTGGCATCTATTTGTTTCGCTTTGGCTTTTTGCAGCTCGTGTAGCATGGGATGCCGTGTTTGTAGAATTTTCCGCTGGACTTTGACCTTCTATTGCACCATCGCATCAGCAGAATCTGCAGGATTCATCCGCTTCTCATTCCCTGCCATTCTATGTTTCTTCGTCTTTCTCTGTGCCATGTTAAGTCAAGCCGACAAGAAAAACGAACAACAATTTAGTTCTTCAGAACAAATTGATGCGTGATGCAGATGAACTGAACTTTGATGTTAGACAACCACATGATAGGAGGATGTAATATGTATGAAAAACAGGACGGAAGAGATAACCAGAACTATGATGTGTAAACTAAGAAGAATACATTTCACCAAATTAGAAGCAATGCAATGGAAGGTAGACACCATATGAAAGATGCTACAAATATCGCTCTGCCAAGTTAACAGTGTCTCATCATAAATGGCGTTTAAACAATGTGAAGCAGTACAAGAAATAAATCATATGCAAGATGCAAACAACATCACACTACCATGTTAGAGGTCTCTCGCCATTAGTGCCATTGCATATTCACAGCATTGCATATTCACATCTTATGATGTGTAAACTAAGGAGAAGGCATTTCAACAAATTAGAAGCAATGAAAGCTAGACACCATATGAAAGATGCAATGAATATCACTCTACCAAGTTAAAATTGTCTCGGCCATAAGTGCCATTTCAACAAATTAGTAGTACAAGCTAGAAAAGAATGTGAGATGTAACCTATATCACACTCTGAAGTCAAACGTGTCTTATGGTAAGTGATTGTTGCAGGTTACACAACAGTAGTAATTTGATGTAAGAACATGGTGTGATAGACAGATATTGTATGTTCTAGAAACAAGAACACGTGTCTTATTCAAGTATAATGTGTAAAGTAAGCAGATGGAATTCAACAAAATTAGAAGCAATACAAGTTAGACATCACACATAACATGCAACCACATATAACAGTGCCAAGTTAGTGTTGGAAATATGCCCTAGAGGCAATAATAAATTAGTTATTATTATATTTCCTCGTTCATGATAATCGTTTATTATCCATGCTATAATTGTATTGATAGGAAACTCAGATACATGTGTGGGTACATAGACAACACCATGTCCCTAGTAAGCCTCTAGTTGACTAGCTCGTTAATCAATAGATGGTTACGGTTTCATGACCATGGACATTGGATGTCATTGATAACGGGATCACATCATTAGGAGAATGATGTGATGGACAAGACCCAATCCTAAGCCTAGCATGATCGTGTAGTTCGTATGCTAAAGCTTTTCTAAATGTCAAGTATCATTTCCTTAGACCATGAGATTGTGCAACTCCGGATACCGTAGGAATGCCTTGGGTGTACCAAACGTCACAACGTAATCGGGTGGCTATAAAGGTGCATTACGGTATCTACGAAAGTGTCTGTTGGGTTGGCACGAATCGAGATCGGATTTGTCACTCCGTGTAAACGGAGAGGTATCTCTGGGCCCACTCGGTAGGACATCATCATAATGTGCACAATGTGATCAAGGAGTTGATCACAGGATGATGTGTTATGGAACGAGTAAAGAGACTTGCCGGTAATGAGATTGAACAAGGTATCGGATACCGACGATCGAATCTCGGGCAAGTACAATATCGCTAGACAAAGGGAATTGTATACGGGATCGATTGAGTCCTTGACATCGTGGTTCATCCGATGAGATCATCGTGGAACATGTGGGAGCCAACATGGGTATCCAGATCCCGCTGTTGGTTATTGCCCGAGAGCCGCCTCGGTCATGTCTACATGTCTCCCGAACCCGTAGGGTCTACACACTTAAGGTTCGGTGACGCTTAGGGTTGTATGAATATGAGTATGCAGCAAACCGAATGTTGTTGAGTCCGGATGAGATCCCGGACGTCATGAGGAGTTCCGGAATGGTCCGTGGTAAAGATTTATATATAGGAAGTCTTGTTTTGGTCGAGGAAAAGTTTCGCACTTTATCGGTATTATGCAGGAGTGCCGAAAGGGGTCCGGGGTCCACCGGGGTCCACCTGCCTGGGGCCACATGGGCTGGTGGGGTGCGCCTTGGCCTATATGGGCCAAGGGCACCAGCCCCAAGAGGCCCATGCGCCAAGGAGACTTGGGGAGGAGAGTCCTAAGAGGGAAGGCACCTCAGGGGTGCCTTGGGAGGATGGACTCCTCCCCCTCTTGGCCGCACCCCTTCCTTGGAGGAAGGGCAGGCTGCACCCTCCCCTCTCTTGCACCTATATAAAGGGAGGGAGGGAGGGGTGGCCGCACCGAAGCCCTTGGCGCCTCCTTCCTGCTACACCTCATCCTCCTCCCGTAGTCGCTAGCGAAGCCCCGCCGAGTTCTGCTGCATCCACCACCACGCCGTCGTGCTGCTGGATCATCATCAACCTCTCCTTCCCTTTGCTGGATCAAGAAGGAGGAGACGTCATCCGCTCAGACGTGTGTTGAACACGGAGGTGTTGTCCGCTCGGCACTAGGATCATCGGTGATTTGAATCACGACGAGTACGACTCCATCAACCCCGCTCACTTGAACGCTTCGCACGCGATCTACAAGTGGTATGTAGATGCAATCACTCTCCCATGACTCGTTGCTAGATGAACTCATAGATGGATCTTGGTGAAACCGTAGGAAAAATTTTAATTTTCTGCAACGTTCGACAACAGTGGCATCATGAGCTAGGTCTATGCGTAGTTCTCTATTGCACGAGTAGAACACAATTTGTTGTGGGCGTAGATGTTGTCAACTCTCTTGCCGCTACTAGTCTTATCTTGCTTCAGCGGCATTGTGGGATGAAGCGGCCCGGACCGACCTTACACGTACGCCACGTGAGACTGGTTCCACCGATCGACATGCACTAGTTGCATAAGGTGGCTAGCGGGTGTCTGTCTCTCCCACTTTAGTTGGAGCGGATTCGATGAAAAGGGTCCTTATGAAGGGTAAATAGAAGTTGACAAATCACGTTGTGGCTTTCGGCAGAGGTAAGAAAACGTTTTTGCTAGAACCCTATTGCAGCCACGTAAAACTTGCAACAACAATTAGAGGACGTCTAACTTGTTTTTGCAGCAAGTGTTTTGTGATATGATATGGCCAAAGTTGTGATGAATGATGAATGATATATGTGATGTATGAGATCATGTTCTTGTAATAGGAATCAAGACTTGCATGTCGATGAGTATGACAACCGGCAGGAGCCATAGGAGTTGTCTTTATTTTGTATGACCTGCGTGTCATTGAAGAACGCAATGTAAATTACTTTACTTTATTGCTAAACGCGTTAGCCATAGAAGTAGAAGTAGTCGTTGTCGTGACAACTTCATGAAGACACGATGATGGAGATCATGATGATGGAGATCATGGTGTCATGCCGGTGACAAGATGATCATGGAGCCCCGAAGATGAAGATCAAAGGAGCTATATGATATTGGCCATATCACGTCACTACTATATAATTGCATGTGATGTTTATTATGTTTATGCATCTTGTTTACTTAGAACGACGGTAGTAAATAAGATTAACCATCATAACAATTTCAAGAAAGTGTTCTCCCTAACTGTGCACCGTTGCTAAAGTTCGTTGTTTCGAAGCACCACGTGATGATCGGGTGTGATAGATTCTTACGTTCACATACAACGGGTGTAAGCCAGATTTACACACGCAGAACACTTAGGTTAACTTGACGAGCCTAGCATGTACAGACATGGCCTCGGAACACAAGAGACCGAAAGGTCGAGCATGAGTCGTATAGTAGATACGATCAACATGAAGATGTTCATCGATGATGACTAGTGCATCTCTCACGTGATGATCGGACACGGCCTAGTTGACTCGGATCATGTAATCACTTAGATGACTAGAGGGATGTCTATCTAAGTGGGAGTTCATGAGATGAACTTAATTATCCTGAACATAGTCAAAAGATCTTTGCAAATTATGTCGAAGCTCGCGCTTTAGTTCTACTGTTTAGATATGTTCCTAGAGAAAATATAGTTGAAAGTTGTGATGAGCGATTATGCGGACAGAGAAAGCTTATGTCCTTAATGCACCGCCACAGGTGTGCTGAACCCCAAACGTCGCTTTGTGGATGTTATGAACATCGGACATACACGCTTTGATAACTACGTGATAGTTCGATTAAACGGTTTAGAGTTGAGGCACCAAAGACGTTTTTGAAACGTCATGGGACATATGAGATGTTTCGAGGGCTGAAATTGGGATTTCAGGCTCGTTCCCACGTCAAGAGGTATAAGACCTCCGACGATTTTCTTAGCCTGCAAACTAAGGGAGAAAAGCTCAATCGTTGAGCTTGTGCTCAGATTGTCTGAGTGCAACAATCACTTTAATCGAGTGGGAGTTGATCTTCCAGATGAGATAGTGATGTTTCTCCAAAGTCATTGCCACCAAGCTACTAGAGCTTCGTGATGAACTATAACATATCAGAGATAGATATGATGATCCTTGAAGTGTTCGTGATGTTTGACACCACGAAAGTAGAAGTCAAATAGGAGCATCAATTGTTGATGGTTGGTAAAACCACTAGTTTCAAGAAGGGCAAGGGCAACAAGGGATACTTCATGAAATGGCAAAACAGTTGCTGCTCTAGTGAAGAAACCCAAGGTTGAACCCAAACCTGAGACTAAGTGCTTCTGTAATGAGAGGAACGGACACTGAAGCGGAACCACCCTAGGTACTTGGTAGATGAGAAGGCTGGTAAGGTCGATAGAAGTATATTGGATATACATTATGTTAATGTGTACTTTACTAGTACTCCTAGTAGCACTAGGGTATTAGATATCGGTTCGGTTGCTAAGTGTTAGTAACTCGAAACAAAAACTACGGAATAAACGGAGACTAGCTAAAGGTGAGCTGACGATACGTGTTGGAAGTGTTTCCAAGGTTGATGTGATCAAGCATCGCACGCTCCCTCTACCATCGAGATTGGAGTTAAACCTAAAATTGTTATTTGGTGTTTGCGTTGAGCATAGACATGATTGGATTATGTCTGTCCCCAATACGGTTATTCATTTAAGGAGAATAATGGTTACTCCGTTAATTTGAATAATGCCTTCAATGGTCTAGCACCTAAAAGGAATGGTTTATTGAATCTCGATCGTAGTGATACACATTTTCATGCCAAAAGATATAAGATAGTAATAATGGTACCACGTACTTGTGGCACTGCCAAGTAAGTCATATTGGTATAAAACGCATGAAGAAGCTCCATGTTGATGGATCTTTGGACTCACTCATTTTTGAAAAGTTTGAGACATGCAAACCATGTCTATTGGTGTATACGCATGAAGAAACTCCATGCAGATGGATCGCTTTGGACTCACTTGATTTTGAATCACTTGAGATATGCAAATCATACCACATGGGCAAGATGACCGAAAAAGCCTCGGTTTGAAGATGGAACAAGGTAGCAACCTGTTGGAAGTAACACATTTTGATGTGTGCAGTCCAATGAGTCTTTGAGGCATGCGGTGAATATCGTTATGTTACGACTTCACAGATGATTCGAGTAGATGTTGAGTATATTTACTTGATGAAACACAAAGTCTGAATTATTGAATGGTTCAAGTAATTTCAGAGTGAAGTTAAAGATCATTGTGACAAGAGGATAAAATGTCTATGATATGATCATAGAGATGAGTATCTGAGTTACGAGCTTTGGCACGCAATTAAGACACCGTGGAAATTGTTTCACAATTAATACCGCTGGAACACCATAGTGTGATGGTGTGTCCGAACATCATAGTTGCACCCTATTGGATATGGTGCGTACCATGATGTCTCTTATCGAATCACCACTATCGTTCATGGGTTAGGCATTAGAGACAACCGCACTCACTTTAATAGGGCACCACGTAATTCTGTTGAGACGACCTTTGTTTGAACTATGGTTTGGAGAAACCTAAGTTGTCGCTTCTTAAAGGTTTGGGGCTGCGACGCTTATGTGAAAAAGTTTCAGGTTGATAAGCTCGAACCCAAAGCGGATAAAATGCATCTTCATAGGACACCCAAAACGGTTGGGTATACCTCCTAATTCAGATCCGAAAGCAATAGGGATTGTTTCTAGAAACGGGTCCTTTCTCGAGGAAAAGTTTCTCTCGAAAGAATTGAGTGGGAGGATGGTGAAGACTTGATGAGGTTATTGAACTGTCACTTTAACTAGTGTGTAGCAGGGCACGGGAAGTTGTTCCCGTGGCACCTACACCAATTGAAGTAGAAGCTTATGATAGTGATCATGAAGTTTCGGATCAAGTCACTAACGTACCTCGTAGGGTGACAAGGATGCGTACTACTTCAAACTGCACGTTAATCCTGTCTTAGAGGTCATGTTGCTAGACAACAATGAACCTACGAGCTATGGAGAAGCGATGGTGGGCCCGGATTCTGACGAATGGCTCGAGGCCATAAAATCCGAGAACGGATCCATGACTTTGGAAGAAATACTTGATGGTCGTAAGGCCATTGGGTACGGATGGATTTTTAAAAGGAAGACAGACAATGATGGTAAGAATTACCATTAAGAAAGCTCGACTTGTCGTTAAGATGTTTTCCGACAAGTTCAAGGAGTTGACTACGGTGAGGCTTTCTCACCGTAGCGATGCTAAGAGTCTGTTGGAAATGGATTAGCGATTCTTGCATCATTTATGAAATCTTGCAGATAGAATGTCAAAACATTGTTTCCTTGATGCTTTCTTGTGGAAAGGTTGTATGTGATACAACCGAAGGTTTTGACAATCTGAAGAACGCTAACAAATATGCAAAACTCCAGCAATCCTTCTAAGGACCGGAGTAAGCATCTCGGAGTTGGAATGTGTGCTTTGATGAGATGATCAATTTTTGTGGGTTTATACAAAGTTTATGAGAAACTTGTATTTCCAAAGAAGTGAGTGGGAGCACTATAGAATTTACGATGAGTATATGTCGTTGACATATTGATGATCGTAAATGATGTAGAATTTTACGTAAAGCATATAGGGTTATTTGAAAAGTGTTTTTCAAGTGAAAACCTGGATTAAGCTACTTGAACATTGAGCATCAAGATCTATGAGGATAGATCAAAAACCGCTCAATGGTACTTTCAAATGAGCATATACCTTGACATGATCTTGAAGGTGTTCAAGATGGATCAGTCAAAGAAGGAGTTCTTGCCTGAGATGTAAGATATGAAGTTAAGACTTAAAGCTCAACCACGGCAGAAAAGAGAGAAAGGACGAAGGTCGTCCCCTATGCCTTAGACGTAGGCTCTACAGTATGCTATGCTGTGTACCGCACCGGAAGTGTGCCTTGCCATGAGTCAGTCAAGGGGTACAAGAATGATCCAGGACTGGATCATTGGACAGTGGTCAAAATTGTACTTGGAGTAAATAAGTACATGTTTCTCGATTATGGAGGTGATAAAGAGTTCGGCGTAAAGGGTTACGTTGATGCAAGCTTTAACACCTATCCGAGTGACTCTGAGTAGCAAACCGGATACGTATAGTGGAGCAACCATTTGGAATAGCTTCAAGTGGAACGTGGAAGCAGCATTTACAATATGACATAGAGAATTGCAAAGTACATACGGATCTGAATACTGCAGACCCGTTGACTAAAACTTCTCTCACAAGCAAAACATGATCAAACCCGTAACTCATTGAGTCTTAATCACATGATGATGTGAACTAGTTTAATGACACTAGTAAACTCTTTGGATGTTGGTCACATGGCGATGTGACCTGTGAGTGTTAATCACATGGCGATGTGAACTAGATTATTGACTCTAGTGCAAGTGGGAGACTATTGGAAATATGCCCTAGAGGCAATAATAAATTAGTTATTATTATATTTCCTCGTTCATGATAATCGTTTATTATCCATGCTATAATTGTATTGATAGGAAACTCAGATACATGTGTGGGTACATAGACAACACCATGTCCCTAGTAAGCCTCTAGTTGACTAGCTCGTTAATCAATAGATGGTTACGGTTTCATGACCATGGACATTGGATGTCATTGATAACGGGATCACATCATTAGGAGAATGATGTGATGGACAAGACCCAATCCTAAGCCTAGCACAGATCGTGTAGTTCGTATGCTAAAGCTTTTCTAAATGTCAAGTATCATTTCCTTAGACCATGAGATTGTGCAACTCCCGGATACCGTAGGAATGCCTTGGGTGTACCAAACGTCATAACGTAACTGGGTGGCTATAAAGGTGCATTACAGGTATCTCCGAAAGTGTCTGTTGGGTTGGCACGAATCGAGGCGGGATTTGTCACTCCGATGTAAGCGGAGAGGTATCTCTGTGCCCACTCGCTAGGACATCATCATAATGTGCACAATGTGATCAAGGAGTTGATCACAGGATGATGTGTTACGAACGAGTAAAGAGACTTGCGGTAACGAGATTGAACAAGGTATCGGATACCGACGATCGAATCTCGGGCAAGTACAATACCGCTAGACAAAGGGAATTGTATACGGGATCGATTGAGTCCTTGACATCGTGGTTCATCCGATGAGATCATCGTGGAACATGTGGGAGCCAACATGGGTATCCAGATCCCGCTGTTGGTTATTGCCCGAGAGCCGTCTCGGTCATGTCTACATGTCTCCCGAACCCGTAGGGTCTACACAATTAAGGTTCGGTGACGCTTAGGGTTGTATGAATATGAGTATGCAGCAAACGAATGTTGTTCGAGTCCGGATGAGATCTCGGACGTCACGAGGAGTTAGGAATGGTCCGGAGGTAAAGATTTATATATAGGAAGTCTTGTTTTGGTCGCCGGAAAAGTTTCGCACTTTATCGATATTGTACCGGGAGTGCCGAAAGGGGTCCGGGGGTCCACTGGGGGGGTCCACCTGCCCCGGGGGGCCACATGGGCTGGTGGGGGTGCGCCTTGGCCTATATGGGCCAAGGGCACCAGCCCCAAGAGGCCCATGCACCAAGGAGACTTGGGGAGGGGAGAGTCCTAAGAGGGGAAGGCACCTCCGAGGTGCCTTGGGGAGGATGGACTCCTCCCCTCTTGCCGCACCCCTTCCTTAGAGGAAGGGGCAAGGCTGCGCCCTCCCCCTCTCTTGCACCTATATAAAGGGAGGGAGGGAGGTGGCCGCACCACAAGCCCTTGGCGCCTCCCTTCTGCTACACCTCCCCTCCTCCCGTAGTCGCAGCGAAGCCTCGCCGAGTTCTGCTGCATCCACCACCACGCCGTCGTGCTGCTGGATCATCATCAACCTATCCTTCCCCTTTGCTGGATCAAGAAGGAGGAGACGTCATCCGCTCCGTACGTGTGTTGAACACGGAGGTGCTGTCCGTTCAGCACTAGGATCATCGGTGATTTCAATCACGACGAGTACGACTCCATCAACCCCGTTCACTTGAACGCTTCCGCACGCGATCTACAAGTGGTATGTAGATGCAATCACTCTCCCATGACTCGTTGCTAGATGAAACCATAGATGGATCTTGGTGAAACCGTAGGAAAAATTTTAATTTTCTGCAACGTTCCCCAACAGTTAGAGGGAGCACCAGTGATGCTGCACTAGGGGTGATGTGCTCATCATAAACACAGCTTTGTTGAGTGTCTATGCATGTGTTGTCTTGGAAATCATCTTTGGGGTGTGGAGGAGTAGAAACTATAGAGGCCCTCCGTTCGGAAGGAGCACCTTTATCCGCTACCTTGCTAACTTCCTTCCGCTTTATTGATTTTGTATTGTCAAGTAAAACCGACAAGAAAAAGCAATAAAATTCTCTCTTCAGAACTCATTCATGCATGATACTGACAATCACTACTTTGATGTAAGGCAAACACATGATACCAGGATGGAATATGTACGAAAAACAGGGCGACATGGCATGTTCACAACTGTTTGTGTAAACTAAGCGTAAACCATTCCAGCAAATAAGAAGCAATGCAAGCTAGACACCACATGAAAGATGCAACCAATATGACTCGCCAAGTTAAAAGCGTCCCATCATAAATGGAATTTCAACAAATTAGAAGCAGCATGCTATAAATCATATGAAAGATGCAACTAATATCGCCTTGCATATACTAAAGGTGTCTCGTCATATTGATTGATGCGGGATACAAAAAAACAATAGTTTTATGTAAGGACATGCTTAATAGAAAGATGTACTATGTACTAAATACAGGAAGGCATGTCACATTAACAATTATAATGTACTATAAGCTAAGCAAACTAGCACATGCAGTTTAACCAGATTGGAACAATTACAATCTAGACACCATATGCAACATGCAACCACGTATCACGCTGCCAAGTTAGAGCAAGCACCTGCGATGCTAGTGTAGGGGAAATGTTGTAATCAACTACAGAGCTACATTCACTATCTTCATCTAGCATTTCTGTTTCTTGATAATCATGTCGGGAGGCTGACGCTGCATTCTTTAAATGAGTAGTCCCCTTGCTTGCCTGCCTCGTCATAAGTGATTGATGAGAGATACACAAGAACATTAGTTTGATGTAAGAACATAGTTAATACACAGATGTACTAGTATGTACCAAAAACAGAAAGGTATGTCATATTCAAAGGTATAATGTGTAAGCTAAGTAGATGCAGTTTAACCAAATTGGAAGCAATACAAGCTAGAGATCCGGCTAGAGTGGTGAGCATGATCATCTAGGATCTGAGAGCCTGGTGGGAGGCGGGCTGCTTCGCCACCATCGCAGCTTTTTAGTTGGCTTCCAGGTGATGCCTATCTTTCTTTGGGCTTGTCCTTTGGCTCGGCGATGCCACGACTAGCTATTTGTCTTCTGGTGCTCCCGGGATGGTGGTTCATGTAAAAAGTATATTTCCTTATCTTGATAAAGACTGACTTCGGCCTTTCAAATACAAGCTAGACACCATATGCAACATGCAACCACATATGACACCGTGAAGTTAAAGCAAGCACCTGGGATGGTGGTTCACAGCGAGCGAGATCATCAACTCGAGCTACATTCCCGTCTCCATCTGGCCGACACTACACCCTTTAAAGTCTTGAACGATATGCAGCCTAGCCGCTGCATTACCATGCCGGAGCGACTTCTCTCTTCTCTTTCCGCTTCTATGAAGGCGGTCTGAAATGCCCTTGCATTAAAACACAATAGTGAGAGTATGGGTGAAGTGTGTGTAAGTAGTGCAATCGTAAAAGTAGCAGATAGGTGGCTGAAAAATAAATGACAGGAGACATATGATAGCTTTACAATATTGCATGGCAAACAAAATTAGATTCTACTCCGTATGATTTTGTAATATATGAGCACAGGAAATGCAGGTACTCCTCCAGCACACCACCACATGTGGTCCTATCAAGATAACAGTCGACTAAAAATAAATAGGTCAGTCGATTTTTTTTATGAACCGTTCGATCTATAAGGAACGGGCAGATGGCCTTCGTCTACCTCCCGCCAGTCACTGTTGACGATCTTTCTCGAACCGCCAGCGACCACCGTCCCAGACCCCTGCCTCCGCCGCCCCGCCCTCCCATCAACCTCACACCACCGCCGTGCTTGGCAGCGCCCCCATGCCATCCCTTTAATCCCGGCCGACCTCCAGATCGGGCGCCAGTAGCTCTAGGCCGCACACGCCCCTAAGATAAACACCAAGGTGCTGCTTCCCCGGCGTAATAGTCGTACTAGCGCCTGTTACGCCGGGGAATGCTTCCGTTAATTGGGAATCAACTGGCCAGGAATTGAAATTCAGGGGGGCGACGGACCTCTAGCTAAGGTGAAATAGTATATGAGGATAAACCTTGTGCATCACGAGTTACTAGGAACATCTGAAAGTGCAACTATCCCTAGGTGGTTTTGGTAATTCATAACAACATATAGCTCATTGAGCTAATGCTATTCCAAGACTATTATTTCAGGAAAAGCCAATACTATCAAGAAGGGATGAGGTGTTGCTTAATGAGCCTTTTGCTTCATGTGCTTAGTGATATGCTCCAAAACCCTCAACTACTTTCCCACATCCACAAATGACCTAAACCTAAAGCCAAAATCGGTCACACCGATTCTTTCTATTCGGCGCCACCGATTCGAAAATTCACAGCCACTGCCACAAACCCTAAGCAAATCGGTCTTACCGATAGGGATCTCGGTCTCACCGAGATGGGGTTGCAATCTCTGCTTCCTTCAGAACGCTTCGGTCCAACCGAAGTGAGCGATCGTCCCACCGAGATTGCAATGTAAACTCTCTGCTTCCTTTTTGTAACATTTCGGTCTCAATTAAAAGAGCAAATCGGTCCCACCGAAGTTTACTCCGACCAACTCTCCGTTAGCTAATTACCAAAAACGGTCTCACCGAAGTTTGTGTAATCGGTCTCACCGAGATTACGTTATGCCCTAACCCTAACCAGGTCGGTCTCACCAAGATGCATGTCGGTCCACGAAAATCACTAACGGTCACTAGGTTTACTAAATCGGTCCGACCGAGTTTAACTATTCACCCCACCGAGTTTGGTAAATTGTGTGTAACGGTTAGATTTTGTGTGGAGGCTATATATACCCCTCCACCTCCTCTTCATTCGTGGAGAGAGCCATCATACTAAACCTACACTTCCAACTTACCATTTCTGAGAGAGAACCACCTACTCATGTGTTGAGGCCAAGATATTCCATTCCTATCATATGAATCTTGGTCTCTAGCCTTCCCAAGTTGCTTTCCACTCAAACCTTCTTTCCACCAGATCCAAATCCTATGAGAGAGAGTTGAGTGTTGGGGAGACTATCATTTGAAGCACAAGAGCAAGGAGTTCATCATCAACACACCGCTTTGTTACTTCTTGGAGAGTGGTGTATCCTAGATTGGCTAGGTGTCACTTGGGAGCCTCCGACAAGATTGTGGAGTTGAACCAAGGAGTTTGTAAGGGCAAGGAGATCGCCTACTTCGTGAAGATCTACCGCTAGTGAGGCAAGTCCTTCGTGGGCGACGGCCATGGTGGGATAGACAAGGTTGCTACTTCGTGGACCCTTCGTGGGTGGAGCCTTCCGTGGACTCCCACAACCGTTACCCTTCGTGGGTTGAAGTCTCCATCAACGTGGAGGTACGATAGCACCACCTATCGGAACCATGCCAAAAACATCCGTGTCTCCAATTGCGTTTCAATCCTCTAAACCCTTCCCCTTACTTTCTTGCAAGTTGCATGCTCTAATTTCCGCTGCCAATATACTCTTTGCATGCTTGCTTGAATTGTGTGATGATTGTTTCACTTGTCCTAAAATAGCTAAAATCTGCCAAACTATAAAATTGGGAAAAGGTTAAGTTTTTAATTGGTCAAGTAGTCTAATCACCCCCCTCTATACATACTTCAAGGTCCTACAAGTGGTATCAGAGCTTTGGTCTCATTTGCTTTGATTTCCATAGCTTTTGGTGGTCATAGCCTTGGTTTCACAACCTAGGAGAGTATGGCGTCTAGCGAGGAAATTATCACCGTAGAGGTCCTTACTTTGATGGTACTAATTTTGCTAGTTGGAAGCATAAGATGAAAATGCATATTCTTGGACATAACCCCGCCGTTTGGGCAATTATTTGTATTGGCTTGCAAGGTGAATTTTTCGATGGGAGAGAACCGAACCGTGAAGCTAATGCGAAAGGATTGAAGATGCTACAATACAACGCTCAAGCATGTGACATCATCTTCAACGGATTGTGCCTCAAGAATTCAACAAAATCAGCCGTCTTGAGAATGCAAAGGAAATTTGGGATACTTTGATTGATATGCATGAAGGTACCGAGTTCGTCAAGGAATCCAAGTTGGATGTGCTCCAAAGTCAGCTTGACAAGTTCAAAATGAAGGATGGTGAAGGTGTCGCTGAAATGTACTCTAGGCTTGCTCTTATCACAAATGAGATTGCCGGCTTAGGGAGTGAAGAGATGACCGATAAATTCATCATCAAGAAGATCCTAAGAGCATTGGATGGAAAGTATGATACCGTGTGCACATTGATCCAAATGATGCCAAACTACAAAGATCTCAAGCCAACGGGAGTCATTGGAAGGATTGTTGATCATGAGATGTCACTCAGGGATAAGGAGGAACTTCAGAACAAGTCAAGTGGTGCTTACAAAGTCTCAAGTGAAGCCCCCACATCATCAAGTGAGAAACCAACCTTCAATGAAGAATTGAGCTTAATGGTGAAGAACTTCGACAAGTTCTACAAAAGTAGAAGCAAAGAAAGAAGCTCCAAGTCAAGGTCTTACAATGACAAAAGATCTTCTAGTCGAGAGCGCAATTGCTACAATTGTGGGAGACCTGGACACTACTCCAATGAGTGTACGGCACCCTACAAAAGAAGAGAAGATTCTCCAAAAAGAAGAAGCAAAAGAGAAGAATCACCACCAAGAGAGAGGAGGAGTAGAGATGATCGTTATGAACGAAGACCCTCACGGAGAAGCAAGGATTCAGAAAGGAAGGACAAGTCATCAAGGAGCTACACAAAATGAAGACATCAAGCTCATGTTGGTGAATGGGTTTCCGGCTCCGACTCCGACCATCACTCCGAGAGAAGCTATCACTCCGACTCCGAATATACTCAAGATGAAGGTGTTGCCGGTCTAGCACTTGTGTCAACCAACTCCTACGACATATTTGATTCACCAAATGAAGGAATTGGAATATGCTTCATGGCCAAAGGTCCAAAGGTAACACATCCCGAGTATGTTGATTTTAATAGTGATGAAGATGACTTGCTAGGTGATGATGATTTACTTGTTGACAACTCTAGTGATGAATACTATGATGAAACGTCAATTAATCATGCTAATCAAGCGAATGACAATGATAAGGAGAAAATTGAGCTTCTAACTAAAGAACTAAACACTCTTAAGTTGGCTCATGAAACTATCTTCGAAGATCATCGAGAACTTTTAAGGGCTCATGAGAAGTTACGCTTTGAAAAGCTCAATCTTGAGCAAGAGCATGAGTTCTTAAAGGCAATCAATGATGATCTGTTGGGGAACGTAGTAATTTCAAAAAATTTCCTACGATCACGCAAGACCATGGTGATGCATAGCAACGAGAGGGGAGAGTGTCCGTCCACGTACCCTCGTAGACCGTAAGCGGAAGCGTTATAACAACGCGGTTGATGTAGTCAGACGCCTTCACGATCCGACCGATCCAAGTACCGAACGTCACGGCACCTCCGAAGTTACGCACACGCTCAGCTCGATGGCGATCCCGCACTCCGATCCAGCAAAGTGTCGGGATGAGTTCCACAAGACGACGGCGCAGGACGATGATGATGCTCCATCAAGCAGGGCTTCGCCTAAGCTCCGCTGACGATATGACTTCTCCGGCGCAGGGCTTACTTAAGCTCATGACGATATGACCGAGGTGGAATATGGTGGAAGGGGCACCAGACACGGCTAAGGAAAGATCCGTAGATCAACTTGTGTGTCATGGGGTGCCCCCTGCCCCCGTATATAAAGGAGGGAAGGGGAGGGGCTGGCCGGCCAAGGAGGGGTGCGCCAGGGGTGTCCTACTCCTACTGGGAGTAGGATTCCCCCAATCCTAGTCCAACTAGGTTTCCCCAAGTGGGAAGGGAGAGAGAGGCGCCCCTTCTCCTAGTCCTAATAGGACTAGGGAAGGGGAAGGTGCGACCAGCACTTGGGCCCCCTTTTCTCCTTTCCACTAAGGCCCATGTTGGCCCATTAGCATTCCGGGGTTCGGTAACCTTCCGGTACTTGGTAAAATTCCCAATTTCACGGAACACTTCCGATGTCCAAACATAGACTTCCAATATATGAATCTTTATGTCTCGACCATTTCGAGACTCCTCGTCACGTCCGTGATCTCATCCGGGACTCGAACAACCTTCGGTACAGAAACATCATAAAAACTCATAGTAACTGACATCGAAACGTTAAGCGTGCGGACCCTACGGGTTCGAGAACTATGTAGACATGACCGAGACACCTCTCCGGTCAATAACCAATAGCGGGACCTGGATGCCCATATTGGCTCCTACATATTCTACGAAGATCTTTATCGGTCAGACCGCATAACAACATACGTTGTTCCCTTTGTCATCGGTATGTTACTTGCCCGAGATTCGATCGTCGGTATCCAATACCTAGTTCAATCTCGTTACGCAAGTCTCTTTACTCGTTCCGTAATACATCATCTCACAACTAACTCATTAGTTGCAATGCTTGCAAGGCTTATGTGATGTGCATTACCGAGAGGGCCCAGAGATACCTCTCCGAGCAATCGGAGTGACAAATCCTAATCTCGAAATATGCCAACCCAACATGTACCTTCGGAGACACCTGTAATGTACCTTTATAATCACCCGATTACGTTGTGACGTTTGGTAGCACCAAAGTGTTCCTCGTGCAAACGGGAGTTGCATAATCTCATAGTTATAGGAACATGTATAAGTCATGAAGAAAAGCACTAGCAACAAACTATACGATCAGGTGCTATGCTAATGGAATGGGTCATGTCAATCAGATCATTCAACCAATGATGTGATCCCGTTAATCAAATAACAACTCCTTGTTCATGGTTTAGGAAACACAACCATCTTTGATTAACGAGCTAGTCAAGTAGAGGCATACTAGTGACACTCTGTAGGTTTATGTATTCACACATGTATTATGTTTCCTGTTAATACAATTCTAGCATGAATAATAAACATTTATCATGATATAAGGAAATAAATAATAACTTTATTATTGCCTCTAGGGCATATTTCCTTGGTCTCCCACTTGCACTAGAGTCAATAATCTAGATTACACAAGAATGATTCTAACACCCATGGAGTCTTGGTGCTGATCATGTTTTGCTCGTGGAAGAGGCTTAGTCAACGGGTGCGCAACATTCAGATCCGTATGTATCTTGCATATCTCTATGTCTCCCACGGACCAAATCCGGATGGAGTTGAAGCGTCTTTTGATGTGCTTGGTTCTCTTGTGAAATCTGGATTCCTTTGCCAAGGCAATTGCACCAAAGATTGTCACAAAAGATTTTCATTGGACCCGATACACTAGGTACAACACCTAGATCGGTTATGAACTCCTTCATCCAGACTCCTTCATTAGCTGCTTCCGAAGCAGCTCTGTACTCAACTTCACATGTAGATCCCGCCACGACGCTTTGTTTGGAACTGCACCAACTGACAGCTCCTCCGTTTAATGTAAATACGTATCCGGTTTGCGATTTAGAATCGTCCGGATCAGTGTCAAAGCTTGCGTCGACGTAACCGTTTACGACGAGTTCTTTGTCACCGCCATAAATGAGAAACATATCCTTAGTCCTTCTCAAGTACTTAAGGATGTTCTTGACCGCTGTCGATGATCCACTCTGGATTACTTTGGTACCGCACGCCAAACTTACAAAGAAGGCACACATCAGTGTCTGGTACACGACATTGCATACATGATAGAGCCTATGGCTGAAGCATAGGGAATATCTTTCATTTTCTCTCTATCTTCTGCGGTGGTCGGGCATTGAGTCTTACTCAACTTCACACCTTGTAGCACCGGCAAGAACCCTTTCTTTGCACGATCCATTTTGAACTTTTTCAAAACTTTATCAAGGTATGTGCTTTGTGAAAGTCCTATTAAGCGTCTTGATCTATCTCTATAGATCTTAATGCCTAATATGTAAGCAGCTTCACCGAGGTCTTTCATCGAAAAACTTTTATTCAAGTATCCCTTTATGCTATCCAGAAATTCTATATCATTTCCAATCAGTAATATGTCATCCACATATAATATCAGAAATGCTTCTGAGCTCCCACTCACTTTCTTGTAAATACAAAGCTTCTCCAAAAGTGCATATAAAACCAAATGCTTTGATCACACTATCAAAACGTTTATTCCAACTCCGAGAGGCTTGCACCAGTCCATAAATGGACCGCTGGAGCTTGCACACTTTGTTAGCTCCCTTTGGATCGACAAAACCTTACGGTTGCATCATATACAACTCTTCTTCCGTAAATCCATTCAGGAATGCAGTTTTAACATCCATTTGCCAAATTTCATAATCATAAAATGCGGCAATTGCTAACATGATTCGGACGGACTTAAGCATCGCTACGGGTGAGAAGGTCTCATCGTAGTCAATCCCTTGAACTTGTCGAAAACCTTTGCAACAAGTCGAGCTTTATAGATGATAACATTACCATCAACGTCAGTCTTCTTCTTGAAGATCCATTTATTCTCAATTGCTTGCCGATCATTGGGCAAGTCAACCAAAGTCCACACTTTGTTCTCATACATGGATCCCATCTCAGATTTCATGGCCTCCACCATTTTGTGGAATCTGGGCTCACCATCGCTTCTTCATAGTTCGTAGGTTCATCATGTTCCAAAGAACATGACTTCCAGAATAGGATTACCGTACCACTCAGTGCGGATCTTGCTCTGGTTGATCTCTGAAGTTCTGAGAAACTTGATCTGAAGTTTCATGATCATCATCATTAGCTTCTTCCCTATTTGGTGTAGGTGTCACGTAAACTGTTTTTACGTGATGTACTACTTCTCAATAAGGGAGTAGATACAGTTATCTCATCAAGTTCTACTTTCCTCCCACTCACTTCTTTCGAGAGAAACTCCTTCTCCAAAAAGTTTCCGAATTTAGCAACAAAAATCTTGCCTTCGGATCTGTGATAGAAGGTGTACCCAACAGTCTCCTTTGGGTATCCTATGAAGACACATTTCTCCGATTTGGGTTCGAGCTTATCAGGTTGAAGCTTTTCACATAAGCATCACAGCCCCAAACTTTCGAAGCGACAACTTTGGTTTCTTGCCAAACCACAGTTCATAAGGCGTCGTCTCAACGGATTTAGATGGTGCCCTATTTAAAGTGAATGTAGCCGTCTCTAAAGCATAACCCCAAAATGATAGCGGTAAATCAAGAAGAGACATCATAGATCGCACCATATCTAATAAAGTACGACACGACGTTCGGACACACCATTACGTTGTGGTGTTCCGGTGGCGTAAGTTGAAACTATTCCGCATTGTTTCAAATGTAGGCCAAACTTCGTAACTCAAATATTCTCCTCCACGATCAGATCGTAGAAACTTTATTTTCTTGTTACGATGATTTTCCACTTCACTCTGAAATTCTTTGAACTTTTCAAATGTTTCAGATTTGTGTTTCATTAAGTAGATATACCCATATCTGCTCAAATCATCTGTGAAGGTGAGAAAATAACGATATCCGCCACGAGCCTCAACATTCATTGGACCACATACATCTGTATGATTTCCAACAAATCTGTTGCTCACTCCATAGTTCCGGAGAACGGTGTTTTAGTCATCTTACCCATGAGGCACGGTTATAAGTGCCAAGTGATTCATAATCAAGTGACTCCAAAAGTCCATCAAGATGGAGTTTCTTCATGCGCTTTACACCGATATGACCTAAACGGCAAAGTGCCACAAATAAGTTGCACCATCATTATCAACTCTGCATCTTTTGGTTTCAACATTATGAATATGTGTATCACTACTATCAAGATTAAGTAAAAACAAACCATTCTTCAATGGTGCATGACCATAAAAGATATTATTCATATAAATAGAACAACCATTATTCTCGATTTAAATGAATAACCGTCTCGCATCAAACAAGATCCAGATATAATGTTCATGCTCAACACTTTGGTACTAAATAACAATTATTTAGGTCTAATACTAATCTCAAGGTAGATGTAGAGGTAGCGTGCCGACTGCGATCACATCGACTTTGGAACCATTTCCCACGCGCATCGTCACCTCGTCCTTAGCCAATCTTCGCTTAATCCGTAGCCCCTGTGTCGAGTTGCAAATATTAGCAATGTAACCAAAGATATCAAATACCAGGTGCTCTGCGAGTATTAGTAAGGTACACATCAATAACATGTATATCATATATACCTTTGTTAACCTTGCCATCCTCCTTATCCGCCAAATACTTGGGGCAGTTCCGCTTCGATGACCAGCCTGCTTGCAATAGAAGCACTCAGTTTGTGCTTAGGACCAGACTTGGGTTTCTTCTCTTGATTAGCAACTTTCTTGCCGTTCTTTTGAAGTTTCCTTTTCTTTCCTTTACCCTTTTTCTTGAAACTAGTGGTTTTGTTAACCATCAACACTTGATGCTCCTTTTGATTTCTACCTCCATGCTTTCAAAGATCGCGAAGAGCTCGGGCATTGTTTTGGTCATCCCTTGCATATTATAGTTCATCACGAAGCTCTTGTAGCTTGGTGGCGATGATTGGAGAATTACGTCAATGACGCAATCATCCGGAAGATTAACTCCCGGTTGAATCAAGTGATTGTTATATCCGGACATTCGAGTATATGCTCACCGACAGAACCGTTCTCCTCCATCTTACAGCTATAGAACTTATTGGAGACTTCATATCTCTCAATCCGGCATTCGCTTGGAATATTAACTTCAACTCTGGAACATCTCATATGCTCCATGGTGTTCAAAACGACGTTGAAGTCCCGGTTCTAAGCCGTAAAGCATGGCACACGAACTATAGAGTAGTCATCGACTTTGCTTTGCCAGACGTTCACAACTTCGGCGCAGCCCTTTGCATCAGGCCTGGCACCTAACGGTGCTTCCAGACGTAATTCTTCTGTGCAGCAATAAGGATAATCCTCAAATTACGGACCCAGTCCGTGTAATTGCTGCCATCATCTTTCAACTTTGCTTTCTCAAGGAACGCATTAAAATTCAACGGAACAACAAAGACGAGCCATCTATCTACACATCATAGACAAGCAAGATACTATCGGTACTAAGTTCATGATAAATTTAAGTTCAATTAATCATATTACTTAAGAACTCCCACTTAGAAAAATATCCCTCCAATTCTCTAAGTGATTGCGTGATCCATATCAACTACACCATGACCGATCATCACGTGTGATGGAGTAGTTTCAATGGTGAACATCAATATGTTGATCATATCTACTATATGATTCACGCTCGACCTTTCGGTCTCGTGTTCCGAGGTCATATCTTATATGCATAGCTCGTCAAGTATAACCTGAGTATTCTGCGTGTGCAACTGTTTTGCACCGTTGTATTTGAACGTAGAGCCTATCACACCCGATCATCACGTGGTGTCTCAAAGACGAAGAACTTTTGCAACGGTGCATACTCAGGGAGAACACTTCTTGATAATTTAGTAAGGGATCATCTTATAATGCTACCGTCAATCAAAGCAAGATAAGATGCATAAAGGATTAACATCACATGCAATCAATATAAGTGATATGATATGGCCATCATCATCTTGTGCTTGTGATCTCCATCTCAAGCACCGTCATGATCACCATCGCCACCGGCGCGACACCTTGATCTCCATCGTAGCATCGTTGTCGTCTCGCCAATCTTATGCTTCCACGACTATCACTACCGCTTAGTAATAAAGTAAAGCATTACATCGCGATTGCATTGCATACAATAAAGCGACAACCATATGGCTCCTGCCGATTGCCGATAACTTCGGTTACAAAACATGATCATCTCATACAATAAAATATAGCATCACGTCTTGACCATATCACATCACAACATGCCCTGCAAAAACAAGTTAGACGTCCTCTACTTTGTTGTTGCAAGTTTTACGTGGCTGCTACGGGCTGAGCAAGAACCGTTCTTACCTACGCATCAAAACCACAGCGATACTTCGTCAAATAGACTCCGCTTTAACCTTCTCAAGGACCGGGCGTAGCTACACTTCAGTTCAACTAAAGTTGGAGAGACAGTCTTCCACAAGCCATCTATGTGCAAAGCACGTCGAGGAACCGGTCTCGCGTGGAAATGCACGCGTAAGGTTGGTCTGGATCGTCTGTCCAACAATACCGCTGAACCAAAGTATGACATGCTTTGGTAGGCAAGATGACTAGTATCGTCCACAACTCACTTGTGTTCTACTCGTGCATATGACATCTACGCATAAAACCAGGCTCGGATGCCACTGTTGGGGAACGTAGTAATTTCAAAAATTTTCCTACGATCACGCAAGACCATGGTGATGCATAGCAACGAGAGGGGAGAGTGTCCGTCCACGTACCCTCGTAGACCGTAAGCGGAAGCGTTATAACAACGCGGTTGATGTAGTCAGACGCGTCTTCACGATCCGACCGATCCAAGTACCGAACGACGGCACCTCCGAGTTCTCGCACATCGTTCAGCTCGATGGCGATCCCGGACTCCGATCCAGCAAAGTGTCGGGATGAGTTCCGTCAAGACGACGGCGGCGTGGTGACGATGATGATGCTCCACCGAAGCAGGGCTTCGCCTAAGCTCCGCGACGATATGACTTCTCCGGCGCAGGGCTTCGCCTAAGCTCCGCGACGATATGGAAGGGGGGAAGGTGCGGCCAGCACTTGGGCCCCCTTTTCTCCTTTCCACTAAGGCCCATGTTGGCCCATTAGCATTCCGGGGGGTTCCGGTAACCTTCCCGGTACTTGGTAAAATTCCCAATTTCACCCGGAACACTTCCGATGTCCAAACATAGACTTCCAATATATGAATCTTTATGTCTCGACCAGTTCGAGAATCCTCGTCAAGACCGTGATCTCATCAGGGACTCCGAACAAACGTCGGTCCACAAACATCATAATAAATCATAGTAACCGCCATCGAAGCGTTAAGCGTGCGGACCCTTCGGGTTCGAGAACTCTGTTGTCATGCCCGAGACACCTGTCTGGTCATTAAGGAATAGCGGGACCTGGATGCCCATATTGGCTCCTACATATTCTACGAAGATGTTTATCGGTCAGACCGCATAACAACATACGTTGTTCCCTTTGTCATCGGTATGTTACTTGCCCGAGATTCGATCGTCGGTATCCAATACCTAGTTCAATCTCGTTACCGGCAAGTCTCTTTACTCGTTCCGTAATACATCATCTCACAACTAACTCATTAGTTGCAATGCTTGCAAGGCTTATGTGATGTGCATTACCGAGAGGGCCCAGAGATACCTCTCCGAGCAATCGGAGTGACAAATCCTAATCTCGAAATATGCCAACCCAACATGTACCTTCGGAGACACCTGTAATGTACCTTTATAATCACCCGATTACGTTGTGACGTTTGGTAGCACCAAAGTGTTCCTCGTGCAAACGGGAGTTGCATAATCTCATAGTTATAGGAACATGTATAAGTCATGAAGAAAAGCACTAGCAACAAACTATACGATCAGGTGCTATGCTAATGGAATGGGTCATGTCAATCAGATCATTCAACCAATGATGTGATCCCGTTAATCAAATAACAACTCCTTGTTCATGGTTTAGGAAACACAACCATCTTTGATTAACGAGCTAGTCAAGTAGAGGCATACTAGTGACACTCTGTAGGTTTATGTATTCACACATGTATTATGTTTCCTGTTAATACAATTCTAGCATGAATAATAAACATTTATCATGATATAAGGAAATAAATAATAACTTTATTATTGCCTCTAGGGCATATTTCCTTCATGATCTCCGCAAGAAAAGTTCTTCTTACATTGCCAAGCGTTTACTCTTATCTACTTACATGCCTCAAGTCAATTCTAGTAAAAAGTACAAGAAAGATACTTCCTCTAGTAGTAACAATAATAATGTCAAATCCAATGTTGTTGCTTCTAGTAGTTCTCTTGATTCCACTAATGATTCTCTTAGCCAAGTTACACTTGAGCAAGAAAATAGTTTATTGAAGGGAATTATAGAGAAAGGTGTTTACAAGAGCCTTCTTAGGGAGTAAGCAATTCGAGGAAATTGTACGCAAGCAAGGAAGGCACCGGAAGAATCAAGGTGTTGGTTTTAAACGAAAGTTCAACGCCAATGGACTTGAGTGGGAAGAAGATCAATACCCCAAGACAAAGTTTGTTCCTCAACAAGAGAAGTATGATCCTACTTCCTTCAAGGGGACGCAAGCTCAAGATGATCTTCCACCATAAGACCATAAGAACAAAGGCAAGGACAAGCTTCAAGAAGAGATTGATGCATTTGAAGAAGCACCTAAAGCCTCGTTCGAGTGGGTCCCCAAGACTACGTCAAGTTATACTTCATCAAGTACAACTACAACTCCAAGGATTCCCATCAAGATGATGTGGATCCCGAAGAAGAAGAACTAGAGAGTTATTGAGGGTGACTCCGCCAACATTCTTCACTCATATCATTTTGGCAAGAACAAGTGCAATCAACTTTCACATCTTGCACTAGTTTAAGGAGTCACAAACCCTCATGTTGGTAAGGCAAGGGACAAGGTAACCTAATGTTTTCATGGACATCATCTTGTGTGTACATCACTCTATGTCTATGGATATTCTTGTTTGTTCCTTGTGGGACTAACCCATGTAGGCAAGTTGAAAGTGCAACTCACTCCAAAGGATTGCTCCAAATGATCTACATCAACATTGAGCATCTACATCTTCAAGACCTACATGAAGTTATCATCGACAAAACCCAAGGTTAGTTCATCCCTCTAAGGGGGGGGGGGATCTCACATCTAGGGGGAGCTTAACTCTAAGAATTGAGTCAAAGCAACTCTAATGGTGTGAACACATTAATGCATTATGTAAAAGTGGTAACCCCACTTGAGCTTAAACGATGAGTATGACCTATGATCAAATGTTCTCATTTGACTCCTAAGTCAATATACTCATATATAGATGACCTAGTCATTGCCAATTGTTTGATAGAAGCTAGAATTGGTTGTGCATGCTTTGCCATATATTTCAATTGCCATCTTATTGTGTGAGCATGTTGGTGCATATTTTACTCATTCAAGGACATCCACTTGTTGTTTTGTTTGTTTGGTTCTTTCTTATTTTGGCCAAGTGGATGGACAAGAATGCCTAAGAACCTTATTTAGCTATCTATGCTTTTCTCGTATCAAACTCTATTCATGCTACATCACAAAATTTGATCAAGTCAGATTCGACCCACTCTGTGTGAGGAGCACTCAGAGTCCCCGATCCGTCATAGACTTAACTTCCAAAACCTCTTAATGATTCTCGGTCTGACCGATCCTTCCATTTCGGTCCTACCGAGATCATCAAGTTGATCTGAGTTTTCAATCTCGGTGCAACCGATTTGAACTTTTCGGTCTCACCAAGTTGTCAGAATCGAACATAGTTATGCATCTCGGTGCCACCGAGTTGTTCCACTTCGGTCACACCGACAGTGGTCGGGCTATATATAGTCACGGGCAAAATTTTGGAAATTTCTCCGAAACCCTTCGCCACAAGATCAGCTCGCTCTGCCATCATGGTCTCCAGATCGTCTCCTCGTCGCCATGACCTCCTGTCATTTGGTCTTTGCCGCCAAATCAACGGATTTCGTCCCATTGTTGCCGTGTAGCAAGTCCACCGCCAAGTTAGGGTATGGACTTGATCTTTGTGCTATCCATGTCTGATTCCTAGCACATTGTTTTCACATTGAATCTTGCCACGATTGCAACTCATCTATCCAGCCAAAGTAGTTCATAGATTAGTTGAGATTTTAATTTTTAGGTTTAGGTTTCCGCCGAAACCATCTCGGACCCACCGAGTTGAAAAACTCGGTCTCACCGATTTGGCTTATGCCATTGCACAAGTGACTCTTGGTCTGACCGAGAATTACTAATCGGTGCAACCGATTTGAGGATTCAGTGAAACCCTAGCAGTCTCGGTGCCACCGAACTGAAACTCGGTCCAACTGAGATCATCAGTTTAGGTTCCAAAACTACTTCGGTATCACCAAGTTTGAAAATCGGTGGATCCGAAATGCTTTCTGTGGAAAACTAAAACTGAACTTTTGAGTCATTCTTTTGCAAAAACCTCTGCATTTTGTGATGCTCATCTTTTCTATCTCATCTATAAACTCTTCACAGTGGTCGATCAGCTTTTGCGGTAAAGATGTACGATCAAAGTGTGAGTCGAGAACAGTCGAGGAAGAGCAGATAGACTTGAGTGAGGGCACTAGTCCCTCAACTTCAGATGAAGGGAGCAGAAGTAATCCTAGCAACTTGCCTAAGGCTGCTACTAGGAAAAGGAGGAAAAGAACTTCAGATTCAGAGGATGAAGATTACAGGGCTGAGGAAGATGAGGCTACTTCCAAGAAAGTTGTGCCCAAGAAGGAAAGGGTCATGAAGACCAAAAGGACTGCAGGAAGACAACCAATGTCTAAGGCCAGAACATCAACTCAACTACCTGAAAATCCTGATCCCAAAGAGCCGATTCTTTGAGAGCAAGAAGAGGAAGGAAAGGGTCAAGATGACCATGGCCAAAGTTATTGGGAAGCCTTCCATGATGGAAGAGGAAGAGCTTCTTTGCACCAGCACCAAAGGCACCAAAGCTTATGGGTGATGCTATTAGATCGGGGTTGCCACATCTAAGCCCAAGGAAGCACCCAAAGCTGCCCCCAAGGCCAAGTCTGCACCAAAGAGGAATACTAGGAGTATTCCGATTCTTTGAGAAGAACAAGGCCCCAAAGTGCTCGAGGTTGATGAAGAAGATGAAGAAGGACAGGTTCTGAGGAAGCTCAAGCCAAAGATACCAGACCATAATGATGCCCATCCTGTGGCTGAGAACATGAGAATCAGGAAAGACTCAGGGCTGAGGAAATGGAGAATGGAAGATCCATATGCCACAAGGAGAAGAACTGTTGTTGATTACAGGTTCCACACAAAGGAACAAAAGGACTTTTATGAGACCATTACATTGGACAAGAAGCCCATTATACGTGACATGAGGTGGGTTGACTGGAACTTCATCAAGGAGAATGAAGAGCACTATCCTGGAGTGCAGGACAGCTTTGTGAGTTGTGGAGTTGCAGATTTTGTTGGTGAAGCTCACAAATTGGAATGATGAGCTTATCATGCAGTTTTACTCCACATCACATTTCTACCCGGATGGGAGAATTGTTTGGATGTCACGAAGGTACAAGGTACCGATCAAGCTGTTGAAGAATGGGCAAGTCGATAAATGCCCCAGAGGAGAATGAGGATGACCTAGACATCTATGCAAAGAAGAAAAAGGATCACAATTCAATGGCTCACATGTACAAGGAAATTCCAAACAAGGCATTAGCAACTCACAAGTTTGGATCAGTTCACTATCTGCTGTCAGGGTTGCCAACTATAAATTGGATTCTGAGGCACACTTTGTTGCCCAAGTGCAGTGACCATAACATGATCGGAGGGCATGCCATCAACATGTTGCATGTGTTTGATGTGCCACGAAGTTTAAAGTCATGAGCACGATCATTGAAACTATCAAGAGGACTGCAGCAGATCAGAAGAGGAGCTATGGATATGCACCTCAGATTCAAGAACTGATAAACTCAAAGATGGGCACAGGAAAATATCAGTTGGATAAGGAACACTTTCCACTTTATCCAGACTTTGAGGACAATGAGGTTGTCATGAATGAAGATGATCCACAATCAGCTCAAGCTCAGGAGAAGAAGGAGAAGGCAAAGAGGGAGAAGGCTGCCAAGATGCCAACTCAAGAGGAGGCATCTGAATATTTCTTGAAGAACAAGCAGGAGCAGCTTGGTTACTTGATAGCATCAACCTTGAGGATTGAGAAGGGATTGGCCACCCTTACTCAAAATCAGGAGAGCTTGGAGAGAATCATAGAACAAAAGTTCTATAACTTAGATGTGAAAGTAACTGAGATTACGACTGCTGTGGAGGTGCTTCTAGAGGACATGCAGGAGAGGAAGGGCAAGACAACAACATATGTGTTTGCCAGAGTGCCTAGAGCCCAGAGGTCATCAGTGTGCGATTTACGACACAAGAGCAACTTCGTCTGCACCAGCTATAGCCTCAGTGCCACCAGCTCCAGCACCTACATCAACTCCAGCTCCATCTACATCAACTGAAGTCTTCATCCAAGGAGCCATCTCTACACCACCATCAGAAGATCAAGCGTGAGAGTCGATCTAGTACTATGCATTTTCTATGAACTTTTTGGTAACTTGTTGCCAAAGGGGGAGAAAAATGTATAGATCATAGGCTTCGAGAGAGAGAGTGTTGCTTTTGTTCTCTCTTGCTTTATTTGGTGGTTTTTCAAACTTTGTTTGCTTTTGGTTGAGATACTATGTTTGTGAGACATTGATGATCATGTCTTTGATCATAATCTACACTTATGCATGTTTGATGATATTATCCTATCTATCTTATGTGATCACTCACTTTGCTTGGTGATGAGTACATGTATTCATTGTTTATTATTTTGGGCGCTCCACCAAGATGTATGTGACATGGAAGAGTAACCCATGAGCCTAATTCATTGTGCATTTGCAGTCCAAAGCAAATCTAAAACTATGCAAAAATTTAGGGGGAGCTCTTGCTTATCACATACTTCTCAAAGCGACGATGTTATTTAAATCTTATTATCATTTGTCGAAGCTTTGATCTATATGTTGTCATCAATTACCAAAAAGGGGAGATTGAAAGTGCAACTATCCCTAGGTGGTTTTGGTAATTCATAACAACATATAGCTCATTGAGCTAATGCTATTCCAAGACTATTATTTCAGGAAAGCTCAATGAATGGCATGGCATGGATGATGAAAGTGGATCCCTCAAAATACTAAGGACAAAGGATTGGCTCAAGCTTCAAGCTCAAGACTCTTCATTTTGCATTTTAGTGATCCAAGATCACATTGAGTCTATAGGAAAAGCCAATACTATCAAGAAGGGATGAGGTGTTGCTTAATGATCCTTTTGCTTCATGTGCTTAGTGATATGCTCCAAAACCCTCAACTACTTTCCCACATCCACAAATGACCTAAACCTAAAGCCAAAATCGGTCACACCGATTCTTTCTATCCGGCGCCACCGATTCCAAAAGTCATATCCACTGCCACAAACCCTAAGCAAATCGGTCTTACCGATAGGGATCTCGGTCTCACCGAGATGGGATTCAATCTCTTTGTTTCCTTTCGTAACGTTTCGGTCCAACCGAAGTGAGCGATCGGTCCCACCGAGATTGCAATGTAAACTCTCTGTTTCCTTTTTGTAACATTTCGGTCTCACCGAAAAGAGCAAATCGGTCCCACCGAGTTTACCTGACCAACTCTCTGGTTAGCTAATTACCAAAATCGGTCTCACCGAGTTTGTGTAATCGGTCTCACCAAGATTACGTTATGCCCTAACCCTAACCAGGTCGGTCTCGCCGAGATGCATGTCAGTCCCACCGAAAATCACTAACGGTCACTAGGTTTACTAAATCGGTCTGACCGAGTTTAACTATTCGGTCCCACCGAGTTTGGTAAATTGTGTGTAACGGTTATATTTTGTGTGGAGGCTATATATACCCCTCCACCTCCTCTTCATTCGTGGAGAGAGCCATCAGACTAAACCTACACTTCCAACTTACCATTTACGAGAGAGAACCACCTACTCATGTGTTGAGGCCAAGATATTCCATTCCTATCATATGAATCTTGATCTCTAGCCTTCCCAAGTTGCTTTCCACTCAAACCTTCTTTCCACCAGATCCAAATCCTATGAGAGAGAGTTGAGTGTTGGGAGACTATCATTTGAAGCACAAGAGCAAGGATTTCATCATCAACACACCGTTTGTTACTTCTTGGAGAGTGGTGTCTCCTTGATTGGCTAGGTGTCACTTGGGAGCCTCCGACAAGATTGTGGAGTTGAACCAAGGAGTTTGTAAGGGCAAGGAGATCGCCTACTTTGTGAAGATCTACCGCTAGTGAGGCAAGTCCTTCGTGGGCGACGGCCATGGTGGGATAGACAAGGTTGCTACTTCGTGGACCCTTCGTGGGTGGAGCCCTCCGTGGACTCGCGCAACCGTTACCCTTCGTGGGTTGAAGTCTCCATCAACGTGGAGGTACGATAGTACCACCTATCGGAACCACGCCATAAAAATCCGCGTCTCCAATTGCGTTTGAATCCTCTAAACCCTTCCCCTTACTTTCTTGCAAGTTGCATGCTTTAATTTCCGCTGCCAATATACTCTTTGCATGCTTGCTTGAATTGTGTGATGATTACTTCACTTGTACTAAAATAGCTAAAATCTGCCAAACTATAAAATTGGGAAAAGGTTAAGTTTTTAATTGGTCAAGTAGTCTAATCACCCCCCTCTAGACATACTTCAAGGTCCTACAAGTGGTATCAGAACTTTGGTCTCCATTTGCTTTGATTTCCATAGCTTTTGGTGGTCATAGCCTTGGTTTCACAACCTAGGAGAGTATGGCGTCTAGCAAGGAAATTATCACCGTAGAGGTCCTTACTTTGATGGTACTAATTTTGCTAGTTGGAAGCATAAGATGAAAATGCATATTCTTGGACATAACCCCACCGTTTGGGCAATTATTTGTATTGGCTTGCAAGGTGAATTTTTTGATGGGAGAGAACCGAACCGTGAAGCTAATGCGAAAGAATTGAAGATGCTACAATACAACGCTCAAGCATGTGACATCATCTTCAACGGATTGTGCCTCAAGAATTCAACAAAATCAGCCGTCTTGAGAATGCAAAGGAAATTTGGGATACTTTGATTGATATGCACGAAGGTACCGAGTTCGTCAAGGAATCCAAGTTGGATGTGCTCCAAAGTCAGCTTGACAAGTTCAAAATGAAGGATGGTGAAGGTGTCGCTGAAATGTACTCTACGCTTGCTCTTATCACAAATGAGATTGCCGGCTTAGGGAGTGAAGAGATGACCGACAAATTCATCATCAAGAAGATCCTAAGAGCATTGGATGGAAAGTATGATATCGTGTTCACATTGATCCAAATGATGCCAAACTACAAATGATACCCGTTTGTGGATGAATGTTTTTCGGAGGCGGTTGCGTGGCGTCTAGATGAAGCTACAAACCTACCCCGGTTTAGACCTTTGGACGTCGGGCCGGCGGGTTTCACGTGTCGGAGTTATTAGAAAAGTAATTTCCTTGTACTACCAAACATTGGTCTCACAGGTTTCAAGTAGTAGAGGCTCTTTTGGTGCTTCGTTTGAAATTTTGAAACACAAGCATTCACGTTTAGAGTACTCTTGAACTATGAGGATTGACCTAAATAGACAACGTTATATTTGACCTTGTATGTTTGAAAACCTTGTTAAATTATCCGCTTCTTTTTGAAATTTTGATACTTGAAAACCCTATAACTACGATTATTTTGGAATGGAGGAGCTAAATTTGAATCTATTTTGTACACGACTACATATGCTATTATGTACAAAATGAGAGCAAAGATTGGTGCCCCCATAATTTAGGTATGGTTTACAAATGCCATGATATCAAATTCAAATAATTGAATGGACTTCATGTTGAATTCGATTTTTTAAACCACCTTAAGTTGAATTCAAATGTATGCTAGTTCATATGTAGCTATTTATAATGTCCATTGTGTAACTTTCATTATGTATAATGTGCTTTACACACACAACATGAACTATACTCACGTTTATATTCGATTGCTAAAGCGATGCATTGTCTGGAGTTCAAAATACTAACTATGTGGATCAATTGTGTCGAATAATAACATAGACATGCTCAAATTCGATAGAATCTAGATGTCTGATGGATCAATGACCGCTCCTTATGCGAACTGCAAATATCATGATCCCATCCTAATATTTTGATACAATTTATATCTTTAATCAATGTGTAGAGCAGTCTTTTATGTGTAGTTTCACTCTCCATCGGTGGTCTCTCACACATGCTCAAACACTCACTCCCGAGGTGTCTTTCTCGCACACATGCTCTAGATATAACCCTCCCTCCCTCTCGTAACCATTTACAACTGTTTTCACTAACCTTTATCACAAGCACTCTTCCTCTCGCAAACATACACACGCACAATCCTCATCGACCCTTTCTATATACATGGACCTACCTACGTGTCTCATGTACGCACATTATCTTTACGCCTGTGTCTCACGCATTGTCTCACACCTCTCTTCCTAATCGACGAGTATGATTCTAGCAGAGCATTCTGTAGGATGCCCCTTAAAGTTAGGTTGGATGAATAGTAATATCAACGATAAAGGGGTTACCTTAGTCCGAGAACCTAGGGTTACAAATCCTAGACGGCTTTGTCAGTGGACACAGAGTCCTTCACAATTCTTCTATCTTTGTCTTGTACGACTAGTCATCCATGGGTCTTCCTAAATGTGTCATGGGCCGACTAATGTGGCGCAGGACGGAACCAAATGAAGGGCCTCACCTCGACCCACCGGACCTCACGCGGTGACACACCCTCTGCCCCCACGTCTCATTATCTTCTCACACCCACACATACCAACACAAACACCACACACACAGAAAATTTCTCCTAGTGCCTCTATTCCCTCCCCCCTTGCATATACACACTCAAGGGAATGGAATCTCTTGTCGTGATGTCATATTTGTCTCTCTCTCTAGACCACTCTCATTTCTCATGCTATCTCTCCCACGCCCCCCCGTCGGCCCCTCTATCCATGCCTCTCTCGAATACCTAATACACACACATACCTCTCTAGGCCCCGCCAAATGCATCAACTACACATTCACACATGTTACATCACGTACCCCATTGATCTAAAGAGCCCTCTCTTCACGTTTATTTCTCATACAACATTCCTTTTAAATAAAGTGTGGCCAAAAAATTATTTTAGAGTTTCTACATATATACAACATTACAAAGTTATATGGAGAATCTGACGCTAATTTGCATTGCATGGTGCCCACAATGATATTTATTCACCTTTGTGAATTTGTATATTTTATATTATTTACAAAGTTAGTAATAATAAAGAGAAAGAAGAGCATCTCTCTCTCCATCGCATACCCCCAGACGCCCCTTTCACGTATGCACAGAACTATCTCCGTGTCCTCTAAAAGTAAGCCCCAGAAAATTCACGTGTTTCATCTTTCTCTCGCGATATATGCAATGACGATCATTGTATTTGAAGCGAAAGCACGATACATACATTGGACTTCATAATCCACTCATTACGGTCACCGTTTACGTTTAGTGGTTATTATAAAGTCAAGGGCTCACCGCACAACTCTGTATTTTCTCATGACATGACTAGTTGACCAGTTAAACGCTCCACGTGGCACCTCTAGTGTTGCATCACATTATCTCACTACCATCGTGCCCACCTGTCGACTTGTATCTACTCTACAACTACACTCTTATAAAATACATAAAATACACTCTTATAAAAACAGAGTTGGTGATGATGGTGTGCCCGCCATCACGCAATATAGGCCGTCCAATTTATATCGGCGGATAGGAAAGAAACTATGGCAATTTTGCAAAAAGGTACCCACACACCTCTCCACATTTGCAAATAAGGTCTTCCCTAGTTCATCCTTTTCTCTCACAAGATAAACAAGTCATACAAATGCATCTTGATGTTACGTGCAACGCATGGGCATCTTGCTAGTAAGAATGAAAACAAACGACAAAAAAAATATTTTGACGGTGGTTCGAAGTCATGACTGCAGGCACAACGGACAAGGTGGCCTTGTATTGGTATGTTGAGCCGTCTGTTTTAACACACATGAGCTGGTGTGGTGATTATACACACACGCACGCATGCACACAAACTGCATCCACACAACACTCACACAAACACATGCACCCACGCACGCACGCAACACTCACACGTACACACGCAGCCACGCACGCACGCACGCAACACTCACACGCACACACGCACGCATGCATGCACACACCAGTACACCACACGACCAACACACACTCTCACGCTCAAGTGCTCAACCTATACGTGCATGCGCACACATCAGGCCCTGACAGACACATACACAACCAGGTGATTCCCGCGCACGGGTTGGAGCCTTGTCGCGCCTGCGTAAATTTGTGTTTATCTGACATTTTCCCTATGCGAACTGACCGGTGGGACCCACAAGGAACGTGGTCAATTTAACTACAATATGGCGCCACGCAGACTATTTGGCCGGTCAGCGAGTGCAATCCGATCTTTGAATCGTGAGCAAGTGACGGATAATCACCGCAAAAGCGTATATAGTGACCGTAAGCAGCTTATTCTGAAGTTCGGTGACCGTATTACGCTTTTCTCTCTGTAGGCCCTCCAAAACTACATCTCTACGTTCTCGCATGTTACATCTAACAACTATGCAATACAACACTACTACTACACTCTAACACAATAAATCATATGTGTTTTAGTTTTACTAGATATCATATTGTTACTTATAATTATTCAGTTTGCATACACTAAAATTTCCTTTGAAATGTATGGCCAGTATCATCTACCGCGCGGGAAAAATCCCACCCTTTCCTGTTTAATCGGGTTTGTATCGATGGATCGTGCGAAACAGCAAAACTATAGTACTATACAGTACAAGTGACAGTTCACTGGGCCGTTGCTACCTCTTGAGCACTGCGTTGGATTTCCCCGAAGAGGAGAGGATGATGCAACAAAGTAGTGTAAGTATTTCCCTCAGTTTTTGAGAACCAAGGTATCAATCCAATAGGAGGCCACGCACAAGTCCATCGTACCTGCACAAAACGATAGCTCCTCGCAACCAACGCGATTAGGGGTTGTCAATCCCTTCACGGTCACTTACGAGAGTGAGATCTGATAGAGATGATAAATAATATTTTGGTATTTTTGATATAGAGATGCAAAGTGAAAAGTAAAAGGCAAAGTAAAAACAAAGCAAGTATTAAAGTGATGGAGATTGATATGATGAGAATAGACCCGGGGGCCATAGGTTTTACTAGTGGCTTCTCTCAAGAGCATAAGTATTCTACGGTGGGTGAACAAATTACTGTTGAGCAATTGACAGAATTGAGAATAGTTATGAGTATATCTAGGTAAGATCATGTATATAGGCATCACGTCCGAGACAAGTAGACCGAAACGATTCTGCATCTACTACTATTACTCCACTCATCGACCGCTATCCAGCGTGCATCTAGAGTATTAAGTTAAAAATAGAGTAACTCCTTAAGCAAGATGACATGATGTAGAGGAATAAATTCATGCAATATGATAAATACCCCATCTTGTTATCCTCGATGGCAACAATACAATACGCCTTTGCAACCCTTTACATCCTTTGGGTAAGGACACCGCAAGATTGAGCCCAAAGCTAAACACTTCTCCCATTGCAAGAACTACCAATCTAGTTGGCCAAACCAAACGGATAATTCTAAGAGACTTGCAAAGATAACCAATCATACATAAAATAATTCAGAGAAGATTCAAATATTATTCATAGATAAGTTGGATCATAAACCCACAATTCATCGGTCTCAACAAACACACCACAAAAAGAAGATTACATCGAATAGATCTCCACGAGAGAGGGGGAGAACATTGTATTGAGATCCAACAAGAGAGAAGAAGCCATCTAGCTACTAGCTATGGACTCGAAGGTGCAAGTAAACTACTCACACTTCATCGGAGGGGCTATGGTGATGATGTAGAAGCCCTCCGTGGTGGATGCCCCTCCCGGAGCTGGGAACAGGCCCCAAGATGGGATCTCGTGGATCTGAGGAAGTTGCGGCGGTGGAATTAGGTTTTTGGCTCCTGATACGATTGTTTAGAAGTGCGTGAGGTATATATAGGAGGAAGGAGTAGGTCGGTGGAGCAACAGGGGGCCCACGAGGCAGGGGGCGTGCCCTAGGGGGGGGCGCCCCCACCCTCGTGACCGCCTCTGTTACTTCTTGGAGTAGGGTCCAAGTCTCCTAGATCATGTTCGGTGAGAAAATCACGTTTCCGAAGGTTTCATTCCGTTTAGACTACATGCGATATTCCGTTTCTTGAAACACTTTGAAATAGGCAAAAACAGACAATTAATTTGGGCCTCCGGTTAATAGGTTAGTCCCAAAAATAATATAAAAGTGGAAAATAAAGCCCAATATAGTCAAAAACAGTAAATAAAGTAGCATGGAGCAATAAAAAATTATAGATACGTTGGAGACGTATCAGGCATCCCCAAGCTTAATTCCCGCTCGTCCTCGAGTAGGTAAATGATAAAAAGAGAATTTTTGATGCGGAGTGATACTTTGGCATAATTTCAATGTAAATCTTCTTAATTGTGGTACGAATATTCTGATCCGAAAGATTCAAGACAAAGGTTCATATTGACATAAAAATAATAATACTTCAAGCATACTAACTAAGCAATTATGTCTTCTCAAAATAACATGGCCAAAGAAAGTTATCCCTACAAAATCATATAGTCTGGCTATGCTCCATCTTCCCCACGCAAAATATTTAAATCATGCACAACCCCGACGACAAGCCAAGCAATTGTTTCATACTTTAACATTTTCAAAACTTTTTTCAATCTTCACGCAATACATGAGCGTGAGCCATGGATATAGCACTATATGTGGAATAGAATGGTGGTTGTGGAGAAGACAAAAGAGGGAAGATAGTCTCACATCAACTAGGCGTATCAACGGGCTATGGAGATGCCCATCAATAGATATCAATGTGAGTGAGTAGGGATTGCCATGCAGCGGATGCACTAGAGCTATAAGTATATGAAAGCTCAACAAAAGAAACTAAGTGGGTGTGCATCCAACTCGCTTGCTCACGAAGACCTAGGGCAATTTGAGGAAGCCCATCATTGGAATATACAAGCCAAGTTCTATAATGAAAAATTCCCACTAGTATATGAAAGTGACAAAATGAGAGACTCTCTATCATGAAGATCTTGGTGCTACTTTGAAGCACAAGTGTGGTAAAAGGATAGTAACATTGTCCCTTCTCTCTTTTTCTCTCATTTTTTTCTTTTTTTTTTCTTTGGGCCTTTTCTCTTCTTTTTTTACGGCTTCTTTTTTTTCTTTCATTTTTTTTTTATTTTTCGTCCGGAGTCTCATCCCGACTTGTGGGGGAATCATAGTCTCCATCATCCTTTCCTCACTTGGGACAATGCTCTAAAAAATGATGATCATCACACTTTTATTTTCTTACAACTCAGCAAATACAACTCGATACTTAGAACAAAATATGACTCTATATGAATGCCTCCGTGATGTCCGGGATATGCAATGAAACATGAGTGACATGTATGAAAGAATTATGAAAGGTGGCTTTGCCACAAATACGATGTCAACTACATGATCATGCTAGCAATATGACAATAATGGAGCGTGTCATTATAAACGGATCGGTGGAAAGTTGCATGGCAATATATCTCGGAATGGCTATGGATATGCCATGATAGGTAGGTATGGTGGCTGTTTTGAGGAAGATATATGGTGGGTGTATGATACCGGAGAAAAGTGCGCGGTATTAGAGAGGCTAGCACTGGTGGAAGGATGGGAAAAAGTGCGTATAATCCATGGACTCAACATTAGTCATAAAGAACTCATATACTTATTGCAAAAATCTATAAGTTATCAAAGCAAAGTATTACTCGCATGCTCCAAGGGGGATAGATTGGTAGGAAAAGACCATCGCTCATTCCCGACCGCCACTCATAAGGAAGACAATCAATAAATAAATCATGCTCGAGTTCATCACATAACGGTTCACAAATGCGTGCATGCTACGGGAATCACAAACTTCAACACAAGTATTCTTTAAATTCACAACTACTCAACTAGCATGACTCTAATATCACCATCTTCATATCTCAAAACAATTATCAAGCATCAAACTTTTCTTAGTATTCAACGCACTCAAAAGAAAGTTTCACATATCTTGAATACCAAGTATATTAACATTAAGCAAATTACCATGCTATTAACGACTCTCAAAATAATCTAAGTAAAGCATGAGAGATCAATAGTTTCTTTAAGACAAATCCACAACGGTGCTCTAAAAGATTTAAGTGAAGCACTAGAGCAAAAATTATCACGCTCAAAAGATATAAGTGAAGCACTATGAGCAAAACTATCAAGCTGATATAAGTGAAGCACATAGAGTATTCTATCAAATTTCAATTCATGTATGGCTCTATCAAAAGGTGTGTACAGCAAGGATGATTGTGGTAAACTAACAAGAAAAGACGCAAATAATACAAGACGCTCCAACCAAAACACATATCATGTGGTGAATAAAAATATAGCTCCAAGTAAATTACCGATGGAAGTAGGCGAAAAGAGGGATGCCTTCCGGGGCATCCCCAAGCTTTGACTTTTGGTGTCCTTGGATTATCTTGGGGTTCCACGGGCATCCCCAAGCTTAGGCTCTTGCCACTCCTTGTTCCATAATCCATCAAAAGAATTTACCCAAAACTTGAAAACTTCACAACACAAAACTCAATAGAAATCTCGTGAGCTCCGTTAGAGAAAGAAAACAAAAGACTACTTTAAGGTACTGTAATGAACTCATTATTTATTTATATTGGTGTTAAACCTACTGTATTCCAACTTCTCTATGATTATAAACTATTTTACTAGCCATAGATTCATCAAAATAAGCAAACAACACACGCAAAACAGAATCTGTTAAAAACAGAACAGTCTGTAGTAATCTGTAACTAACGCAAACTTCTGGAACTCCAAAAAATCTACCAAAATTAGAAGACCTAGAAAATTTATTTATTGATCAGAAGAAATTGGAATCAGTATTTTATCACGTTCTGGTGATTTTTAATAATTCGGGAACTGAGCACAAAGTTTCTGGAAATTACAGCAAGATCAAATAACTAGCATCCAAGAAGATCCAATAGGTCTAGCTTGGCACAAACACTAATTAAAACATAAAACCACATCTAAACAGAGGCTAGATGGATTATTTATTCCTAAACAGAAACAAAAACAAAAAAAACTAAAAATAAAATTGGGTTGCCTCCCAACAAGCGCTATCGTTTAACGCCCCTAGCTAGGCATAAAAGCAAGGATAGATCTAGGTATTGCCATCTTTGGTAGGCAATCCATAAGTGGCTCTCATGATAGATTCATACGGTAATTTTATTTTCTTTCTAGGAAAGTGTTCCATGCCTTTCTTTAATGGAAATTGGAATCTAATATTCCCTTCCTTGATATCAATAATTGCACCAATCGTTCTAAGGAAAGGTCTACCAAGAATAATAGGACATGAAGGATTGCAATCTATATCAAGAACGATAAAATCTACGGGCACATAATTCCTATTTGCAACAATAAGAACATCATTATTTCTTACCATAGGCTTTTTAATAGTGGAATCCATAAGATGCAAGTTTAGAGAGCAATCATCGATCCACGGAAATCTAGCAAATCACACAAAGTTTTGGGAATAGTAGAGACACTAGCACCCAAATCACACAAAGCATGAAACTCATAATCTTTAATTTTAATTTTAATAGTAGGTTCCCACTCATCATAGAGTTTTCTAGGGATAGAAACTTTCAACTCAAGTTTTTCTTCATAAGATTGCATCAAGGCATCAACAATGTGTTCGGTAAAGGCCTTATTTTGACTATAAGCATGAGGAGAATTTAGCACGGATTGCAACAAGGAAATACAATCAATTAAAGAGCAATTTTCATAATTAAATTCATTGAGATCCAATATAGTGGGTTTAGCAACATCTAGGTTTTTATTTCTTTCAATCCCACTTTTATTGATTTCATCATCAAGATCTAAAACTCTGAATTCTTAGAACGCCTTCTAGGTAAAGGAAGATGATATTCAGTTTCATCAAGACTCATATTGCAAAACAAATATTTAATGGGGGACACATCAATAACTTTTAGATCTTCATCTTGATTTTCATAGGAATTGGAAGAACACGCTTTAATAAAGGCATCTTTGGAAGCACGCATCCTAGCGGTTCTTTCTTTGCACTCATCAATGGAAATTATCATAGCTTTGAGAGACTCATTGATATCATGCTTAGGAGGAATAGATCTAAGCTTTAAAGAATCAACCTCAAGAGAAATTCTATCAATGTTCCTAGCCAAATCATCAACTTTAAGAAATTTCTCTTAAAGCAAAGCATTAAAATTCTTTTGTGAATTCATAAACTCTTTAACACTACTCTCAAATTCAGAGGGCATCTTATTAAAATTTCCATAAGAGTTGTTGTAGGAATTTCCATAATTATTAGAAGGATTAGTAGGATAAGGCCTAGGATTAAAATTCCCTCTATGCGCATTGTTACCAAAATTATTCCTACCAACAAAATTCACATCCATAGATTCATTATTATTCTCAATCAAAGTAGACAAAGGCATATCATTAGGATCAGAAGAAACACTCTTAGTGGCAAATAATTTCATAAGTTCATCCATCTTTCCACTCAAAACATTAATTTCTTCTATCGCATGCACTTTTTTACTAGTAGATCTTTCAGTGTGCCATTGAGAATAATTAACCATAATATTATCTAGAAGTTTAGTAGCATCTCCTAGAGTGATTTCCATAAAAGTGCCTCCCGCGGCCGAATCTAAAAGATTTCTAGAAGCAAAATTCAATCCGGCATAATTTTTTTTTATAATCATCCACGAGTTCAAACCATGAGTAGGACAATTACGTATCATTAATTTAATTCTCTCCCAAGCTTGTGCAACATATTCATGATCAAGTTGCTTAAAATTCATAATATCGTTCCTAAGAGAGATAATCTTAGTGGGAGGAAAATACTTAGAGATAAAAGCATCTTTGCACTTGTTCCAACAATCAATAATATTTTTACGCAGAGATGAAAACCACGCTTTAGCACGATTTCTAAGCGAAAAAGGAAATAGCTTCAATTTAACGACATCGTTATCGACATCTTTTTTCTTTTACATATCATTATTCAGATGAGTAGCGGCATCTTCACTAGGAAGGCCGGCGAATTGATCTTTCATAACAAGATTCAACAAAGCAGTATTGATTTCACAAGATTCAGTATTGGCAAGAGGAGCAATCAGAGTGCTAAGGAAATCATTATTATTGGTATTGGTGAAGTCACGCAATTTGGTAGCATCTTGAGCCATCGCGACAAACAAGCAATCCAACACACGGGCAAACAAAAGGCAAGCGAGAAAAGGCAACGGGAAAAAGAGGAGGAGATTGGGAGAGAGAGGGCGAATAAAATGGAAAGGGTGAAGTGGGGGAGAGGAAAACGAGAGGCAAATGGCAAATAATGTAATGCGGGAGATAGTGATTGTGATGGGTACTTGGTATGGTTGACTTGCTCTTGGTGAGCCTCCCCGGCAACGGCGCCAGAAATTCTTCTTGCTACCTCTTGAGCACTGCGTTGGATTTCCCCGAAGAGGAGAGGATGATGCAGCAAAGTAGCGTAAGTATTTCCCCTCAGTTTTTGAGAACCAAGGTATCAATCCAGTAGGAGGCCACGCACAAGTCCCTCGTACCGCACAAAACGATAGCTCCTCGCAACCAACGCGATTAGGGGTTGTCAATCCCTTCACGGTCACTTACGAGAGTGAGATCGATAGAGATGATAAATAATATTTTTGGTATTTTTGGTATAGAGATGCAAAGTGAAAAGTAAAAGGCAAAGTAAAAACAAAGCAAGTATTAAAGTGATGGAGATTGATATGATGAGAATAGACCTGGGGGCCATAGGTTTCACTAGTGGCTTCTCTCAAGAGCATAAGTATTCTACGGTGGTGAACAAATTACTGTTGAGCAATTGACAGAATTGAGCATAGTTATGAGTATATCTAGGTATGATCATGTATATAGGCATCACGTCTGAGACAAGTAGACTGAAATGATTCTGCATCTACTACTATTACTCCACTCATCGACCGCTATCCAGCATGCATCTAGAGTATTAAGTTAAAAAAAGAGTAACGCCTTAAGCAAGATGACATGATGTAGAGGAATAAATTCATGCAATATGATAAATACCCCATCTTGTTATCCTCGATGGCAACAATACAATACGTGCCTTGCAACCCTTTACATCCTTTGGGTAAGGACACCGCAAGATTGAACCCAAAGCTAAACACTTCTCCCATTGCAAGAACTACCAATCTAGTTGGCCAAACCAAACGGATAATTCGAAGAGACTTGCAAAGATAACCAATCATACATAAAAGAATTCAGAGAAGATTCAAAAATTATTCATAGATAAGCTATCATAAAACCACAATTCATCGGTCTCAACAAACACACCGCAAAAAGAAGATTACATCAAATAGATCTCCACGAGAGAGGGGGAGAACATTGTATTGAGATCCAAAAAGAGAGAAGAAGCCATCTAGCTACTAGCTATATATGGACCCGAAGGTCTGAAGTAAACTACTCACACTTCATCGGAGGGGCTATGGTGATGATGTAGAAGCCCTCCGTGGTGGATGCTCCCCTCCGTGAAGCTTCTGGAACAGAGCCCCAAGATGGGATCTCGTGGATACAGGAAGTTGCGGCGGTGGAATTAGGTTTTGGCTCCTGTTACGATCGTTTGAAGTGCGTAGGTATATATAGGAGGAAGGAGTACGTCGGTGGAGCAACAGGGGGCCCACGAAGCAGGGGGCGCGCCCTAGGGGGCGCCCCCACCCTCGTGGCCGCCTTTGTTACTTCTTGGAGTAGGGTCCAAGTCTCCTGGATCACGTTCGGTGAGAAAATCACATTACCGAAGGTTTCATTCCGTTTGGACTCCGTTTGATATTCCGTTTCTTCGAAACACTGAAATAGGCAAAAAACAGCAATTCTGGGCTGGGCCTCCGGTTAATAGGTTAGTCCCAAAAATAATATAAAAGTGGAAAATAAAAGCCAATATAGTCCAAAACAGTAAATAAAGTAGCATGGAGCAATCAAAAATTATAGATATGTTGGAGACGTATCAACCGTCGTGTCGTCTACTCCTCCGTCGTAAGAGTGGAGCGCTCGCTTTCATAAATCTTCTAGTCCCTTTCACCGACATGTGGGACATCAAGCTACCGGCTCCACGTGCCATACCGGAATCTGATGCAAAGCGGTGGGGTGAAGCACCCAGTCATGGCGCCGGCGTAGTAATGAGCAATGAGGCGTCAAATCACAAAGCTGCACCTTTCCGCAGTTAAGTTGGAGGACGAAGTAATAATGCTAAAAAAGAAGTTGGAGGGACGAAGCAACCATCATTTCACTCGTTGCTAAATCCGCTTCTCCCTCATCTTCTTCAACTTAACCATGTGTTCTTCGCCGTTGTTACGCCTCATGTGGACGCGGATCGGCTTGGTAAAGCAACGACACGTAGGGACCGCATGTTAGCAAACCGCCATCCGGCGGCAAAATCACCTCCTTTTACTAATCTTGATTCTATAATTTTTAGATCAATATAATTGAGATTTGTATAGAAAGCACGGAGGAGCAAAACCAAGTGGTGCAGTTAAGGGCATCCACAATGTGTAGCCAAATGTGAAAATAGCTTTTGGCATCGTGGGAACCATTGTGGCCGGTGTTGCCAAAGCCAAAAAGATGGAACCGAAGCTCTCTGATTGATTGATTGAAGGAATAGAAAAATGCAACGTCTCTCCTCTTTCTCCATGCTTGGACGCATGTAGTACAAAGATAGAGCACATAGTCTACTCCCTGTCCCTTCTATCACAAATCACAAAGCAAAGGAGGCGCGAATCACAAAGCACAGACGAAGCAACCATCATTTCACTCTTCGCTGACTCCGCTTCTCCATCATCTTCTTCGAGAAACCATCTCACCGCACTAGTACTCCTAGTAGTAGTACTAGTAAAGGACTTCCTGGATGCAAATAAGGCGGTTGTCTCGGCTTGCGCCACTTCATGAGCAATTACCGTGGTCTCCTCAATGGTGTTCTCCGTCAAACGCACTTTGCCAAACCACAAAAAATCGTCGACGTCACCGCAATGGGGAAGGAAGTCAAATATAGTTACTACCTCCATTTTTTGTACACAATGCGGTATTATCAAAATTACAATTTGCAAAGGGCCACTAACACTAATCGAGGCAAAATTGATGGGGTTAGCAACCAAGGACATTAATATCCCCTGCATGCATGCGGAAGTGAGAAGGTTGGTTTGCATGGCGCTGCATTAATCAAGCGATGAGAAGTGAGATGGTTAGCTCTTTGGTCTTTCGAAAAAAATACGCATTAATTGACACGTGAAACGAGGATTTGTATCGATTAAATCCTGAAAGAAAACCCCGCCTTTCTTTTTAACACCGGTACTCCTAATGCGACGCATTACTTAACTACTTATCCTGTTTGGGTCTAGGCCTTGCATTGCCAAACTTCGCCACACATTTTTGCCAAGCTTGCCTAAAGTTTTCAAAATGAGAAGGAGGTACACTTGCGACGGCTGTCGCGGTCGCACCGCACCCTCACACGGTCGCTCCTGCACGCCGCGGTCGCACCGCACCCTCACACAGTCGCTCCTGCACGCTGCAAACCCAACCAAGGGAACGCACCCTCACTGACACGTGTTGTCGCATGTGAACAAACCAAACTCAGCCATCCTATCGCTGACACATAATTTTTGTTCATAGAGTATGTTTATCCAACCGCATGTTGGGGAGTATCCGTAAGGCCCATGCGGTGGTCTGTTGGGGAACAAGAAGAGGTGAGGAAGAAGGAAAGAAGGGTTAGGAGACGTAGGATATTCATCCAACCGCCTGAAATGGTAGACTGGCCCAAGTCAGGCGACTTGCATAACAAATATAGTACAATATGTTTTTACACAACAAAAGATCCATAAAAACAACAACATAAAGAAAAACCATCACTGCTCGCGGAAAGAGACGGCCTCGTCGTCTTTGGCTGCCGGCGTGAACCAGCCGTCGCTGCCGACGTGTGTCTCCGCATCGTGGTTGTCCTCGGCCTTCAGCTACTCGTTCAAGCGGCATCCGGTTCCGCCTGCAGGAGGGCCTCGATGGCAGCGGCATCCATGCGCTCCGCGTCAAGTCGAGCCTCCGCCGCCTAGTTCAAGTCCAGGATGTCCGGTTCCGCCTGCAGGAGGGCGTCGATGAGAGCGGCATCCGCGCGCTCTGCATCGAGTCGAGCCTCTGCCGCCCGGTTCATGTCCAGGACGTCCGGTTCCGCCTGCAGGAGGGCCTCGATGGCAGCGGCATCCGCGCGCTCCGCCTCAAGTTGAGCCTCCGCCGCCCGGTTCACATCCACGACATCCGGTTCTGCCTGCAGGAGAGCCTCGATGGCAGCGGCATGCGCGCGCTTCGCGTCGAGTTGAGCCTCTAGCTCCCGGTCCTCCTTTAGTATCACCATGTTGAACCGCTGGTCCTCCTGCACCATGGGGGACTCGGACGCCGGCACAAAGTCGACGTCCATCGTCTCATACCCATCGGGGGCCTTCTGCGCCGCGACCTCCGCAGTGAACATTGGATCGGCTTCCTCCTCCTCGTAGCTTGGCTCCAGAGAACTCGGGGATTGGCCCGCCGCAAAGCGAGCTTGGGATCGGAGGTCTGTGGCGCCGACCGCCGCCGCGATTTCTGCGCGGCGCTCCGGCGTCAGCATCTTGTAGTAAGTGATCTTGCGGAGCACCGTGGCTTTCCGGCGAACTAGGGGACGCTTGATGCGGGCTAGGGGATCGAAAGGTGGGGGAATGGGCTGGAGATTTGGTATGGTTTTAGGGCAGTGGCTGGCGTGGGCGGCGGCGAAGGTTACGGTGTGAATAGTGGTTCGGTGACGACCGGTCAATCGGTTTTGATTGTACATCGCTCTTGTCGCGTTAAGCGTTGCAGCCCGCACGCTGGACCCTCCACGTCGCTCACCGAATGGAACACGCCGTCTTGCGTTTTCTCGCTTGAGGGACCGCGATTGACAAAGAAACCGACGTCCCTCCCCTCCCCGCCTGCGTCATTTATTATACCACCACTCCCTCTGTTTTATGCGGAGTAAATAAAAACAGAGGAGTATACTCTGATGAGGATCCTCGACGTGGCGAACCCATTGAGTAAGCGACATACGGGGCCTAGCAAGCATGGGGTCCGCTAGTAAGTGACCGAAAGGGAGGGTAAGGCAGGGATACCTACGTCAGAGGATCCACTTCCACTATACTACTTTGACCAAATGTTAGAGTAATAATATATGACATGCAGCTTACACAAATGTTAGAGTAATTATATATGACATGCAACTTACACAAAGAATACAGGGTCTAATGCGTTTTTCGAGGCTAACTTTGACCAAATGTTAGAGTAATAATATATGACATGCAACTTACACAAAGCATACGGTCAATTTTGTATGTGAAAGGAGTTTCCAATGATATAATTTTCACATTATACATCTCATGTACTATTAATCTTGTCAATAGTCAAATTGGAAACCATCTCGAGTACAAATCTAGGATGCGTCTGAATCTAACAATATTGATTGGGCGTTGTTGAATATTCATACCTTTTTTATCATAGTACAGATACTTTGACTACACATAAAACTTATATGTAAAGTAGAAAGGATAGGAGGGAGTATATTGTACGTTCAAAAACGAAACGAACATTGAATACCCTTTATATATGATTTGCGGATGCTATGATCATCAGTTCAAAATTTTGAATCCGCCTTAGGTATCACGTGCCCCACTGCTTCCCTCTCGATTTCATCTCGGGTCCGGAGATCTATTGAAAGAGGAGTAGGGTGGGTACATGTGAATGATACTCGGCGGAATGTTCAAATGAGGCATGCGGGAGGATGGACTCGACTGGAGGGCGACACGATCGATGGAGAAGAGGGTTGGAGAGGAATGAGAAATAAGCAAACGCCACATGATTACACTTGAACGGCTCAAATAAACAATAAGTTGTCTCGCTTGACCTACATAGTGAAAGGCCTAATGCGCAACGCGGAGCAATCGGCCTTTCGAATATGGCTGGGAAAACAGGGAAACCGACATGTGGGCACACCCTTTGGGACTGACGTAAGCGCAGACTAGTCCAATGGAGGGGCTGGCCCATGACCCCTCGCCACCGACAACCCGTTCATGTGGGTCGTTGGGGCCAACAACGGGCGCAGCTCGGCCACCGCCTCTGGACACGGCGACCGCGGTGAGCGACACACTCATATCGTCGCTAGACACGGTCGGTTTCAGTGTGCTGAGGGTGGCGTTATTGTTGTGGCACAACCAACAGTATGTTTGGTTTGTGCCCAAGGTTGCCCCATCAAAGCATTGGGTAGCCAAAATTTTGGTTGAGGTATTGGTTGCCCATGATTTGGCCGACATTGGCAAGAAAAATGAACTAGATTTGGCTAGAGTTCATTGGCATGCCAAAGAAATGGCAACCATCCAAACAAAGACCAACCTTTGGGTCATGACCAAAATTTTGGTTGAGGTATTGGTTGCCCATGATTTGGCCGACATTGGCAAGAAAAATGAACTAGAGTTGGCTAGAGTTCATTGGCATGCCAAATAAATGGCAACCATCCAAACAAAGACCAATCTTTGGGTCATGACCAAAATTTTGGTTGAGGTATTGGCTGCCCATGATTTGGCCCACATTGGCAAGAAAAATGAACTAGAGTTGTCTAGAGTTCATCGGCATGCCAAAAAAAATGGCAACCATCCAAACAAAGACCAATCTTTGGGTATGACCAAAATTTTGGTAAGGTGCACTTTGGCCACAATCCAAACACACCCCAACACCCGGCTCATCGAGGATGCATGATACGTCTCCGTCGTATCTATAATTTTTGATTGTTCCATGCCAATATTATTCAACTTTCATATACTTTTTGGCAACTTTTTATATTATTTTTTGGGACTAACATATTGATCCAGTGCCTAGTGCCAGTCCCTGTCTGTTGCATGTTTTTGGTTTCGCAGAATATCCATATCAAACAGAGTCCAAACGGGTTAAGAAACGGATGGAGCTTATTTTTGGAAAATATGGAAAATTTGGAAGGAAAATCAATGCGAACCAGTGCCCGAGGTGGTCACGAGGCAGGGGGCGCGCCCCTACCCTCACGAGCCCACCGTAAGGCGGTTGACGCTCTTCTTTTGCCGCAAGAAAGCTAATATTCGGGAAAAAAATCACGGCGAAGGTTTCAGGGCAATCGGAGTTACGGATCTCCATATATACACGAAACGGTGAAACAGAGCCAGGAGAGAACGCAGAAACAGAGAGAAATAGAGAGATAGATCCAATCTCGGAGGGGCTCTCGCCCCTCCCAAGCCATGGGGACCATGGACCAGAGGGAAAACCCTTCTCCCATCTAGGGAGAAGGTCGAGGAAGAAGAAGAAGAAGGGGGGGGGGCTCTCTCCCCCTCGCTTCCGGTGGCGCCGGAACGCCACCGGGGGCCATCATCATCAACACAATCTTCACCAACACCTCCGCCATCTTCACCAACATCTCCATCACCTTCCCCCCTCTATCTACAGCGGTCCACTCTCCCGCAACCCGCTGTACCCTCTACTTGAACATGGTGCTTTATGCTTCATATTATTATCCAATGATGTGTTGCCATCCTATGATGTGCGAGTAGATTTTCGTTGTCCTATCGGTGGTTGATGAATTGCTATGATTGATTTAATTTTCTTGTGGTTATGTTGCTGTCCTTTGGTGCCCATCATATGAGCGCGCGTGGATCACACCATAGGGTTAGTTGTATGTTGATAGGACTATGTATTGGAGGGCAAGAGTGACAGAAGCTTCAACCTAGCATAGAAATTGATGCATACGGGATTGAAGGGGGACCAATATATATTAATGCTATGGTTGGGTTTTACCTTAATAAACGTTAGTAGTTGCGGATTCTCGCTAATAGTTACAATCATAAGTGCATAGAATTCCAAGTCAGGGATGACATGCTAGCAGTGGCCTCTCCCACATGAAACTTGCTATCGGTCTAGTAAAGTAGTCAATTGCTTAAGGGACAATTTCGCAACTCCTACCACCACTTTTCCACACTCTCTATATTTACTTTAGTTGTGTTTTTATCTAAGCAGCCCCTAGTTTTATTTCTGTGCTCTTTACTTTCTTGCAAGCCTATCCAAAAACACCTACAAAGTACTTCTAGTTTCATACTTGTTCTAGGTAAAGTAAACGTTAAGCGTGCGTAGAGTTGTATCGGTGGTCGATAGAACTTGAGGGAATATTTATTCTACCTTTAGCTCCTCGTTGGGTTCGACACTCTTACTTATCGAAAGCTGTTGCGATCCCCTATACTTGTGGGTTATCAATGCACGGGGCGCCGCGACGCGTCCACGGAGTGGTGTAGCGCGGCCAACTGCATCCTCTGGACCTGAGACCATGCCGGGTCGTCTTGCTTTTTCAATGACATGCGGGGATCGCATTTGAGCAAAGGGCATCTCCAACGTTTCCACAACCGCAGCTGACTACCCTGGCACACCAAAGCCATCGTCCCTCGCGTCAAATGGCAGTGCGTTCCCAGCCGGCGCCAGCTGCCCGCATTCATGCCGTCCGTTCGTATGTCGTTGTTAAGAGGCTCAATGCTCGAGGAACCAACTCCGGCGACTTAATGACGCACCCGGACGCTTGGCCTCACTGGAATGCGCTATTTAAAGCGGCAACGCCCAACTAACATCCACACCATAGCGCATCGTCCTCCTACCTGGCACCACATCCGCCATGACCGCAAGTGCGAACGCTCTGCGGGAGAGCTTGTCTTAGCTTGAGGTCGCCGCCCTCGCTCAAGTCGCCTCTCGCGACCTTAATAGCGGCGTGGCGGACGCGACGCGATCAAGACAAGCGGTGCCCACGCTGGCGGCCGACGACGGGAGCACCGTCAGCCACGCGTCCTACTTGCCGCCGTCCAACGGCCGGCACCGCTGAGGTCGGGGGCTCCTCCGAGGATGAGTAGGGCATGGGAGGCGGCAGGGCAAGGTGTGCCAACTGGCCGGTCCGTATCCCGTGTTCTACTCTTCCTCGCCGGAGACCGCGGCTTCACTTCGCGGGTCTTGAACCCCGCCCCCGTACATAGAGATCGCAGATGGAGGACGTCGGTCGCTGCCGTAGAATAGGTTTAGGGTCGGGTTTCTTTTATTTTTCTGTCCTATAAAAGTTGGAAATGTAATGAAAATCTTCCGTGTTTGCATTAATCTCGGCCAGTGTATATGAACTTTCATAATAATATACATATTGTGGGAGTACTAGCAAGATGCCCGTGCGTTGCACGGAAGATCAAGATCTTGTGGGAGAAAAGGATGAATGAGGGAAAGCCTTATCTGCAAATGTGGAGAGGAGTGCGGGTAAATTGTCATAGTTTCCTTCCTATCCGTTAGATATAGATCGGACGACCTATATTGCAGGATGATAGGCACACCATCATCACCAACTCTGCTTTTTATTGAACCGAGACAAATCTAAAAAACCCAACTAAGCCAACCTCCCAGCATATCGCGCGGGAAAAGACCCGGCCGCGCCGTTTTAGTTGGTATTACCGGATTACTAGTATTAGTATCGATGGATCGCGCGAAGCAACAATTTTTTTGAGGGGGCGAAGCACCTACTGATGAAGTCATGTACCTGGGGTAGGGTCATAGACCTGCCCAAAGGTACCCTCCACAAGGACACTCGCAAGAGAAGCGGCCTTCCAGTCGACCTGGTAGGTTTCCACTCGATGATTCAAAGACACTTTCGACCATGAAGACCCACTCGACCACCAGGAGTCCAAGAGCCACTCGGTGCCCAAATGGTCTGTAGTTAAATAGTCTTTATGATCTTAATGACACTTTATGTAAGGCGTTACCAGTAACGCCTAGCCTTAACGCACCTTAAACCCTCTGCTGCGTGGGCTGGCTGGGGTCCTGGCGCACTCTATATAAGCCACCCCCCTCCACAGGTAGAAGGGTTCGCACCCCTATAACACATACGCATATAATCCAGTCGACCGCCTCCGGGCTCCGAGACGTAGGGCTATTACTTCCTCCGAGAAGGGCCTGAACTCGTAAATCCCTTGCGTATACAACTACTCCATAGCTAGGAACTTGCCTCTCCATACCCACCCCCCATTCTACTGTCAGATTTAGAACCACGACAGTTGGCGCCCACCATGGGGCCGGTGTTCTAGTGATTTGTTGGAGAAGTTGGGATTCTTTCGATCTCCTACATCATGGTTTCAAGTGGAGTTCTGGTTGACTGCCACGAGATCCGTCTCGGTGCGCTCACGTTCGTCACCGACGACTCCGCTTGGCTTCAGGAGGCTCCACTCGACGTGGACGCGCTCCCCGTCCGCGGGGCGACGCACTTTCGCGCGTGTGTCCGCGGCGTCCTCCTGCGGCAACCGTCGACCCAGTATGGGTCGGTTCCTGTGCCGTCTTCACTCCCAGTCTCCCACCGGCGCAAGCGTTCCGGTCGGTCGAGGCTTCAGCGGTGGGTGAGGCATGTGATGGCCCGCCAGTCGGCCACACCCCAAGTCGCGGCGATCGAGCCCGACGAATCTCTCTATGGCCTGTTCGACTCGCTCCGCAGAGACTGCGTCCGAATGCGATAGCAGTGACCCGGCGGCAGAGGTTCTGATGGTCAATGGACCACGCAGTCCCCCCGGATTCACCCGCACCAACGGAGGTGACGGTGGAGGCGATCCGGAGCAAGCCCACGAAGAGTACTTGCCCGAGCCCCTAACTTCGCTCCAGAGGGAAGAGCTTCGCCATCGGAACATGGATGCACTTCACACTCCTATCATTGGAGAAACCCCCGAGGCTCGTGCCTTGGAGGATGCGCGGCTATTAACCCGCCGAGCGACTCGATCGAGAACCTTCAGCGAGTACTATTTACGATGCGACCAAGGGTTCGAGAATCCAGTCGACGTCGGCTCTTTCAACCGCCAACTCGGGTATATCGAACTCCGATTCAGAATTTAGCAGCCGCTACCAGATAGCGTAGTCAATTCAGCCTTCCCAAATGGAGGCGGGTAGAGGTTTGTTGCAAATCGAGATCTGCTCCGGGCGGCGGAGATCAAAACTCAGTTGTATCACGATCGCGGAACAGGATTCACAGCGATCCGTCGCTGCGAATTCACCGATCAGCCCATAGTCCGAGATCGCCCCGAGGCGTGAGGAACGTGGGGGCGGCGTGATGATCGATATAAGGGTCATGAGCGATATGAGCACCGATTCGATCGCAACGATCGACGCCGAGTGCCCACTCCTCCCCAAGGGGTGGATCATACGCTCCTCGGCAGCAGGATGATGACGCCAAAGACAAGTGTTGGGCGAAGAGTTCCGGTCGACCCTGTGGAACCAGTCTTTGATGCGAGATCTATTATCGTTCAAGGTTTGGTCGACAGGAACAGAGCTCACCGAGACGGCCATGATAGAGATGTTCCTTCCAGCAACAGAGTTCATGTCTCGTGACCAGAGTGTTTCAGCAGAGCCACCAGAGCCGCGGTGATTCCTCCCAACTTCAGGTTGGCGATCGAGTCGATAAGTTCATCGGTGAATCCAAGCGACACTTGGCTTGAAGATTACCGAGTGGCTGTTCACATCGGGCGGTGGCAACGATGAGGTAGCCATGAAACATTTGCCTCTTATGTTGGAGGGTTCAGCCAGGGCGTGGTTGAATCAGTTAGCACCCAGCAGCATTTACACTTGGGAAGATCTTGCCCGAGTGTTTGTCAGGACATTTGAAGGAACTTGCAAACGACCAGCAGGATTGACGGAGTTGCAGTCATGTGTGCAATAGTCGAGTGAAACTTTGAGAGATTATATCCAGAGGTGGATCACTTGCACCACACGATGAGAATGTATCTCGATCACCAGTGCAGTCTGTGCCTTCAAAGAAGGTGTCAAGAACAGAGAGTTGAGTTTGAAATTTGGTCGAACCGGAGATATGACCACGAGTCGGATGATGGAGATTGCCACCAAGTATGCAAATGGTGAAGAAGAGGATCGGCTCGGAGTGGTAAATATAAATCGGACACCAATGAGGCGGCGGAGGAAATTCGATCGGAAGCGAAGTTTAAAGCCGAGCCAGCCGCTCCCGGAGAGGCCTTGGCTATGACCCTAGGAAAGTTCAAGGGGAAACCCAAGGGTCCTTGGAACCCCAAGAAGGTGAAAGACCAGGATGGAAACGACGTGTTGGATTTGCCATGTCATATTCATACAAAGAAAGATGAAGAGGGTAAACTCATTTACGAAACATACCACTCGACAAAGTTGTCGGCTCTTGATTCAGCAGTTCCAAGGGAAACAGCTCAAGGATAAGGATAAGGAAACAGATAAAGTTGAGGACAAAGATGACAGTGATGATGGATATCCCCAGGTCAATTCCACCCTGATGATTTTTGCTGACATCGAAAGCAAAAGTCGATTGAAGGTTATCAATCAGGAAGTGAACTTGGTTGCTCCGGCGACTCCCAAATATTTGAAATGGTCCCAGACCGCCATCACATTCGACCAGTCTGATCACCCGCATTGCCACCCCTAGGAGGCAAGCATTGGTGGTCGACCCAGTTGTTGAGGGCACTCGACTGACCAAAGTCCTGATGGATGGTGGTAGTGGCCTGAACATATTGTACACGGAGACGTTGAAAGGAATGGGCATTCTGGTGTCCATACTCAGTACCAGTAACATGAGCTTCCACGGAGTCATTCCTGGAAAGAAGGCTGAGTCACTCGGCCAAATTGCCCTTGATGTAGTTTTTGGTGATTCGAAGCATTTTCGGAAAGAAAAGTTGACCTTTGAGGTCGTGGATTTCTAGAGCGCTTATCACGCTATTATGGGAAGGCCAGCTTATGCACGTTTCATGGCCCGACCATGTTACGTGTATCTTAAACTGAAGATGCCTGGTCCCAAAGGCGTGATCACTGTAACGGGCAATCGGAAGAAGGCGGAAGAGTTCTTCCGTAAAGGCTCTAAGATCGCCGATGCTGGTTGGCGATGGTAGAGCTACAAGAGTATCGTAAAACTGCAGATCCGAGTGATTTGTTGCGAGCTAAGAAGCACCTTTCTGAGTCAGCATTTTCAGTCGATTGGTGAGATGAAACAGGTTCACATTCACCCGACTGATCCCAATGCTGCTCCGACCAACATCTCAACAACACTCGACTCAAAATAGGAAGAAGCGCTCATCCAGTTCCTCCATGAGAACTGGGACATCTTTGCATGGAAGCCTGCTGACATGCCGGGTGTTCCCAGGGAGCTGGCTGAGCATCGCCTATGAGTCGACCCAAAATTCAAACCGGTTAAAGAATATCTTCGGCGGTCCATCGTCCAGAAGAGAAAGGCCATTGGCGAGGAGGTGGCTCAGCTCTTAGCGGCAGAGTTCATCCGAGAGATCTACCACTCCGAGTGGCTTGCCAATGTCGTCATGGTCCCCAAGAAGGACAAGTCGTTGTGCATGTGCATCGATTTCAAGCATATCAATCGGGCCTGCCCGAAAGATCATTTCCCTCTTCCTCGCATTGACCAAATAGTCGACTCAACTGCGGGATGTGAGAGATTGTCTTTTTTAGACGCCTATTCCGGGTACCATCAGATCCGTCTGTATGGACCCGGTGAGATTAAAACAGCGTTCATCACTCCATTCGGGTGCTTCTATTATGTCACCATGCCATTCGGTCTCAAGAACGCCGGAGCCACATTCATGAGGATGATTCAGAAGTGTTTGCTCACTCAAATCAGTCGGAATGTAGAAGCGTACATGGATGATATAGTGGTCAAGTCATGAAAGGGTTCCGACCTGTTGACTGACCTTGCTGAAACATTTGCCAATCTCAGGAGGTATGATATCAAGCTTAACCCATCAAAGTGCACATTTGGAGTTCCTGGTGGAAAGTTACTCGGTTTTCTCGTTTCTGAGCGAGGAATCGATGCTAACCCCAAAAAGGTTGTCACCATACTCCGAATGAAGCGCCCTGTGCGTGTGCACGTTGTCCGAAACTTCATCGGATGCTTGGCCGCTTTAAGTCGATTCATCTCTCGCCTCGGTGAAAAGGCATTGCCTCTTTACCGATTGATGAAGAAGTCAGACAAGTTCGAGTGGACTCTAGAAGCTGATGCAGCGTTTGCAGAGCTCAAAGCTCTGCTCTCCACCCAGTCGGTGCTTGCTGCCCCAATCAGCAAAGAGCCTTTGCTGCTATACATTCCAGCCACTGGACAAGTCGTCAGTACTGTACTTACGGTCGAGCGAGAAGAAGAAGGAAAAGCCTTCAAAGTTCAACGCCTAGTTTATTATCTTTCTGAAGTACTAACCCCATCAAAGCAAAGATACCCTCACTATCAGAAGCTTGTTTATAGGATATATATGACCACAAAGAAGGTTGCTCATTATTTCTCCGATCATTCCATTACAGTCGTCAGCGACGCCCCATTGTCGGAAATTCTTCATAACAGAGATGCAACTGGTCGAGTAGCAAAATGGGCGATTGAACTCCTTCCCCTTGATATCAAATTCGAGGCAAAGAAAGCCATCAAGTCCCAAGCAATAGCAGACTTCCTCGCCAAGTGGACTAAACAACAGCTTCCGACTCAAGTTCACTCGGAGCACTGGACTATGTTTTTCGACGGTTCCAAGATCTTTGAACAGCCTGTGCAGGGGTTGTATTGGTTTCCCCGAGGAGATAGGCTCAAATATGTTCTCCAGATTCACTTTGATTCTTCCAACAACGAAGCAGAATATGAAGCACTCTGTATGGGTTGTGCATGGCCATTTCACTTTCGGTGTCCGTCGCCTTATGGTCTACGCGACTCGGATCTGGTTGTTAATCAAGTGATGAAGGAGTGGGATGTCAGAAGCCCAGCTATGACAGGTTATTGTAATGCAGTGAGAAAGCTGGAGAAGAAATTCGAGGGGTTAGAGCTTCATCATATACCCCGACTGAAAAATCAAGCTGCAGATGATTTGGCGAAGGTAGGATCCAAGAGGGAAGCCATTCCTAGTAATGTATTTTTGGAGCACATTCATGCACCATCAGTGCAGGAGGATCCTTTCATAGAAGAAGCCCCGCAGCAAAAGAGTGCCGATGATCCGACTGAAGTTGAGGTCCCAGCCGTGGTCGACCTAATTATGGAAGTTGTGGTCATCACTCCCGACTGGACGGTGCCGTACATCGCATATATCCTAAGGGAAGAGCTCCCAGAGAATGAAGAAGAGGCTCGACAGATCATCCGACAATCCAAGGCCTTTACAGTGATCAAGGGACAATTGTTCAGAGAAAGCGTGACTGGAGTCGGCCAGAAGTGTATCACGCCAGAAGAAGGTCAGATAATTCTTGAGGATATCCACTCGGGGACCTGTGGCCATCATGCGTCCTCTCGGACCATTGTGGCTAAAGCATACCGGCGGGATTTTACCGCCGAAAGCAAATGAAATGGCAAAAGAAATAGTTGACAAGTGCGAAGGATGTCGGTTCTATTCCAATATGTCACACAAGCCCGCCTCAGCCTTGAAGACCATTCCACTGCCCCGCCCTTCGCTGTTTGGGGATTGGACATGATTGGACCGTTGAGAACTGGCAGAAGCGGCTTCACTCATTTGCTAGTAGCAGTCGACAAGTTCACCAAGTGGATTGAAGCCAAGCCCATCAAGAACCTCGATGCATGCACTGCTATCAGTTTCATCAGAGAGTTGATATTCAGATATGGAGTTCCGCATAGCATCATCACCGACAATGTGTCAAACTTCGATAATGACAAGTTCAAATCCTTCTGCGCCTCTCAAGGCACGCAGTCGACTATACTTCTGGCTCATCCTCGGTCGAATGGACAAGCGTAACGTGCAAACGGCCTCATTCTCAAAGGGCTGAAACCACGGCTGATGCGTGATCTCAAACATGCAAGAGGAGCTTGGGTCGACGAACTTCCATCAGTTCTCACGGGGATTGAGGACCACTCCTAATCGGTCGATCGGGAGAACTCCATTCTTCCCGGTCTATGGAGCTGAAGCAGTGCTGCCGAGTGACCTGCTTCACATTGAGCCTCGAGTCGAACTATACTCTGAAGAAGAAGCGGAACAAGCCCGGCAAGATGCAATTGACCTCTTGGAAGAGGAGAGAGAGATGGCCCTGATCCGCTCGACTATCTATCAGCAAGACTTGCGTCGATTCCATGCCAGAAATGTGAAGAGTCAAGCCTTCCAAGAGGGAGATTTGGTCCTCCGAGTGGATCAACAGAAACCACACAACCTCGCTCCCACTTGGGAAGGTCCCTTCATCGTCACAAGAGTTCTCCACAACGGAGCGTATCATCTCTACAACGTTGATCGCCAGATCGACGAGCCTCGAGCTTGGAATGCGGAGCTGCTCCGCCTTTTACACTTAATACTCACTTTCGGTTGAGATGTAATAAAAGTACTTTTGTAGTTTGTTTATCTAAGACAAGAATGTTATAATTTTCCCAGTGATTGTTATTACTTTTTGTTGAAATTTCCCCCAGTGGGTGGCTTAGTTGCGAATCCGGTTCGCCTAAGTTTGTAAAAAAAAATCCTTTCCGAGTGACGAGCCGCCTCTCTCACTCGGGGCTTAGCTGCAAATCCGTCTCGCCTAAGTATTCAAAATCCTACCGAGTGGCGAGCCAGGCCTCCCACTCGGGGCTTAGCTGCGAATCCGCTTCGCCTAAGTATTCAAAATCCCACCGAGTGGCGCAGCCGCCTCCCACTGGGGCTTAGCTGCAGTCCAAGTACTCGCCTAAGTATTCAAAATCCCACCGAGTGGCGAGCAGGTCTCCCACTGGGGCTTAGCTGCAGTCCAAGTACTCGCCTAAGTATTCAAAATCCCACCGAGTGGCGAGCCGCCTCCCACTGGGGCTTAGCTGCAGTCCAAGTACTCGCCTAAGTATTCAAAATCCCACCGAGTGGTGAGCCAGCCTGCCACTCGGAGGCTTAGCTGCAGTCCAAGTACTCGCCTAAGTATTCAAATTCCTACCGAGTGGTGAGCCAGCCTCCCACTCGGAGGCTTAGCTGCAGTCCAAGTACTCGCCTAAGTATTCAAATCCTACCGAGTGGTGAGCCAACCTCCCACTCGGGGGCTTGCAACAGCCCAAGGATTCGCCTAAGTAATAGAAATCCTACCGAGTGGTGAGCAAACCTCCCACTCGGGGGCTTAGCTGCAGCCCAGCGCTCGTCTAAGTAATAGAAATCCTACCGAGTGGAGAGCAAACCTCCCACTCGGAGGCTTAGCTGCAGCCAGTGCTCGCCTAAGTAATAGAAATCCTACCGAGTGGAGAGCAAACCTCCCACTCGGGAGGCTTAGCTGCAGCCCAGTGCTCGCCTAAGTAATAGAAATCCCACCGAGTGGAGAGCAAACCTCCCACTGGAGGCTTAGTTGCAGCCAGTGCTCGCCTAATTATTAAAAATCCTACCGAGTGGAGAGCAATCCTCCCACTCGGAGGCTTAGCTGCAGCCAGTGCTCGCCTAAGTAATAGAAATCCCACCGAGTGGAGAGCAAACCTCCCACTCGGGAGGCTTAGCTGCAGCCAGTGCTCGCCTAAGTAATAAAAATCCTACCAAGTGGAGAGCAAACCTCCCACTGGGAGGCTTAGCTGCAGCCCAAAGGTGCTCGCCTAAGTAATAAAAACCCTATCGAGTGGAGAGCAAACCTCCCACTCGGGAGCTTAGCTGCGGTCCAGTGCTCGCCTAAGTAAGGAATTCATCCCAATCCGCAAGGACGACGAGGTGCAGGTCGACTGTTACCTTCTCCTTTGGAGCTTCGCCACAAGTACAACATGCGGTCCATCCCAATCCGCAAGGACGACGAGGTGCAGGTAGACTGCTACCTCCTCCTTCGGAGCTTCGCCACAAATACAACATGCGGTTCATCCCAATCCGCAAGGACGACGAGGTCGGGTCAGCCTGTGTTCCATCTCTACCGCAGGATAGATGAAGCACAAGTCGATTGGAGTTTCAACGGAATATCTTCGAATGAGGAACAAAGTTCTCTCAAGGCAAACAAAGCATGTTAAAGGATAAATCAAGTTCGGATAAACGCCCCACGGATCCAAAGGTGCTCGAAGCGTTAAGCCCGCTAAAGTTATCGGTTACAAAAACCACTCGGCATTCCGAGGCAAATTTAAGGTGGGACTTAGAAGTTTTTTACTCCTCCGGCGGAGGACTGGAAGGTGCAACAAACTGGTCGAGGTCGATTCCGTCGGCAATACGGGTAGCAGCAGCGATGAAACTCTCCATGAAAGATCTGCAAGTCGTGCTTCCTGGTGTTGGCAACCTTGAGAGACACCAGCTTGTCCTCTTGCGCTTCTTTGCAGTGGACACGAACCAGAGATAGAGCAACATCAGCACCACACCTGGCAGAAGACTTTTTCTATTCTTGCACTCGACTTGGACTCTCATTCACCGAGTCATCGTGGATTCAAGGTCATTCTGCCGCCCGATCCGCCAGAGAGTCGAGTCGATCCGCGACATCGCAACTTTCGGTCGAAAGCAAGATAATCCACCACGCTTAGCAACGCGAGACTCCAATGGAGCACATTCACAGCAGCTTCGTCCCTTCATAGGAGAGTTGATGGGGTCCAAACTGGTTTCCACTGACCGGTTTCTTCTTCAAGTTTTGATGTAATTAAAACACAGCTCAGATTCAAAATAACGATCATGTGATGAGCCGGTGATAGTAAGACAGTTGGGTAAAAGAGATTACCTTCAAGCATGAGAAACAACTTCTTGGCGAGCCCTCCAAGATAAATCTCCAGGTCATTTCGCTTCCCCGCTTGGTTAGCGGCCTTGTCAGCAGAGCAATCTTGTCGTTCTTGATCGACTAACTTCCTTGTTAGGCGTCAACAAGAGCTGCTTTCAGCTTGGCATTTTCGTCTTCAAGTTTGTCGACTGAGGCAAGCATCTCTTCAGCGAAGCTTTGTTTTCTCCAAAGCCGCCTTTCAGGCCTCTGCAATATCAAGGTCCTTCTTCTTCAAAGTCTCTTCCAGTTTATCTACAAAGCAACAATGAGAACAGAGTTGAGAATGAACAGAAAAACAAAGGCGGTCGTCAAAAGTTCTCACCAGCCATACCTTTTGCTTCATCCTTTGCCTTCTGCAAATTCTCCTGAGCAAGCTTCAAATCGAGGTTGAGCTAGATCTGTTTGTTTTCTAACTCAGTATAGCGAGCCACAAGCTCGCAAGATTTCTACAAAGAGTCAACCAACGAAAGACATCAAAGACAGATCACTTCCGAGTGATTAAGGAAAAAGAGTAGCATTTCTAAGACTACAGTCGAATCAAAACATTCGACAAGAGTCTCGGGACTACACCCGCCGGTGCACTCAGCGTTCTCACTGGTTTTACCAATTTGGTTCGACCAACACCAAAAGAGGCAAAAAGGTTATGTGTCGCCGTCACCATGAGAGAAAAAACAACAACACACAGTTCTTTAGACTATAGTCGATCGCACGCAATCGACCATAGTCTCGGGATTATACCCGGTGGGTGCACTTAGCGTGCCCCCACCGGTTTTACGGTTCCATTCGACTTGGTCCGTCCCAGGTCGAGTGAAGAAGTTCACAAAGATAAAGACTATAGCCAATCGCACGCAATGACCATAGTCTCGGGACTACACCTGCTGGTGCACTCAGCGTGCCCCCACAAAAGTTCAATCGACACACCCACCCAGTGGGTGTACAGATATGGAAATCTCCAGAAGGAAGTAGTTTCAGGTAGCATATCCTAACAAAGCAAGCAATGATTGACTTACTTGGACATTGCTCTGGAGAGCTGAACTAGCATCATAGGTCACTCGGCTAGCCTCTCGGACTGCTTTCACTTGCTCCATCATGATCCCCGCATGGCGTATGGCCTCCTTAGCAGCACTCACTTGGTCTTCCGGACGTGGTGTATAGCAAAGAGAGATGGTGGATCAGCAATGATTTAAGTGGGTCGGGCACTTGTCAGCCGTACAAATGAAGATACTGAAGCCCGAGTGGGGTTGCCTCCTCGGAAATCATCGCCTCGTGAATTGCCGTGGATCGGAGCAGCCTTGCCGCCAGTGCACTCTCTTGTTCTTCCTCTTCCTCAATGGCGCTTCCTCGTCATCATCGGGAGATCAATGACGTGAGGCGGAACTACAAGAAAGATTCAAAAGTAAACATGGAAGTCCAATCGACTAAAAGCGAAACCTCAGAGATCATACCAAGGTTGGAGGTGGCAGGATCCTCCATTTCCTGATCTTCGTGCTTGGCTGAAGCCTCGGAGGTAGCGGCACTGTAGATTTCAAGAATCGGTTGATCAGTCATCAAGTCGACCAAAAGTTCACTCATGTTGAATAAGGAAATACAAGGTTCTGTTGGTTACCCGGAGATGGTGGGGATGATCATCCGCATCTTGGGCAGAGCCTTCGCCGGCTTTGACGATGTTGCTCGAGGTTGCTTCGGCGGTTTCTCAGTCGGCCTAGGGGAAGTTGTCCTAGGTCACTTCGTCGACTGCCCACTGGGCACAACAGCTTTACCGTGCCCGGCCGCCGGGTCATGCGTCAACTTGGACCTTCCCTCCGAGCGAGGAGGATCGACGTCTTCCTCCTCTTCCTCCTCCTCCTCTTCATCAGAGTTGTCATCCCCCTCATCCTGCTCGCCGTTGGACTCCCATTCCTCCTGACTTTCACCTCCACTTCCTTCTTCTTCTTCGACTGTTTCCTGCGCCTGCTGGGCATCAAGTACATCTCGGTGGTGATCTAGAAGACAACAAAACGAGGCGAAAGTCAATCGATTTAATTGGCATCTAAATGTAATGAATGCAGCCGAATCACAACGAAGATAAGTGGTTGTACCTTGTCTACTTCAGAAGTCCGGTCGAGTGGTGGAATCCTCCTAGTCTTCATGAGGGTTATCTTTGTTCCTTGTGATGGCAGTCATCCACTTCTCCAAATAAGGGCGCCATCGACCTCCTCTAGATGAACCCGAGTGGTATCATCCGTACTGCAGTACATCCACATCGGATGACCTCGGTATTGGAGTGGCTGAATACGCTGCCGGAGGAAAACCTCCAGAGATCCATGCCGGTCACCCCGTCGCGAATAAGCTGGACTACGCGCCCATCAGCAATTTTACTTGGGCCTTCTCCTCCGGTAACACCTTCAGTGGAAGATGGATTGTTCACTCGACTCATGGAGAAAGGAGGGAGCCCGGCCGACCGCCTGTCGGCTGGTCTTGGCAAGAGAACCAGGTCGATCGCCACCTCTAACCGAGTCAGGAGAGTCATAGCCAGAAAGGCGCTCTTCCCCTCATCTCGACCCCGAGTCCCCCACACATCTGGATTACTTGGGTTCTCTCGTCATTCGGTTCGCTTTTCACCGTCCGAGAGCGACAGTGAATATGTGCTTGAAGAGACCCCAGTGCGGTCGACAACCCAAGAAGTTCTCACATAACAAAATGAAAGCAGCAAGGTAGACAATGGAGTTGGGAGTGAAATGATGGAGTTGCGCTCCAAAAAAGTTCAGAAACCCCCGGAAAAATGGATTCGGTGGCAGAGAAAATCCCCGATCTATGTGGGTGGCCAGGAGAACGCACTCACCCTCTTCAGGCTGCGGTTGCCACTCCGTTCCCGGAAGCCTCGCCGACCCATGGGGGATCAGTCGTTCATTGGCCAGATCGGTGAGGTCCTTCTCGGTGATGGTCGAGCGGATCCAATCTCCTTGGACCCAGCGTTGCGGCAGTTTGGACCGCGAAGAGGATCCGCCCCGGCTGGGCGCTCTCCCCTTAGCCTTCGCCGCCGCCTTCTTCACCTGTTCCAGGGCTGCGGTCTTCTCCTTCACCATGGTCGCCGGCGAAGCAAGTACTGAGCTGCGGCGCTGGACAGGCTAAGAGCGCAGCGAGAAGGTTTGGAGGCGGAGGGAGGAGAAGATTGGGGTCGCTCTGTTCAAAATACCCCGTCCGACGCTTTATATGGGGCCGCTTCCGAGTGGCTGACCGGTAGGCCCAGCAATCCCACAAATCCAAGAACAGACATGCGATACATGGCGAAAAAGGCGGCGTGAAGATCGAGGCGCCATCGCCTTTATCCCTTCCGAAAGTGCCGCAGTTTTCTCCGCCTCGCCGCTTCCCAAAATTCAGATCTCACAACCGCTAATCATGGAGCAACCTGTCGATAGCAGATTTCCTCCGATCCGTCAGCCGAAATCATCAAGTTCACAGAGTTCACTCGACAAAACGTGAAGAATGGATCAAGGCGACTGAAAGAGAAGTTGATGCATCACTAAAAAGTCGTTGATCCAGAGCAAGACACACTCGCAACACGAAGAACAGGTTGGAAAGATTATCAACTCCTTCCTCACTCAAACCTCGATCCATTCGGGGGCTAATGATTAAGTCATGTACCTGGGGTAGGGTCATAGACCTGCCCAAAGGTACCCTCCACAAGGACACCCGCAAGAGAAGCGCCCTTCCAAATGACCTGGTAGGTTTCCACTCGATGCATTCAAAGACACTTTCGACCATGAAGACCCACTCGACCACCAGAGTCCAAGAGCCACTCGGTGCCCAAACGGTCCTATAGTTAAATAGTCTTTATGATCTTAATGACACTTTATGTAAGGCGTGCTACCAAGAACGCCTAGCCTTAACGCACCTTAAACCCTCTCGCTACGTGGGCTGGCTGGGGTCTGGCGCACTCTATATAAGCCACCCCTCCATGTAGAAGGGTTCGCACTTCAGAATAACACATACGCATATAATCCAGTCGACCGCCTCCGGGCTCCGAGACGTAGGGCTATTACTTCCTCCGAGAAGGGCCTGAACTCGTAAATCCCTTGCGTATACAACTACTCCATAGCTAGGAACTAGCCTTTCCATACCCACCCCCATTCTACTGTCAGACTTAGAACCACGACACCTACTAGTTTAAAAGGAAAAAAGGCGGTACACTCACAGCACTCCTGTCGCTGTCGCATTGCACCCCACACACGTTCGGTCCTGCACACGGCTCACGCAAACGGAACGCAGCTTCGCTTGCCTCTTCACCGACACGTGGGACAACACTTGAGAAAACGACCATGCGCCAAAATCCCCGCCCACCGCCAAGCAAAAAATCCTCCCCCACACACAAAAATTCCCCAAATCCGATTCAACCGCCTTCGCCAAATATTCCCCAAACCCCGTCCCCCTCCACTCCATTCGCTTCCGCTTAAAGCCGCCTCCCCGCCGCTGGCCGATACACGCTCTGCGCGCCATGTTCGTCGAGGGGACGACACGGCGATCCTCTCGCTCCCACAAGACGCCTCAGAGATCGCCGCCCTTCAGCCGCTACCGCCACCTCTGGCTATGTTCTTGTGGAGGCGCACGGCGGTCAGCACTGCCACCGCTGGCAATGTTCGTATGGAGGTGCACGGTGGTCAGCTTCTCCCATGGTACGCGCATTCTAGATTGAGGCCCCGTTCATGTCGCTGTAGCGCTGAATGTTAGCTGATAGACGCTGTTAATCTCACCGCTTGTCAAGTAGTTTATCGTCAATATGCTCTGCTTAAGAAGCTTCCTTGCCTTGTTCTGCACTAAATCTGCTTAGCGGAGATGGCATGCCAAGGTCGATTAGTTGCTAAAATATCTTGCCAGATATTTATTGTGACGTAGATTGCCATGGTCTAGTAGCCAATCTGTTAGGTGAAATAGTTCTACACCGTTTTATACTCGATCGTTGTTGCTGCGATGGCCTTCGATAGTTCGATGGCTGTGTGCTCGGCCTCATTGACTGCTGAAACAGCCTGCCATAATTTAGCACTCAAATATGTTTGCTGAATTAGCTTTACATATATTTCTTTACTTAGATCTGCTCGTCCAAATATCTTGTCATAGCTTTAGACATCGACCTAGTTATTTCTTTTCTGGACTTCATAAAAAAGCATATATGTTTTTCCTGTAATATCTAGTATAAGAACTAATTTGTATGTCTAACATATGGACAAGACTTGGATAACTTCTGCTCGAAGATTCTCCGCTGCATATGTCGAGGGGGTTGAAAAAATCATGAACTTTATCGTAGCTGAGTACGGTGGTCCCAAATCAGATGTGCTCTGCCTGTAGTTGTATGAATTCAGTTACAAGACCCCACCAACTATGCAAAATCATCTACACTTGTATGGGATGTCGGTCACATATACTAGGTGGGTTCATCATGGTGAAGCTGTGAACGCCAATGTTATTGACTACGTGGAAGCAGCAGATCACCATCTTGATCGGCCCGATGCCTGTGTGGAAGAGGAGGAGGAGGTGGTGGTGGCGGAGCCAGTGAGTTTGACCAACATTGAAACAATGCTACGAAATGCTCATGCATTCCATGAACTTTCACCTGCAGAAGAAAAACGGTGGGCCCGCATGTTGGAACAATGCAACCTTGCTATCACCCTAGGAAATAAGCTGTCAGTATTCTCAGCTATGGTCACCTTTCTTCAGGTGAAGACATCTGAGCGAATGACCAACAAATCATTCGATGCGATGTTGGCTGCTTTCCGCAAATCTTTCCCAGATGCGTCTGAGCTGCCACACACCTACAAAGAAATGAAGAATTTCCTTCGTGCAGTTTGAATTGGATATGATATGATCCATGTTTGTAAGAATAATTTTGTTCTGCTAAGGATTATGCCAACTTAAGTGAATGCCCGAAATGCAAATCATCAAGATGGAAAGATGGCGATGTTGTGAAGAGGATTCCTCATAATGTTCTGAGACATTTTCCAATTACACCAAGATTGCAGAGGTTGTTTCATGATGCTGAAACAAGAGAGGATGTACTGTGGCATTCTAGGAACCAAGAGTACAGAGATCAGAATGTAATGAGCCATCCATCTCATGGTAGTGAGTGGAAAATCTTCAATGATAAACACAAAGAGTTTGTTGCTGACCCGAGAAACATTAGACTTGGCTTAGCTTCAGATGGATTTAACCCATTTGGCCACCAGAGCGCCACATATAGCATGTGGCCAGTGCTTGTTATCCCTTACAACATGCCTCCAAATGTCTCGCACTAAAGAATCAAACTACATGATGGCCTTGCTCATCCCAGTCCAAAAAGTCCTGGAAAGGATTTTGATTTGTTCATGGAGCCTCTTGTGGAGGAACTTCAACAGCTATGGAAGGGTGTTCTCACCGAGACCTATATAGCAGCCCACCAGCTGATTTCTTTCTCAAGGTTGTTGTAATTTGGTGCATCCATGATTATCCTGCTTTGGGCACTATGTCGTGGCTTAACGACACATGGTTACAATGCATGTGTTTGTTGTGACAAGAATCCACCGTCATACACGCAATACTTAGCAAGATCTCGTTACATTGGACACCGCCGCTTCCTTCCCAAGGACAAGCCGCATCCTAGAAAATATCAAGACATGTGTTCAATGCAAAGATGAAAACCGTGATGCGCCAAAGAGGCTCACCACCGATGAGTTGCAAGTGGAATTAGAGAAGGTCAGGCATATTACACCAGGAAACCATCCTGGTAATGGTAGCGGGAAAAGGAAGCATGGCACGGTAGAAGAGAGATTATTGTTTAACCACAGGTCCACTTTGTGGGACTTGGAGTATTGGAAAGATTTGGATCTGCAGCATAATCTTGATGTGATGCACATCGAGAAAAATATATGTGACAAAGATTATCGGCACACTTCTTAACATTGAAGGCAAGACGAAAGATACCTTAAAATCTAGGATTGATTTGACACACCTGGTATCGTAAAGGATTTGCAGGTGCAAGATGAAGGTAAACCACGAGATATGGCACCACTGTGTAATGCCTCTTGGACAAGGTTGTCGGTGTATTAAAGTAGGGGTACCTTAGTACCCGAACTTGTGCACGGGCAACAGAACGCCCCTGTGGCAAGCCTCGGCCAAGGCCCGCCAAGACCCTCCGCAGCCTTTCAAGAAACAAGACCCCGGCAAGAGGAGCTTGCCGGTGAGCCATTCAAGAACAAAGTATTTGATTGAGAAGACAAGGCCCCGACAAGAGGAGCTTGCCGGGAAGGCCCGGAGCGCGACAAGGATTCGGCCGCGGCAAGGCGCTTGCCGCGGCATGCAACTTCTCTCCCCGACAAGAGGAGCTTGTCGGGAAGGCCACTCCAGGCACGCAGAAGACAAGGCCCCGGCAAGAGGAGCTTGCCGGGAAGGCCCGGAGCGCGACAAGCCTCCGGGCGTGACAAGGATTCGCCGCTGCAAGGCGCTTGCCGCTGCATGCAATCTCTTCTCCGCCTCCGCCCAGCTCACCCAATGACGTGTCGCCATGGGACCGCTCCATGGGCGCTGGTCGAGCAGCCGTGCAGCCAGCGGAGAGCAGCGATGAGCGGCGCTGACAAAGCTCGCCATCGTGGCGAAGCGGAGGCGCACTGACGGTCTCTGCAATCGCTTGGGCGACAACGACAGTGCATTTATTGCTTTTGTCCCTTGCCGTCAGAGTTAGGTATTTTGCAATGTACATTGTTCAAGTAGGTGTACCAACTCCTGTTTTTACATTTGTACCCCCGTCTATGTTGCCACCTGTCGGAGACCCCTTGAGCATTAAAAGGAGGCCCGAGTGCAACGTAGAGGAGGTTCGCGTTTTTCGCAAGGTTCGCGTTTTTCACAAGGTTCGGCTAGTTCGGTTTATTCGACCCACCGGAGGCCAGAGACACTCACGCTAGGTTTTGTAGCTCGCATTGCTCCCTGGCAAGAACACAATAGATCAAACAAGCAGCAGTAGGAGTTTTATCTCTCCGAAGAGCTCCGGTTGGGTAAACCGCCGTGTGCATCGCCGATCCGCTCTTTCGCGGCGACCTCCGCCCCCTCCGAACCACAAGGCCCGTCCGCCGCCCCATAGGTGTCCGCGGGTACGATCAGCCTCCCCGACATCTTCCGGGCGCGCTGTAGGGGGGCCGAGGCCGTGTGAATCTGATCCGGCGCTCACACGAAAGCAGCGCCATCAACATCTTCCCCAACATGCCACCGAAGAAGAAGGCTTCAGCGGCACCAGAGCCGCCCGCTGCTGCACTCCACCTCGCCGCAGCAAACGAAAGTGGTGGAGCAGACGCTGGCGGAGGAACGGGCGCCGACGAAGGTGCTTCGCGACGCTGTTAAGTCCAAGGACAAGGCACCGCAAACCTCGGCGTCTGCGGCATCCCCCGCGCCCATCTCAGAGACGCGGGACCAATAACGCCATGGCGCTCACAACGCCATACGCTTGTTGGATCGAGACCCTCAAGACCAGCATGCGCGCCAACATGCCGGGCACGAGTGAGATACGGTCGCCGGACGGGCGCCGCTCCTTCTAACGTGGTTAGAAGTCCGAGCGTGTCCCCGCTTCCTCGCACCGCTCTCCAATGCCACCCACTACTTCCAGCAGGCTCGCGAGCTCAGCTGTTCTCGACTACCTCCAACGGCCGACAAGGTCGACGAGTGGAGGGCCACTATCCGTAGCCTCATCGGCTTTGCTAACGGCGACGCTCAGGCAACCAACGCCATCATTGCCGCGGCGAGACGACAAGGCACGAGCCGGAGGCGATGAGACTGTCGGAGGTGCAACCACCGTGCACTCTCCGCCAAGAAGGCCAAGATGCCTTCTGTTGACATGCACGCGCCGGAGGGGCCAGGCGACTTTCCGTACGCGGTAGGTTGCCCTGCGTTCACTCGTGAGCTGCGGCAAGTCCAGTGGCCCAGCCAGAAAAACTTCAAACCCGACGTGCCGGAGAAGTATGATGGCCGGACGCATCCGTCGGAGTTCCTCAGCATCTACACCATCGCGGTGCAGGCTGCGGGGGGACGGGACGACAAGATCCTCGCCAACTACTTCCTGCTCGTCCTCAAGCCCAATGTCAGATCTTGGCTCATGCACTTGCCGGACAGCTCCATATCCTCTTGGCAGACTCGTGCCATCAGTTTGTTGGCGCCTTCACAGTGGCCACAAACCTCATGGCCAAGAGAGCGACCTTCACTTGCTCGCCTGTAAGGAGGAGAGTCCCCGCACAAGTTCATTCGAGATTTAGCCGTGCACTACAACATCCTGTGCGTCCACCCCGCCGCGGTGATCAGCACATTTCATCGTAATGCGCTGAACCGCAGGATGAGGGAGGAGATGGCGATGTGCAAAGTCAAGGACGCCAAGGAGCTGTACGCCTTGGCCGACAAGTGTGCACGCAGCTTAAGGAGGGGAGGAGACTTCCGTGAGAGAATGCGGAAGGTGATCTCGACAAGGAGGACACCGCCCGCAAAGAAGGGCCAAGCGGCGAGGAAACAGGAAGAAGAAGGCCAAAGAAGTGCTAGCTGTTGAGCAGTCCGCAACGGAGGTGGCGACAAGAACGCCAAGGCGGGTGGCTCCGCAAGGAGGTTGCCATCGACGCCAACCACTACCGGTGGCGGCCGCCGACACAGCAGGTGACAGCTCCGCAAGCAATATCGCAAGATCCACCGCACCAAGGGCCACGATCTCCAGAGCTGCAAGAAGGTCGAGCAGCTCGTCGAACAGCAGAGAGCTGAGTACGAGCGGCGCGACAAGGAGAAGGCCCAGGAAGGTGCTGGGGGAGCGAGCAAGAAACGTCCCGGCCGGGGAGGACGCCGCGGCAAAGTCAAGCAGCGGCAAGGAGATCGACCTTCCCGCGGCCGCGACAAGGATGAAGATGATGATGACGGCGAAGATATGGAAGACGCATTTACGCTGATGAGCAGGAGTTTTAAAGCCACGGAGGTTCTTCGCTGACGGAGGTGCTTCCTTGCACACCTCCCACCGCCAACTCAAGCAATGGATGCGGAGGTCAATGCTTGGAGCCATCCGTAGAGTCACGCAAGCCTCAAGTGGTCCAAAGACGCCTATCATTTTTATATTGAGGACCACCGATCGATAAGCTGCGGTCGGGTGCTTGCCGATGTTGGTCTCTCCAACCATCCGCAACCTCAAGGTCACAAAATGTTAGTTGACGGTGGGCCGCTTGAATCGATCTCCTCTCGCGGTGCTCCGAAGCTTCAAATCCTCGACAATGAGCTCGAAGAGACCGGTACCTTCCAAGGAATCAATCCGGGAAGGAGCAAGCCGAAGGGGAAGATTACGTTGCCGGTCACATTTGGCAGCGAGCTGAACTTCAGGACTAAGAGGGTCACGTTCGACGTTGCCGATTTCCCATTGCCTTACAATGGGATACTTGGCCGCCCAAAGACTCGCCAAGTTCATGGCAGCCTCTCACTACGCCTACAACCTACTCAAGATGCCGGGCCCGATAAGCGCCATCTCCGTCCATGGCGACAAGAAGGATGCCCTTATCTGTGCCGACAAGATCTTCCGGATGCGCAGCCGCGACAGATTGCCAAGCACTTGTCACCGAAGCTCCCGGGGAAGAAGACCAAGTCCAAGTCCGCAAGGGCTCGATGCTCACTCCGGCAAGCGCACCTCTTCGAGTGCTGCGCTACCGCCGAGGACGCACCATCGAGCTCCACCGGCAAGTGCAAGAAGATGGTGGCTCCGCCAAGACCAAGAAGGTGCCCGCCAAGGAGGACGGCGCTGGTGGTACCTTCACCATCGGCCTCTCTCGACCCTAAATAGGAAGGCGCCGCTTGCTTTCCCGCGAGCGAATCGTCGACGCGTGTTTGCATGGCAACCGTCTGATATCCCCGTGTTCCTGTGAAAGTGATTGAGCACCGCCGCCGCTTTGTCCTCATGCGCGGCCCGTCAAACAAAGAGTCAGGAAGCAAGCAGTGGAGCGCCAAGAATTCATAGCCAAGGAGATCAAGAAACTGGAAGCAGCAGGCCTTGTCAGAGGAGTGCTCCATCCTACGTGGTTGGCCAATCATGTAGTCGTGCGCAAAGCAAATGGGAAATGCAGACTTTGTATTGACTTCACGGATGTTAATAAAGCTTGTCCCAAAGATCCATTTCCCTTGCCGCACATTGACCAGATTGTTGACTCCACGGCCGGATGTGATTTGCTTTCGTTTCTTGATGCATACTCAGGATACCATCAGATCTTCATGGCTGAAGAAGATGAAGAGAAGACCGCATTCATTACACCATGTGGCACGTTCTGTTTCATACGGATGCCTTTCGGTTTGAAGAATGCTGGTTCAACGTTTGCAAGGGTAGTCCATGAAGCTTTTGAGCCAGAGATGCACGTAAATGTAGAAGCCTACATGGATGACATAGTGGTCAAGAGCAAGGACAAAGCAACTCTGGTTCATGATTTGGACGAGAACTTTGCAAATCTGCGCAAGATCAACCTCAAGCTCAACCCCGAGAAGTGCGTGTTTAGAGTCCCTTCCGGCAAGCTTCTCGGGTTCTTCGTGTCTCAAATGAGGGATTGAAGCTAATCCCGACAAGATCAAGGCCATTGAGCAGATTGAAGCACCAAAGCGCGCCAAGGATGTACGAAGACTTGCCGGTTGCATGGCTGCTCTCGCAGGTTTATTTCTAGATCTGCTGAGCGCATACGCCGCTTTTTCAAGATTTTGAAAAGGCAGGTCCAAAGAAATGGACTCGAATCCGTGAGGCTGCGCTGCAGGACTTAAAGAGATACCTGTCCTCCACTCCAACACTTGTCGCACCTAAGCCACAAGAGAAGTTGCTGCTGTATATAGCAGCGACCAATCAAGTGGTTAGTGCTGCGTTAGTGGCGGAGAGGGAGGCGGATGGCGAGCCAAAGAATCGCGGCAAGCACATCCAGCGACAAGGTGGGGCTTCACGACAAGCTCTGGTCCCGACAAGGACGAGTCCGCCAAGACGCATGAACAGATGCGTAAAAGGATGGTGCAGCGCCTAGTCTACTTTGTCGGTTCCCTCCTGCAGGGGGCTAGGTCAAGGTACTGGTGTGCAAAAATTGCTTTTCGCCTCCTCATGGCCTCGAGGAAGCCGCGCCATTACTTCCAAGCACATGAGATCACAGCTTGTCACTCGCTTTCGGCGAAGAGGATCTGCAGAATCCGAAGCGGCTGTGCAGGATTGTCGAGTGGGCACTGGAGCTGTCAAGCTTTGGTCTTAAGTTTGAAAGCACATCAACTATCCAAAGCAGAGCATTGGCAGAATTCATAGCAGAATGGACGCCAACGCCAGATGAAGAGATTCCGAAGACGAGCATTCCTGGCCAAAGAAGCAAGCAAAGAGTGGCTGATGTACTTTGATGGTGCCTTCGCCGCAAGGCGCCGGTGTCTGCGTGTCGCTTATCGCACTCCACCGGAGAGCACCTCAAGTATGTCGCCCAGATGCACTTTCCCAAGGAGCAAGCGACAAACAATACCGCAGAGTATGAAGGTTTGCTTGCCGGTCTCGTGGATCGCAGTGGACCTTGGGATCAAAAAGCTTATTGTCAGGGGTGACTCGCAACTTGTCGTCCGACAAGTGAACAAAGATTATCAGAGTCCGTTGATGGAAGCCTACGTTGATGAAGTGAGGAAGCTAGAAGAGCACTTTGACGGCCTGCAAATGGAACATGTTCCAAGAGCTCGTAATGATATTGCCGACGGCTGTCAAAGTGCAATCGCACTTAAGTTGCTGTGGAACTGTGGATTTTCGTGCTCAAGCTGAATCAGCCAACCGTAGCACCATCAACTGGACAAAGCAAGAAGAGGAAGTTGGCCTCTGGTGACTACTTTCCGGCAGAGCTTCCAAGCCGCTGCTGTAAAGGTCCCCAAGATCAACACCAACAAGGCCTTTGAGGAGCAGTCTGCTCCGGCTGCACCCTGTGGTTTGTTTCGTTGAAGCAGCACGCCCCGACAAGTCTTGTTCCAAAGAAGCTTGTCGGGAGCATCAAGCTCCGGCAGGCAGCAGGTCCTCGCCGTGGAAGCTGATGTTCCCGCAGCAGCAGATGTGCCTTTAGTCCTTGTTGTCGAGCCGCAAGCTCCAAAGATGGGCGCAGCAGATTGTCCATTTCCTTCAGACATGGAGAACTTCCCAAGAGCAAGAAGAAGCGGAAAGAGTAGCCCGGCAGTCAAGTATGTACCAGTTTGTCGATAGCATACTGCATGTAAGAAGACTCAACGGTGTGAAATTGAAGTGTATTGCCCGGGAAGATGGATGTAAGCTGGCGAGATACATGGAGGCATATGTGGTCACCACATTGGCAAGAAGAGCACTTGCCGCAAAGCTTTCCGGCAAGGTTTCTTCCGCCGACAGCCTCCGTGATGCAACCGCACAAGTAACCAAGTGTGAAGCGTGCAAGGCCCATTCCAAACAGATACACCAGCCAGCTCAAGCTCTCCAGACGATCCCTTTATCCCGGCCATTTTCGTCTGGGGCTCGACATCTCGCCCCTTCCCCGAAGTTGTCGGGGCTTTGAGTACTTGTACGCCGCCATCGACAAGTTCACAAAGTGGCCGGAAGTGGAAGCGATGAGGAAGGTGACGGCACATGCCAGCAATCAAGTTCTTCAGTCAATTGTTTGCCGCTTCGAATCCTAATCGGATCATCACCGATAACGGCACAAATTCACGAGTCGCACCTTCATGCAAGACGTCCAAGACCTTGGCGCCAAGGTCTGCTTTGCTTCGTTGCTCACCCGAGAAGCAACGGTCAAGCAGAGAGGGCAATGCTGAAGTGCTGCTGGCTCAAGATCAGAACTTTCGACAGTGCTGCACAAGTGCGGAAGAACCGGATCGAGGAGCTGCCGGTGGTTCTTTGGTCGATCAGACGACGCCAAATCGAGCCATCGCCAGGCACCCTTTGCTCTAGTCTATGGAGCAGAGGCAGTTCTCCCCACGGAACTCAGATACGGATCGCCGAGTACTCGCTTATGATGAGCTTGAGCAAGAGCAGCTGCGACAAGATGACGCTACCGCTCCTCGAGGAGGATCGCCTTCGTCGCCAGGCGAAGCTGCTCGCTACAAAGAAGCTCGCATCGCTACCATAGCCGCAGAGTTAGTGCCAGAAGTCTCGAGGAAGGCGACCTTGTTCTTCGGCTGCGTTCACTCCGCCAAGAATTCAAACAAGTTGGCGCTTGAAGTGGGAAGGCCCTTATCGGGTGAAACGAGTCACTAGGCTCCGGCGCCGTCCTCCTTGAGACCGAAGATGGCATTCCGGTGAGCAACTCCTCGAACATTGAGCATCTTCGTAAGTTTTACCCATAGGGCGCGGTTGTCGGAACCTGCTCCGCAACCACCTTTTTGTACAAGTCTTGCCGCAGCTTGCATGTAATCCTTTGTACAAAGCCGGGCGCAGAATTCTGCTCAATAGTAAAGCTCATGTGTTGCGACAGCTTGTCAAGTTCATGCTTTCATCAATTTATTGCATGCTTTGGCTAACACTTTGTGCAGCAACCACACCCGTAAGCAGAATCGAGCCACTGGGCTCCATAACGTTATTTCCTCTTCTTTCTTTTCACAAAGAAAGGAGGGCTCTCGCGCACAAGTTAACCAGGGGAAGGAGGAGATAATACTATGGACCAGGCTGGACCAGCGCCGCCGAGGAAGTTTCACCTCATCGGGAAGCAAGAGATGTAAAAGCTAAGTTGCCAAAGTTAGCAATCAGTTTTAAAATTTTAAGTTATCTTCCTCGAACGATAAGTACTTTGTATGGAAAACCTGTATGCAGAGGAACCAACTCGCCCGGCTAGTCGCTACTTTACTTTGTTTCGAGTCCGCTCAACAACTTAAGTGAGTTGCGGCTAGTCGCGACAAGGTTGTTTGTCGGAGGCAGCATCGCCAAAGAGGCCGACGTTCCGCACTCAAATACAGTAAAAAGTGCCCGCACCGCAAGTCCCCGGATGCGTAAGGCAGAAACGCATAAAGGAAGGAATCAAATAGAGGAAATAACATTGCATCGATCGATTCAGATCAAGAATAAATTTTTAAAGTTTTCTTCCTTGAACGACCGCGCTTTGTATGAAAAACCCGCGGCGGAGGAACCAATCGTGGATCGGTCGCCCTTACTTTGTTTCGAGTCCGCTCAATAACTTAAGTGAGCTGCGGCTAGTCCGCGACAAGGTTGTTGGTAGCGACCCGCCAAAGAAGCTGTTGAAGTTCAAGACTCGGCCAAGGGCAAGGGTGCCTGCACCGCAAGTTTCCGAAAAGCGAGGGCAATAACATACAAAGCCAAGAGTCGAGTAAAGGAAGTAACGAGCAAACGTTGCCTGTAATAAAGTTATATTGCAAAAATAACTTATTGCGGCATCAAGCAAATCGCTCGTAACTGAAATAACAGCGAAGAGGAGAAGAAGGGCGCCGGCACCCAAGCCCCGCAAGCCGAGAGTTGCCGGGGCTGCGGCAAGCCGAGTTGCCGGGCTGCGGCAAGCCAGAGTTGCCGGGGCTGCGGCAAGCCAGAGTTGCCGGGCCGGCAAGCTAGAATTGCCGGGGCTGCGATATCGATAAGCCTTTCGTCCCTTTTCAAGCATCCCTTTTCATTAAAAACATTCTACTCGGATACAATCCGTGGGGAATGAAAAACATGAAAGAGAGGATTACAAGCTTTAAATGCGGATAAGGCCCGAAGGCTTACAAATTAAAAAGATAAGATGCCCGTAATCCTTTTCATGTCCCTCTTTTCAGGAGGTAGGTCAAGGAGGCGAGAAGGGCAAAAGAAACGCCTAGACGAGCTACAGGTGCCAGAAGGCACCAAGGGAACATCCCGGGAGCTCCCCGAGGGCTTGACGGAGATGGCAGCGCCGAAGCGGGTTCAAGACGGGCGGCAGGACGTCAAGACGCTGCCGAGGGCACTACGCCTCAGATTCGACTTGACGGCCTTGTCGCCATCCCTCTTCCCTTCCGCAGCCTCCCTACGCCACGCCCAAGGAGACGACCCTGTGGAGTTCAAGGAGCCGGGCGACGCGGATGATGGGGTCGCCAGGACGCGAAGCGGGCGCCTCGACAACCAATCGGGCCCGCCACCTCGCTGCCGCTGTCGCTCTCCTCCTCGTCACTCTCGCCGAGGGGAATCTTCACCGCCGGAGGAGCTATCCACGCACACTTCGCCCGAGTACCAAGATCCTCAAGACCTTGACGGAGAGGAGATCACCTCCATTAACTTAAAATGGAGGGTAAACCCCGCCTCAGCTGTGGATGCGAGTGAACGCCTTCCACCCACGATCGAGATACATCACATTAGGGGCTGAGAATACAACACGGACTCGCATGCCGCTGATTCCACAGCCCCTCATGTGCAGTCTCGGCGTCTCGGGCGGATCCGACTCCATCAAGGCCATGAACAGAGCTGGAAGCCGGAGGCGACGACGAGGCGCCCGGCGCAGCCTCGACGAAGAACTCGCAAGGGTCGCCCTGTATGGACCGGCCGCAGGGAGGGGAACCGGCTGAAGCGGAGACGGCGCGCCGCCCGAGCGCCTCGACTGCCCACGACCTCGCCTCCCTCTTCCTCTTGTGGCTGGCTCTGCCACCCCGGGCGTGGGGTTGGGAGGAGCTGTCCAGCGGGCGACCCTCGCCGCCACCGATGAAGAACCAAGGTTCCTTTTCTCCATGACGAATGAGAGAAAGGGGAGCGTAAACCGAGGAAAGGAGGAGGTGGGAGAGTGCGGGCTTCAAGGCCCCTTCCGCTTTTTAAGGAAGCAAGGTGGGGCTCGACCGCCTGGCCGACAAATCAGGGCATAGGAAGAGCAGGAATCGGGGCCGACCTGCTGCCTCTGCTCATAACGGCCCAGTTTTCCACTTCCACCGTCCATGACCCCAAGAGCATGGGAACCACGTGGCGGGATGCAGAATCGAGGCAACGGGTGGAGCGACCAAGACGCCGCCCACTTCCCCCACGACGCCAAGAATTGACGCAGGCTGCTACGGGGGACGCGGGCGGATATGGAGTGGGTTTGGTTTGGACCCAGGCCGCGTGTCTGCGTTCGCTGTTTGGGCCTCGACCCAACAGCGCTTAGGCACCGTATGGCCTGCACTGGGCTCCTGCCGGTGTAGACTAAAGTAGGGGTACCTTAGTACCCGAACTTGTGCACGGGCAGTCACAGGCCCCTGCGTGGCAAGCCTCGCCAAGGCCCGCCAAGACCCTCCGCAGCCTTTCAGAAACAAGACCCGGCAAGAGGAGCTTGCCGGTGAGCCATTCAAGAACAATGTATTTGATTGAGAAGACAATGCCCCGACAAGAGGAGATTGCCGGGAAGGCCCGGAGCGCCGACAAGCCTCCGGGCGCGACAGGATTCGCCGCTGCAAGGCGCTTGCCGCTGCATGCAACTTTCTCTCCCGACAAGAGGAGCTTGTCGGAAGGCCACCTGTGCACGTAGAAGACAAGGCCCGGCAAGAGGAGCTTGCCGGGAAGGCCCGAGCGCGACAAGCCTCCGGGCGCGACAAGGATTCGCCGCTGCAAGGCGCTTGCCGCTGCATGCAACTTCTCCGCTCTCGCCCAGCTCACCCAAATGACGCGGTCGCCATGGGACCGCTACATGGGCGCTGTCGGTCGAGCAGCTGTGCAGCCAGCGGAGAGCAGCGGCGAGCGGCGCTGACAGCTCGCCATCGTGGCGAAGCGGAGGCGCACTCGACGGCCTCTCAAGGTAATCGCTTTGGGTGACAACGACGGGCATTGATTGCTTTTGTCCCTTGCCGCCGAGTTAGGTATTTTGCAATCGCATAATCGCTCAAGTAGGTGTACCAACTCCTGTTTTTACATTTGTACCCCCGTCTATGTTGCCACCTGTCGGAGACCCCTTGAGCATATAAAAGGAGGCCCGAGTGCAACGTAGAGGAGGTTCGCGTTTTTCGCAAGGTTCGCGTTTTTCGCAAGGTTCGGCTGGTTCGGTTTATTCGACCCACCGGAGGCCAGAGACACTCATGCTAGGTTTTGTAGGTCGCATTGCTCCCTGGCAAGAACACAATAGATCAAACAAGCAGCAGTAGGAGTTTTATCTCTCCGGAGAGCTCCGAAGCTGGGTAAACCGCTCGTGTGCATCGCCTCGATCCGCTCTTCGTGCGACCTCCGCCCCCCTCCGAACCACAAGGGGCCCGGTCCGCCGGCCCCATAGGTGTCCGCGGGTACGATCAGCCTCCCCGACAAAGGTAAACAGAAAAGAATTCTGCAAGGTCCTGTCACGTGTGAGATTCCCACATGGATCTGCTTCCAACCCTGAAAGGAGAGTCAACGCAGATGGAAACAAGGTACAAGGGTTGAAAACTCATGACTGCCACGTCCTACTTCAAAGGGTTTTACCTGTTATCCTTAGAGGATTGGGCCACTGATGTCTACTACACAACCTGCTTCTTGTAGATGTTTGTTGGGCCTGCAAGTGCACATGTTTGTAGACCTAAGGTTTATCAATCCGTGGGAGGCGTAGGATGAAGATGGTCTCTCTCAAACAACCCTGCAACCAAATAACAAAAAGTCTCTTGTGTCCCCAACACACCCAATACAATGGTAAATTGTATAGGTGCACTAGTTCGGCGAAGAGATGGTGATACAAGTGCAATCTGGATAGTAGATATAGGTTTTTGTAATCTGAAAATATAAAAACAGCAAGGTAACTAATGATAAAAGTGAGCGTAAATGGTATTGCAATGCTAGGAAACAAGGCCTAGGGTTCATACTTTCACTAGTGCAAGTTCTCTCAACAATAATAACATAATTGGATCACATAACTATCCCTCAACATGCAACAAAGAGTCACTCCAAAGTCACTAATAGCGGAGAACAAACGAAGAGATTATGATAGGGTACGAAACCACCTCAAAGTTATTCTTTCCAATCAATCCGTTGGGCTATTCCTATAAGTGTCACAAACAGCCCTAGAGTTCGTACTAGAATAACACCTTAAGATACAAATCAACCAAAACCCTAATGTCACCTAGATACTCCAATGTCACCTCAAGTATCCGTGGGTATGATTATACGATATGCATCACACAATCTCAATTCATCTACTCAAACCAACACATAGAACCTCAAAGAGTGCCCCAAAGTTTCTACCGGAGAATCACGACGAAAACGTGTGCCAACCCCTATGCATAGGTTCATAGGTACTTGCGCAAGTTGATCACCAAAACATACATCAAGTGGCACGAGATATCCCATTGTCACCACAGATACGCACGGCAAGACATACATCAAGTGTTCTCAAATCTTTAAAGACTCAATCCGATAAGATAACTTCAAAGGGAAAACTCAATCCATTACAAGAGAGTAGAGGGGGAGAAGAAACATAAGATCCAACTATAATAGCAAAGCTCGCGATACATCAAGATTGTGCCAAATCAAGAACACGAGAGAGAGAGAGAGAGAGAGAGAGAGATCAAACACATAGCTACTGGTACATACCCTCAGCCCCGATGGTGAACTACTCCCTCCTCATCATGGAGAGCGCCGGATGATGAAGATGGCCATCGGTGATGGGTTCCTCCGCAGGTGCCGTAACGGGCTCCCGAGAGGTTTTTGGTGGCTACAGAGGCTTGCGGCGGTGGAACTCCCGATCTATCTTCTGTTCTGGAAGTTTTAGGGTACGTAGGTATATATGGGTGAAAGGGGTACGTCGGTGGAGCTACGGGGGCCCCACGAGGCAGGGAGGCGCGCCCAGGGGGGTGGGCGCGCCCCCCCACCCTCGTGAGCACCACCCGTATCTTCTGACGTGGATTCCAAGTCCATCAGGTGGGTTTCCTTCCAAAAATAACTTCTCCAGTTGATTTCGTTCTGTTTTGACTCCGTCTGATATTCCTTTTCCTCGAAACACTGAAATAGGCATAAAACAAAGAAATCTGGGCTGGGCCTCCGCTTAATAGGTTAGTCCCAAAAATAAAAAAAAACAGGATAATAAAGCCCAAAATTGCCTAAAACACAAGATAATATAGCAAGGAGCAAAAAAAAATATAGATACGAAGGAGACGTATCAAGCATCCCCAAGCTTAATTCTGCTCGTCCTCGAGTAGGTAAATGATAAAAAAGACAATTTTTGATGTGGAATGCTAGTTGGCATAATTTCAATGTAACTCTTCTTACTTGTGATATGAATATTCAGATCCGAATGAATACAAAATAAAAGTTCATATTGATAAGAGGAATAGTAATACTTCAAGCATACTAATCAAAGTAATCATGTCTTCTCAAAATAGCATGGCAAAAGAAAGTTCATCCCTACAAAATCATATAGTTAGGCTATGCTTCATTTTCACACACAAAGATGTTCCCAACTTCTATACCCCGATGACAAGCCAAGCAATTGTTTCATACTTAAATAATCTCAAACTTTTTGAACCTTCACGCACTACATGAGCGTGAGCCCTGGATATAGCACGCTGGGTGGAAGAGAATATGATGGTGGGGATTGTGTGGAGAAGACAAAGGAGAAAGTCTCACATTGACGAGGATAATCAACGGGCTATGGATATGCCCATCAATTGATGTCAACATGAGGAGTAGGGATTGCCATGCAACGGATGCACTAGAGCTATGAATGCTCAACAAAAGAAAACTAGTGGGTGTGCATCCAACTTGCTTGCTCACGAAGACCTAGGGCGTTTGAGGAAGCCCATCGTAGGAATATACAAGCCAAGTTCTATAATGAAAAATTCCCACTAGTATGAAAAGAAAACTTATGAGACTCACTATATGAAAAACTTTGTGCTACTTTGAAGCACAATATATGAGACTCACTACATGAAGAACAAGGTGCTACTTTGAAGCACAATATATGAGACTTCACTACATGAAGAACAAGGTGCTACTTTGAAGCACAAGTGTGGAAAAAAGAGATAGTAACATTGCCCTTTTTTTTGGGCCTTTCTTTTTTTTCTTTTGGCCTTTCTCTTTTTTGGGGGGCAATGCTCTAATAATGATGATCATCTCACTTCTATTGATTACAACATAAGGATTACAACTCGAAACTAGAACAAGATATGACTCTATATGAATGCCTCCAAGGTGTACCGGGGTGGTGCGATGAATCAAGAGTGACATGTATGAAAATAATGCATGGTGGCTTTGCCACAAATACGATGTCAACTACATGATCATGCAATGGCAATATGACAAAAGTAAGGTATGTCATGATGATGATGAACGGAACGGTGGAAAGTTGCATGGCAATATATCTCGGAATGGCTATGGAAATGCCATAATAGGTAGGTATGGTGGCTGTTTTGAGGAAGATATAGGGAGGTTTATGTGTGATAGAGCGTATCATATCACGGGGTTTGGATGCACCGCTAAGTTTGCACCAACTCTCAAGGTGAGAAAGGGCAATGCAGTGCATCAAGAGGCTAGCAAAGGCGGAAAGATAAAAGTGCGTATAATCCATGGACTCAACATTAGTCAAAAGAACTCATATACTTATTGCAAAAATTTAGAAGTCATCAAAAGTACTACGCGCATGCTCCTAGGGGGATAGATTGGTAGGAAAAGACCATCACTCGTCCCCGACCGCCACTCATAAGGATGCACAAGCTGTACACTTCATGTTTCAAATTTGTTACACAACTTTAACCATACGTGCATGCTACGGGACTTGCTAACTTCAACACAAGCATTCTTTAAATTAATAATGACCCAACTAACATGACTTTAATATCACTACCTCCATATCTCAAAACAATTATCAAGTATCAAACTTCTCTTAGTATTCAACACACTCATAAGAATCCTTACAAATCTTGTATGCTTAGCATATTAGAATTAAGCACATTACCATGCTATTTAAGACTCTCAAAATAATATAAGTGAAGCATGAGAGTTCATATATTTATTCAAAATAAAACTACCACCGTGCTCTAAAATATATAAGTGAAGTACTAGAGCAAATGACAAACTACTCCGAAAGATATAAGTTAAGATCAATGAGTAGTCGAATAATTATGTAACTATGTGAAGACTCTCCCATTTAATAATTTCAGATCTTGATACTTTATTCAAACAGCAAGCAAAGCTAAATAAAACTACATTGCAAGGATAGCACAACTCATGTGAAGAAGCAAAAACTTCGGTTCAACCGATACTAACCGATAGTTGTTGAAGAAGAAAGGTGGGATGCCAACCGGGGCATCCCCAAGCTTAAATGCTTGATACTTCTTGAAATATTATCTTGGGGTGCCTTGGGCATCCCCAAGCTTGAACTTTTGTGTCTCCTTAATTCCTCTCATATCATGGTTTCTCTTTTTATCAAAAGCTTCATTCACAACAAACTCAACAAGAACTCGTGAGATAGGTTAGTATAAACCAATGCAAAACCTTATCATTTTCTACTGTAACAAATCACTAACATTATTATTCAACATTCAATACTAAATGTCTCTGCATATTTAATACTCCTATCCTTAAATAGAATCATTAAACAAGCAAACATATGCAAAGAATGCAAACATAACAGCAATCTGCCAAAACAGTACAGTCTGTAAAGAATGCAAGAGTATCAATACTTCCCTGACTCCAAAAATTATGAACTAAAATTCCCACTGTAATAAATTTATCAGATCTCAATATTCAAAAAGATTCAACATTATACCACTCTCTGACTTTTCTAGATAATTTTTGCAACAGCGGTAAACTTTCTGTTTTCAAACAGCAACATGTATACTAGCAAAATAAGCATGGCAAAGGCTATCCTTGACCTTTTTATTTAAACTAAAGATGCCAAACACTAATGTGTGGGTTCAATCCACTTTTTGGAGTTCCTTATTAATGAGATTTGTTGGATAGAAGACTCCTCCTCGTTACCTGATTCATCATAAGAAACAATAGGAGGATATTGGGAAGTCTCTTCCCTTTCGTTAGCATTCTCTTCATCTTCTATTTGTTTTCTTTTCTTTATGTAATTGGCAATATAAGGATTTTCAATGCAATTCACCACACAATACATATAAATCTTCTCTAGATCAAAATCAAGAAATCTATCAAGAATAAATTTTGGAATACCCTCAGTTATACATTTCATTTCTTCATAACCCAAAAGAAGGCTAAGCTCTTTATGATGCTCAAGGGTAATCAAATTATCACAATATTTGGAAACGACTTGATCATGAAACAAATAGCATTGGAGCTTTAAATGACCATGTTCATTGCAAAGTTCACAAGGGGTACTATAAATATTGAATCTTTCAGCACATTCATCTAGCTCTTCTTGCAACAATTTGGTTTCTAAGTACTTATGCCTCTTGCAATATCTATCTTCCCTATTTGGTGTGTACTTACAAACCCAATGCACTCCACGAAAATTGACATGTTTATAGGAGGCATTTTCATCATAACTAGTGAAATCATCATTAGCATCATGGATATTCAAAGAATTCGTACTAACAACATTGCAATCATGCTCATCATTCAAATATTTAGTGCCAAATATTTTAATGCATTCTTCTTCTAACACTTTGGCACAATTTTCTTTTCCATCATGCTCACGAAAGATATTAAAAAGGTGAAGCGTATGAGACAAACTCAATTCCATTTTCTGTAGTTTTCTTTTATAAACTAAACTAGTGATAAAACGAGAAACTAAAAGACTCGATTGCAAGATCTAAAGATGTACCTTCAAGCACTAACCTCCCCGCAACGGGCGCTTGAAAAAGAGCTTGATGTCTACTACACAACCTTCTTCTTGTAGACGCTTGTTGGGCCTGCAAGTGCACAGGTTTGTAGGACAAGAGCAAATTTCCTCAAGTGGATGACCTAAGGTTTATCAATCCGTGGGAGGCATAGGATGAAGATGGTCTCTCTCAAACAACCCTGCAACAAAATAATAAAAAGTCTCTTGTGTCCCCAACACACCCAATACAATGGTAAATTGTATAGGTGCACTAGTTCGGCGAAGAGATGGTGATACAAGTGCAATATGGATAGTAGATAGAGGTTTTTGTAATCTGAAAATATAAAAACAGCAAGGTAACTAATAATAAAAGTGAACGTAAACGGTATTGCAATGCTAGGAAACAAGGCCTAGGGTTCATACTTTCACTAGTGCAAGTTCTCTCAACAATAATAACATAAATTGGATCACATAACTATCCCTCAACATGCAACAAAGAGTCACTCCAAAGTCACTAATAGCGGAGAACAAACGAAGAGATTATGGTAGGGTACGAAACCACCTCAAAGTTATTCTTTCCAATCAATCCGTTGGGCTATTCCTATAAGTGTCACAAACAACCCTAGAGTTCGTACTAGAATAACACCTTAAGATACAAATCAACCAAAACCCTAATGTCACCTAGATACTCCAATGTCACCTCAAGTATCCGTGGGTATGATTATACGATATGCATCACACAATCTCAATTCATCTACTCAAACCAACACATAGAACCTCAAAGAGTGCCCCAAAGTTTCTACCGGAGAATCACGACGAAAACGTGTGCCAACCCCTATGCATAGGTTCATGGGTGGAACCCGCAAGTTGATCACCAAAACATACATCAAGTGGCACGTGATATCCCATTGTCACCACAGATACGCACGGCAAGACATACATCAAGTGTTCTCAAATCTTTAAAGACTCAATCCGATAAGATAACTTCAAAGGGAAAACTCAATCCATTACAAGAGAGTAGAGGGGGAGAAGAAACATAAGATCCAACTATAATAGCAAAGCTCGCAATACATCAAGATCGTGCGAAATCAAGAACACGAGAGAGAGAGAGAGATCAAACACATAGCTACTGGTACATACCCTCAGCCCCGAGGGTGAACTACTCCCTCCTCGTCATGGAGAGCGCCGGGATGATGAAGATGGCCACCGGTGATGGGTTCCCCCTCCGGCAGGGTGCCAGACGGGCTCCCAAGTGGTTTTTGGTGGCTACAGAGGCTTGCGGCGGCGGAACTCCCGATCTATCTTCTGTTCTAGAAATTTTAGGGTACGTAGGTATATATGGGTGAAAGGGGTACGTCGGTGGAGCTACGGAGGCCCCACGAGGCAGGGGGCGCATCCAGGGGGGTGGGCGCGCCCCCCACCCTCGTGAGCACCTCCCGTATCTTCTGACGTGGAGTCCAAGTCCATCAGGTGGGTTTCCTTCCAAGAATAACTTCTCCAGTTGATTTCGTTCCGCTTTTGACTCCGTCGATATTCCTTTTCCTCGAAACACTTTGAAATAGGCATAAAACAACAAATCTGGCTGGGCCTCCGGTTAATAGGTTAGTCCCAAAAATAATATAGAAGTGGATAATAAAGCCCAATATTGCCTAAAACAGTAGATAATATAGCATGGAGCAATCAAAAATTATTGATACGTTGGAGACGTATCAGCCACCCTGACTTATACAGAGCAGTTGCAGAGTTGGGACAATTCTTCAGGGAACTCTACAGTAGAAATATCAGGATAGATGCTTTAGAGCGTCTTAGAGACAAGATACCAACTATCCTATGCGACCTTGAGAAGATATATCCCCCAGCCTTCTTTGATGTGATGGTGCATTTGGCTGTTCATCTACGATGAGGCACTACTTAGAGGTCCAAGACAAGATGGCTGGATGTACCCTATTGAAAGGCGACTAGGCACTTTCAAGGGCTATGTTAGGAACAGAGCTAGACCCGAGGGTTCCATTGCAGAGGCCTACATTGCTCTGTAAGCGTTGACATTCTGCTGAAAATACATTGAAACAAATTGATCAGCTTAGCAAATAGGTGGGTGAAGACAATCCTGCTGCTCAATGTTTTTGATTATTCTGCTCGAGTTACAGGTGGAAGAGTCGACAAGAGGACAAACCTAAAGATTTGGACAAAATGGTTTGATATGTGTTGAATAACTGTCCTGAGATACTACCTTATATCAAGTAAGTGCAGTACTGCAGCTTATACATCGTAATCTACTAAACTTGCCGCACATTCTTATATATTTAGATGTTTGACGCAATCATTATGTTGTGCAGCATCTACAAAGAGGAGGTACTGCCGCAAAATCCAAGAAACATTGACAAACTGCTTATGGCAGGATTTGCGAAATGGTTCAAGAACCATGTAAGCTTTTGAAGTGCAATCGCCGCTTTTTTAATATACTGAGTACATAAGATGATCAGTTTGTCTATTTTCTAACCATAGGTTAAGAAGATGCGGGAGGATGGGCAGGCAGTTGATGATGCCCTTTACTCACTAGCAATGGGTCCTGATACTCGGGTAAGACATTATGAATCTTGCGTTGTTGGAGATGTGCGCTACAACACCCTTGCACGAGACGAAGGCAAGAAGACACAAAACAGTGCCATCATGAGCACGGATACGTATGACAAAGAGACAACTGAAATGTATGCTAACATAACAGACATTGTTCAGTTGCAGTATATCTCCAGTTTCGAGGATCATCGGTGTGTGGTTACATTGTCTTTGTCGTTGGTATAACCTATTTTCCAAGATCGCAAAACCCAGAAATGATGATTATTTCAAATCCATGAATGTCAAGGCGGCGTATCGCATCAACAAGCCTTTTATTTTGGCAAATCAAGCAACACAGATATTTTTCTTGGAAGACACATTTGCACGTAGCGATGATCGGAGAGTATTGCAAAGGTTTGAGCAGAGGAATTCGTTTAATGAAGTTGCACAACAAGATGATGCTTACATCGCTCCCGATGTACAAGATAACACAGATGTTCCTAATATCTTTGAGAACCATCACGCCAATGACGCCGCTAAAAAAGATTGCTGTCGTGCTGTGGACATACAAGAGTTGATCAAGAAGAAGCCAATGTTCGAGGACGTTGAGGATGAAGAAGAAGATGACACCGTGGGGAATTACGATTCAGACTGATACACATGGCGAAGATGTTGACGCTGCTGCTGTGGATGATGATTACATTGCTTTTGTCGTATTTTCCTGTCAGAAGATGTTTTTTTATCTACTATGTGAAATTGTGTTTGCTATGACAACTGAAACCTGATGAACATGTTGTTTAGTATTTTGCTGTGAGAACATCACTTGTTATGTATGCTCATTTGTGTTTGGTGATTGTATGACAACTAAAACATGATGACATTGTTGTTTACTCGTACTCATATTTGGCTGTGAAACTTGAATTTGATGACATAGTTTGTTGTTGGACTGCAATTTGCTCGACGTCTTCGAATGAGAACAGAGCTGACCCGACAGGGCCTCTGCTATTTATTTATTTATATGAGCAAAAGGGGATACCCCCTGATTTCCGTTAATAGAAATCATTAGATGTTCACAACACTATGCCCAGCCTGCTACACAGGTTTCATTCGTTACTAGTTTCAAAGAAAGTGCTCATGTCGTAGCTAATCGAATACATCATGAGTGCTACATACATCGCAAATAAAGAGACAATCATCCTCTGAGCACATCGATTTTGCCCATTATCTTCACAAGCTCTTTCATCTCCTCATTCTTTGTCAAAGCCGTTCAAACTGTTGCTTGGACATGATCAGAGGAACTGAATCTTTAACTCCGCTGCTCTGCATCTTCCTCTTCCGCTGCTCCTTCCGCCATTACTTGTCCAACACCTCAACCTGCTGGTATTGGGATTCCTCGGCTAACCAAATAATCAACATAGTTGCATCCCCCCACATCAGCAACTTCCCAGAAATACAAATCACATGAATCTTCCCTTTTCTGCATGAATCAAATCGGAATATCATCAACCAAACTATTAAAAAAATCAACAACTGAAAGCAGCAGAACAACACTTAAACATATTATTACCCCATGATTCGGGCATTTGTAGAAGACTCGGCCAGGGTTGCGGATTGTGGTTGAGACGCGACGAATGACTCTGCATGATTTGCAGCAGTGGCACCACACCAACGGCAGCGGGTTGCGATGAGCAATCGGCTGCGGTGCGCGTGCCGGCGGGGGTGTGATGAGACCCACAAGCGATGGTACGGGTGGCGACTTGGCGCATATCTGGTTGTTGCCTGCTGAAGAGCAGGTGGACGAGCAACCAGCGGACATGGTTGCTGCGGCCAGAGCTTCTGATGCTAGGCAGAGTAAGTAGAGAAGAGGAGAAGCGAACGTTGGATATGTCAGTTTCATTACTTGCAGAGTAGCATAGCACCATATATAGTCATAGTCTAGGTTTGGATTCGAACCAGCTACATGAGCATGTCTCTCTTTTTCTAAAAATCGCAACGTCTCTTTACTTGGTACACTAGCTTGTTCTCAGACGCCTTCCCAAGTCTTTGATTTTCTTTCCCTTTTTTGCGAGGAAGGAAGGAGGACAAAATTGAGAGTTCCTCGGACTCGAACCCAAGACCTCTCGGTTGAAAACCAAGGGTGCTAGTCACTTACGTGGCGAACGTTCCCTATGAGGAGGACGGCAGACGAACGCATTTTCCTTGCAGTTTTCTTCCTATATATAAAAAAGTATGCTACTTGGTGTCCGCTTAGTCAAAAAACGATTGTGCCAACCTTGACCGTTGGATTGACATTCAACGTCTGTCGTGTTTCTTCAGTCTCTTCTTCCTCGAGCCGCCAAAGCCAAACCAGCGTCGGCGGAACCGCCTGCTCCCGCCTCCCACGGCTGGCTGTGATCTTCCCTGCTCCTGCTCGTTCTCGTCCGAGGTCTCACCATCGCCGTCCTCCGCCTTGGTTCGCTCGCCATGGCTCGCCTCCGGTGTTGTCAACATGGTCAACAACCGAGAGGAATAAGGAGATGACTGTACATGGTGAGGATGACAAGAGGGACCCAAAGAAGGCGCTGTAGTAATTTTGTTTTTTCGGGACGGAGAAGGGTATCAACTGGGTTGTAAAGGGACCCGTGGCCCGTCTAGCCTGTGCTTTTATTTCATATGTTTAGCACATGACCAGCCCAGTTTGTTTTTTCCTTTACGAAAAATGGCTAGCCAGCTATTTTGTTTTTTGCGAATAACCAACATAGGCCTACTTGCTTTTCACGCCTGCTGGGCCGGAAATCTTTCAAGACGAGGAGGGATGCATTTTGCCCAGAAAATGGGCTATAAGTAATAAGAAATGGGCTAGAAGTAATAAGAAATGGGCTATAACTAATAATAAATGGGCTGTAAAATGAAAAGAATACAACAAACAGGCAATTAGTTCCAAAATACTGTTTTCTTTCGGATTTTGATATTTTAAATTTCATTGTTTTTGTGCGGGTAAAATTTCATTGAATTTAAATTAAGGTATATTTAGATTTAAAATTAATTTGAATCTGGCTAGAAATTTCGGGTTGTATGCTGTTTGGGATAGATTTGGAGGCTGACTTGTGGGTCTACTAGGTTGACGTGTACTTTGGCTTTGTCAACTTAGTCCACAAACGATTCTAGCAGCAGTGACCGTTGGATGTTAATCCAACGGTCGTGCTGCTTCTTCAATATCTCGATCTTCTTGCTCCACCGCCCAAAACCAGCTCTGGTGGGACTGCCTGCTCCGCCTCCGTGGCCGGGTTGTGCCGCACAAGCCGCACCGCCCACCCTACTTCATTGCTGGCGGACCATTCCTCTACTCACCCACACCTCCTGTTATTTTACGGCGGCGACGGCGGACCAAGATAAACCTCGTACTCCCCACCGCTGCGGGCAACCATTGTCGAGTCTTCCCCGGCCCGTGTCGTTCCCTTCCTAGGCCTCGCCGTGCCGTCCACCGCCATGGTGCTCTCAGCCGCCTGGTCAACGTGGTCAACAAACAACATCCATCGGCCGTGGGATCAGACGCAAGAAATAATGATTCCTCCACCGATACTGGGACCCACCGGAAGGGCCTTCAGATTTCGCATAAAAGCGTTCCCTCACGACATGTCGGACCCACTCAGCTATATCTTCGCACGCAAGGAAGTGCCTCCTTATTACGCACAAAAAATGAATACCCACCGCTAGAAAGGACCCACCATAGTGGGAGGATGAATTTAGTGCCAACTAAGTTGACGGGGACGGAGGGCTTTGTCAACTTAGTCAATATGAACGATTCTAGCTCCAGTGACCGTACGATGTCCATCCAACGGCCCTAGTGCTTCTTCAACCTCTGGTCTTCTTGCTCCAGCCGCCCAAAGCAGCGCCGGTCGTGCCGCATGCTCCTGCCTCCCGTGGCCGGCTGTGTTGCCGCGGAGGCCTCACCGCCCCCTACTATTCCCACCGCTGGCCAGGCCCTGCGGCGACGGCAGCCTCACACCGTAGCCGAACCAGTGAACCCTCGTACTCCTCTCCGCGGGGCTTCCACTACCGCGTCTTTCCCGGCTCCGCGTCGTCCCCTTGCTAGGCCTCGCCGTCGTCCACCTCCGTGGTGCTCTCGGCATGGCCTGGTCAACGTGGTCAAGGAACGACTTCCATTGGACGTGGATTGTACGTGCAGAGGCTGACAGCTGGGTCCACGGCCGCAGCAAGGAAGTGCCTCCTTATTACGCGGAAAATAATGATTCCTCCACCTGACAGTTGGGACCCACCGGACGGGCCACTGTATTTTGCGGAAAAAACATTTCCCCCTGATTGCTGGGACCCACCAGCTTCATCTTCGCACGCAAGGAAGTGCATCCGGGCAAAAAAAATGATTCGCCCCCAGACTGCTGGGACCCACCAGCTACACCTTTGCATGCAAGGAAGTGCGTCCGGGCAAAAAAAAAAACGATTCGCTCCCCTGACTGCTGGGACCCACCAGCTACATCTTCGCAGGCAAGGAAGTGCCTGACTGTCGGGACCCACCTGGTCGAAGCGTACGTAGCGTTGTCATCCTGGTCACGAATTTGTACGTACATACTGGTCGATGTAGAGGCACGCACGTGTTGTAGTAGAGGCGCGCACGTAGCATGTACACATACGTACATCGGCCAGGGTGCAAGAAAGAAAATACGGCCACGTATGTGTACATACGGGCGGGGTCTCGAACAGCTACTCGCGCATACGTACATGGCTGGGTCGGAACGGAGAAACAGCGTCGTCGTTGTGTTCATGGGGAGCCAACCGGCTGGGTCGGAACGGAATGCGTGGTCGTGTTCATCGGGAGGGCTTGGATGGAACAGGCGATGGAAACGAGGCCTGGCGTACCGCACAACGGAGGAAACGGACCTCCTACGTTTGGAACGGGATCCTGTTGACCGGGAGGGGTGTGGCGTACTGCAAAACGGAGGAAACAGACCTCCTACGGTCGAAATGGGGGTCCTGTTGATCGGGAGGGGTGCGGCGTACCGCAAAACGTACGAAACGGACCTCCTACGGTCGAAACGGGGGTCTTGTTGATCGAGAGGGGTGTGCCGTACCGCAAAACGGATGAAACAACCCTCCTACGGTCGAAACGGGGGTCCTGTTCATCGGGAGGGGTGTGGCGTACCGCAAAACGGGACTCCACAGGATACTGTTCATCTCCACCGTCGACCTCCTCCAGCCTCCACGGGCTCCTGTTCATCCAACCTCCACCGCACGCTACTCCACCGGCTCCTGTTCAACCACCCCTCCACGGGCATCCCTCCACCATCTATTGTTCATCCAACCCTCCACACCGCGGGGTCCTGTTCAACCACCCCTCCACGGGCACCCCTCCACCGTCTACTGTTCATCCAACCCTCCACACCACGGGGTCCTGTTCATCCAGAGGCAAACGCCCCCGCCAATCGCTCATCCAACCCCCACCCCGCAACGCCAATCGTTCATCCCAGGCAGCATCGATCGGCTTGATTAGCAGCGAAGAGCGGCGAATCGCCGATCGGGTTCGATTAACAGCCATCGATCGATCGCCGGGTTCAAGAACGTAGCCTTTGAGTGCAATCGCTCGGGTTCAGTTAGAGCCCAACGCCTCGCTCGGGTTCAGTTAGAGCCAACGCCTCGCACACACGCGCGTACATGTACGAGAGAAACACGCATCGCTCGGCCCCTGACCTCCCACCGTAACCGGCAACTCCCCGAAATTTTCCTCGCCGTCGCTTCTACCACGGTTTTTTCCGTCATGGACGGCCCAAAGAATGTCATGCAGCTACGTCTCCGGCCCACCCAGGACGAAAAGCCCATTTTCTATCATGATTTTTTGTCATAGAAGTAGGAGCCCACCACATCTATGATGATACCGGGTTTTGTCACAATTATCGTCATAGAAGTGTCATATGTATGACAGAAAAAAAATCGTTCGGCCCAAAATGTCATGGATGTGTCTTTTTTTTGTAGTGATTGTATTGAGATCCAAAAAGATAGAAGAAGCCATCTAGCTACTAACTATGGACCCAAAGGTCTGAAGTAAACTACTCACACTTCATCGGAGAGGCTATGATGATGATGTAGAAGTCCTCCGTGGTGGATTCCCCTTCCGTGAACTCCTAACAGGCCCCAAGATGGGATCTCGTGGATCTGAGAAAGTTGCGGTGGTGGAATTAGGTTTTGGCTCAGATGTCGATCTGTTGAAGTGCGAGGTATATATAGGAGGAAAGAGTACGTCGGTGGAGCTTGGGGCTCACGAGGTGGGCGCCCTAGGGGCGCCCTCCACCTCGTGGCCGCCTCCCGCCTTTCTTGACCGAGGGTCCAAGTCTCCTGGATCATATCTGATGAGAAAATCATGTTCCCGAAGGTTTCATTCCGTTTGGACTCCGTTTGATATTCCGTTTCTTAGAAACACTGAAATAGGCAAAAAACAACAATTATGGGCTGGGCCTCCGGTTAATAGGTTAGTCCCAAAAGTAATATAAAAGTGGAAAAATAGCCCAATATGGTCCAAAACAGTAGATAATATAGCATGGAGCAATCAAAAATTATAGATACGTTGGAGACGTATCAGGCATCCCCAAGCTTAATTCCTGCTCGTCCTCGAGTAGGTAAATGATAAAAACAGAATTTTTGATGCGGAGTGCTACTTGGCATAATTTCAGTGTAATTCTTCTTAATTGTGGTATGAATATTCAGATCCGAAAGATTGAAGACAAAAGTTCATATTGACATAAAAATAATAATACTTCAAGCATACTAACTAAGCAATTATGTCTTCTCAAAATAACATGGCCAAAGAAAGTTCATCCCTACAAAATCATATAGTTTAGTCATGCTCCATTTTCGTCACACAAGAATGCTCTCATCATGCACAACCCCGATTACAAGCCAAGCAATTGTTTCATACTTTAGTAATCTCAAACCTATAAACTTTCACGCAATATATGAGCGCGAGCCATGGACATAGCACTATGGGTGGAATAGAATATGATGATGGGGGTTATGTGGAGAAGACAAAAAAAGGAGAAGATCTCACATCAATGAGGCTAATCAACGGGCTATGGAGATGCCCATTGCTACGTCTTGAGCTTGCGTTGGTTTTCCCTGAAGAGGAGAGGATGATGCAGCACAGTAGCGTAAGTATTTCCCTCAGTTTTTGAGAACCATGGTATCAATCCAGTAGGAGGCCACGCGCAAGTCCCTCGTACCTGCACAAAACGATAGCTACTCGCAACCAACGCGATTAGGGGTTGTCAATCCCTTCACAATCACTTATGAGAGTGAGATCTGATAGAGATAATATTTTTGGTATTTTTGGTATAAAGATGCAAAGTGAAAAGTAAAAGCAAAATAAAAACAAAGCAAGTAAATAAAGTTATAGAGATTGATATGATGAGAATAGACCCGGGGGCCATAGGTTTCACTAGTGGCTTCTCTCAAGAGCATAAGTATTCTACGATGGGTGAACAAATTACTATTGAGCAATTGACAGAATTGAGCATAGTTATGAGGTTATCTACGTATGATCATGTATATAGGAATCACATCCAAAACAAGTAGATCGAAACGATTCTGCATCTACTACTATTATTCCACTCATCAACCGCTATCCATCATGCATCTAGAGTATTAAGTTAAAAACAGAGTAACGCCTTAAGCAAGATGACATGATGTAGAGGAATAAATTCATGCAATATGATAAATACCCCATCTTGTTATCCTTGATGGCAACAATACAATACGTGCCTTGCAACCCTTTACATCACTTGGTAAGGACACCGCAAGATTGAACCCAAAGCTAAGCACTTCTCCCATTGCAAGAACTACCAATCTAGTTGGCCAAACCAAACGGATAATTCGAAGAGACTTGAAAGATAACTCAATCATACATAAAAGAATTCAGAGAAGATTCAAATATTATTCATAGATAAGCTGGATCATAAACCCACAATTCATCGGTCTGAACAAACACACTGCAAAAAGAAGATTACATCGAATAGATCTCCACGAGAGAGGGGGAGAACATTGTATTGAGATCCAAAAAGAGATAAGAAGCCATCTAGCTACTAGCTATGGACCACAAGGTCTGAAGTAAACTACTCACACTTCATCGGAGGGGCTATGGTGTTGATGTAGAAGCCCTCCGTGGTGGATGCCCCCTCCGGCGGAGCTCCGGAACAGGCCCCAAGATGGGATCTCGTGGATACAGGAAGGTACGGCGGTGGAATTAGGTTTTTGGCTCCTGTTCTGATCGTTTGGGGATACGTAGGTATATATAGGAGGAAGGAGTACGTCGGTGGAGCGTCAGGGGGCCCACAAGGCAGGGGGCGCGCCCTCCACCCTCGTGACCGCCTCTGGCACTTCTTGGAGTAGGTTCCAAGTCTCCTGTATCACGTTCGGTGAGGAAATCACGTTCCCGAAGGTTTCATTCCGTTTGATTATCCGTTTCTTCGAAACACTAAAATAGGCAAAAAACAACAATTCTGGGCTGGGCCTCCGGTTAATAGGTTAGTCCCAAAAGTAATATAAAAGTGGAAAATAAAGCCCAATATAGTCCAAAACAGTAGATAAAGTAGCATGGAGCAATCAAAAATTATAGATACGTTGGAGATGTATCACCCATCAATTGATGTTAATGTAAGGAGTAGGGATTGCCATGCAACGGATGCACTAGAGCTATAAATGTATGAAAGCTCAACAAAGGAAACTAAGTGGGTGTGCATCTAACTTGCTTGCTCACGAAGACCTAGGGCACTTGAGGAGGCCCATTGTTGGAATATACAAGCCAAGTTCTATAATGAAAAATTCCCACTAGTATATGAAAGTGACAAAACAAGAGACTCTCTATATGAAGAACATGGTGCTACTTTGAAGCACAATATATGAGACTCGCTATATGAAGAACATGGTGCTACTTTGAAGCACAAGTGTGGAAAAAGGATAGTAACATTGCCCCTTCTCTCATTTTCTCTCATTTTCATTTTTTTCATTTTTTGGTGGGCTCTTTGGCCTCTTTTTTTTATTTGACCTCACATGGGACAATGTTCTAATAATGATGATCATCACACTTCTATTTATTTACAACTCAATATTACAACTCGAAACTAGAACATAGTATGACTCTATATGAATGCCTCCGTGAAGGTGTAGGGATATGCAATGAATCAATGAGTGACATGTATGAAAGAATTATGAACGGTGGCTTTGCCACAAATACTATGTCAACTACATGATCATGCTAAGCAATATGACAATGAATGTGTCATGATGAACGGGATGGTGGAAAGTTGCATGGAAATATATCTCGGAATGGCTATGGAAATGCCATAATAGGTAGGTATGGTGGCTGTTTTTAGGAAGATATAAGGAGGTTTATGTGTGAAAAAGTGTATCATATCACGGGGTTTGGATGCACCGGCGAAGTTTGCACCAACTCTCGATGTGAGAAAGGGCAATGCACGTAATCAAGAGGCTAGGAATGATGGAAGGGTGAGAGTGCGTATAATCCATGGACTCAACATTAGTCATAAAGAACTCACATACTTATTGCAAAAGTCTACAAGCCATCAAAAACCAAAGCACTATGCGCATGCTCCTAGGGGGATAGATTGGTAGGAAAAGACCATCGCTCGTCCCCGACCGCCACTCATAAGGAGGACAATCAAATAACACCTCATGTTTCAAATTTGTTACATAAAATTTACCATACGTGCATGCTACAAGACTTGCAAACTTCGACACAAGCATTTCTCAAATTCACAACTACTCAACTAGCACGACTTTGATATTATCACCTCCATATCTCAAAACAATTATCAAGCACCAAACTTTTCTTAGTATTCAACGCACTTATAAGAAAGATTTTACTATTTTTGTATACCTAGCATATTATTATTAAGCCAATTACCATGCTATTTAAGACTCTCAAAATAATCTAAGTGAAGCATGAGATATCAATAGTTTCTATAAAACAAATCCACCACCGTGCTCTAAAATATATAAGTGAAGCACTAGAGCAAAACTATATAGCTCAAAAGATATAAGTGAAGCACATAGAGTATTCTAACAATTTCCAATTCATGTATGGCTCTCTCAAAAGGTGTGTACAGCAAGGATGATTGTGGTAAAATAAAAAGCAAAGACTCAAATCATACAAGACGCTCCAAGAAAAACACATATCATGTGGTGAATAAAAATATAGCTCCAAGTAAAGTTACCGATGGAAGTAGACGAAAGAGGGGATGCCTTCCGGGGCATCCCCAAGCTTTGACTTTTTGGTGTCCTTAGATTATCTTGGGTGTGCCATCGGCATCCCCAAGCTTAGGCTCTTGCCACTCCTTGTTCCATAATCCATCAAAAGATTTCACCCAAAACTTGAAAACTTCACAACACAAAACTCAACACAAATCTCGTGAGCTCCGTTAGCGAAAGAAAACAAAAGACCACTTCAAGGTACTGTAATGAACTCATTATTTATTTATATTGGTGTTAAACCTACTGTATTACAACTTCTCTATGGATTATAAACTATTTTACTAACCATAGATTCATCAAAATAAGCAAACAACACACGAAAAACAGAATCTGTCAAAAACAGAACAGTCTGTAGTAATCTGTAACTAACGCAAACTTCTGGAACTCCAAAATTTCAGCCAAACTAGGACGACCTAGGAAATTTGTTTATTGATCAGCAGCAATTGGAATCACTATTTTATCACGTTCTGGTGATTTTTAACAATTGTTTTCATGAACCGAAAGTTTCTGGAAATTAGAGCAAGATCAAATAACTATCATCCAAGAAGATCCTATAGATTTAACTTGGCACAAACACTAATTAAAGCATTAAACCACATCTAAACAGAAGGTAGATGGATTATTTATTCCTAAACAGAAACAAAAACTAAAAATAAAAATAAAATTGGGTTGCCTCCCAACAAGCGCTATCGTTTAACGCCCCTAGCTAGGCATAAAAGCAAGGATAGATCTAGGTATTGCCATCTTTGATTTTTCAACTTTTTAGCGGAATCAAGCTCAAATCCGGGAGGTTGTTTACGTTTCCCTTCATATTCTAAAATTTTTAGATCTAAAGAATCCAACCGCTTATTGCAAAGAGTAATCAACATATTCATGCGGTGAATATTTCCGCTAACGTTCTTAAGAGGTTCAAGAGACTTTTGTAAATTCTTAGTAACTTCACAAAAAATTTCAAGAACTTGTGTCTCTTCCTGAATAGGATGAGGCCCCTTTTGTTGAGGTGGTGTTCCCACTATACCTTCTATAATTTCAAGTGCAATATGGGGATCAATTTCAATAAAATTGCCTTTGGCAACGCAATCCAAAAGTTGTCTATGAGACATATTTAATCCAACATAAAAATTGCAAAGCAATATTCTCAGATTTACTTCAAAGGTACAATTACGATAAGACTCCATTATTCTCAACCAGGCATCTTTTAAGTTTTCTCCTTGTCTTTGTTTGAAGTGAAAGACTTCAAACTCAGGGGACAACGGAGTGGATAAGGGGCTAGCCATAACGACAAGCAAGCGAGAAAAAGGCAAACATAAAAGAGAGGGCGAATAAAATGGCAAGGGTGAAGTGGGGGAGAGGAAAACGAGAGGCAAATGGAAAATAATGTAATGCGGGAGATAAGGGATTGTGATGGGTACTTGGTATGTTGACTTTTACATAGACTCCCGAACGGGCGCTGTAAATCCATCTTGCTACGCCTTGAGCTTATGTTGGTTTTCCCGAAGAGGAGAGGATGATGCAGCAGAGTAGCGTAAGTATTTCCCTCAGTTTTTGAGAACCAAGGTATCAATCCAAAGAGGAGGCCACGCCAAGTCCCTCGTACCTACACAAAACAAATAGCTCAACGCAACCAACGCGATTAGGGGTTGTCAATCCCTTCACGGTCACTTACGAAAGTGAGATCCGATAGAGATGATGAATAATATTTTTGGTATTTTTGGTATAAAGATGCAAAGTAAAATAAAAGGCAAAGTATAAAGCAAAGCAATAATAAAGCGTAGGAAGATTAATATGATGAGAATAGACCCGGGGGCCATAGATTTCACTAGTGGCTTCTCTCAAGAGCATAAGTATTTTACGGTGGGTGAACGAATTACTGTTGAGCAATTGGCAGAATTGAGCATAGTTATGAGAGTATCTAGGTATGATCATGTATATAGGCATCACGTCCGAGACAAGTAGACCGACTCCTGCCTGCATCTACTACTATTACTCCACTCATCGACCACTATCCAAAGATGCAACTAGAGTATTAAGTTAATGAAAACAGAGTAACGCCTTAAGCAAGATGACATGATGTAGAGGGATAAATTCATGCAATATGATAAAACCCCATCTTGTTATCCTCGATGGCAACAATACAGTACGTGCCTTGCTGCCCCTACTGTCAATGGGAAAGGACACCGCAAGATTGAACCCAAAGCTAAACACTTCTCCCATTGCAAGAACTACCAATCTAGTTGGCCAAACCAAACGTATAATTCGAAGAGACTTGCAAAGATAACCAATCATACATAAAAGAATTCAGAGAAGATTCAAATATTGCTCATAGATAATCTTGATCATAAACCCACAATTCATCGGTCTCAACAAACACACCGCAAAAAGAAGGTTACATCGAATAGATCTCCACGAGAGAGGGGAGAACATTGTATTGAGATCCAAAAGAGAGAAGAAGCCATCTAGCTACTAACTATGGACCCAAAGGTCTGAAGTAAACTACTCACACTTCATCGGAGAGGCTATGATGATGATGTAGAAGCCCTCCGTGGTGGATTCCCCTTTCGGCGGAGCTCCGGAACAGGCCCCAAGATGGGATCTCATGGATACAGAAATTTGAGGCGGTGGAATTAGGTTTTTGGCTCTGTATCTGATCTGTTGGGGGTACGTAGGTATATATAGGAGGAAGGAGTACGTCGGTGGAGCTTCGGGGGGCCCACAAGGCAGGGGGCACGCCCTAGGGGGGCGCCCTCCACCCTCGTGGCCGCCTCCCTCCTTTCTTGACCGAGGGTCCAAGTCTCCTAGATCATATCTGATGAGAAAATCACGTTCCCGAAGGTTTCATTCCATTTGGACTCCCTTTGATATTCCGTTTCTTCGAAACACTGAAATAGGCAAAAAACAGCAATTCTGGGTTGGGCCTCCGGTTTATAGGTTAGTCCCAAAAGTAATATAAAAGTGGAAAATAAAGCCCAATATGGTCCAAAACAGTAGATAATATAGCATGGAGCAATCAAAAATTATAGATACGTTGGTGATGTATCAGTGGGATGTGATGCGGTAGGCACGTGGCCGGGTATGCTGGGTGCCCGTTTGGTGTCGCAGAACCCTGTACACATCGTTCGGGGCCGTAAGTGGAAACCTTGGCCGAACTCCCTTCGGATGGAACCTGAATAGGCAATAAACCTGGACTAGAGACTTGTGTGGTTAGTCAGGTCGTGGTCTACACCCACGTCGGCTTTCGCTTGAAGTCTGCCGAGCACATGTCGTGTGCAGACACTAAGTGGTGGAAACATGTGTGAAGAAGTACACCCCTGCAGGGTTATAAATGATCTATTCGAATAGCCCTGTACGCGATAAAGGACTTTTGGGTTGCCTATACAATTCATAGACAAGTGAAAGTGGGTACTCTAGAATGCGCAAGATAAGTGTGAGTGCTATGGATGGCGTTCTCGTAGGGAGACGGGAGCGGATCCATAGTGGTGTATTGATATGGTGAATATGTGGACTCGTGTGCGCCACCTCAAAAGAGTTACTTGAGTCATAGTTTAGGATAGCCACCGAGTCAAAGCTAGCTTGCTACAGTTAAACTCCACCACCCCCTTTGTTGATACTGATGCATATGTAGATAGTTCTGATGTAAGTCTTGTTGGGTACATTTGTACTCACGTTTGCTTAATTTATGTTTTTGCAGAGAGGCGTCAGTCTCACTAGTAGTTCCGCGTGGACTTTGACGTTTAGTTTGTTACCTCAGCTACGATCTTGTACCTTGGGAGGGTCTTGTAGATAGTCAGGCTTCTCTGCCTTTTTCATTTGTAGTTGTCTGTACTCAGACAGGTTTATGCTTCCGCTTGATGCTTGTATGCTCTGTATGTTGGCTCATGAGACCCATGTTTGTAATACTTGGTTCCTCGGAGCCTAATGAATAAATACTTTGAGTCGTAGATTTTTGTTGTGATGCCATGTTGTATTTACACATATCGAGCATATTGTGTGTATGATTGAAATGCTTGGTATGTGTGGGATCCGACAACCTAGTTGTCTATCCTTGGTAGCCTCTCTTATGGGGAAATGTAGTCTGGTGCTTCCACTGAGCCATGGTAGTCCGCTATAGCCCGGTTTACCCGAGTCCTGCTAGCCCAGTTACTACTGCTCCGAAACACCTAGACTGGCCAGCATGTGTCCCACTTTGTTCATGTGTCTGTCCCTTCGGGGAAATGTCACGTGGTGACTTCCGGAGTCCTGCTAGCCTGCTACAGCCCGGGTTTTCGGAGTCCTGTTAGCCCAGTTGCTACAGCCCGGATTCACACGCTGATGACCGACACATTCGTTGTTGGGTCATGTATGCATGTCCCTGTAAGTTAGTGCCACTTTGGGTTTATGACTAGTCGTGTCGGCCCGGGTTCTCTGTCATATGGATGCTAGCGACACTATCATATACGTGAGCCAAAAGGCGTAAACGGTCCCGGGCCAGGTAAGGTGGCACCCGTGGGAATACCGTGCATGAGGCCGCAAAGTGATATGATGTGTTACATGCTAGATCGGTGTGACTTAGGATCAGGGTCCTGACAAAGAGTTTGTGATGGGTACTTGGTATGTCTTGACTTGAGTGTAGATCTCCCCGGCAATGGCGCCAGAAATCGCTAGTTGCTGGGAGATCAAATCTTGACTTGACTTTGCGTAAGCCTCCCCGGCAACGGCGCCAGAAAACCTTCTTGCTACCTCTTGAGCATGCGTTGGTTTTTCCTTGAAGAGGAAAGGGTGATGCAGCAAAGTAGCGTAAGTATTTCCCTCAGTTTTTGAGAACCAAGGTATCAATACAGTAGGAGACTACACGCAAGTCCCTCGTACCTGCACAAACAATCAAGAACCTTGCAACCAACGCGATAAAGGGGTTTTCAATCCCTTCACGACCACTTGCAAAAGTGAGATCTAATAAAAATAATAAAATAAATATTTATGGTATTTTTGTTTTATAGATTGAAAAGTAAAGATTGCAAAATAAACGGTGACAGAAATAGCTAGTTGACGGGAGATTAATATGATGGAAAATAGACCCGGGGGTCATAGGTTTCACTAGTGGCTTCTCTGAAGATAGCATAATTTACGGTGGGTGAACAAATTACTGTCGAGCAATTGATAGAAAAGTGCATAGTTATGAGAATATCTAGGCATGATCATGTATATAGGCATCACGTCCGTGACAAGTAGACCGAAACGATTCTGCATCTACTACTATTACTCCACACATCGACCGCTATCCAAAGATGCATCTAGAGTATTAAGTTCATAAGAACAGAGTAACGCATTAGGCAAGATGACATGATGTAGAGGGATAAACTCAAGCAATATGATATAAACCCCATCTTTTTATCCTCGATGGCAACAATACAATACGTGCCTTGCTGCCTCATCATCATCGAAAAGGACACCGCAAGATTGAACCCAAAGCTAAGCACTTCTCCGATTGCAAGAAAGATCAATCTAGTAGGCCAAACCAAACTGATAATTCGAAGAGACTTGCAAAGATATTTAAATCATGCATAAAGGAATTAAGTGAAGAATCAAATATTGTTCATCGATAATCTTGATTATAAACCCACAATTCATCGGATCTCGACAAACACACCGCAAAAAGAGTTACATCGAATAGATATCCAAGAGAATTGAGGAGAACTTTGTATTGAGATTCAAAGAGAGAGAAGAAGCCATCTAGCTAATAACTATGGACCCGAAGGTCTGTGGTAAACTACTCACACATAATCGGAGAGGCTATGGTGTTGATGTAGAAGCCCTCCGTGATTGATTCCCCCTCCGGTGGAGCGCCAAAAAAGGCCCCAAGATAGGGTCTCACGGGTACAGAAGGTTGCGGCGATGGAAATAGGGTTTCGTGGTGCTCCTGGATCTTTTCAGGGTATATGAGTATATATAGGCGAAGGAAGTAGGTCGGTGGAGCCACGAGGGGGGTGGGTGCACCCTCCTGCCTCGTGGCTTCCTCGCTGCTTCCTTGACATCCACTCCAAGTCTACTGGATTGCGTTTGTACCAAAAATGATCCTCGCGAAGGTTTCATTCCGTTTGATATTCATTTTCTGCGAAACACTGAAATAGGCAAAAAAAACAGCAATTTGCACTGGGCCTTCGGTTAATAGGTTAGTCCCAAAAAATAATATAAAAGTGCATAGTAAATCCCATTAAACATCCAAAACAGATAATATAATAGCATGGAACAATAAAAAATTACAGATACGTTGGAGACGTATCAGTTGGCCGTGGAGAGATCGTACTCCATGGTTGCTACGGGTTGGGCTTCATGGGGTCGGGGAAGACGAGGCAGCTCTCTTGCAGCTACATAGAAGCGTGCTTGATGGAGGTTGATACGTCTCAAAAATATCTATAATTTATAAAGTATTCATGCTATATTTACATCATTTATTTATGATTTTGGCACAATATTTATTTGGACTAACATATTAATCCAGTGCCAAAGGTCAGTTCCTATTATCTATTGTTTGGGGATTTTAGGTGAAAAATTCATGGAGCCAAAGTGAGTTGAAACTTCTCGTGAATTTATTATGGAATAAAAGACCACGAGGGCCGAATAGATGGAGGTCGGGGAGCCACGAGGGCTCCATGCGGCTTGTTCATGCGGCGTCCCCCTAGGTCATGTTGAGGCCCGCATGGGTGCTCTTAAGTCGGTTGGAGCTCTTCTTTCGTTGGAAGAAAGATCCTAAAATATAAGATAAAATTAAAATTTCATCTAGATCCGAGTTACAGATCTTCGACTATAAAAGAAACGCCGCCCAGCCTCAGAAAAGTATCATAAACAGAAGACAAAAAAGATAGATCCAATCTAGGGAGGAGTTTACTCTTTCCCTGGAGGGCCAAGTAAGAATAAGGAGGAGGAGGAGGAGGAGGAGGAGGAGGAGGAGGAGGGGGCTTCCCCTTCTCTTCCGTGGCGCCTAGACGCCGCCGGGGACATCTCCACCATTACCATCACCAACAACTCTCTCTTCTTTCTCATGGTGATGTGTGAGTAGTTCACCCTCCGGGATGAGGTTATGTACTAGTAGGTATGCATTTGATATCTCTCTCGCCCATGTTTTTGAAAATTTGGATCTTGATTGTATCATGAGCTTTATGAATATGGATCATATGATGCTTCCCCCTCTATTATTTGTGGTGAAATGTGTCTCGCTCTTTAAAGTTTACTTATGCTGGATTGAAGATTTTGGATTTGAGATTACATGATCCATGTCTAGTAATTAACTTGCGGATAACTCATGATGCAGAAAATCGCCAGATCCCTCGGCAGGGGTCCTGACGTAGTTAGAAGTCTAGAGCGGAGGTCGCACGGGGTTTTTACCCAGTTCGGGTCTTCGAAGAGTAATACCCTATACCATGCTCTTGTTTGTTATTCATGGTGGAGGGATACCCCATGCGGGGGGTCTACAATAGTGTGTATGAGATGTCTATCGAGAGTTGTTTCTACAGGAGTAGATGGGAATGAGAGTTTCCTAGCCCCTCCTTATATACTCGAGGAGGCTATGGTTTTAAAGTGAGAGGAAAATCTAGGTGTGCCATGGCACTAACTTTGAGATCAAGTTGGTCGCACAGTGTTTGTCTTCTTCTTCTAGCCTCCCCTCGTTGCTGGGCCTCATGGGCCCTCCAGTAGGCCTTCTGTCAGGCAGCCCTAGGTGAGCCACCCCGGTGTATTACAGCGCCAGTAGCGCCCGAGCATGGCGAAGGTCGCGGGTCTTCGGGACTTGCGGCGGGATCCACTATCGGGTGTGCTTTGTCCTTGTGATTCTTTCTTAGGGAACTCGTCTCCGAGACCTTCGTGCCCTGCAGCCCTGTATCAGGACTATTCTGACTGGCCTCCAGGAGTCCTAAGGCCGCCGACCTGGTCCACCGTGCCGATCTAGAGTCTCTTGAAGTGCTGTTTGTGCGGATCCCGCTGATTAAGGGACGTGATGATGATGGTTCCTGAATCTGCATGCCTTACCTTGCAAAATGGGGAATTGTAGAGGACACATGACACGTGTCGCACCGTGAGACCAGACGCTTCGGTTTCAAGCCGGTTATAAGGAGGGGAAAACATGAAAGGTTTTCTACTCCCTTTGTCTTCATCCATTTCCATCTCCCTGCCCTCAGCTCCCAAAAAAAGCGCTGCCACTTCAAAGTCTTCACCGCTTGCTCACGTAATCCATGTCCGCCCCCTCCTTACCACCAAGAAGGCCCGAACCAGGAGCGAGAAGGTTCCTAGGGTTCCCAGGCAGGATCCACCCGTTGCTGGGGTGTGATGAACCACAAGTATAGGGGATCTATTGTAGTCCTTTCGATAAGTAAGAGTGTCGAACCCAACGAGGAGCAAAAGGAAATGATAAGCGGTTTTCAGCAAGGTATTCTCTACAAGTATTGAAATAAGTGGTAACAGATAGTTTTGTGATAAGATAAATTGTAACGAGCAAAAAGTAACAAAAGTAAATAAAGTGCAGCAAGGTGGCCCAATCCTTTTTGTAGCAAAGGACAAGCCTGGACAAACTCTTATATAAGGAAAAGCGCTCCCGAGGACACATGGGAATATCGTCAAGCTAGTTTTCATCACATTCATATATTCGCGTTCGGTACTTTGATAATTTGATATGTGGGTGGACCGGTGCTTGGGTGCTATTCTTACTTGAACAAGCATCCCACTTATGATTAACCTCTATTGCAAGCATCCGCAACTACAACAAAAGTATTAAGGTAAACCTAACCATAGCATGAAACATATGGATCCAAATCAGCCCCTTACGAAGCAATGCATAAACAAGGGTTTAAGCTTCTGTCACTCTAGCAACCCATCATCTACTTATTACTCCCCAATGCCTTCCTCTAGGCCCAAATAATGGTGAAGTGTTATGTAGTCGACGTTCACATAACACCACTAGAGGCTAGACAACATACATCTCATCAAAATATCGAACGAATACCAAATTCACATGACTACTAACAGCAAGACTTCTCCCATGTCCTCAGGAACAAACGTAACTACTCACAAAGCATATTCATGTTCATAATCAGAGGGGTATTAATATGCATAAAGGATCTGAACTATAATCTTCCACCAAATAAACCAACTAGCATCAACTACAAGGAGCAATCAACACTACTAGCAACCTACTAGTACCAATCCCGGACTTGGAGACAATAAGTGGATACAAGAGATGAACTAGGGTTTTGAGAGGAGATGGTGCTGGTGAAGATGTTGATGGAGATTGCCCTCTCCCGATGAGAGGAGCATTGGTGATTACGATGGCGATGATTTCCCCCTCCCGGAGGCAAGTGTCCCCGGCAGAACAGCTCTGCCGGAGCCCTAGATTGGTTCCGCCTCGTGGTGGCGGAGTCTCTTCCCGAAAGGTTGCTTATGACTTTTCCCTTGACGAAAGACCTCATATAACAGAAGATGGCCATCAGAGAGAGCCAGGGGGCCCACGAGGCAGGGGGCGCGCCTGGGGGTAGGCGCGTCCCCCACCCTCGTGGCCAGGTGGGTCCCCCTCTGACGTACTTCTTCCGCTCAATATTTTTTTTTATTTCCAAAAATGACTTTCATGGAGTTTCAGGACTTTTGGAGTTGTGCAGAATAGGTCTCTAATATTTGCTCCTTTTCCAAATTCTGTAATTCCAGGCATTCTCCCTCCTTATGTGAACCTTGTAAAATAAGAGAGAATAGGCATAAGTATTGTGACATAACGTGTAATAACAGCCCATAATGCAATAAATATCGATATAAAAGCATGATGCAAAATGGACGTATCAACTCCCCCAAGCTTAGACCTCGCTTGTCCTCAAGCGGAAGCCGATAACGATAAATATGTCCTCATGTTTAGAGGTAGAGGTGTCGATAAAAATAGAATACGGACATGAAGGCATCATGATTATTCTCATAACAGCAACATATATGGATATTATCATATGATTTCTTATGCTCAAGTAATAATCCATTTACAATGCAAAAGTATGAATCAGAAACTTTACTGAGAACCAACAAACTATAATCTCAGTCACTGAAGCAATTGCAATTTATCATAACATCAGAAAGAGTCTATGTCAGAGCTTTATAGCAAGTCCACATACTCAACTATCATTTAGTCTTTCATAATTGCTAACACTCACGCGATACTTGTGGTTACGGAGTTTTAGCCGGACACAGAGAAAGATAGTGGCTTATAGTTTCACCTCCCAACCTTTTACCTCAAGGGTAATGTCAACAATAATAACTCATGCTCCCCTACATCCAATTAGATATATCTATCAGGATCTTTCCAACACCCTGTGCTTGCCAAAGGATAAAATGTAAAAAAAGGAAAGGTGAAGATCACCATGACTCTTGCATAAGGTAGAGGATAATAGTAACAGATAGGCCCTTCGCAGAGGGAAGCAGAGGTTGCCATGCGCTTTTAAGGTTGGATGCACAAAATCTTAATGCGAAAGAACGTCACTTTACATTGCCCCTTGTGATATTAACCTTTATTATGCAGTCCGTCGCTTTTATTTCTTCCACGTCACAAGATCGTATAAAGCTTATTTTCTCCCACACTAATAAGTCATACATATTTACAGAGCAATTTTTTTTGCTTGCACCGATGACAACTTACTTGAAGGATCTTACTCAATCCATAGGTAGGTATGGTGGACTCTCGTGGCAAAACTGGTTTAAGGGGTTTTGGAAGCACAAGTAGTATCTCTACTTGGTGCTGAGAATTTGGCTAGCATGAGGGGGAAAGGCAAGCTCAACATGTTGGATGATCCATGACAACATACTTTATTTCAGATATAAGAAAACATAACCCATTACGTTGTCTTCCTTGTCCAACATCAACTCTTCAGCATGTCATATTTTAATGAGTGCTCCCAATCATAAAAGATGTCCATGATAATATATTTATATGTGAAACCTCTCTTTCCTTATTACTTCCTATTAATTGCAACAATGACCAAAGCTATGTTTGCCAACTCTCAACAACTTCTAATCATCATGCTCTTTCTATGTGAAGTCATTACTCTCAATAAGATCAATATGAACTCTTTGTTTCTTTTTATTCTTTTCTCTTTTCTTTTATTCACTTAAGATCATAGCAAGATAATCAAGCCCTTGATCAACACTAATCTTTATTATATAGCTCACGGACTCGATTACAAAGAGAGATCATAAAGCAAAAACTCAAAACTAGATCATGCCATAAACTTTATTCTACTAGATCAAGATACTACTAATAGGATCAAACTAAGAAAAATGGTAAAGATAGGAGTGTGATGGTGATACGATACCGGGGCACCTCCCCCAAGCTTGGCAGTTGCCAAGGGGAGTGCCCATACCCATGTGATTATGTCTCCTTCTTTGTTGTTGGTGAAGAAGGTGGAGGTGTTGTTGATGATGCGGGCTTATCTTCCATCTTCCAAGGCATAGGCTCACCATCATAGAAGGATGATCGAGTCTCCGGGATCCTCAAATCTGCAGCCAAAACTCATCCTTTTGAATCTATATTCATACTCATAGTTTTGGTTTTCCAGGTCATAGATTTGGGCTTGAAGGTGCTCGATCTTCTCATGAAGCTTGAAGATGGCCTCCCCGATGTTGTCAGCATCCAGCTTGTGGTTGCTGGTGAACTCCGCGATCATCATGTGGTTGGAGTTGAGTCCACGTTTCACCATCCCTTGGCACTTGAAAACTTGTTGCTCCACTGCTTCGAGCCTCGTCTCCATGCTTCCAGTCCCCTTCGGTCCCTCAGCATCGCGGATGTGCAGCAACCCATCACGCATCTCAATGGTTTGAGGGTGTCACAGCACCTCCGCTAGGTAAGGGTTGATAACCTTCTCGAAGAACTCATCCTTGGGGGCACTTGAAGAAGCCATGATAATCCACATCTGTCAGAAAAACAGCTCGAAACAAGAACAGAAGATAATCGCGTGATACGGGAGTCAAAACCTTCGGGAGGTTATATAATGAATTTTTACTGACCAAAATTCGTATCGTGCAAGAAAATGGAGTCCGGAAGCCACATGAGGTGCCCACGAGGTAGGGGGCGCGCCCAGGGGGTAGGGCGCGCCCTCCACACTCGTGGAGCCCTCGTGTCCTTCCCGGACTGCTACTTATTTTTCTATTTTTCTAAATATTTCAAAACGGAGAAATATTGCCTTAAAAATTGTTTTGGAGTCGGTTTACTCACTGTACCACATACTGCCACCTCTTGAGCACTGCGTTGGATTTCCCCGAAGAGGAGAGGATGATGCAGCAAAGTAGCGTAAGTATTTCCCTCAGTTTTTGAGAACCAAGGTATCAATCCAGTAGGAGGCCACGCACAAGTCCCTCGTACCTGCAGAAAAACAATAGCTCCTCACAACCAACGCGATTAGGGGCTGTCAATCCCTTCACGGTCACTTACGAGAGTGAGATCTGATAGAGATGATAAATAATATTTTTGGTATTTTTGGTATAGAGATGCAAAGTGAAAAGTAAAAGGCAAAGTAAAAACAAAGCAAGTATTAAAGTGATGGAGATTGATATGATGAGAATAGACCCGGGGGCCATTGTCGTGGTTCTAAGTCTGACAGTAGAATAGAGGGTAGGAATGGAGAGGCAAGATCCTAGCTATGGAGTAGTTGTATACGCAAGATGTTTACGAGTTCAGGCCCTTCTCGGAGGAAGTAACAACCCTACGCCTCGGAGCCCGGAGGCGGTCGACTGTATTATATGCGTATGAGTTACAGGGGTGCGAACCCTTTACACTGAGGAGAGGGGTGGCTTATATAGAGTTTGCCAGACCCCTCCAGCCCTCAGTTATGCAGGGACTAAAGTACATTAAGATCGGGGGTTACTGGTAACGCCACACATAAAGTGCTATGATGACCATAAAAGCTACTTAATGACCGACCGTTTGTGTGCAGACTGACTTTAGATCTCCGGGCGGTCGAGTGGTTGGCTTCATGGTCGAGTGTCTTCAAGTCCGTCGAGTGGAACCCTTCCAGGTCGACTGAAAGGTGGTTTCTTCTATAGATGTCCTTGGGGTGGGTACCTTGGACAGGTCCATGACCCTACCCTAGGTACATGACTTCATCATTAGCCCCCGAATGGATCGAGGTTTGAGTGGGGAAGAAGTTGAACATACTTCCGACCCATTCTTATGCTGCGAGTGTCTCTTGTTTTGGATCAATGGACTTAGGTGACGGCATCAACTTCTTTTTCAGTCGCCTTGATCCATTCTTTGTACCCGTTGAGTGTGTTTTCCGTACTTGGAGAACTCCGAATGACAAGACAGAGGAAATCTTCTGTCTGACGATTTGCTCTGCGGCGTGCGGATTTAGCTGGATTCGAATTTCGGGAAGCGAGCGGGGCGGAGGAAGCCGTAGTAATCGTATGGGATAAGGCAGGGACGCCTCGATCTCCGTGGCACCTTTTTCGCCACGTATCGCGCGGGCGACTGTTGCGGGATTTGACAGGATCGCCCGGGCCTACTAGTCAGTCACTCGGAAGCAACCTCATATAAGGCCCCGGATGGGGGTTTTTGAATAGTGCGCTCTTATTTTCTCCTCCCTTCCCTAGATTTATCCGCCGCATTCGCTTCCATCTCAGCGCTGCTGCTCCGTGCGCGTTTCGCCGGCGACAATGGTGAAAGAGAAGACGGCGGCTTTGGAGCGGGCGAAGAAGGCGACGGAAAGCGGAAGGGAAGAGCGACCATCAGTAAGGATCTTCGTTAAGGGCCGGTTTGTCAGTAGGCTGGATCCGTATGCTCGATCCGCTTGACGATCCATCAGAAGGATCTCGACGACATGGCCAATGTGGGACGGATCTCCCATGGATCAGCGCGGCTCCCGGGGGAGGAGTCTGAGCCGCAGCCTCAGGAGGGTGAGTGTGTTCTCTTGGCCACCCATGTTGACCGCGGGTTTTCTCTGCCGCCTCACCCTTTCTTTCGGGGATTTCTGAACTTCTTTGGGGCACAACTTCACCACTTTACTCCGAACTCCATCGTGTATCTCACTGCTTTCGTGTCTTTGTGCGAGAATTTCTTGGGTTGTCGGCCTCATTGGGGTCTTTTCAAGGACATTTTCACCTGTCGCTCCCAGACGGTGAAAAAGGCCAATCCGAGTGACGAGAGAACTCAAGTGATTCAGATGTGTGGGGTCTTGGGGTTCAAATGAGAGGAAAAGTTCATTTCCAGCCATGATCTTACCCGAGTCAGTCTGTGGATGGCAGTCGAGTTGGTTCTACTACAAGGACCAGCCGACGCCAGGGCAGTCGACTGGACTCCCTCCTTTTTCCATGGACCGAGTGAGCAAGCCATCCTCTTTGAAGGTGATCCCGGAAGAGAAGGTGCAGGTTAAGGTGCTGGTCGGACGCGTTGTCCAGCTCATCCGAGACGGAGTGACTGGCATGGATCTCTTGGAGGTCTTCCTCCGACGACGCATCCAGCCGCTTCAAGCTCGAGACCATCCGATGTGGTTGTACTCTGGCACTAAGGACACCACTCGGATCCACCCGGAGGAGGTCGAGGATGCCATGCTGGAAAGGTGTCTGGCGAGCATCACAGGAAACAAGGACAACCCTCGAGGAGCCAGGAGGATTCCTCCACTCGACCAGTCATACGAAGTAGACAAGGTCCAATCCTGCATCTTTGACTGTGATCCCGCTTTCTCTATCTTGTTTGATTAAAATCAGTCGACTGACGTTTGCCTTGTTTGTTGTCTTCTAGGCCACTATTGAGATGTACTCGATGCCCAACGGGACGCAAGAACAGGTCGAGGAGGAAGAGGAGAGCGGAGGTGAAAGTCAGGAGGAATGGCAATCTGATGGTGAGGAGGACGAAGATGACGAAAGCTTCGGTGAAGAGGAGGAGGAGGAAGAGGAGGAAGAAGTCGACCCTCCTCGCACGGAAAGGCGAACGAAGCTCGCCCATGACCCCGCGGTCGAGCGTGGTAAGGCTACCGCGTGCTGTCGGGCGGTCCTAAAACGCCCTCGGACTACCTCTCCGGCGCTGACTGAAAAAGCGCCAAAGCAACCTCGTGCGACGCCATCAAAGACGACGAAGGCTCTGCCCAAGATGAGGATGGCTATTCCCACCATTTCTGGGTAACATCAGAACTTGTGTTTTCTTGTTTACATGGACATACTCTTGATCGACTCGTTGACTGATCAACTAATTTCTGAAATCTGCAGCGCTGCACCTCCGAGACCTCAGCCAGGAACGAAGATCAGGAAATGGAAGATGCTGCCACCTCTAACCTTGGTACGATCTATGTAGTTTCGCTTGTGGTCGATTGGACTTCCGTTTTTAACTTTGAATCTTTCCTGTAGTCCCACCTCATGTCATTGATCTCCCTGATGATGACGATGAGGCGCCGCTGAGGCGGAGGAGGACTAAAAAGGCGCCTGCTGGCAAGACTGCTCAGGTTGTATCGATTCGAGATGCTTTGGTTCATGAGGGTGGCAACATCACTTGGACTGTGTCTTTGCTGTGCGGTCACCGAGTGCCCGGCCTTCATCGTCGATCGTTGATCCGCCCTCCTTTTGCCACACACCACGCCCCAGAGGACCAAGTGGTGCCGCTAAGGAAGCTATACGCCAAAGCGGGATCATGATGGAGCAAGTGAAGGTGGTCCAGAAGCCGCCAGCGGCCTATGATGCTAGCTCAGCTCTTGAGCAACATCCAGTTAGTTGGTCACCACTTGTTACGTTAGGATATGCTACCTGAAAACTCTTCTTTCTCAAGATCTTCAGATGTCAGTACACCCACCGGGTGTGTCGATTGAATTTTTGGATTGGTGGGGGCACGCTGAGTGCACCCACTGGGTGTAGTCCCCGAGACTATGGTGGACTGCTGGCAGTCGACTGTAGTCTTTATACTTTGAATTTCTTTGCTAACTTCTTCACTCGGTCTGGTCGGACCATGTTGAATGGAATCTTGGAACCGGTGGGGGCACGCTGAGTGCACCCACTGGGTGTAGTCCCCGAGAATATGGTCGACTGCTGGCAGTAGACTAAAGTCAGAAGAACTCTTTTTTTTAGATCATGATTATACCGTGGCTGACTGCTGACAGTTAGCTATGGTTTAGGATCATAACCTTTTTGTCTCTTGCGGTCGACTGATCGAACCGAGTCGGTAAAACCAGTGGGGGCACGCTGAGTGCACCCACTGGGTGTAGTCCCCGAGACTACTATTGAATATTTTGATTCGGCTGTAGTCTTAGAAACGCTACGATTTTTCTTAGTCACTCGGAAGCAACCTACCTTTGATGTCTATCGATTGACTCTTCGCAGAAATCCTGCGAGCTTGTGGCTCGCTATACTGAATTGGAAAACAAACAGATCCAGCTCAACCTTGAGTTGAAGCTTGCTCAGGAGAACTTGCAGAAGGCGAGAGACGAAGCAAAAGGTATGGCTGGTGAGAACTTGATGACTGTCTTTGTCTTTCTGCCCATTCCTAATTCTGATCTCATTGTCATTTTGCAGATAAAATGGAGGAGGCTCCGAAGAAGAAGGACCATGACCTTGCCGAGGCGTAGAAAACGGCTTTGGACAAAACAAAGCTCGCGGAAGAAAAACTGGCTTCAGTCGGTAAACTTGAAGAAGAGAACGCCAATCTGAAAGCTTCTCTCGACGCGGCCAACAAGGAGGTTAGCAGACTAAAGAATGAAAAGATAGCTCTGAGTGACAAGGCTGGCGAACTGGCGGGGAAGAGGAACAATTTGGAGGCTTATCTGGGAGGGCTCGCCAAGAAGTTATTCCTCATGCTTGAAGGTAATCCCTCCTATCCGACTGACATGTTATCACCGACTCATCATAGAACCATTAGCTTGAACTCGAGTTGTGTTTACAGAATTCTGTCAGAACTTCGAGGAGGAGACTAGTCGAGTGGAGACAAGCCTGGACCCCATTAACTCTCCTGTGAAGGATGAAGCCGCTATGAACGTGCTCCGACTGGAGTCTCGTGTTGCTGGTGTGGTGGACTACCTCGCTCGACTGAAGGTTGCGGTGTCGCGAATCGACTCGACACTCTGGCCAGGCGAGACGCTTCAAAATGACCTCGAGTCTTTAATGACTCGACTGAATGACGTTCCAAGTCGAGTGCAGGAATGGAAAAAGTTTTCTGCCAGGTGTGGTGCCGATGTTGCTCTGTCCCTGGTCTGTGTTCACTTCAAGGAGGCGCGAGAGGAAAAGCTGGCGTCCATCAAAGTTGCCAATACCAAGAAGTACGACTTCCAATCTTTCATGGAGACTTTCATTGCTGCTGCCACCCGGATTGTCGATGAATCGACTGACCAGTTTGTCGTGCCTTCCAGTCCTCCACCTGAGGAGTAAAAAACTCTATGCTCCATCTTAAATTTGCCTCAGAATGCCGAGTGGTTTTGTAACCGATAAACTTTAACAGGTTTGACGCCTGAGCACTTCTGAATCCGTAGGATGTTATTTGAACTTGGCTTATCATCGAACATGCTTTCATTTGCCTTCGAGCGAACTTTGTTCTTCACTCGGAATATACTTCAGTGCTTGAGATGCAGCTCTGAGGTGAAAAATCCAGTCGATCTACACTTCATCGTTCTTGCATGTAGGGATGGAGCACAGATTGCAGTCGACCTGGGTCCTTGCGGATCGGGATGGAGTGCTCGTTGTACTTGTGGCGCAGCTTTGAAGGAGAAGGTAGCAGTCGACCTGTACCTTGTCATCCTTGCGGATCAGAATGGAGCGCACGTTGTACTTGTGGCGTAGTTCCGAAGGAGAAGGTAACAGTCGACCTGCACCTCGTCGTCCTTGCGGATTGGAACAGAGCGCATGTTGTACTTGTGGCGCAGCTCCGAAGGAGAGGGTGGCAGTCGACCTGCCCCTTGTCGTCCTTACGGATCGGAATGGACGGCACGTTGTACTTGTGGCGCAACTCCGAAGGAGAAGGTAGCAGTCGACCTACACCTCGCCGTCCTTGTGGATCGGAATGGATTTCATACTTAGGCGAGTACTCGGACTGCAGCTAAGCCTCCGAGTGGGAGGGTTGCTCTCCACTCGATAGGGTTTTTAAATACTTAGGCGAGTACTGGACTGCAGCTAAGCCTCCGAGTGGGAGGTTTTCTCTCCACTCGGCATGATTTTTATATACTTAGGCGAGTACTGGACTGCAGCTAAGCCTCCAAGTGGGAGTGTTGCTCTCCACTCGGTAGGATTTTCGGATACTTAGGCGAGTACTGGACTGCAGCTAAGCCCCCGAGTGGGAGGTTTGCTCTCCACTCGGTAGGATTTTTCAAACTTAGGCGAGTAATGGACTGCAGCTAAGCCCCCGAGTGGGAGGTTTGCTCTCCACTCGGTAGGATTTTTCAAACTTAGGCGAGTACTGGACTGCAGCTAAGCCCCCGAGTGGGAGGTTTGCTCTCCACTCGGTAGGATTTTTGTGGCGTAGCTCTGAAGGAGAAGGCAGCAGTCGACCTGCACCTCATCGTCCTTGCAAAGCGCACATTGTATTAAATACTTAGGCGAGTACTGGACTGCGGCTAAGCCTCCGAGCGGGAGGCTGGCTCACCACTCGGTAGGATTTTAAACACTTAGGCGAGTACTTGGACTGCAGCTAAGCCCCCGAGTGGGAGGCTGGCTCACCACTTGGTAGGATTTGAAACACTTAGGCGAGTACTTGGACTGCAGCTAAGCCCCCGAGTGGGAGGCTGGCTCACCACTCGGTAGGATTTTAAACACTTAGGCGAGTACTTGGACTGCAGCTAAGCCTCCCGAGTGAGAGGCTGGCTCACCACTCGGTAGGATTTTAAACACTTAGGCGAGTACTTGGACTGCAGCTAAGCCCCCGAGTGGGAGGCTGGCTCACCACTCGGTAGGATTTTCAAGTACTTAGGTGAAACGGATTCGCAGCTAAGCCCCCGAGTGGGAGGCTGGCTCACCACTCGATAGGGATTTTTTTTACAAACTTAGGCGAAACGGATTCGCAGCTAAGCCACCCACTGGGGGGGGGGGTTTCTCATGTAAAAAAAAGTAATAACAATCACTGTGAAAATTATAGCATTGTTGACTTCGATAAACAAACTATAGAGGTACTTCTATTACATCTCATCCGAGTATAAAAGGGGCGGAGCAGCTCCGCATTCCAAGCTCGAGGCTCATCAATCTGGCGATCGACGTTGTAAAGATGGTATGCTCCATTGTGGAGAACTCTGGTGACGATGAAGGGACCTTCCCAAGTGGGAGCGAGCTTGTGTGGTTTATGTTGATCCACTCGGAGGACCAAGTCTCCTTCTTGGAAGGCTCGACTCTTCACATTTCTAGCATGGAATCGACGCAAGTCTTGCTGATAGATAGTCGAACGGATCAGGGCCATCTCTCTCTCCTCTTCTAAGAGGTCGACTGCATCTTGCCGGGCTTGTTCCGGTTCATCTTCAGAGTAGAGTTCGACTCGAGGTGCATTGTGAAGCAGGTCACTCGGCAGAACTGCTTCAGCTCCATAGACCAGAAAAAATGGAGTTCTCGATCGACCGATTAGGAGTGGTCCTCAATCCCCAAAGAAGCGATGGAAGTTCGTCGACCCACGCTCTGCTTTGCATGCTTGAGATCACGCATCAGCCGGGGTTTCAGTCCTTTGAGAATTAGACCGTTTGCTCGTTCTGCTTGTCCATTCGACTGGGGGTGATCAACTGAAGCGTAGTTGACTCGCGTGCCTTGAGAGGCGCAAAAGGCTTTGAATTTGTCAGAATTGAAGTTTGACCCATTGTCAGTGATGATGCTATGCGGAACTCCATATCTGAATATCAACTCTCTGATGAAACCGATAGCGATTGCACGCCGAGATTCTTGATAGGCTTAGCTTCGATCCACTTAGTAAACTTGTCGACTGCCACTAGCAAGTGAGTGAAGCCGCTCCTGCCAGTTCTCAGTGGTCCAATCATATCCAATCCCCAAACAACGAAGGGCCAGACGAGTGGAATGGTCTTCAAGGCTGATGCGGGTTTGTGTGACATATTGGAATAGAACTGACATCCTTCACACTTGTCGACTATTTCCTTCGCCATTTCATTTGCTCTTGGCGGTAAAATCCCGCTTTCGGTATGCTTTAGCCACAATGGTCCGAGAGGACGATGATGACCACAGGTCCCCGAGTGGATATCATCAAGAATTATCGACCTTCTTACGGTGTTATACATTTCGGCGACTCGATCGCGCTTTCCCTGTACAACTGTCCCTTGATCACAGTAAAGGCCTTGGATCGGCGGACGATCTGTCGAGCCTCTTCTTCGTTCTCCGGGAGCTCTTTCCTTAGGATATACGCGATGTATGGCATTGTCCAGTCAGGAGTGATGACCAAAACTTCCATGATTAGGTCGACCACAGCTGGGACCTCAACTTCAGTCGGATCAGTGACACTTTTTGGCTGTGGGGATTCTTCGGTGAAAGGATCCTCTTGAACTGACGGTGTGTGGATGTGCTCCAAAAACACATTACTGGGAATGGCTTCTCTCTTGGACCCTATTTTTGCCAAATCATCAGCAGCTTGATTTTTCAGTCGGGCTATATGATGAAGCTCTAACCCCTCAAATTTCTTCTCTAGCTTTCCCACTGCATTGCAGTAACCAGTCATGGCTGGGCTTCTGACGTCCCACTCCTTCATCACTTGATTAACCACCAGATCTGAGTCGCCATAGACCATGAGGTGACGGACGCCGAGTGAAATGGCCATATGCAACCCATACAAAAGTGCTTCATATTCTGCTTCATTGTTGGAGGAATCAAAGTGGATCTGGAGCACATATCTGAGCTTATCTCCTCGGGAAACCAACACTACCCCAAAGACCGGAACCATTCAACATCTTGGAACCATCAAAGAACATGGTCCAAAGGTTCGAGTGAACTTGAGCTCGGTAGTTGCTGTTCAATCCAAATGGCGATGAAATCTGCTATCGCTTGGGACTTGATGGCTTTCTTTGCCTCAAACTTGATATCAAGGGAAGGAGTTCAATCGCCCATTTCACCACTCGACCAGTTGCATCTCTGTATGCAGAATCTCTCGACAATGGGGCGTCACCGACGATCGTGATGGAAATGGTCGAGAAGTAATGAGCAACCTTCTTCGTGGTCATATAAATCCCATAAACAAGTTTACTGATAATGAGGGTATCTTTGCTTTGATGGGGTCAATACTTCAGAAAGATAGTATACTGGGCGCTGAACTTTGAAGGCTTTTCCTTCTTCTTCCCGCTCGACCGTAAGTACTGTACTGACGACTTGTCCTGTGGCTGCAATGTAAAGCAGCAAAGGCTCTTTGCTGATTGGGGAAGCAAGCACCGGCTGGGTGGAGAGCAGAGCTTTTAGCTCTGCAAACGCTGCATCAGCTTCAGGAGTCCACTCGAACTTGTCTGACTTCTTCATCGATCGGTAAAGAGGCAATGCCTTTTCACCGAGACGAGATGAATCGACTTAAAGCAGCCAAGCATCCAAAGAAGCTTCGGACATCGTGCACACGCATTGTATGCGTTTCATTGGAGTATAGTACCAACTTTTTACGGGTTGGCGTCGATTCCTTGTTCGTAAACGAAAACCGAGTAACTTTCCGCCAGGAACTCCGAATGTGCACTTTGATGGATTAAGCTTGATATCATACCTCCTGAGATTGGCAAATGTTTCAGCAAGGTCAGTCAACAGGTCGGAACCTTTCCGTGATTTGACCACAATATCATCCATGTATGCTTCCACATTCCGACTGATTTGAGTGAGCAAACACTTCTAAATCATCCTCATGAACGTGGCTCCGGCATTCTTGAGGCCGAATGGCATGGTGACATAACAGAAGCACCCGAATGGAGTGATGAAAGCTGTTTTGATCTCGTCGGGTCCATACAGACGGATCTGATGGTAACCGGAATATGCGACTAAAAAAGACAATCGCTCACATCCCGCAGTCGAGTCGACTATTTCGTCGGTGCGGGGGAGAGGAAAATGATCTTTCGGGCAGGCCCGATTGATATATTTGAAGTCGATGCACATGCGAAGTGACTTGTCCTTCTTGGGGACCATGACAACATTGGCGAGCCACTCGGAGTGGTAAATCTCTCGGATAAACTCTGCTGCTAAGAGCCGAGCCACCTGCTCGCCAATGGCCTTTCTCTTCTGGACGGCGGACCGTCGAAGATGTTCTTTGACAGGTTTAACTTTTGGGTCGACTCATAGACGATGCTCAGCCAGCCCCCTGGGAACACCCGACATGTCAGGAGGCTTCCATGCGAAGATTTCCCAGTTCTCACGGAGGAACTGGATGAGCGCTTCTTCCTATTTGGAGTCGAGTGTTGTTGAGAGATGGGTCGGAGCAGCATTGGGGTCGGTCGGGTGAATGTGAATCGGTTTCGTCTCACCGGACGACTGAAATGCTGATTCCGTGGCGGGCTTCTTGGCTCGCAACAAATCACTCGGGTCTGCAGTTTTCTGGTATTCTTGCAGCTCTACCACTGCCATCTGAGCATCAGCGATCTTAGAGCCTTCGAAAACACTCTTCGCTTTCTTCCGATTGCCGCGATGGCGGTGATCACACCTTTGGGACCCGGCATCTTCAGTTTGAGGTATACATAACATGGTCGAGCCATGAACGCGTGCATACGCCCGGCCTTCCCGTAATAGCGTGATAAGCACTCGGAAATCCACGACCTCAAAGGTCAACTTTTCTTTCTGAAAATTCTTGGAATCACCAAAACCACATCGAGAGCAATTTGGCCGAGTGACTCAGCCTTCTTTCTAGGAATGACTCCATGGAAGCTCATGTTGTCGGTGCCGAGTCCGGACATCGGAATGCCCATCCCTTTCAACGTCTCTGCATACAGTATGTTCAGGCCACTGCCACCATCCATCAAAACTTTAGTTAGTCGAGTGCCTTCGACGACTGGTTCGACCACCAAAGCTTGCCTCCCAGGGGTGGTTATGTGCGTCGGGTGATCAGACTGGTCGAACGTGATGGCGGTCTAAGACCATTTCAAATAATTGGGTGTCGCCGGAGCGACCATATTCACTTCTCGGTTGATAACTTTCAATTGACTTTTGCTTTCAACGTCAGCAAAAATCATCAGGGTGGAATTGACCTGGGGGTATCCACCATCACTATCTTCCTTGTCCTCAACTTTGTCCGACTCCTTTTCCTTATCCTTGGGCTGCTTCCCCTGGAACTGTTGAATCAAGAGCCGACACTGTCGAGTGGTATGCTTTGGGTAAATGAGTTTAAACTCTTCATCTTTCTTCGTGTGAATGTGACATGGCAAGTCCAATACATCATTTCCATCTTGGTCTTTCACCTTTTGGGGTTCCAAGGCCCTTGGGTTTCCCCTTGAACTTTCCTGGAGTCACGGCCAAGGCTTCTCCGGGAGCAGCTGGCTCGGTTTTCCGCTTCGCTTCGATCGGAGTTCCCTCCCCCGTCTTCATTAGCGGCTGACTTGTACTTTCCACTCCGGAGCCGATCCTCTTCTTCACCATTGGCATACTTGGTGGCAATATCCATCATTCGACTCAGGGTCATGTCTCCGGTCCGACCGAATTTCAAACTTAGCTCTCTGTTCTTAACGCCTTCCTTGAAAGCACAGACTGTTTGGTGATCAGATACATTTTCTACCGTGTGATGTAAAGTGATCCACCTCTGGATGTAATCCCTTAGAGTCTCATTCGACTTTTGCACACAAGATTGCAGCTCTCTCAACCCTGCTGGTCGCTTGCAAGTTCCTTTGAATGTTCTGACAAACACTCGGGCGAGATCTTCCCAAGTGTAAATGCTGCTGGTGCCAACTGATTCAGCCATGCTCTGGCCGAGCCCTCCAACATAAGAGGTAGGTGTTTCATGGCCACCTCATCATTGCCGCCGCCAATCTGAACAGCCACTCGGTAGTCCTCAAGCCAAGTATCAGCTTGGACTCACCGATGGAACTTATCGACTCGATCCGCCAACTTTGAAGTTGGGAGGAATCACTGCGGCCCGATGGCTCGCTTAAAACACTCTGGTCCTGAGACGTGAACTCTGCTGCTGGTGGGCACATGTCTGTCATGGCCTTCTCGGTGAGCTCTGTTCCTGTCGACCAAACCTTGAACGATAATGGATCTCGCATAAAAGCCTGGTTCTCTGGGGTCGACTGGAATCCTTCGCCCAACACTGTGCTAGCATCTGTCATCCTGCTGTCGAGGAGCGTATGATCCACTCCTTGGAGGAGGGGTGGGCACTCAACGTCGATCATTGCGATCGAATCGGTGCTCATATTGCTCACGGCTCTTGTACTGATCATCACGCCGGCCCCCACGTTCCTCACGCCTCGGGGGCGATCTCGGACTATGGGCCGACTGGACTAAATTCGCAGCGACGGATCTGCTGTGAATCCTATTCCGTGACTGCGATATGGCTGAATTTTGATCTCCTGCTGCCCGGAGTAAATCTCTGATCTGTAGCAAACCTCTACCCGCCTCTGACTAGGAAGGCTGAATCGATTCTGCTATACGGGCTACAGTTGCTAGATTCTGAATCGGAGTTTGATATACCTGAGTCGGTTGTGGAAAGAGTTGACGTCGACTGGAGTCTGGAACCCGTTGCCGCTGCGTTTGTCGAGTACTCATTTGGAGGTTCTCGGTCGAGTGCGCCAGCCAGTTAATGGCCTTGGCGTCCTCTAAGGCACGAGCCTCGGGGGTTTCACCAATGATAGGAGTGTGTAACGCATGCATGTTCCTGCGGCAAAGTTCTTCCCTCTGCAGTGAAGTGAGGGGCTCGGGTTGTGTGACGCCCGGGTAATTAAGCTACAGTAATCCCCTCCTAATGTTGCCATGTCATCGCAGTTAATTTTCTAAACCTCACTTTGATCCAAACCCGATTCAAATTCAAAGTTAAAATAAAGTCAAATTATTATTTCTTCAATCGGTAAAACAAAAATGTTCGGTCGGTTGCGAATATTCACTAGGTAAATAACATGAAGGATCTAACATTAAATGGATTTTAAATCTCCTCGGAAATAATTAAAGTGGTCATACAACACCTTTTATGCCTTTTAAAATGTGAACTTATTTTCAAACAATTCCAAATAACCCACCAAACCTTTCTTGACAATGCCCAAAATATCAGTAGGTAATTATGTGAGGAGTTTCAACTTTAACTAAAATCGTTTAGTACCTACACTAAGTACATAACAGTAGCTAAATAAATAAAACAGGAAAAAGGAAAATAGAAACCAAATAAATGAAAGGCAAAGCCCCCCTCCCCATGGGCCATTCGGCCCAACTGGGCATCCAGGCCACCAGGAGGCCCACCCCATTCCCCCTTATCTCCCCGAGCGACTGAACCCTAGCCCGGTCCACTCCCACTGCTCCCGCACGAACCCCACTCCCCCCACGATCCCCTTCTCCTCCCCCCACCGATCTGGATCGGGATCGGCCCCGATCCCGTAGACCCCGACGCCCGGCGCCTGCCCGTCGCCGTCCACCGCCGCCTGGAGCTCCGCGAGCCTCACCGGAGCCACCCCGTCGCCCCCTTGCCGTCACCATCGCCTGGAGGACCACCTCGCCGGTGCCGCCTCGCCAGCCCCCGCCCACGTGCTTCGCCGCCCCGTCGTCGCCGGTGCTCCCCGTCGCCCGCCTCTTCGTCCACCTCCCCGCTGGACTACATCGCCCCTCGCCGCTGCCCGAAGGCCTCCCCATCGCCGGACCACCCGCCGTTGCTGCTCATCGCCGCAGCCCGGAGCTCCTCCGCCTCGTCCGTCGCCCCGTCCTCGACTCCCCCCTCGACGGCTCCACCGAGCCCATTGCCTTCCCCCTGCAGCCTCCCGTGAGGAACCCTCCTATCCTCCTTCCCTACTCCCTGCGGCCACCGTCCGCCACTCACGTCAAGGCTAAGGCCGACGCGTGCACCACGGCGCCCAAGGCCTCCCGCTCGTTACCGAGGTTCAGGCCCGCGCTGTTTCGCCTCAAGGCTGTCGCCCATGGCCGGCCGCCCGGACGCCCTACACAACCCCCGCGACAGCCTCACAGCTGCGGCTCCTCGCAGCGCATACCATCGCCGCCTGCCATTGGGCGCCAGCCACGCCCTCATATCGCCGCCTCCTACGAGGCCGCACCCGGCCGGGCCGCACTCGCCGCTTGGCGCCGGCGCCAGGCCGAGGCCGCCTGCTTCCTCTCCGTCGACTGGCGGGTGCTCAAGAATCAGCGCCAGCGCCCGCACCAAGATGCCCGTTAGGCCCCGTGTTTATGACCGGTGGGGCCCTGCAACATTTTTTAAGAAAAGAAAAATAAATAATAATAAATAAAAATAATAATTAATTAACTTAATTAACCAGTGTTAGTTAATCTAATTAGCTAACTAAACTAACTAAAACTATTAATTAGGATAACAGTCAATGACTAAAGGACCCCACGCTTCAGTTGACCTAGTCAACGGTCAATGTTGACCGCTGACATCATGCTGATTCTGTAAACGTATTTTTGATTTAATTTAATTCTGTTAATGAAACAAACGATTTAAATCTTTTAAAATTTAATATGAAATAAACCGTAGCTCAGATGAAAATACTTTCTACATGAAAGTTGCTCAGAACGACGAGACGATTCCAGATACGCAATCCGTTCGTCCGCCACACCCCCCTAACCTATCGAACTCACAACTTTCCTCCTCCAAATTTCCTCTCCGCCTCAAAACGCGAACCCCGGGATATTTTCGGATGCTTCCCCTCACGGTATCACTTCATACCGCGTTAGGGCACCCCTAGCACTGCTATTTGTCTTGTCATGCATCGTTATGCATCTGTTTGCATTGTATTCATTGTTTCTTCCCCCTCTTCTTCCGCTAGACACCGAGACCGACGCCGCTGCTACCCAGTACGACTACGGTGTTGACGACCCCTCTCTCTTGCCAGAGCAACCAGGCAAGCCCCCCTTTGATCACCAGATATCGCCTACTCTTCTCTATACTGCTTGCACTAGAGTAGTGTAGCATGTTATTGCTTTCGATTAATGCTATCTGCTGCATAGCCTTTATCCTTGCTACTCTGTTGTTACCTTTATCGCTATCCTACCGCTTAGTATAGGATGCTAGTGTTCCATCGGTGGCCCTACATTCTTGTCCGTCTACCATGCTATACTCTTCGGGCTGTGATCACTTCGGGAGGTGATCACGGGCATATACTATATACTTTACACTATTACATTACCTGTGATACTGTTCGGAGATGGGGGCTGAAAGGACAAGTGGCTCCATCCCGGTAGTGGTGGGCCTGGGTTCTCGACGGCCCCCGACTGTTACTTTGTGGCGAAGCGACAGGGCAGGTTGAGACCACCTAGGAGAGAGGTGGGCCTGGCCCTGGTCGGCGTTCGCGGATACTTAACACGCTTAATGAGATCTTGGTATTTGATCTGAGTCCGCCATTTGGTCTATACGCACTAACCATCTACGCTGGAGTAGTTATGGGTATCCCGACGTCGTGGTATCAGCCAAGCACTTCGGACGCCCGACCGAGTGGCGGCGCACCGGATTGGACTGAACGCCTGTAGGCTAGGTCTGCCTTCGGCCACAGACGCAACGCGTGTGTGCTAAGGCGATGGGCCTGCACTTCGCGGCGCTTAGGTTTAGACCGGCGTGCTGACCTCTCTGTTGAGCCTAGGTGGGGCTGCGACGTGTTGATCTTCCGCGGCCGGGCATGACCCAGAAAAGTGTGTCCGGCCAAATGGGATCAAGCGTGTTGGGTTATGTGGTGCACCCCTGCAGGGAAGTTAATCTATTCAAATAGCCGTGATCTTCGTAGCAGGGGCGACTTGGAGTTGTACCTTGACCTTATGACAACTAGAACCGGATACTTAATAAAACACACCCTTCCAAGTGCGGATACAACCCGGTGGTCGCTCTCTCTCGTGGTTACGAGGAGGGGATCGCGGGTAGGATTATTGCTATGTGATGCTACTTGGAGGACTTACATCTACTCTCTTCTACATGTTGCAAGACGGAGGCTGCCGGAAGCGTAGTCTTGACGGGATTAGCTACCCCTCTTATTACGGCATTCTGCAGTTCGGTCCATCGATATGGCCCTTTACACATATATCCATGCATATGTAGTGTAGCTCCTTGCTTGCAGTACTTTGGATGAGTACTCGCGGTTGCCTTGTTCCCCTTTTTCCCCTTTCTTTACCCGATTGCTGCAACAGACGATGGAGCCAGAGCTGTGACGCCACCGTCGATGACGACTACTACCCCGGAGGTGCCTACTACTACGTGCAGCCCACGATTTACGACTGGAGTAGTTTAGGAGGATCCTGTGCAGGAGGCATGCGCCTCTTTCGATATGTATCCTGGTTTGTGTTAGCCATCCGATGGCAACTTGTTTAACTTATGTACGTACTCAGATATTTTTGCTTCACGACTCGCCTATGATCGAAAGCACTTGTATTCGAGCCCTCGAGGCCCCTGGCTTGTATTATGATGCTTGTATGACTTAATTATGTTTTAGAGTTGTGTTGTGATATCTTCCCGTGACTCCCTGATCTTGATCGTACACATTTTCGTGCATGATTAGTGTACAATTGAATCGGGGGCGTCACAAGTTGGTATCAGAGCCGACTGCCTGTAGGAATCCCCCTTTCCAACTCCTTGGCCGAAGTCGAGTCTAGACGTTGCAAAAACTTTTACTAACATGGCTGTGCGGCCCATGGGCCCACGGCGCCATTGGGTGGTATGAGGATCTTTTACTCCTCGACCTTTACTCTGGACTCGATCTCTCCTCTATTCGGTTAAATGAATTTTACTAAATCTAACATTAGGATCTCGTTATCACTTTCAACCGGAGAGCCCCTTATTACTGATGATCGTCTGCTGCACTAGAAGAACCGGAAGATGCTCTCCACTGTTAACTCGAGAACTTGTGTTCATCGCGTTTGCAATTCCCCTTCCACCGTAAACCCTTATGGATAACTACTTGCAGTTGTTATTCTTACCTTCATCCCCAGTTGGTCTTGTTATTACAAGATACCCTGAAAAACTCGTCGTTGTTTTGATAATCCTTTGAGCTTACTGCCTTGCTGTTCTTTGTCACCTGAATACCCCTACGGTTAATTCTCGCACTTATCGAGTATCCGCTCATCCCCCGTTGTTCATGTGTTTCACAATGGTCTTCGAAATACTATTCAATCCTCCAAAAATCCTTAGTAGCTTATTGCTCTGCAATACTTGTCTGCTTACATTTTGGATGCTCCCATATCACTAGCAATATTCATTAGTATCTTTTGACACCGTCATTTTGATCCTATTGATCACATGTGTGCGAACGCACACAATCATCTATCAACCCTTCTAAATTATCTTTCCTGCTTCAGACGTCATTTTGAACATGAGTTGGTTCTCGACCAAACTATTTGTCGTCAATTGTGCCTCCGGTCTATACAACTTATTCATCCTTGATCGTAGCGTGCTTCGATCCTTTGTTTTGGAAATCATAATTCCTTGGTTAATCTAAGCATCGAATTATTCCGATGTTCTATAATATGATGCTCGTGCATTCTTTCTTCCTCACGATGGAGTACCGATACTCACATCAGCTCCGTTGTGGATCACCCGATCCATTTTTGGATTGTTATCCGATAGTGTCCTTCATATTCAATCACCTTGTGAGTTCTTCCCCTGATACATAGTGCCTCCGGTAAATTGTATCATCTGCTTGGCCAACCATGCTCTGCTTTCGAGCTGGTGGTATTTACTATTGAAGCTTGTGGTATATGTTTCCACGATACCCTGACGGGTTGAACCTATGCCTTCCTTTATATGTGTGAACTCGGAAGTTTTCATGAGTCATACTCATCTAGTATTTCACCAGGTAAAACTTTCAACACTAATGCCTTTATCAAAGCGAGAAGTGAATGGAAGGTTATACATTGAAGAAGTGGGAGTCGAGCTTGAACTTTGTGTTCATGCCCATGGACACGATGTAGATCCTATCATGGAAGCTTCTTGTAATAATAACTTTTTCCTTGTTATAGTATCATCTAGTATCTGTGAATTGATCTTTTGCAATCGTGGTTCCGCCATGTTCTCCTTTTTAAATACCATTTCTTGGACAAGTTGAAGTACTTGTCTTCTGCAGATCATTGCACCTGTCCAACCTTTACTTTGCTCTACCGTTGAGTATTAAACTCTGGTATCTCAAGAATATCATGGGACTGCATAACTTATTATGGGTTCTTCATCAACTATTATTTCTCACTGATTCCAGTTCTCTCGGGTTCTGGGTTGTCGTCAATCGAGAACAACGATTCCACATTTTGGTTCGATAACCCTAAGTAATTTTCGTTGCTTACGAGTTTATTAATCCTTTAAGTCTTTCCTAGCCTGATCGGCTAAATTTTGACCGTGCTACCTGGTCCTCCTTTTCGGAGCACAATTTTCGATGATGAGCTAAACTTACGTTGATCTTCCTCGTCATATCAGTTCGCCTTGAACAACAAGCTTGATTTCAAGTTTGTGTCCTACCCATGGTTCCAATAACCTTCCGCTTCATTATTCCTTTGACTTGATGTCGTCACTGATTGATTACATCTTCATGAAATCTCTCGACAAATGTGTCGTGATCATCATCAACCTTATGAGCTCTTCCAGGATATCAATTGAGTTCATGATGAGAAATACCATCCTTGCCCCGATGATTTGTGTTACCTTTGACCACTTATTTGCCTTCCGCTCAACACAAACTTGTTCGTGTTTTGAGTTATACCTTGAGATCCCTACTATCCAAAGCATTTGTTCTTCCTTACCTTGGAGTATTACCATCTTTTAATATCAAGGATGTGGTGAGGATTGCTCCACCTCTTAAGAAATTCTTGGTATAGTGATACTTCTCACCATCACCATTCTTTCTTGGTCCTCGGTTGATTCCAACCGGGGTACCAACAAGTGAACTATGCTGTTTGGATTCTGCCCTTCTAGCAACCCTATTGCTTTGAAGTTAATGGTCGGCCATTCATTCTTGGACTATTGATTATTGAATCACCATTCTGACATTGGTCGTGCAGCCGAACCCATATTTCTAGCACCTTTCAACCAATGTTTAATTGTGTATGTTGTCCTCGAGCATGCTTCATTATATCATTTGATCTGACAAATGCTATCTCCTTATCCACATAATTGAGGATATGCATCTTTTTGGATATTTATCACTGAGTCCGTCAGCCACTTCCTCATCCTCTCCTTGGTTTAATGATGAACTCTGGTTTCGGAACTTGCTTCCATAGTTCATTTCCTGAGAATCTTGAAATGTCTTTTCGTCTATTTGTGTTGCACCTTTTCTTCTCGGACATCCTGAGTCTGAGGTATCATGACACCAATCGGATCTGAATCTCGGTCAGATATGATGGTTGGGACAACTTTCCAAGAGTTATGATGTTGGTCCTTTGATGACCCGGTAACATGATGTCATGCCTAGCACCCCCCCCCCCTAGGTGGAGGACGTATCGTTATAATTTCTTTTGCAAGGATAACCACTCCTCCTGGAGGAAATTGTAAGGCCTATTTTATAAGCTGTTCCTGATGGATCCATTGAGTATCTAAAGTCCGACCTTTGTTTGAATACCATGTCAATGCTATCTCAAAAGCTTGTCTGTGGAACTCTGATTTTCAACAAGAACATTTGAAGCCCAATGCTAAATGTTTCTTGCTCAATTATCCGAACACCATTGTATGGATAATGACATGGAATTTCTCTTCCCTTTCCTAAAGGGGTTTTCTACGTTATATCCCGTCATGAATATCATGCTTTGCTTGCCCTTGGGAAGGATATACCCCTGATATATGTGTTTAAACACATTTTCCTTTCCATTGTTCTGATTAATTTGATAATCATATTATCCTTTCCATTGTTTGGTTTAACCTTTCTTGAGGTTTATATGATCTAAGAAGTAATATTTTCCTGCTTACGAAAACACCTCGGTGTACAATCGTGTCAGTAAGACCCCGTTGAAATTGTTGATGACATTCCGGTAACCACCAATGAACGAGAACTTTGCCTACTGGTCCGCCTCGTTCAACGAGCAGGAAAATGGTTCTCTTCGTCCCTCGTCCTTGGTACTGATGTTGTTGCCAACATAACTGATAGGCTATCCTCTGACATACCTTGCTTGCATGATCACGCAAGACGTCTCCGCCCTTCCTACTTTTAACCCACATGGTGGGCCCATAACCCACAGTTCCACAGGATCGAAACCTGACTCACCTGTACAAACTTGTTTCTAATGGTTATTCCCCATGCTGGGCTTTATATTTAATTCACGGGCCACCTTCCGAGTTCTCTATTCTGGTATCAGACGCTATACTTACTCTCGCTACTCTGAACCCCTTTCTCACTCTGGTTCAGACTTCGAGCCACTATCTATCTGCTTGGAACCTCTTATTGTACCTTCAAACCTCACTCTCGATTTGTTTTATTTGTTCAACTCGAGAGGTACTCTTATACTCATTCATGGGTTAATCCCAGATTATTACCCTTATAGCATTCTGTCGTTGCCGATCGGCCCTATTACCTATTCGTAAGTACGATGAAGATCTCGAAGAAAGGATGTCGACTTCATCATGATGACCGGAAGCAAAGGAATGAAGACATCAACGTATTGGACCGTTCTCTTCGAGAAGAGCAAGCCAGAATGAGAAGACCCGCTAGACTCGTTACCAAACCTTCCCCCCTTTCACTACCTCTTAAATCTCGGGACGAGATTTCTTGTAGTGGAGGAGAATTGTGACGCCCGGGTAATTAAGCTACAGTAATCCCTCCTAATGTTGCCATGTCATCGCATGATTAATTTGCTAAACCTCACTTTGATCCAAACCCGATTCAAATTCAAAGTTAAAATAAAGTCAAATTATTATTTCTTCAACCGGTAAAACAAAAATGTTCGGTCGGTTGCGAATATTCACTAGGTAAATAACATGAAGGATCTAACATTAAATGGATTTTTAAATCTCCCCTGGAAATAATTAAAGTGGTCATACAACACCTTTTATGCCTTTTAAAATGTGAACTTATTTTCAAACAATTCCAAATAACCCACCAAACCTTTGGACAATGCCCAAAATATCAGTAGGTAATTATGTGAGGAGTTTCAACTTTAACTAAAATCGTTTAGTACCTACACTAAGTACATAACAGTAGCTAAATAAATAAAACAGAAAAAGGAAAATAGAAACCAAATAAAAGAAAGGCAAAGCCCCCCTCCCCCTGGGCCATTCGGCCCAACTGGGCATCCAGGCCACCAGGAGGCCCACCCCATTCCCCCTTATCTCCCCGAGCGACCGAACCCTAGCCCGGTCCACCCCATCGCTTCCTCAAGACGAACCCCACTCCCCCCACGATCCCCCCACCGATCTGGATCGGGATCGGCCCCGATCCCGTACACCCCGACGCCCGGCGCCTGCCCGTCGCCGTCCACCGCCGCCTGGAGCTCCGCGAGCCTCACCGGAGCCACCCCGTCGCCCCCTTGCCGTCACCATCGCCTGGAGGACCACCTCGCCGGTGCCGCCTCGCCAGCCCCCGCCCACGTGCTTCGCCGCCCCGTCGTCGCCGGTGCTCCCCGTCGCCCGCCTCTTCGTCCACCTCCCCGCTGGACTACATCGCTTCGCAATGCCCGAAGGCCTCCCATCACGGACCACCCGCCGTTCTTGATCGTCGCCCGCAGCCGGAGCTCCTCCGCCTCGTCCGTCGCCCGTCCTGCCCTCGACTTCCCCCTCGACGGCTCCACCGAGCCCATTGCCTCCCCCCTGCAGCTCCCCTGTGAGGAACCCCCCCTCCTCTCCTCCTTCCCCTCCTCCCGTGCGGCCACCGTCCGCCACTCCATCACGGCGCACGTGCGTGCGTCGACGCGCACCACGGTGCCCCGTGCGCCTCCCCTTGCTCTTGTCACTGAGGCCCGCGCCTGTCGTGGCCTCGCGCCGCGCTCAGTCGCCCATGGCCGCCGTCGACGCCTCCCCTACACAACCCCCGCACAGCCTCCGGCTGCGGCTCCTCGCAGCGTCATGGCGCCGCCACCGCCCGCTTAGCGCCGGTCGCGCCCTCACAACGCTCGCCTCCTACGAGGCCGCGCCCCCGGCCGGCCGATGCTGCACCTCGCCTCTGCTGGCGCCGGCGCCGCGCCGAGGCCGCCCCGTTCCTCTCCCGTCGACCTGGGCGGGTGCCCAGCAACCGCGCCAGGCGCCCGCACCCGCATGCCCGTTAGGCCCCCGTGCCTATGACCAGTGGGGCCCTGCCCCAGAACATTTTTTTAAGAAAAGAAAAATAAATAATAATAAATAAAAATAATAATTAATTAAAGAATTAATTAACTTAATTAACAAGTGTTAGTTAATCTAATTAGCTAACTAAACTAATTAAAACTATTAATTAGGATAACGACCAATGACTAAAGGACCCCACGCGTCAGTTGACCCAGTAAGCGGTCAATGTTGACCAACGACATCATGCTGATTCTCAGAAGCGTATTTTTGATTTAATTTAATTCTGTTAATGAAACAAACGATTTAAAACTTTAAAAATTAATATAAAATAAACCGTAGCTCAGATGAAAATACTTTCTACATGAAAGTTGCTCAGAACGACGAGACGATTCCAGATACGCAATCCGTTCGTCCGCCACACCCCCCTAACCTATCGAACTCACAACTTTCCTCCTCCAGCTCCTCTGCCCGAAAACGCGGAACCCCGGGGATACTTTCCCGGATGCTTCCCCCCTTCGCCGTTATCACCTCATACCGCGTTAGGGCACCCCTAGCACCGTTACTTGGCTTGTCATGCATCGTTATGCATCTGTTCGCATTGTATTCATTGTTTCTCCCCCCCCCCCCTCTTCTTCCGCTAGACACCGAGACCAACGCTGCTGCTACCCAGTACGACTACGGAGTTGACGACCCCTCTCTCTTGTCGGAGCAACCAGGCAAGCCCCCCCCTTTGATCACCAGATATCGCCTACTCTTCTCTATACTGCTTGCATTAGAGTAGTGTAGCATGTTACCGCTTTCTGATTAATCCTATCTTCTGCATAGCCTTTGTCCTTGCTACTACTGTTGTTACCTTACCTGCTATCCTACTGCTTAGTATAGGATGCTAGTGTTCCATCAGTGGCCCTACATTCTTGTCCGTCTGCCATGCTATACTCCTGGGCTGTGATCACTTCGGGAGGTGATCACGGGCATATACTATATACTTTACACTATTACATTACCTGTGATACTGTTCGGAGATGAAATTTGAAAGGACGGTGGCTCCATCCCGGTGAGGTGGGCCTGGGTTCCCGACGGCCTCGATCGTTACTTTTAGTGGCGGTTTATTGTGGCAGGTTGAGACCACCTAGGAGAGAGGTGGGCCTGGCCTGGTCGGCGTTCATGGATACTTAACACGCTTAACGAGATCTTGGTATTTGATCCGAGTCAGCCATTTGGTCTATACGCACTAACCATCTACGGGGAGTAGTTATGGGTATCCCAACGTCGTGGTATCGGCCAAGCACTTCGTGACGTCGGCCGAGTGGCGCTTGGCTGGATTGACCTGGAACACACAGAGGCTAGGTCTGCGCTTCCGGCCACAGACGTCAACGCAGGTGTGTGCTAAGGCGATGGGCGGCACCCTGGCGCTTAGGTTTAGACCGGCGTGACCTCTGTGTTGAGCCTAGGTGGGGCTGCGGCGTGTTGATCTTCCGCGGCGGGCATGACCGAGAAAGTGTGTCCGGCCAAATGGGATCAAGCGTGTTGGGTTATGTGGTGCACCCTGCAGGTGAAGTTAATCTATTCGAATAGCCGTGATCTTCGGTAGCAGGTGACGACTTGGAGTTGTACCTTGACCTTATGACAACTAGAACCGGATACTTAATAAAACACACCCTTCCAAGTGCGGATACAACCCGGTGGTCGCTCTCTCTCGTGGTTACGAGGAGGGATCGCCGGGTAGGATTATTGCTATGTGATGCTACTTGGAGGACTTGATCTACTCTCTTCTACATGTTGCAAGACGGAGGCTGCCAGCGTAGTCTTCGGCGTGATTAGCTACCCCCTCTTATTACGGCATTCTCGCAGTCACCCACCGATATGGCCCTTTACACATATATCCATGCATATGTAGTGTAGCTCCTTGCTTGCGAGTACTTTGGATGAGTACTCTCGGTTGCCTTGTTCCCCCTTTCCCCCTTTCTTTACTCGATTGCTGCAACCTGACGATGGAGCCCAGGAGCCACGCCACCGTCGATGACGACTACTACCCCGGAGGTGCCTACTACTACGTGCAGCCCGGCGGCGACACAGGAGTAGTTTAGGAGGATCCCAGGCAGTAGTCCTGCGCCTCTTTCGATATGTATCCCAGTTTGTGCTAGCCATCTGATGGCAACTTGTTTAACTTATGTTTGTACTCAGTTATTGTTGCTTCCGCTGACTCGTCTATGATCGAGCACTTGTATTCGAGCCCTCGAGGCCCCTGGCTTGTATTATGATGCTTGTATGACTTAATTATGTTTTAGAGTTGTGTTGTGATATCTTCCCGTGAGTCCCTGATCTTGATCGTACACATTTGCGTGCATGATTAGTGTATGATTGAATCGGGGGCGTCACAGGTTGATACTCTTCGTGAACCTGCGCCGGATCGCCTCCGCCGTCACCTCCGTCGGCGAGGGGGAAGCCAAGAGGACTGCGTGGTCCATCGACCATCAGAACCTCCACCGCTGGATCACTGCTATCACACTCGGATGCAGTCTCTGCGGAGCCAGTCGACAGATCGAACAAGCCGTAGAGAGATTCGTCGGGCTCGATTGCCTTGACTTGGGGAGTGGCCGACTGGCGGGCCACCGCATGCCTCACCCACCGCTGAAGCCTCGATCGACCGAAGCGCTTGCGGGAGATCGGGAGGAGGGCGCACAGAGCCGACCGATCTTTGGGTCGACGGTTGCCGCAGGAGGACGCCGCGGACGCACGCGCGAAAGTGCGTTGCCCCGCGGACGGGGAGCGTGTCGACGTCGAGTGGAGCCTCCTGAAGCCAAGCGGAGTCGTCGACGATGAACGTGAGCACGCCGAGATGGATCTCGCGGCCCTCAACCAAAACTCCACCTGAAACCATGATGAAGGAGATCGAAAAAATCCAAACTTCTCCAATAAATCGCTAAGACACCTGCCCCATGGTGGGCGCCAACTGTCGTGGTTCTAAGTCTGACAGTAGAATAGGGGGTAGGAATGGAGAGGCAAGATCCTAGCTATGGAGTAGTTGTATACGCACGATGTTTACGAGTTCAGGCCCTTCTCGGAGGAAGTAACAGCCCTACGTCTTGGAGCCCGGAGGCGGTCGACTATATTATGCGCGTATGAGTTACAGAGGTGCGAACCCTTTACACTGAGGAGGGGGTGGCTTATATAGAGTTTGCCAGACCCCTCCAGCCCTCATTTATGCAGGGATTAAAGTACATTAAGATCAGGGGTTACTGGTAACGCCCCACATAAAGTGCTATGATGACCATAAAAGCTACTTAATGGCCGACCGTTTGTGTGCAGACTGACTTTAGATCTCCGGGCAGTCGAGTGGTTGGCTTCATGGTCGAGTGTCTTCAAGTCCGTCGAGTGGAACCCTTCCAGATCGACTGAAAGGTGGTTTCTTCTAGATATGTCCTTGGGGAGGGTATCTTGGACAAGTCCATGACCCTACCCTAGGTACATGACTTCATCAGCCATAGGTTTCACTAGTGGCTTCTCTCAAGAGCATAAGTATTCTACGGTGGGTGAATAAATTACTGTTGAGCAATTGACAGAATTGAGCATAATTATGAGTATATCTAGGTATGATCATGTATATAGGCATCACGTCCAAAACAAGTAGACCGACTCCTGCCTGCATCTACTACTATTACTCCACTCATCGACCGCTATCCAGCATGCATCTAGAGTATTAAGTTAAAACAGAGTAACGCCTTAAGCAAGATGACATGATGTAGAGGGATAAATTCATGCAATATGATAAATACCCCATCTTGTTATCCTCGATGGCAACAATACAATACGTGCCTTGCAACCCTTTTTGTCACTAGGTAAGGACACCGCAAGATCGAACCCAAAGCTAAGCACTTCTCCCATTGCAAGAACTACCAATCTAGTTGGCCAAACCAAACGGATAATACGAAGAGACTTGCAAAGATAACCAATCATACATAAAAGAATTCAGAGAAGATTCAAATATTATTCATAGATAATCTAGGTCATAAACCCACAATTCATCGGTCTCAACAAACACACCGCAAAAAGAAGATTACATCGAATAGATCTCCACAAGAGAGGGGGAGAACATTGTATTGAGATCCAAAAAGAGAGAAGAAGCCATCTAGCTACTAGCTATGGACCCGAAGGTCTGAAGTAAACTACTCACACTTCATCGGAGGGTCTATGGTGATGATGTAGAAGCCCTCCGTGGTGGATGCCCCCTACGTGAGCTCCTAACAGGCCCCAAGATGGGATCTCGTGGATACAGGAAGTTGCGGCGGTGGAATTAGGTTTTTAGCTCTGTTCTAATCGTTTGAAGTGCGTAGGTATATATAGGAGGAAGGAGTACGTCGGTGGAGCAACAGGGGCCCACGAGGCGGGCGCCCTAGGGGCGCCCCACCCTCGTGACCGCCTCTATTGTTCGTTGGAGTAGGGTCCAAGTCCCCTAGATCACGTTCGGTGAGAAAATCATGTTTCCGAAGGTTTCATTCCGTTTGGATTCCGTTTGATATTTCGTTTCTTCGAAACACTGAAATAGGAAAAAAAACAGCAATTAATTTGGGCCTCCGGTTAATAGGTTAGTCCCAAAAATAATATAAAAGTGGAAAATAAAGCCCAATATAGTCCAAAACAGTAGATAAAGTAGCATGGAGCAATCAAAAATTATAGATACGTTGGAGACGTATCACATACCTATTCCTTTTCGGAGTCTGAAACATTCCGGTAAGTGTCCCTTATGTATTCCTCCGGGGTTACGGTTTCAATAAAATTGGTTTCAACATTTATAGGATTATCAGAGATATAATGTTTGATTCTTTGACCGTTTACCACCTTCGGATTTATGCCTTCAAAGTTGTTTATTTTTATGGCACCGGAACGATAGACCTCCTCGATAACGTAGGGGCCTTCCCATTTAGAGTGCAGTTTTCCTGCAAAAAATCTTAAACAAGAGTTGTATAGCAATACATAATCACCTACATTAAACTCACGCTTTTGTATCCTTTTGTCATGCCATCTTTTAACCTTTTCTTTAAACAACTTGGCATTTTCATAAGCTTGGGTTCTCCATTCATCAAGTGAGCTAATATCAAATAACCTCTTCTCGCCGGCAAGTTTGAAATCATAATTGAGCTCTTTAATAGCCCAATATGCCTTATGTTCTAGTTCGAGAGGTAAGTGACATGATTTTCCGTAAACCATTTTATACGGAGACATACCTATAGGATTTTTATATGCAGTTCTATAGGCCCATAATGCATCATCAAGTTTCTTGGACCAATTCTTTTCTAGACCTATTGACAGTCTTTTGCAAAATTAATTTGAGCTCTCTATTGCTCAATTCTACTTGACCACTAGACTGCGGGTGATAAGGAGATGCAATTCTATGATTAACATCATATTTAGCAAGCATTTTTCGGAAAGCACCATGAATAAAGTGTGAACCACCATCAGTCATTAAATATCTAGGGACTCCAAACCTCGGAAAAATAACTTCTTTAAGCATTTTAATAGAAGTGTTACGATCAGCACTACTAGTTGGAATAGCTTCTACCCACTTAGTAACGTAATCAACAAAGAACTAAAATATGTGTATATCCATTAGAGGCAGGAAAAGGTCTCATATAATCAAAGCCCCAAACATCAAATGGTTTATTAACAAGTGAATAATTCATAGGCATTTCTTGACGTTTACTAATATTACCAATTCTTTGACATTCATCACAAGATAAGACAAACTTACGGGCATCCTTGAAGAGAGTAGGCCAATAAAACCAGATTGCAATACCTTATGTGCAGTTCTATCTCCAAATAAGTGGTGTCCTCCATAAGCTTCGGAGTGACACTTGCGTGAGGATCATTCCTTTTCATGCTCAGGTACACAATGTCTAATAACACCATCTACTCCTTCTTTATAAAGATGTGGGTCATCCCAAAAGTAATGTCTCAAATCATAGAAAAACTTTTTCTTTTGCTGTATGTGAAGCTAGGTGGTATAAATTTAGCAACAATGTAATTAGCATAATCAGCATACCAAGGAGTACTACAAGAAGTACTTATGACATTTAATTGCTCATCAGGAAAGCTATCATCAATAGGTAGTGGGTCATCAAGAACATTTTCTAACCTAGACAAGTTATGCTGCAGAACGGGTTCTCAGCTCCCTTTCTATCAACAATATGCAAATCAAATTCTTGTAGCAGGAGAACCCATCTAATGAGTCTAGGTTTAGCATCTTTCTTTTCCATAAGATATTTAATAGCAGCATGATCAGTGTGAATAGTTACTTTAGAATCAACAATATAAGGTCTGAACTTATCACAAGCAAATACAACTGCTAAGAATTCCTTTTCAGTAGTAGCATAATTTCTTTGAGCATTGTCTAGAGTCTTACTAGCATAGCGGATAACATTTAATTTCTTATCAACTCTTTGCCCTAGAACAGCACCTACAGCATAATCACTAGCATCACACATAATCTCAAAGGGTAAATTCCAATCAGGTGGATGAACAATAGGTGCAGAGATCAATGCTTTCTTAAGTATTTCAAATGCTTCTACACAATCATCATCAAAGACAAAAGGTATATCTTTTTCTAATAAATTAGTCAGAGGCCGAGATATTTTTGAGAAGTCCTTGGCGTGACCAAGGAAACTTCTTATACCTTTGATGTCCTTGGGACATGGCATCTTTTAAATAGCATCAACCTTGGCCTTATCAACTTCAATACCTCTTTCAGAAACTTTATGCCCCAAGACAATACCTTCATTAACCATAAAATGGCACTTTTCCCAATTCAAGACAAGATTAGTTTCTTCACATCTCTGCAAAACCCGATCAAGGTTGCTCAAGCAATCATCAAAAGAGGATCCATAGACGGAAAAGTCGTCCATGAAGACCTCACAAATCTTTTCACAAAAGTCAGAGAATATAGCCATCATGCATCTTTGAAAGGTAGCAGGTGCATTACATAAACCAAAAGGCATACGTCTATAAGCAAAAGTACCAAAAGGGCAGGGAAAAGTAGTCTTTGATTGATCATTAGCTGACACAGGTATTTGAGGGAAACCAGAATAACCATCTAGGAAGCAATAGTGTATATATTTGCATAATATTTCTAGCATTTGATCGATAAAAGGTAAGGGGTAATGATCTTTCTTAGTAGCTTTATTTAATTTGTGGAAATCAATTACCATCCTATAACCTGTAATAATTCTCTGCGGAATCAATTCATCTTTATCATTAGGAACAACAGTAATACCTCCCTTCTTAGGGACACAATGGTCAGGACTTACCCACTGACTATCAGCAACGGGATAAATTATACCTGCCTCCGTAAGCTTTAGTATTTCTTTTCTTACCACTTCTTTCATCTTAGGATTCAGCCTTCGTTGATGATCACGAACTGGTTTGGCATCTTCTTCCAAATTTATTTTATGTTGACATAGAGTGGGACTAATGCCCTTAAGATCATCAAGAGTATATCCAATAGCAAAGACGGTGTTTCTTCAGAGTTTTCAATAATCTTTCTTCTTCATGCTCTGAAAGGTTAGCACTAATAATAACAGGATATATCTTTTTCTCATCAAGATAAGCATATTTAAGAGTATCAGGTAACGGTTTAAGCTCGAACACGGGATCACCCTTGGGTGGAGGAGGATCCCCTAGGATTTCAACAGGCAAATTGTGTTTTGAGAATAGGTTCTGTTTAAAGAATACTTCATCTATTTCCCTTCTTTCATTCATAAACATATCATTTTCATGGTCTAGCAAATATTGTTCTAAGGGATCACTAGGAGAAACGGCAATAGAAGCAAGACCAATAATTTCGTCTTTACTAGGCAATTCTTCTTCACGGTGTTGTCTACTAAATTTAGAGAAATTAAACTCATGAGACATATCACCCAAACCAATAGTAACAACATTCTTTTCGCAGTCTATTCTAGCATTGATAGTGTTCAAGGGGGGTCTAGCAAATATAATGGGACAAAAGCTATCTTGTGGGGAACCAAGAACAAGAAAATCAGCAGGATATTTAGTTTTCCCACACAAGACTTCAACATCTCTAACAATTCCCATTGCTGATATAGTATCTCTATTGGCAAGCTTAATTGTAACCTCAATACCTTCTAACTCAGCAGGTGCAATTTCATGCTTAATTTCTTCGTATAAAGTATGAGGTATAACACTAGCACTGGCACCCATATCACATAAGCCATGATAACAGTGATCTCCTATTTTATCAAAAATAATAGGCACGCCTACCACAGGTCTATGTTTATCTTTAGCACAAGGTTTGGCAATTCTAGCAGTTTCACCGCAGAAATGAATAACATGCCCATCAATATTATCAGCCAAGAGATCTTTAACAATAGCAATATTAGGTTCAACTTTAATTAATTTGCTCAGGAGGTGTATAAGTTCTAATATTGCTTTTACGAACCACAGTTGAAACTTTAGCATGATCCTTTATTCTAATAGGGAAATGTGGTTTCTCAACATAAGAAGTAGGAACAATAGGATCATTATAAGTGATAGTCTTTTCTTCCACTTTAGTAGGTGTAGCTACTTTTACTTCTATGGGAGGATGATATTTAAACCACTTCTCCTTGGGGAGATCAATATAAGTAGCAAAAGATTCACAGAAAGAAGCTACTATCTCAGAGTCAAGTCCATATTTATTACTAAATTTACGGAAAACATCGGTATCCATAAAAGACTTAACACAATCAAACTTAGGTGTCATACCTTACTCCTTACCTTCATCGAGATCCCAATCTTCAGGGTTGCGTTTAATTCTATCCAATAAATTCCATCTGAATTCAACAGTCTTCATCATAAAAGAGCCAGCACAAGAAGTATCGAGCATGGATTGATTATTGCGAGAAAGCCGAGCATAAATTTTTTGAAGAATTATTTCTCTTGAGAGCTCATGATTGGGGCATGAATATAACATTGATTTAAGCCCCCCCCCCCCCCAAGCTTGAGCGATGCTTTCTCCTTCACGAGGCCAAAAATTATATATATAATTGCGATCACGATGAACAAGATGCATAGGATAATACTTCTGGTGAAATTCCAATTTCATTCGTTTATAGTTCCATGATCTCGTGTCATCACATAGCCTACCATGTCGATGCATCTCCCTTCAAAGATAAAGGGAAGACCTTCTTCTTAACAACATCATCGGGTATACCTGCAAGCTTAAATAATCCACAAACTTCATCCACATATATTAGGTGCTCATCAGGATGATTTGTTCCATCTCCTACAAAAGGATTATCTAGCAGTTTTTCTAACATACCCGAAGGAACTTCAAAGGGAATATTTTCATTTTCAGTAGGTTCAGTAGGTTGAGGAGAAATTCTTTGCTCTACTGGTCGTGGTGAAGATACCCCAAACAAGCCCCTCAGAGGATTACTTTCCATAGTAACAAGTGATGATGAAATTTCAGCACACTATATAAATTTTTCCTTACCAAATTCCACCTACCAAAGGCGCTTCACTCCCAACAGCGGCGCCAGAAAAGAGTCTTGATGACCCACAAGTATAGGGGATCTATCGTAGTCCTTTCGATAAGTAAGAGTGTCGAACCCAACGAGGAGCAGAAGGAAATGATAAGCGGTTTTCAACAAGGTATTCTCTGCAAGTACTGAAATAAGTGGTAATAGATAGTTTTGTGATAAGATAAATTGTAACGAGCAACAAGTAAAAAAGTAAATAAAGTGCAGCAAGGTGTCCCAATCCTTTTTGTAGAAAAGGACAAGCCTGTACAAACTCTTATATAAGGAAAAGCGCTCCCGAGGACACATGGGAACATCGTCAAGCTAGTTTTCATCACGTTCATATGATTCGCGTTCGGTACTTTGATAATTTGATATGTGGGTGGACCGGTGCTTGGGTGTTGTTCTTACTTGAACAAGCATCCCACTTATGATTAACCTCTATTGCAAGCATCCGCAACTACAAAAAAAGTATTAAGGTAAACCTAACTGTCGGTGTCAAAACCGGCGGATCTCGGGTAGGGGGTCCCGAACTGTGCGTCTAGGCGGATGGCAACAGGAGACAAGGGACACGATGTTTTTACCCAGGTTCGGGCCCTCTCGATGGAGGTAATACCCTACTCCTGCTTGATTAATATTTATGATATGGGTAGTACAAGAGTAGATCTACCACGAGATCTAGAGGCTAAACCCTAGAAGCTAGCCTATGGTATGATTGTTGTTCGTCCTACGGACTAAAACCCTTTGGTTTATATAGACACCGAATAGGGTTAGGGTTACACAGAGTCGGTTACAATGGTAGGAGATCTACATATCCGTATCGCCAAGCTTGCCTTCCACGCCAAGGAATGTCCCGTCCGGACACGGGACGAAGTCTTCAATCTTGTATCTTCATAGTCTAGGAGTCCGGCCAAAGATGATAGTTCGGCTATCCGGACACCCCCTAGTCCAGGACTCCTCGGTAGCCCTGAACCAGGCTTCAATGACGCATTTAGTCCGGGCGCATATTGTCTTCGGCATTGCAAGGCGGGTTCCTCCTCCGAATACTTCATAGAAGGTTTTGAACACAAGGATAGTGTCCGGCTCTGCAAAACAAGTTCCACATACAATCGTAGAGAGAATAATTTTTGCACAGATCTGCTGACGTATTCCGCGGCGTGACATCACACCACGGCCAAGCTTTTATTCGAATCGTTTTTTACTGTCCTGCCTCATCACGTTTAGCGAGGCGGTTTCCTTGGCACGTCTTATCAAAGCGGAGATCGTGCCCCCTTATTCCGGGATTCCCATCAATACAGACGTGGGTAACCCATCCGCGCCATTGATTACGGCGCTTGGGAGATAAGCGAGTTTTACCAGGCTGGCGGGGGACGCATAACTTCGTCCGTCCATATAAGGGGATAAGGATCCACCTTTTCACCTACGCCTTCTTCCTCCTTTGCTCATCCATTTCCGACTTTTCGAGCTCCAGCGCCCAAGTCCGCACATCCCACCTCAACCTTCTCCAACTATGTCCGAGGCGGGAGGCAGGTGGATGGCCTCCTCCGTCACGGAGGGGCACATCGAAAAGCTGCGGGAGGCGGATACTTGTCCAAGAACATCGCACACCGGCTACCCGATGAGGGAAGCTCATTCCAACCCCAGGCCCCATGAGAGGGTGGTGTTTCTCCCCACTTCCTCCATGGACTAGGTTTTCCACTTCACCCATTTGTCCGGGGCTCATGTTCTACTACGGCTGGACTTCCACGATCTGGCCCAATTTCATCCTCAACATCTCGGCGTTCATCGTCGTGTGCGAAACCTTCCTCTGCATCCAGCCCCACTTGGCTTATGGCTGAAGATCTTCAATGTCAGGCTGAAGGTAGTGGGCCGCCGCCAAGCGGAGTGCGGAGGCGCTATGGTTGGCAAAATGGCCAAAGTCCTATGGCTCGAGGGCTCCTTTGTGGAGACCATAAAGGGGTGGCAATCGGGGTGGTTCTACATCACCGAGCCGCGCGACTCTCAATGAGCGGCGGCCCCAATTCTGTCCGCTTCCCCACACGGCTCACATCATGGAAAGAGACGGGCTGGCGTGGGGGATTCGGACGAGCTGTCCGGACTCCAAACCTGCGTCCAAAACACAGTGGACAAGAATCTCAGGCTTGTCAACGTTATCCAGGTGATGCTCATCCGCCGGATTCTCCCATGCCAACAACGGGCCTTCAAATTGTGGGAGTTCGATCCGGCGCAGCACCCAACTCTGAAAAGGCTCTTCGACACCATGTACGAAGATGCCTGGAAGGTGCTGTTCAAGGGCGTCGAGGCTCCCACATCCGCTACCGAAGATCGCGGATTCAGCTCGCAGCGTAAAGCCAGCGAGGTAAGTTATTTTACCCTTTATGGGACTCTTGTTTTTCATAGCTATGTGGGATCTAAAACTCCCTAACCTTTGACAGGACTGGCTGAAGACGTCCGGACAGAGTATCTGTCCGGCCCCTTTGCCGAAGACCAGTGGACGCCCGATTGGCCAGACTGCTGGCTCCGGCACCTCACGTGGTGCCGGAGAAGAAGGCCAAGAAGGAGGCCACGGGAACTCGAAGGAGCTCCAGCGCCAGTCTTGTCGGACTCATCGCCCGACAACCACGAGGTGGAATCCTCCTCGAGGAAGAGGAGGAGGAAAAAAGCCTCTCCCGGTGAAGAGAGAAGAAAAGGAAGGCCGCCCCAACCGGGAGGCCGGAGGAATCCAAGAAGGGAAGGACCCTTCCTCCGGATTTCTCCACCAACGCCGACAACGACAAGGAGGAGTGGCCAACAAGGGCCAAGCCCCTGGCGAGATCGTAAGTGTCCGGATACCCATGGCTTTTTTCCCATTGCATAGTGTTCTCTAATGCCAAACAATCATGCAGCCCGCCCAAGGGCGAGCTCGCCGCTTCTTCGAGCGGGTCCCTGAATTCGTCGGAAGTGGAGAGTACTTCACTTCCGGCCGTCTCCTCACCTCACGCTGCGGACGACGCCGAGGTGGGACCCCGAGGGGGGCCTGGTCAAGAGGAGGTGGCACAGGAGGCGCCGCAAGGCAGCCTCTCGGACTCCAGGCGCGAGGGGAGCGAGTCCCCCAGGGGCTCTAAGCCCGACCCTTGTCCGGACTCCATACCGGAACCTTCAGCGGTTCCGAAGTCCGGCAAGCGGTCCCTTCATAGGAAGGGTAAGACGCCGGTGTCCTCCGTCCAACCGGAGGCACCGGATAGCTTACTGGAGGCGCTTAACAGCGCCTCCATCGAGGAGGAGCACCGCACTGTTATGAGTGTGGTGATCCAGAAAGTTCGATCCACCAAGAGCGGGCTGGTGAAGCATGTACCAGCCTTCTAACGGGCTTTGAGGTAAGTTTAGAATATGTAAAAATATTACCGCATAGACAAGAGTAGCCCACGATGCTTAGTTCGGTGTTCGGAAAGAAAAGCCGGACTAAGGATCTAAAAAGATATACGCATGAGTCTAACATAAGTATGTCAATATGGGAATGCAGAGGCTGCTTGGCTGACCTCTGCCAAGACCGATCATGCGGAGGTCAATGCATTGAAGCAGAGCCTCGAGCGGTCCGAGAACGAGCTCGGCCTTGCCAAGAAGCAGCTCGAGGACAAGGAAGGTAAGTAATACCTTATTAGAGAAATACCTTATAAAAATTATTTGGTTGCAAAAGATAACAGGAATAACATGGGTACTTCAGGGGCCACGAGCGAGGTGGCGACCCTGAAGGAGGCGGTGTCCGCGGCCGAAAACAAAGCGGCTGCGGAGCGCACCGAGCGAGAGAAGGGGGCGCAAGCTGGCGGAGAATGCGGCAAGAGCTCCGAGGCTCTCGTGGAAAAACACGAGGGTTTGGAGCGTGACTCAAGACCCGAGAGTCCGAGCTTGCCTCGGCTCTTGAAAGTGCCAAAGCTGCTAAGGGCGAGGCCCAAAAGCCCTCCAGGAGATTGAGGCAATAAAGAAGATCGCGGCGGGTAAGGCATTCTTTATGCAGAGCAAGAATGTAAAGTCAATTATCTAGTACTTACCCGAATCCGGAGCTCTCGGAGGCGTTCGCAGATCTGCCCGTGGTGTGTACGATCTTGCCGCGTTCTCTGCGCCAAGGAGGGGAGCTTCGATGGAGAAGGTGTTACGGTCTCGGTATCTTTGAGGCCGACCGTCCGGTGCCTACTGAGCGACCAGTGAAGCAGCTGGTCGAGCTCCACAAGGTCGCCGAACAGGCCATGAAGGGCCTCATAGTTCGGCTGTGGCCATTGGAAGCCATGCCTGGGAGCTACTTCGGGTTAGTGCAGTGGCTGGTGGACGCCTGTCCATGGATTGAAGTCATCAAGCGCTCCGTCTGCATTGAAGGTGCCCGTCGGGCCCTTGCCCGTGCTAAAGTGCACTGGGGCAAGCTGGATGAGGAGAAGCTTGTGACGGACGGGCCATCGAAGGGCAAGGATCATCGCAAGCCCGAAATGTACTATGAGGGCGTCTTGAAGGGTGCCCGCCGTATAGCGGATGAGTGCTCCAAAGATGTAATTTTTGAATAGACTCGCATTTGTAATCTTGTACACTGAAAACTTGTTCATATGCGCTAAGCAACGCTTGTTAATTTAATGTATTACCTTCTGTGCGGCCGTTTATCAAATTTGAGAGATGGCAAGTCGTTGGCTTCAGCCCCCATGCCACGAAAGTCTTTGGGGTGTTCAGGATAAACTTGAGCTCTTGTTCCCATTCTTGGGTCCATCGAGGGAGGCGCTCAACGCATAGCGAACAAGGCAACCGGACTTATAGTGCTTGAACACTCTCACTTAGCCATAGAATTCTATAATTTTAAATTTCGTGAAGCCCCTAGTATTCGGAAGAACGAGTTGAGGCGCTATCCACGCCTTGGCCGGACAATGCCGACTCCTCGCTCTAAGCGGCATAAGTCTTTAGGGACCCGAAAAAACCTCTCGAACAGTGACCGGCTCTCGCCTTGTCATGACGGTCAGTTTTAGCTTTCTCCACTGAGGTGCTCAACCCAGCTCAACCGGGGCACAATCGCAGTGGTTCTCTCAGCGCTACCTTAGCCGATAAACGGAATGTAAGGTACCAAAACATGGGAGCCGGGCAAACCCAACTAATGATCCAAGACATGATTCGGAGCCGATGCATATAATGCTATAAGTTCGGGGTGCCGCACTTGTGAAAGTGTTTGGACTTCTCACACCATGCTTTTGGGGTACTTAAGCCACAGTGTATTGGCCGTACCAAAGTGTCTGGTGCAAGATGTCATGAAATGAACATATATATAGATAAAGAAAGGAGTGCAATAATAGGCAAAAGCTATGTATTGTTTATTCAAAAGAAACTGCAAATAAAAGCAGAATGATACAAATTGTGCGATAAGCAAGGTTTGGGACTATTTAACATGTCCCCCTCCAGGGGTAAGCTGCGGGATGGTATGTAAAACAGGTATACTGCTCGTAGTAGAGACCACCTGGACACTCTACGTAGCTTTCTGCTTCCCTGGCTGTTGCATCGTGAGTTCGGCAATTCTAGTGCCGGACAGGACTTCTGGAAAACGGAGTCCTGAAAGTAAAAAAAAAGAAGAAAAGAAAAAGAATGACACAATCGGGAGCCCCTGGTGCGGTTGAGCCGCGATTCTGGCGCGTGGTCGTGCCCTCCCTTATGCCCATGGCATCTCCAGGCGTAGTTATTATGTACGCGTAATCGGCTTCGCAGCGATTTCGCGAGGGCTGGGGTTGGGGCGGATTACTCTGGCGTGCTCGGATCGTGCGGCGGTCTTGATGTAGGTTACTCGGGCGCTTTGACAGCGGTGGCTGACGTTTAATAGTCGACTCGAGAATTGCTGTGAGAGGCTGCTTTGCACCTCCGCCCGAGGACGCCGTATGCTCCTCCGTTCGGAGAGGCGTTCGGTGTTTCCATTGACTGTGATTACTCCTCGAGGGCTGGCATCTTGAGCTTGAGGTATCGTGAGTGCGGCACCGCATTGAACTTTGCAAATGCGGTTCGTCCAAGCGATCGCGTGATAGCCGCTGAACGGGACTATGTCGAAGATTAACTCTTCGCCGGAAGTTATCCGGGGATCGAAGACCACTTGAGTGTGGCGAGCCTGTACAATTGGCCTCTACACCTGGTATGGCGCCTTTAAAGGTCGTCTTTGTGGGTTTAATCCTTGAGGGGTCTATGCCCATTTTGCGCCTTTGTATCGATAAAGCAGGTTCAGGCTGCTACCGCCAAATCCATCGAGGACTCTGGTGAGGTGAAATCCGTCAATAATTGGGTCAAGAAGCAATGTGGCGAAACCGCCATGACGAATGCTAGTGGGGTGGTCCCTTGATCGAAGGTGATCAGCAGGAAGACCATGGGTTGAACTTTGGGGCGTGGCTCCATCGCATATCGTCCCTTAGTGCATGCTTCCGCTCCCTTTTGGGTATGTGGGTTGTGTATATCATGTTCACCATCCACACTTGTGTGGAAAGCCCTTACATCCTCTATTGTTCGGTGACGGGCTCTTCCTCTTCATCGCTATGCAGCCCCTTGTCATTGAGTTCGGCACTTAACTTGCTTGCTTGCTTGAACACCCAACAATCCCTCTTTGGTGTGGTTGGCTGGTTTTGGGGTGCCATGTATCCGGCACATGATCGAGTATTCGGTCCAAGTTGGACGGGCCCTGGGTATTTCTTTTGAATGGCTTCTTCCGCTGACCGGGTTTAGAGCCTCTGAATCCGGCATTGACTGCCGTATCTTCAGCATTATCGCCGTTAATGCGGCGCTTGTTCTTGTTGCGACGCGACCTGCCATTGTTGTCCTTGGTGTAACATCCCAAATTTTCAATTTGGAATGTTATACATTAGGTCATCATGCATATCATATTTTCTCGCATTTTTCCGATCCTAGAAAATTTCACGCAACTCAAGGACCCTCGGAGAGAAGTTGGAAGTTTCATTATTTTCATATTTGGGATTTCTCAAATTACGAAAATAGGATCATTGGATTTATTTAATTATCTTCATAAAGTTTTTCCGATAAAAAAAATTAAGAGAGGGAATAATATGACTTTCCCAATATTTAGGAAAAATGAAGATATTATAAATAAATCAAAAATTTGGTTTTGAAGATTTATTTTGCTTAGGCAAAAATGAGCAAAAAAAAAATATGCATGTTTGCCGTTTTTAAAGTTCATTTTGTTCGACTCATTTTTAGGAGTCGGGGAAAATTTATTTTATTAAATTCGGAGTTCGTTTGGTATATTTTTTTATTTCGTTTAGTTTTGTTTTAAAAAAAATCGCGCCCCCACAGGCCAAGGCCCGGCCGGCCAACCGGCGCCCGACGGCCTTGACCCCGCCTCCTCTCTCCCTCGCGCCTTGCCTTGTGTGAAACCCGCCCGCCCGCCGTGCCCCCTTCCCCAAGCCGGCCGCCACCCCCACCTTCTATTTATCTGAGCCACCCCTCTCTTCTCACCTCGAGCCGCCACCGCCGCCCTCACCCACTGCCGCTCTTCGCCGTCGCCGCCCGCCGCTTGTCGCCACCTGACCCGCCACTTGACCCGCGGGACCCCCGCCGCACGGAGCCCAGCGAGCTCCGCCCGGCACCGGAGGTAGCCGCCGCCGCCCCGCCCCGATCCGGTTTTTTTTAGAAAAACCCGATCCGGTTTTTCGTTCGTTGTTCGGTTTTTAAAAAAAACCCTAGATGGTTTTATTTTTTTTCGGTTTTCTTAATTAACGAACGTTCACCGAACCGTTCGTTTCAATGAATGTGTTCGTTGGATTAGTTCTGTTAACGAACGTCCGTTATTTAATCCGTTCGTCGTTTTCTTTTAATCGGATTTAATCCGTTATTTTCCGATTCGATTTCGATCCGATTTTCAAACCTGTTTTATTTCTTGCTCGTTTATCGGAATCGAGGTGATTCAAGCGCTGGAGTTTCGTTCTGAAACCGCCGTTCCGACTAACCTACTTACACAGAGTTTTGCTACTGTAAAATTTTGACCTAGTTTCAGATTGCTAAACCGAGTCGTTCTCTCTCGAGTTTCGACTTTCGATGCTTTATTTGATTCGATTCTTTTGCAACCAGGGTTCTTAAGTTGAACTATCTGGTTAGATCTTTTATTCGAGATTTCCCTGTGCATTAGATGAGTACTTATTGTATGCTTGTTGTTTGTCTGCGTTAGATCACCCGGAGTGCGCCGCTTGTTACTTTGAATCTCTAGGTCTCACGGATCATCAGCAAGGCAAGTAACACTTGATCATACTTTTTCCACTACCCAGTTTTATTGCATTAGATCAAGCCCTCAAACACTTGCATGTTTAGGATCTAATTAAATTGTGGGTTTGGGAAATAGATTGAGGTAGTACCTATTACCTGCTTTACTTATGAAACCTTGGGAGTTACTTCTACGTTTGCTTATTTTGCTATGCTATGCTAGTAGACGTGGATTGGGTGAGTGATATCCATGATGATGTGAGATTGTTAATTTAATGGTTTATCTAAGGTGGCAACTTAAACACACATCCGGGTGGATTGAGGCACTGGTTTCCATCGAGGACTTACTGTATTTCTTCGGACCGCCACCCGAGGCTCTAAGGGATCATAAGATTATTCAAACTAGAAACTTCCGTGTGCAGCCACAAGCCATTATGGGCTCTGGCATAGTTGACTAAGTTGTGCGAACTCTTACGGGTAGACTAGCGAGATGTAGGGGAAAGTAGGTGTACCGGTCTACCCACAAGTAAGGTGCTAGCGCTTACGAAAGAGCGTGTCTCGGTCATCCGTCTCTCAAACACCATGTAGTCACGAGAACCAAGCGGAGGCTGATCGAGTCTTGTGGGGAAAAGTCATAAACCTCTGCAGAGTGTATAAACTAATCATGATTAGCCGTGTCCCCGGTTATGGACATCTTGAGTATCTAGTACTTGAATATCATGTGAATCTCAACATGTTACTTCAAATAAATGTTATTGGGTTTTAATGAGTACTTTTAATTGGGATTGAGGATCTTTGTCAACCATTCTCAATGTTTAACAACCACCATGATAGTTAAATAAAATTACTCCTTTGTTGTAGGGAAAAACTAGCTTTATGCAAAAATGTAACCGTAGAGCTTTTCCACCAGCCATATATGCATGTAGTATAGGCTTATTCCTTCATTGCTCTCTATGTGTTACATTGCCAGCATATTCCATGTCCTGACCCGTTTTCGGGCTGCAACTTTCATGTTCTTGAGACTTTTAGAGACTGACAGTAAGGTGTTAGGTCGTGGTTCTATACTCGATGATGCCGATGGAGTTGATGGACTCACTTGTCTTCCAAGCCTTCGCTGTTATTATAATATGGCCTTAAGCCATATTATTGTATTAAGTTCCCTTGTGGACAACGATGTAATAAGTGTGTGATTGCTACTCTGTTATAAATCCTTGAAATCTTGTGTGGTGTCGACATTCTTGATCCAGGATGACAACGAGCACGAGCACCTTTGGATCCATACGAATGCGGTCGCTCTGAGAGAATGGTATCGAGCACACGCCGACTATAGGACACGACCACTAAGATAAAGCCATAGATCACTATTCTCTTCCCATTTTCTAACTCCTCATCTTTTCTACTCTCTTTAGGATGAAGGGCGAAGATCAAGTACACCCAACCGGATGAAGGCACACCTTTTGGATTTCACTTGAAGGAAGTTACCAAGTACACGAACATCGGACTACCCGGCTTCACGGGACTTGCAACGCCACTCTGCTGAAGAGGAGCTACTGGAAGATTCAAGCTCACGTTCGGGAAGGACATTCGCCCCAATCACCAAGCCTATAGATAGTGTTTCGATTGCACCAACTTGGAGTGCAGGAAAGAGCATGGCAGCTCACATCACCATGGGACGCATTGGAGAAGTTTATCAAGAAGACCTCAAGGACACTATCTACCAGATTTGCGGACGCCGAGATGACAAATGGGACGTCGTCAGCACCAAGAAGGATAGATCCATTGCAGCGTTCATCCAGGAGTTAAATCAGCACATTCGACGCCAGGAGAACCAAATGTGCAATGATATGTTGGAGTTGCAGAAGACAAAGAGAAGGATCATCGAACTTGAAGATGAACTAAAGACTACACGCATAAAGGACTACATGGGCGAGATCGTAGCTCTAGCAAGACACAATAACGATCTTAAGTATGAGATTGAAGAACTCAAGAAGAAGTTGGCGCCAGGAATGAAGACCCGGTATGTCGATTGCCCAAGCGACTACATCAACATCGACGACACCGATTCGGATCCAAGTGAACCCGACTTTGAAGGCGAAGTTGGAGCAGAACATTATGGAGTCTTCCACGGTTCAAATTAGTAGAAGTCTCCCACATATTAGTAGTATTCCCTCCATGTAAACATTATAGTACACGCACTTTTGCGATAGTTAGATCGTTGTAAGCCCTTGTTTGATTGAATGAAGTGATTTTGTGTGCATTTGCTCATGTGCAATTGGGTAGTGATTCCCCTTAGACCTCATTCTATTCTACATTTCTCTTCTTTTCTAAACCCATCGGATGCCTCCGAGACGCGACCCGGATTTGTTTTCCGCCAGAGATCACCCAACCGATCCGGCGAGAATACCACTGATTCAAACATTGGTGCAGAACCAGGCAACAACAACAACAACAACAACAACAACCACCACCACCTGCGGATCATCGACTCGTTTCCTTAGACTAAACCCGCGGTGTATTCCCGGTAGCACCGAGCCGATTGTAGCAGATGGTGGCTCCGCAAGATAGGAAGGGAGCTGACCACTGCAGGATGCATGAGATGGAGAAAGAGTGAAGTTTGCAGCACATCAGCTTGAAGGACCCGCTGACATGGTGGGAGAATTTCACAGCCACTTACCACATGAACAACATCACATGGGATCAATTTCAGCAAGCTTTCCGACCGCCCATGTTTTTGAGGAGCTATGGCCATGAAGAAGCGTGAGTTTCAACTTACGCCAAGGAGGAAGGACTGTTGGCGGTCGTGGATGACTTTAGTAAACTAGCACGTTATGCCCCGGATAGCGTTGCTACCGATGCGACTAAACAGGAGAAGTTCCTAGAAGGACTGAATGATGAGTTCAGCATGCCGTTGATGGTAGCCAGTTTCAATAACTACCAGGAGTTAGTAGACCGAGCCCTCATGATTGAAGGAAAACAGCGACAAATTGAGAATGTGGCGGAAGTATGGGCAAGGGAAGTATAACTCTGGAGCTCAAAGAAACCTCGTTATACCCTAAATCAGGAATTCAGTTTCAGCATACCCATGGAGGAGGTAATTCGCATAACCATAACAGCACCAAGAATGGGAGCAGGAATGGAGGAAGCAGCAGACAGAATCGCACCAACCCGTCAACACCATCCAAAGTAGACTGAGTCATATTACTTGCTTTAAGTGCCGCAAGGCGGGCATTATGCCAATGACTGCCTTGAGAAGGCGAGAATGGAAATGGCAATGGAAGCTACGGAAAGAAGCCAAACCCTTTCAATAGGGGACGGTGAACCACATTGATGTGGAGGAGGTTGAAGATCAGCCCGATGCGATGTCGGTAAGTTTTGGTTAAGTCATTTACTGCACTAGTTATTTTCGATACGGTGCATCGCATTCATACATATCAAGGGGATTTGTAGAAGTATAGCCTACCTACTCGGATTCTTAAAACCCTTTGCTAGTAAGCTCACCGGGAGGCGGAGTATATGGCGGAACAAGGATGTTTTCAAGTGCCATTAAGTATAGGAAGGCATGTATTCCCGGATTTGATCATTACGGAATCGCAAGGATTTGATGTAATTCTCGGTATGGATTGGCTGTCGATGTATGGAGGAAACATCGATTGCGCAAGTAAGACGATTTTGCTCACCACCCCAGGAGGAAGAAGGATTAAGTATGTATCACGGCACGAGCCGAGAAGAGCGCAAGTTAATTGCTTATCAGGAGTGGTGCAGGAAGAAGTACCAGTGGTGAAGGATTTTCCTGATGTATTTCCGGAAGAGTTGCCAGGAATGCCACCAGATAGAGACATTGAGTTTTTGATAGAACTTTTGCCAGGAATAGGCCCAATATCGAAGCGACCGTACAGGATGCCCGCAAAAGATTTAGCGGAAATCAAGAAGCAGATTAAGGAGCTATTGGATAAAGGTTTTATACGCCCAAGTTCTTCACCTTGGGGATCACCCGTTTTGCTAGTGGAGAAGAAGGATGGATCGTTAAGAATGGTTGTTGATTATCGTGGATTGAATGAAGTAACAATCAAGAACAAGTACCCACTACCTATGATAAATGATCTGTTTGATCGCTTGCAAGGAGCCAAGGTGTTTTCCAAGATCGACTTGCGATCGTGGTACCATCGATTGAAGATTCGAGAGCAGGACATACCCAAGACAACATTCACCACAAGATATGGGTATGACGAGTATACCGTTATGTCATTTGACTGACTAACGCACCAGCCTATTTCATGAACACGATGAACAAAGTGTTTATGGAGTTTTTGGATAAGTTCGTCGTGGTGTTCATTGATGACATTTTGATTTTTCGAAGAATGAAGAGGAACACAAGGAACATTTGCGATTGGTTTTGGAGAAACTGAGGGAACACCAGTTGTATGCCAAGTTCAGCAAATGTGAGTTTTGGCTAAAAGAAGTTGGATTTCTCGGACATGTTATATCCGGAGAAGGAATAGCTATTGACCCCACAAAAGTTGAGACCGTAACCAAATGGGAAGCACCAACGGCAGTTGGAGAGATTCGGAGTTTCCTTGGACTCGCATGATTCTACCGAAGATTCATTGAGAATTTCTCAAGGATTGCCAAGCCCATGACTGAATTGTTGAAGAAGGATAACAAATTCATATGGACTGAGGACTGTGAGGCAAGTTTTCAGGAGTTGAAGAAAAGATTGGTCACCTCACCCGTTTTGATATTGCCAGACCAGACCAAGGACTATGAGGTGTATTGCGACGCTTCACGTCGAGGACTTGGAGCAGTGCTTATGCAAGAAGGAAGAGTTGTTTCGTATGCCTCACGACAACTTAAGCCCCATGAGTTAAATTATGCCACACATGATTTGGAGTTAGCAGCCGTTGTGCATGCCTTGAAGACATGGAGACATTTTCTCATTGGAAATCATTGTGAAGTGTACACGGATCACAAGAGTTTGAAGTACATTTTCACACAGAAGGAATTAAATCTCAGACAAAGGAGATGGTTAGAACTTATCAAGGATTATGATATGAGATTGCATTATCACCCCGGAAAGGCTAACGTTGTAGCTGACGCATTGAGCCGTAAGAGCCACGTCAATACCCTAAAGATGGGAGGAATACCCAATGAGTTAGCCGAGGACCTTCGAGAGCTATGTTTGGGAATAGTTCCGAGAGGCTATGTAGCGACATTGGAGATTCAACAACACTAATGGACAAAATCAGAGAAGCCCAAAAGGCGGATAAGGAAGTTGCCTCTATAAAGGAGAAAATGAGCAAAGGAAAAGCTAAAGGATTCCGTGAGGATGAGCACGATACCCTATGGTTTGAAGACCGTGTTTATGTGCCCAATAACCCGGAGATAAGGAAGTTGATTTTACAAGAAGCTCATGATTCACCCTATTCGATTCACCCAGGAAATACCAAGATGTATTTGGATTTGAAGAATACTTTCCGGTGGACGGAATGAAGAAGGATATTATGAGCATGTAGCAGTTTGCGATGTATGTCGAAAGTAAAGGCAGAGCATCGAAGCCAGCAGGATTGTTACAACCATTGCCGATACCGAATGGAAGTGGGATAAACTAGGCATGGATTTTATCACTGAGTTTGCCAAAGACCCGTTCAGGATATGACTCGATTTGGGTTATAGTCGACCGTTTAACAAAGGTAGCTCATTTCATTCCAGTCAAGACTACCTATAGCAGTGCTAAATTGGCAAAGATATACATGACCAGAATTGTGTGCTTACACGGAGTTCCGAGGAGCATCGTATCGGGATAGAGGAACCCAGTTTACCTCGAAATTTTGGAACCGGTTGCACGAGACATTGGGAACCCGATTGGAATTCAAAGACAGCTTTCCACCCACAGACCGATGGATGACCGAGAGAGTCAATCAGATTACGGAGGACATCTTTGAGAGCTTGTGCCCTAGATTATGGATCTAGCTGGGATGATAATTTGCCGTATGCAGAATTTTCCTACAACAACAGTTACCAAACCAGCTTGAAGATGGCACCTTTCGAGGCTTTATGCGGAAGGAGGTGCAGGACACCGTTATCATGGGACTAAACGGAGATCGTCGATTGTTTGGACCAGATTTGATTAGGGAGTGCGAATGAGAAAGTTAAGTTGATTCGAGACAGGCTCAAGGTAGCCCAGTCCGGACAAAAGAGCTATGCCGATTCAAAGCGCAAAGCGATTGAGTATGAAGTTGGAGATGAGTATATCTCGAGTATCCCGCTCGAGGAGTTAAGCGTTTTGGAGTTAAAGGAAAGTTAGCACCCGTTTCGTTGGACCGTATAAGATTTTGCAACGCATGGGAGAAGTTGCTTATAAGTTGGAATTACGGAAGGACTGTCGGGGAGTTCATGGTGTATTCCATGTTTCTCGATTGAAGAAATGTCACCCGAGATAGCGAGAGGTACCGTTAAGAGACACAAGTGCCACCGGAAGCAATTGATTGAAGGATGACTTGACATATGAGGAAAAACGGTTAAGATTCTCGATTATGCCAGCAGAGTTACCCGCAGCAAGGTTATCAAGTTTTGCAAAGTTCGGTGGAGCCACCACGAGGATGAAGCCACAGGGAAAGAGAGGAAGTTTTGCTCAAGGACCACCCTCACCTATTTTCTAGCCAACCCGAATCTCGAGGGCGAGATTCATCTTAAGGGGTAGGTTTGTAACATCCCAAATTTTCAATTTGGAATGTTATACATTAGGTCATCATGCATATCATATTTTCTCGCATTTTTCCGATCCTAGAAAATTTCACGCAACTCAAGGACCCTCGGAGAGAGTTGGAAGTTTCATTATTTTCATATTTGGGATTTCTCAAATTCTGAAAATAGGATCATTGGATTTATTTAATTATCTTCATAAAGTTTTTCCGATAAAAAAAATTAAGAGAGGGAATAATATGACTTTCCCAATATTTAGGAAAAATGAAGATATTATAAATAAATCAAAAATTTGGTTTTGAAGATTTATTTTGCTTAGGCAAAATGAGCAAAAAAAATATGCATGTTTGCTGCTTTTAAAGTTCATTTTGTTCGACTCATTTTTAGGAGTCGGGAAAATTTATTTTATTAAATTAGGAGTTCGTTTGGTATTTTTATTTCGTTTAGTTTTGTTTTAAAAAATCGCCCCCACTGGCCAAGGCCCAGCTGACCGTGCCCGGCCAGCGCGACCGCCTCCTCTCCTCCCTCAAGACGCCTTGCCTTGTGAGCCCCGCCGCCAAGACGTCGCCCCGCCAGTCGGCTCGGCTCGGCCACGAGGCCGTGCCCCCTTCCCAAGCCGGCCGCCACCCCCTTCTATTTATACCGAGCCCCCCTCTCTTCTCACCTCGAGCCGCCACGCCGCCGCTTGCTTGCCGCGCGTCGCCACCGCCGACTACCGTGACCCCGCGGACCTCACAGACTGAGCCCGGCGGCACCGGAGGTAGCCGCCGCCGCCCCGCCCTGATCCGGTTTTTTTTAGAAAAACCCGATCCGGTTTTTCGTTCGTTGTTCGGTTTTTTTTATAAAAAAAACCCTAGATGGTTTTATTTTTTTTCGGTTTTCTTAATTAACGAACGTTCACCTAATCGTTCGTTTCAATGAATGTGTTCGTTGGATTAGTTCTATTAACGAACGTCCGTTATTTAATCCGTTCGTCGTTTTCTTTTAATCGGATTTAATCCGTTATTTTCCGATTCGATTTAGATCCGATTTTCAAACCTGTTTTATTTCTTGCTCGTTTATCGGAATCAGGTGATTCAAGCGCTGGAGTTTAATTCTGAAACCGCCGTTCGACTAACCTACTTACACAGAGTTTTGCTACTGTAAAATTTTGACCTAGTTTCAGATTGCTAAACCGAGTCGTTCTCTCTCGAGTTTCGACTTTCGATGCTTTATTTGATTCGATTCTTTTGCAACCAGGGTTCTTAAGTTGAACTATCTGGTTAGATCTTTTATTCGAGATTTCCCTGTGCATTAGATGAGTACTTATTGTATGCTTGTTGTTTGTCTGCGTTAGATCACCCGGAGTGCGCCGCTTGTTACTTCGAATCTCTAGGTCTCGCGGATCATCAGCAAGGCAAGTAACACTTGATCATACTTTTTCCACTACCCAGTTTTATTTCATTAGATCAAGCCCTCAAACACTTGCATGTTTAGGATCTAATTAAATTGTGGGTTTGGGAAGTAGATTGAGGTAGTACCTATTACCTGTTTTACTTATGAAACCTTGGGAGTTACTTCTACGTTTGCTTATTTTGCTATGCTATGCTAGTAGACGTGGATTGGGTGAGTGATATCCATGACAGATGTGAGATTGTTAATTTAATGGTTTATCTAAGGTGGCAACTTAAACACACATCCGGGTGGATTGAGGCACTGGTTTCCATCAGGACTTGCCTGTATTTCTTGGACCGCCACCTGTGCTCTAAGGGATCATAAGATTATTCAAACTAGAAACTTCCGTGTGCAGCCACAAGCCATTATGGGCTCTGGCGTAGTTGACTAAGTTGTGCGAACTCTTACGGGTAGACTAGCAAATGTAGGGGAAAGTAGGTGTACCGGTCTACCCACAAGTAAGGTGCTAGCGCTTACGAAAGACTGTGTCTCGGTCATCCGTCTCTCAAACACCATGTAGTCACGAGAACCAAACGGAGGCGATCGAGTCTTGTGGGGAAAAGTGCGCAAACCTCTGCAGAGTGTATAAACTAATCATGATTAGCCGTGTCCCAGTTATGGACATCTTGAGTATCTAGTACTTGAATATCATGTGAATCTCAACATGTTACTTCAAATAAATGTTATTGGGTTTTAATGAGTACTTTTAATTGGGATTGAGGATCTGTCAACCATTCTCAATGTTTAACAACCACCATGATAGTTAAATAAAATTACTCCTTTGTTGTAGGGAAAAACTAGCTTTATGCAAAAATGTAAAGTAGAGAGCTTTTCCACCAGCCATATATGCATGTAGTATAGGCTTATTCCTTCATTGCTCTCTATGTGTTACATTGCCGCATATTCCATGTCTTGACCGTTTTTGGCTGCAACTTTCACGTTGCAGACTTTTCTGCATTTGACGAGTAAGGTGTTAGGTCATGGTTCTATACTCGATGATGCCGATGGAGTTGATGGACTCACTTGTCTTCCAAGCCTTCCGCTGTTATTATAATATGGCCTTAAGCCATATTATTGTATTAAGTTCCCTTGTGGACAACAATGTAATAAGTGTGTGATTGCTACTCTGTTATAAATCCTTCGAAGTACTGTGTGGTGTCAGCATTACTGATCCAGGGATGACACTGAGCACAGAGCACTGGATCCATACGGGTCTGGTCGCTACACTTGGTATCCGAACTACCAGGGTGTTTGGCCAAGTTGTTGCTTCGAGCTAGCCAGCTGTCCTCTCCTGCGCAAAAGCGGGTCATGAGTGTGGTGAGGGCTGCCATGGATTACGTCTTTTCCCTGTCCTAGAGTGCCGGCTAGCCACTCGTCGCGGATGTTGTGTTTGAAGGCTGCTAGCGCCTACGCATCCGGACAAATGACGATCTGATTTTTCTTTGTTAGGAACCGCGTCCGTAATCGTCCGCCGATTCTTCCGGCTGCTGAATTATATGGCTAAGGTCATCGGCGTTTGGTGAGTCGCATATATGTGCCTGGAAGTTATCAAGGAATGCAGCTTCCTGTGTCCTCCCAACAACCAATTGATTCTGCTGGCAAGCTGTTAAGCCAATGCCGAGCTGGTCCTTTAAGCTTGAGTGGGAGGTATTTGATGGCGTGTAGATCATCACCGCGGGCCATGTGGATATGGAGGAGATAGTCCTCGATCCAAACCGCAGGATCTGTTGTGCCATCGTATGATTCGATGTTTACGGGTTTGAAACCCTCAGGGATTTGATGATCCATCACTTCGTCTGTGAAGCATAGTGGGTGTGCGGCGCCTGCATGTTGGGCTATATCACGACGCAGCTCAAATGAGCTTTGTCTACTTTGTTCGGCCCGCCCGGAGTTGCTGTATCCGGCGTGACGGTTATCATCACGTGTCGTGGGGCGCCCACGCAATCCGTAGATCGATCTTGTTTGCCTTGCCATGTCTTCCAATATGTTTCGCAGGTCCGGCGCGTTTCCCCGTGCCTTGGTCGAGCGGCGCCGGGGTGCGGATTGAATGGAGGGTCTAGAGGCCTCTCCGTCATGGGCCACGGGTGGCGGTTGGCCATCGCTTATTTGGTGATGTAGGTTTGGGTGCTGCTTCCTCTAATTGGGGTAGCAGCCTACGTTTTGGGTATCTCTTGGAGGGGCGTTCGAGTTCATACTCTTCGGCTGCAAGGACTTCAGTCCATCTGTCAGCTAGCAAGTCTTGGTCAGCTCTAAGCTGCTGCTGCTTTTTCTTGAGGCTGCTTGCCGTGGCCATAAGCCTGCGTTTGAAATGCCTCTGCTCAAGCGGGATCCTCGGGCACGACAAATTAAATGCCGTAAATCGAGGCTTGCCTCATCTTCGGAGGGGGGCATAATTATCGTCCTCTACCTCTCTTTTCTGCTGCACTTTGTCAGGCGGTCTTGCTTCTCCCTCCTCCTGCTTGAGTCTGCTTTGGAGGGGCCGTCTTCAACCTTTGTCCGGGGTATTATTGTCTCCCGTGCCGGAATCACCGTTTTTACTGTGGCGGGATTTAGAACGGCGCCGCTGACGTCGACGCTTGGGTTGTTTCTTGGAGGGGTCATCCTCCGCCGTTCCATCACCATTCCCATCTTTTGGGATGTCCACCATGTATATGTCATATGACAAGGTGGCCTTCCAAAGGCCCTGTAGGGCGCTTTGGGTCTTGGTCGTCTTCGCATCGTCGTCCATACCGTCGATGTCTTCGGAGTCAAGTCGAGCATGTCGGTTAAATCATCAACAGTGGCTACAAAGTGGGTGGTGGGTGGGCGTTAAATTTCTTCGTCGTCGCATCCCAACCTTCCCGACCGTGAAGTCCGCCAGGGCTCTCCCGATAAAGAGAGAGAGACTTTAGTGAATTCAAGATGTCGCCAAAGGGCGAGTCTTTGAAAGATGTCCGCGGCAGTGAACTCCATGACCGGGCGCCCAATCGGATTCGATTGGCAGGGCGCTGAGGGTTCGAGTCCGGAGAGGAGTCCGCACCTTGGAGTCACGGCCTTCGCAAAGGACAGGGATGGAGTTCGGCTCAATCGCCGTTGAGATCGTAGCCCCCGAGGCGGTGTCCAACCACTCGTCCTCGATCGGGGGAGTCGGCTCCGAGCTAAGGGTCGGAGCGGACGCTGGTGCGGCCTCCAGGACACTGTTCGGTGGCAGAGCTAGATCGTGCCCATCGAGACAGTGCGGCGACTTGTCAGGGCTCGAATCCGTCAAGATCAAGTCTCCGCGGATGTCGACCGTGTAGTTCAAACTCCCAAATCTGACTGATGGCGGGCGTAGCTTTCGATCTGCTTCCGGATGGCCAAGTGAATTGGCCGCATGATGCAAAGCCGCGAATCTGAAGATCTGTCCGGGAGAAAAGTCTCACCCTGGACAGCGTCGTTGTTGATGATCGAAGGAGCCATCGGGCCTATAGGTGACGACACAGCAGGAACTCTCAATGAAAGCACCAATGTCGGTGTCAAAACCGGCGGATCTCGGTAGGGGGTCCCGAACTGTGCGTCTAGGCGGATGGTAACAGGAGACAAGGGACATGATGTTTTTACCCAAGTTCGGGCCCTCTCGATGGAGGTAATACCCTACTCCTGCTTGACAAATATTGATGATATGGGTAGTACAAGAGTAGATCTACCACGAGATTAGAGAGGCTAAACCCTAGAAGCTAGACTATGGTATGATTGTTGTTCGTCCTTGTCGGGGAGGCTGATCGTACCCACGAACACCTATGGGGCCGGCGGACCAGGCCCCTTTGTGGTTCGGAGGGGGGCGGAGATCGCACGAAGAGCGGATCGAGACGAGGCACACGAGCAGTTTACCCAGCCGGAGCTCTCCGGAGAGATAAAACTCCTCATCGCTGCTTGTTTGATGTATTGTGTTCTTGCTAGGGAGCGATGCGAGCTACAAAACCTAAGCGTGAGCGTATCTGGTCTCTAGTGAGTCGAATGAACCGAGCCTCGAACCCCTTCTACGTGCGCATGGGCCTCCTTTTATATGCTCAAGGGTCTCCGGCAGGTGGCAACATAGGCGAGGGTACAAATGTAAAACAGGAGTTGGTACACCTACTCGAGCGATGTACAAAGTGCAAAATACCTAACTCGACGGCAAGGGACAAAAGCAATAAATGCCCGTCGGTGTCGCCCAAACAAAGGCAACAGAGACCGTCAGTGCGCCACCGCCGCCACGATGGCAAGCTTGTCGGCCACTTATCGCTGCTCTCCGCCGGCTGCACAGCCTTCTCGACACGCTGCATGGAATGGTCCCATGGCGACATCGTTCTGTCGGATGCGCTGGAGCGGAGATGGAGAGAGGTTGCTTGCTGCGGCAAGCGCCTTGCCGCGGTCGAATCCTTGTCGCGTCCGGAGGCTTGTCGCGCTCCGAGCCTTCCCGGCAAGCTCCTCTTGCCGGGGCCTTGTCTTCTACATGCCTTGAGTGGCCTTCCCGGCAAGCTCCTCTTGCCGGGACCTTGTCTTCTTAATCAAATACTTTGTTCTTGAATGGCTCCAAAGGAGCCACGGAGGATCTTGGCGGTGACGAGGCAAACCTCGCCGCTGGTCTTGCAACTCGTCAGTGCACGAGTACGGGATACTAGGGTACCCTACTCTAGTACACCGGACAGGAGCCCCCGCCCGGGCTGATATCGTGCCGAAGCGTTGTCGGGCCAGACCCAAAATGCAGCACGGTCACACGCGGCCTCGACCACGCCGTAACTTCGCCTCGGACCCACCACGCACCCCCACTAACGGCACGCGACGGTCGTGGCGCTGCGGCGAGATCGTGGGCGTGGTCGTGGGGGTTTCTTTATTAGGAAAAGCGGAACGTCCGCCCCCTCCCCCTCTTTATAAGCGGAGATAACAGGGGCAGGCCGTCCACTCCGCCATTGTTGTCTTGTCAAGAAAACCACCGCCGCTCCCCCCTTCTTCTCCGGTGCGAAGAGCGGCGCCCGCCCCCCTTCGCCACAAGCGCGCTCACCGCCGTCGGCCTCCTCCGCCGCCCTCGCCATGGCTCCGAAAGCCGACAAGGAGAAGGGCGTCAAGTCGGCCGAGGCGCAGCGGCTCACGGCGTTGCGCAAGGAGCGGGCCATCTTCCCCCCCCCCCCAGCTCGGCACAAGGGAGCTGCGGGATGTCTTCTATCTCTTTTGGTCGACGGAGACGCGTGCGCATCCGCGCACGAAGGTACTCCCCGCCTCCGCTTCTGATTTGGCCCCAACTGGGTACCCCTTTTCCGCCTTTTTCCGATTTCTTCTGCGATATCATGAACACATATGGCCTCCGTCTCCTTGATTTCACCCCCAACGCTGTCTTGACCATGGCAGTTTTCGCGCATCTTTGCGAAAACTTTGTCGGAGTCCACCCAAATGTGGCACTCTTCCGCCACTTCTTCGTGCCCCGCTTCGAGAGAGGAGAGCCACTTGCCGGAGGGATAGCTTGGGTCTCCAGGATCGGCAAGAAAGAAGCCTATCTCGGAAGGAGAGTTCCGCAACAAGTGGGAGGAGTGGAGAGCCAATTGGTGTTGGGTCAGAGGAGAACCCGCAGCCCTTTCACCGTCGCGGCGCCAAACCCCAATAGTGCGCGCGTAGATTGGAGTAACTTGCGCGGAGGATGCGAGGTTGACGATAGCTGTGACTGGATTTTGCGCCTCAGCTTGCCGGATTAACCGTAGGTGCAGTTGGTGCAGACTTCCTTCGCCGACGCTTCCCTTGCAGGAGAGGAGGAGGCCTGCTTGGGAGTTCCAAAATGCGGCAGACATTATGAGGTTGCGCCCGGGCCTGAACTGGAATTTCACCGTCTTGGAGTTGGATGCGATGCTGCTAGAGCTGTTCAAGAACGACCACGATCACCCTGAATGGTTTAGGTTGCCGAGGGGGGTCGTCCCATTGTGCAACAACTCGGCGCCGATCAGATCCGGCGCCATGATGCCGTTGTCAGCGATTCTCGATGGGATCGTTCCAACCGGCAGGAGCCCCCGACGAGGTCGTGCAGCAGTTCTTCGACGACTTGGAAGAAGTGCCGATCCGCTCCGACGAGCAGAAAAGGCTCACTCGCGACACTACCGACGAGGAGATGGCGTATTGCCACCAGGGTGGAGGAGGCGGCAGCAGCCGCCGCCGGAGCCTTCGGGTATACCGTGGAGGAGGCGAACGCCGCGAAGGCGGCAAGCCTTGCCGAGCGAAGGAGATCGCCGACGAGGACGAGCTTGTCGAGCCCGAGGCCGGGTCGAGTGGACCCGCCGAGGGTGCTTCTTCTCCACCACCCAGCGACTTGCCGCCAGCGGAGCCCACGGTTCCGCTGAAGAGGCGTCTCCGCAAGGCCGGAGATTTATTCGGGCGGCAGATCGCCCACAAAGAAGCAGCCACATGACGTTGCTCTACCGCTGCAAGCGATGTTGCCGCTGGAGCGCCTCACATCGCCGCGCTGCGATAATCGGGCGAGGTCTTCTCGAGCCACCGCCGACGCCCGCTTAAGCGGCTAAGAGAGCCCACTCCCCGCCTCGTCGCACCGGAGGCGGGCCGAGTTTGACTTCTCCGCGCCAGTCCGAGGAGGAAGGCGAAGAGTAAGCTCTTGAGATTGTGCTTGTATTTCTTCAATTTTATTGCTTCATCTTGAATCTGATTTGCTTGCTCGGGCTCTTTCCTTTTCGTGACGCTGGCCCGAAGAGCGTCGAAGAGGGCCAAGATACCGACGGTCGTCGTTGAGGACGATTCTCCCGTGTAACAGAGGGGGCGTCCGAGACCCCCTTGCGGACCGGCAACCCTTCCTCGTGAGCAGCCCCTCAAAGACAGCCCCCAAAGTAAGTGTGCGGTTTTCTCCTTACTATTAGGTGTGTAGGGTGCTCCTTCTTCGTTGATACCTGATTGTTTGCTTGTGTAGGAGCAGAGCAGCCTCATCAGGAGGGCTCGGAAGCCGCCCCCGAAATCCTGTCTGCTGCCACTACGCCGCCAAGGGAGGATTCTCCGGCAAGGGAGCGCCCTCCCGACAAGGAGGCCACTCCGGCAGGGAGGCTACCACGGCAAGGGACAGCTAGTGACCCTCCAAGTGGTCGAGGCCGTGGCAGCGGATCCTGCTGCAGGTAATTTCCTTATACGAAAATCTCCCTTGGGCTTGTTTTCTTTTGTTTCTCTTTTTGAACATTTGCTTGACTGCTCTTTCTTCGTCGGGACGCAGAGCCGATGGAGGTCGAGGCTGCCGCAAGGAGGAGGAAGCCAAGGCAACACCGAGCAGGCCGCCGTCGTGGAAGAAGAGGTCGTTCTTGTGGAAGAAGAGGTCGTTGTGGAAGAAGAGGCCGCCTTGGCGAGCCTGTTGGCGAGAAGGCCACCGAGGCCGCCGACGCAGGCTGGCGAGGGGTCGGGCGATCACACTGACGGCCCCGAGGCCGCAGGAGCACCAGCGCCACACTGCAGCCGACTCCCCGCCGTCACTAAGGCCAGTTCCCGAGGAGCCCCAGGCCCGGCGCCACCAAGGCCGGGCGAGGGTGTCTTCATCAAACTCCCACAGGAACCGAGCTCCAGGCGCCGGTCGAGGAGAGACCTTCGACGGCGAGCTACTCGCCTCTGGCTGACGCTGGTGGACGTGGGCCAAGCAGCAAAGCAGCGTGGCGAAGTTCCGAGGAGGAGCAACCTGAAGAAGCCGTTGTCGCTCTACCGCTGGCCGGCAAGCCAAGTTGGAGTCCCGGAAGCACTTGTCGCGAGGGCAGGAGCGGACATGGAGAAAGCCTTGAAGAGCTCGGAGCACCAACCAAGAAACTCTGGCGACGAAAGGTAAGCTGGGGCAGCTTGCGTAAGAGCGCACGACCTTCATCCTTGAGAAGGCCGCACCGAGGAGGAGCAGCGGCTGGCTGCCGAGAAGCTCTCCGCAAGAGAAAGCGGTGGCGCAGCGGAAGGTCAACCTAGACAGCCATGAAGAAGACCTTGCCGCGCGCGAGGAGTCACTTGGCGTGGCGCTTAAGGAAGCGAAGGATGCTACCGCAGCCGCCGAGGCCGCCAAGGAAGAGTTGAAGGCGAAGGTGGCACAGCTGGAGGCCAGCCTCAAGAAGAGCGACGAAGAGCTGGCCACGCTCAAGCATGAGCATGAGAAGGACGCCTACACTCTTGGCGAGCTGCAGAGTCGTCTCGCTGATAGGGGCAAGGAGCTCGACGCCGCCAAGGATTCCAAGGCGGATCTTGAGCTGAAGCTGACCACCCTGACGCAGACATTGGACGGCGCCAGAGAGGGCGAGGTGGGTTTGTTGGAGACGATCAAGGCCAAGGAGGAGATGCTAGTGAATGTTGCCTCCACCCAGAGCGCCCTGAGGGAGAGCGTGGAGCACTGGACTGAAGGTCTTGTGGACACCGCCGCCGACATCCACAACGAGCTGATGGAGCTGGGGATGACGGACCTTGCATACTCCTCCGACGAGCATCTCCAACCGAGCGCCAAACTCAGTTTATTCTTCAAAGGCGTGGTGGCGGGTCTCCAGCTGACTCGGGAAGAGGTCCCAAAGCAGCTGGCCGAGGAATCACGCCAGATCTGTGCGAGAGCCCTCGAGAAGGTGTTGATAAAGGTGGCCTTCCGCAATCCGGGCCTCAACCTTAACGGCGCGCCCTCGGATCCTTGCCGCGGATGCCAACGTGGAGGAGCTCAAAGCCCTTGTCACACCCATTGTGGACAAGGTGAACAAGATCAAGCGGATTGATGGCGACCCGCGTAGACTAGGTCGCCAATTTTATCTTTCCTTGTCGGCTGCCGATCATGTTTAGAACACTTTGTTAGATCAGCGACAAGTTATTTTGTAATATACTCTATCTTAGGCGATCAATGCAACGTTATTTCCTCTACTTGATTCCTTCCTTTATGCGTTTACGCCTTACGCATTTGGGGACTTGTCGGTGCGGGCACCTTTTGTCATGAGCGCTGAGTGCGGAACATCAAGAGTCTTTGGCAGTGCCGCCTCCGACAAGCAACCCTGTCGCGACTAGCCGCAGCTCACTTAAGTTGTTGAGCGGACTCGAAACAAAGTAAGGGCGCGACTAGCTTGCGAGTTGGTTCCTCTGCGCACAGGTTTTCCATACAAAGTACTATCGTTCGAGGAAGATAACTTAAAATTTTGAAAATTGATTGCTCAAACTTTGGCAACTTAGCTTTTCATCTCTTGCTTCCCGATGAGGCGAAACTTCCTCGAGCGGTGCACGGTCCATAGTATTATCTCCTCCTTCTCCTGGTTAACTTGTGCGCGAGGGAGCCTTCCTTTCTTTGAGAAAAGAGAAATAAGAGGAAATAAAGTTATGGAGCCCAATGACTCGATTTTGCTTATCGGGTGTGGTTGCTGCACAAAGTGTTAGCCAAAACATGCAATAAAATGATGAAAGCATGAATTTGACAAGTTGTGCGCAACACATGAGCTTTATCGATGCACGGGTGCATGCCCGGCTTTGTACAAAGGATTACATGCAACAGCGGCAAGACTTGTACAAAAGGTGGTTCTTGAACGGGTTCCACAACCGCGCCCTATGGGTAAAACTTACGAAGATGCTCAATGTTCGAGGAGTTGCTCACGGGATGCCATCTTCGGTCTCAAGGCGGACAGCGCCAGGCCTAGTGACTCGTTTCACCCGATAAGGGCCTTCCCACTTTGGCGTCAACTTGTTTGAATTCTTGGCAGTCTGAACGCGCCGAAGAACAAGGTCGCCTTCCTCGAGACTTCTGGCACTAACTCTGCGGCTATGGTAGCGACGCAAAGCTTGCTGGTAGCGAGCAGCTCCCACAGCGGCCTGAAGACGATCCTCCTCAAGGAGCAGCGTCATCTTGTCGCAGCTGCTCTTGCTCAAGCTCATCATAAGCGAGCACTCGAGGCGATCCGTGATCTGAAGTTCCGTGGGGAGAAGCGCCTCTGCTCCATAGACTAGAGCAAAAGGTGTCCGGCGGTGGCTCGATTTGGCGTCGTCTGATCGACCAAAGAACCACCGGCAGCTCCTCAATCCAGTTTCTTCCGCACTTGTGCAGCACTGTCGAAAGTTACGGTCTTGAGCCCGCAGCACTTCAAAGATTTGCCCTCTCGCTTGACCGTTGCTTCTCGGGTGAGCAACGGAAGCAAAGCGAACCTTGGCGCCAAGATCCCGGATGTCTTTGCATGAAGGTGCGACCAGAATTGTGTGCCGTTGTCGGTGATGATCCTGTTAGGGATTCCAAACGGCAAACAATCGACCAAGAACTTGATCGGCCGATCGTGGCTGTCACCTTCCTCATCGCCTCCACTTCCGGCCACTTTGTGAACTTGTCGATGGCGACGTACAAGTACTCAAAGCCCCGACAGCTCGGAGGATGTCGAGCCCCAGAATCGAAAATGGCCGTGGATAAAGGGATCGTCTGGAGAGCTTGAGCTGGCTGGTGTATCTGTTTGGAATGGGCCGCACGCTTCACACTTGGTTACTTGTGCGATTGCATCCGGAGGGCTGTCGGCCGGAAGAAACCTTGCCGGAAAGCTTTGCCGGCAAGTGCTCTTGCGCCAATGTGGTGACCACATATGCCTCCGTATCTCTCGCCAACAGCCTTCGGCCCATCTTCCCTAGGAATACACTTCAAATTTCACACCGTTGAGTCTTCTTCTATACAGATATCTGTCGACAAACTGGTACATACTCATTTGTCGGGCTACTCTTTCCGCTTCTTCTCGCTCTTCGGGAAGTTCTCCTGTCTGAAGGAAATGGACAATCTGCTGTGCCCATGCTGCAGCTTGCGGCTCGACAACAAGGACCAAAGGCACATCTGCTGCTGCGGGAACATCAGCTTCTACGGCAAGAACCTGCGGCTCTGCTGGATCTTGACGCTCCCCGGCAAGCTTGCCGGAGCAAAACTTGTCGGAGGCGTCTGCTTCAACGAAACAAACCACAGGGCTTGTTGAGCAGATCGCCTCAAAGACTGTTGGTGTTGATCTTGGGGACCTTTGCAACGACGGCTTCGGGAAGCTCTGTCGGAAAGTAGTCACCAGAGATCAACTTCCTCTTCTTGCTTTGTCCAATTGATGGTGTTACGGTTGGTTGAGTCAGCTTGAGCACGAAAATCCCTGGTTCCACAGGCAACTTGAGTGCAGCGCACTTTGACAGGCCGTCAGCAATATCATTCTGAGCTCTTGGAACATGTTCCATTTGCAGGCCGTCAAAGTGCTCTTCTAGCTTTCTCACTTCATCAACGTAGGCTTCCATCAACGGACTCTGGTAATCTTTGTTCACTTGGGGGACGACAAGTTGTGAGTCACCCCTGACAATAAGTTTTTTGATCCCAAGGTCCACTGCGATCCTGAGACCGACAAGCAAACCTTCATACTCTGCAGTATTGTTTGTTGCTTGCTCCTTGGGAAAGTGCATCTGGACTACGACTTGAGGTGCTCTCCGGTGGAGTGCGATAAGCGACGCCGCAAGACCGGGCGCCTGCAAATGAGAAGGCACCATCAAAGTACATCACCACTCTTTACTTGCTTCCTTGACGGGAATGCTCGTCTCGGAATCTCTTCATCTGGCGTTGGTGTCCATTACGCTATGAATTCTGCCAACGCTACGCTTTGGATAGTTGATGTGCTTTCAAACTTGAGACCAAAGCTTGATAGTTCCAATGCCCACTCGACAATCCTGCCCGTTGCTTCGGATTCTGCGGTATCCTCTTCAATGAAAGCGAGTGACAACTGTGATCTCATGTGCTTGGAAGTAATGGCGCAGCTTTCTCGAGGCCATGAGGAGGCCGAAAAGCAATTTCTGCACACCAGAGTACCTTGACCTAGCCCTCTGCAGGAGGGAACTGGCAAAGTAAACTGGGCGCTGCACCATCCTTTTCTGCATCTGGTCATGCGTCTGCGCGGATTCGTCCTTGTCGGGACCAGAGCTTGTTGGCGAAGCCCCCTACTTGTCGCTGGATGTGCTTGCCGTGGTTGCTGGTTCGTCATCCGCCTCCCTCTCCGCTACTAACGCAGCACTAACCACTTGATTGGTTGCTGCTATATATAGCAGCAACTTCTCTTGTGGTTTAGGTGCGACAAGTGTTGGAGTGGAGGACAGGTATCTCTTTAAGTCTGCGGCGCAGCCTCCGCCGGAGTCCATTTCATTGGACCTGCCTTTTTCAAAATCTTGAAAAGCGGCAGGCGCGCCAGCAGACCTAGAAATAAACTTCTTGAGAGCAGCTACGCAACCGCAAGTCTTCGTGACGTCCTGACGCGCTTTGGTGCTTCAATCTACTCAATGGCCTTGATCTTGTCGGGATTAGCTTCAATCCCTCGTTGAGACACGAAGAACCCGAGAAGCTTGCCGGAAGGGACTCCAAACACGCACTTCTCGGGGTTGAGCTTGAGGTTGATCTTGCGCAGATTTGCAAAGGTATCGTCCAAATCTTGAACCAGAGTTGGTTTGTCCTTGCTTTTGACCACTATGTCATCCATGTAGGCTTCTACATTTCTGTGCATTTGCGGCTCAAAAGCGTCATGGACTACCCTTGCAAATGTTGAACCAGCATTCTTCAAACCGAAAGGCATCCGTATGAAACGATATGTGCCACATGGTGTAATGAATGCGGTCTTCTCCTCATCTTCTTGACCATGAAGATCTCGATGGTATCCTGAGTATGCATCAAGAAAAAAAAGCAAATCACATACAACCGTGGAGTCAACAATCTGGTCAATGCGCGGCAAGGGAAATGGATCTTTGGGACAAGCTTTATTAACATCCGTGAAGTCAATACAAAGTCTCCATTTTCCATTTGCTTTGGCGCGACTACTGTGATTGGCCAACCACGTGGGATGGAGCACCCCTCGACAAGGCCTGCCGCTTCCGGTTTCTTGATCTCTTCGCTATGAATTCTTGGCGTTCCACCGCTTGCTTCCTGATTTTTTGCTTGACGGGCCGTGCATGAGGACAAACGGCGGCGGTGCTCAATCACTTTCACAGGAACACGGGGATGTCGACGGTTGCCATGCAAACACGTCGACATTCGCCCAGGAAAACGAGCGCCGCCTTCCTATTTAGGGTCGAGAGAGGCAGCGATGGTAAAGGTACCACCAGCGCCGTCCTCCTTCAAGGGCACCTTCTTGGTCTTTGGCGGAGCTACCATCTTCTTGCACTTGCCGGTGGAGCTCGATGGTGCGTCCTCGACGGTAGCGCAGCACTCGAAGAGGTGCGCTTGCGGAGTAAGCATCGAGCTCTTGCGGACTTGGACTTTGTCTTCTTCTCCCGAGAGCTTCAGCGGCAAGTGTTTGACAACTGTCATGCTGCTGCATCCCGGTAGATCTTGTCGGCACAGATAAGGGCATCCTTCTTGTCGCCATGGACAGAGATGACGCTTATCGTGCCCTGGCATCTTGAGTAAGTTGTAGGCGTGGTGAGAGGCTGCCATGAACTTGGCGAGTCTTTGGACGGCCAAGTATCCCATTGTAAGGCAATGGGAAATCGGCAACGTCGAATGTGACCCTCTCGATCCTAAAGTTCAGCTCGCTGCCAAATGTTACCGCAACGTAATCTTCCCCTTCGCCTGCTCCTTCCGGATTGATTCCTTGAAGGTGCCGGTCTCTTCGAGCTTCATTGTCGAGGATTTGAAGCTTGGAGCACCGCGGAGGAGATCAGATTCAAGCCGCCCCACCGTCAACTAGCATTTTGGTGACCTTGAGGTTGCGGATGGTTGGTGAGACCAACATCGGCAAGCACCCGACCGCAGATTATGCGATCGGGGTGGTCCTCAATATCAAAAGCGATAGGCGTCTTGGACCACTTCAGAGGCTTGCGTGACTCTACGGATGGTTCCGCCGCATTGACCTGCCGCATCCATTGCTTGAGTTGGCGGTGGGAGGTATGCAGGGAAGCACCTCCGTCAACGCAGAGGACCTCTGTGGCTTTCTGAAACTCCTGCTCATCGGCGTCGTCGTCTTCCATATCTTCGTCGTCGTCATCATCTTCATCCTTGTCGCGGCCGCGGGGAGGTCTGTCTCCTTGCCGTTGCTTGGCCTTGCCGCGGCGTCCTCCCCGGCCGGGACGTTTCTTGCTTGCTCCCCCAGCACCTTCCTGGGCCTTCTCTTTGTCGCGCCGCTCGTACTCAGCCCTCTGCTGTTCGACAAGCTGCTCAACCTTCTTGCAGCTCTGGAGGTCGTGGCCCTTGGTGCGGTGGATCTTGCGATCGCTTGCGGATCCGTCCCGCTTGTCGGGCGGCCGCCACCGACCGGTGGTTGGCGTCGTGGCAACCTCCTTGCCGGAGCCACCAGCCTTGGCGTTCTTGTCGCCACCTCCGTTGCGGACTGCTCAACAGCTAGCACTTCTCTACCTTTCTTCTTCCTGTTGCCTCGCCGCGGCCCTTCTTTGCCGGGCGGCCTCCTCCTTGTCGAGATCCTGCTTCGCATTCTCTCACAGGAGTCTCCTCCCTTCCTCGGTAGCGTGCACACTTGTCGGCCAAGGCGTACAGCTCACGACGTCCTTGACTTTGCACATCGCCATCTCCTCCTCATCCCGCGGTTCCGCACATTACGATGAAACGCTACCGATCACATGGCGGGGTGGACATCCGGGATGTTGTAGTGCACACGGCTGAATCTCTGAATGAACTTGCGCAGGGACTCTCCTTCCTTCCGGGCGGCAGATGAAGGTCACTCTCTTAGCCATGAGGCTTGTGGCCACCGTGAAGGCGCCAACAAACCGATGGCATGATCTTCCCAAGAGGATATGGAGCTGTCCGGCAAGTGCATGAGCCAAGATCTGACGTTGGGCTTGAGCATGAGCGGGAAGTAGTTGGCGAGGATCTTGTCGTCCCGTCCCCCCGCAGCTTGCACCGCGATGGTGTAGATGCTGAGGAACTCCGACGGATGCGCCCCGCCATCATACTTCTCCGCACGTCTGGTTTGAAGTTTTTCCGGCTGGGCCCTTTGGACTTGCCGCAGTCGCGAGTGAACGCAGGGCAGCCTACAGCGTCAGACGGGTAAGTCGCTGGCTCCTCCGGCGCGCTGCGTCAGCGAAGGCCCAGCGCGCTTGTCGGACTGATGTCGCGCTTCTCTCCGGCGCTCGATGCGAGTTCGAGCGTCCACTTGTTGTCGCTCATGAAGAACTTGGTGCTGATCGCGGCGAGCTCGCGGATCCGACGACGCGGTGGAGTCGCTGTCGAGGTGGATCCGGTGAGTCGGCGATCTTGGCCTTCGTGGCGGAGAGTGCATGGTGGCTGCACCTCCGACAGTCTCGTCGCCACCGGCTCGTGCCTTGTCGTCTTGCCGCGGCAATGATGGCGTTGGTTGCCGCGGAGCGTCGCCGTTGGCAAAGCCGATGAGGCTATGGATAGTGGCCCTCCACTCGTCGACCTTGTTGGCCGTTGGAGGGTAGTCGAGGATCAGCTGAGCTCTCGCCAGAGCTTCTGCTGGAGTAGTGGGTGGCATTGGCGAACGGTGTGAGGAGCGGGATATGCTCGGACTTCTAACTACGTTAGAAGGAGCAGCACCCGTCCGGCGACCGTATCTCACTCGTGCCCGGCATGTTGGCGCGCATGCTGGTCTTGAGGGTCTCGATCCAACGAACTTATGGCATTATGAACGCCGTGGCGTTGTTGGTCCCGCGTCTCTGAGATGGGCGCGGGGATCTTGTGACGCCGAGGTTTGCGGGGCCTTGTCCTTGGACTTGGCAACGTCGCGGACACCTTCGTCGGCGCCCGTTCCTCCGCCAGCGTCTGCCCCACCACCCGTTTGCTGCGGTGAGGGTGGGTACGACGCGGACGGCTCTGCTGCCGCCGAAGCCTTCTTCTTCGGTGGCATGTTGAGGAAGATGTTGAGGACGCTGCTCGTGTGAACGTCGGATCAGATTCACACGGCCTCGACGCCCCCTACCTGGTGCGCCAAAGATGTCGGGGAGGCTGATCGTACCCACGAACACCTATGGGGCCGGCGGACCAGGCCCCTTTGTGGTTCGGAGGGGGGCGGAGATCGCACGAAGAGCGGATCGAGACAAGGCACACGAGCAGTTTACCCAGCCGGAGCTCTCCCGAGAGATAAAACTCCTACTGCTGCTTGTTTGATGTATTGTGTTCTTGCTAGGGAGCGGCGAGCTACAAAACCTAAGCGTGAGCGTATCTGGTCTCTAGTGAGTCGAATGAACCGAGCCTCGAACCCCTTCTACGTTGCGCATGGGCCTCCTTTTATATGCTCAAGGGTCTCCGACAGGTGGCAACATAGGCGTAGGGTACAAATGTAAAACAGGAGTTGGTACACCTACCGAGCAGTGTCTGATGCAAAATACCTAACTCCGACGGCAAGGGACAAAAGCAATAAATGCCCGTCGGTGTCGCCCAAGCGATTACAGAGACCGTCCAGTGCGCCCTTTGCCGCCACGATGGCAAGCTTGTCGGCGCCGCTTATCGCTGCTCTCCGCTGGCTGCACAGCCTCTCGACACGCTGCATGGAATGGTCCCATGGCGACACGTTCTTTGGATGAGCTGGAGCGGAGATGGAGAGAGGTTGCTTGCCGCGGCAAGCGCCTTTGCCGCTGCCGAATCCTTGTCGGCGTCCGGAGGCTTGTCGCACTCGAGCCTTCCCGCAAGCTCCTCTTGCGGGGCCTTGTCTTCTGCATGCCTTGAGTGGCCTTCCGGCAAGCTCCTCTTGCGGGACCTTGTCTTCTTAATCAAATACTTTGTTCTTGAATGGCTCCAAAGGAGCCACGGAGGATCTTGGCGGTGACGAGGCAAACCCTGCCGCGGGGTGCTGCAACTGTCCGTGCACGAGTACGGGATACTAGGGTACCCCTACTCTAGTACACCGACAGTCCTACGGACTAAAACCCTTCGGTTTATATACACAACGAATAGGGTTAGGGTTACACAGAGTCGGTTACAATGGTAGGAGATCTACATATCTATATCGCCAAGCTTGCCTTCCACGCCAAGGAAAGTCCCATCCGGACACGGGACGAAGTCTTCAATCTTGTATCTTCATAGTCTAGGAGTCCGGCCAAAGATGATAGTTCGGCTATCCGGACACCCCCTAGTCCAGGACTCCCTCACTAACCATAGCATGAAACATATGGATCCAAATCAGCCCCTTACGAAGCAACGCATAAACTAGGGTTTAAGCTTCTGTCACTCTAGCAACCCATCATCTACTTATTACTCCCCAATGTCTTCCTCTAGGCCCAAATAATGGTGAAGTGCTATGTAGTCGACGTTCACATAACACCACTAGAGGCTAGACAACATACATCTCATCAAAATATTGAACAAATACCAAATTCACATGACTACTAATAGCAAGACTTCTCCCATGTCCTCAGGAACAAACATAACTACCCACAAAGCATATTCATGTTCATAATCAGAGGGGTATTAATATGCATAAAGGATCTGAACATATAATCTTCCACCAAATAAACCAACTAGCATCAACTACAAGGAGTAATCAACACTACTAGCAATCTACTAGTACCAACCCGGACTTGGAGACAAGAATTGGATACAAGAGATGAACTAGGGTTTTGAGAGGAGATGGTGCTGGTGAAGACGTTGATGGAGATTGCCCTCTCCAACTGAGAGGAGCGTTGGAGATGACGATGGCGATGATTTCCCCCTCCTGGAGGGAAGTGTCCCCGGCAGAACAGCTCTGCCGGAGCCCTAGATTGGTTCCGCCAAGGTTCCGCCTCGTGGCGGCGGAGTCTCGTCGAAAGGTTTCTTATGATTTTTCCTTGACGAAAGACCTCATATAGCGAAGATGGCCATCGGAGAGCCAGCAGGGGCCCACGAGGCGGCGCGCCACAGGGTAGGGCACGCCCCCACCCTCGTGGCCAGGTGGGTCCCCCTGTGACGTACTTCTTCTGCTCAATATATTTTATTATTTCCAAAAATGACTTTTGTGGAGTTTCAGGACTTTTGGAGTTGTGCAGAATAGGTCTCTAATATTTGCTCCTTTTCCAGACCAGAATTCCAGCTGCCGGCATTCTCCCTCCTTATGTGAACCTTGTAAAATAAGAGAGAATAGGCATAAGTATTGTTACATAACGTGTAATAACAGCCCATAATGCAATAAATATCGATATAAAAGCATGATGCAAAATTGACGTATCAGGGCGGGGCTAAAGCGAAAGAAGGCCGCCTCTAAGGGCGGCGAGAAACAGCAGCCAGAAGCCCCCAAGACCACGGGAAAGTGGTTCCCTACCTCGGCCACCGACAGAGAACTTCAGGGCCTCGTGGAGATAGGGTTGATGCCAGTGGATTTGGAGTGCCGCCTCCCGAGGGATGAGACTCCACCAACTCCTCGCGACGGCGGGCACATCCTCTACCTGGAGTATTTAGATACATTAGAACTGAGCACTTTTCCTGCCCTCTCAGGCCATCCGCGTTCCTAGCCGTTCGATCATCACCTTTGAGCATTTCTGGCCGTTAGATTAGGTGTGAATCGCATGTAATCTGGCTTCGCTCGCAATTAACGATCGACGGCCGTATTGGGCCGCTGCTCCGGTCACTTTTTTGAGGGTCTCATGTTAAATTGGGCCTAACGAGCCTATAGCAGCCTTCCCCGAGCGAAGACAGAAATATAAAGGGCACTAGACAAACGGGTGTCCCTCGTATCCCTACCCTAGCCGCCGTGGCGACAAGGGTTTATCTACTCCGGCACCGTTCATCGCCGTTGAGGATTCCGGTAACCTGCCCGCGCATCCCACCCATCCCACGTCAGCGCTTGGGCTGATAAAGGGGTCGGCTTGTCCTTCCACCCGGCCTCGGCGCGGTGCGGTGATCTAGGGTTTCGACTGCAGCCATGGCAGGGGCGACTCCATCCAATGGAGGGGGTAGCACTAGTTCAAGCAGAAGGAAGGGGAAGACCCCGATCAATCTGGAAGCGGCTATGAGGAACATGAAACTAAAGGAGACAGAGCTGGATGACGTGATTGTTGGTGATGAGGAAATCGCAGAATTTGGTTGGCTGTTGCGAGGGTGAACATGATGAAGTTCTTCAGCGTTGAATCCTTCAAGAACACAATGATCTTCGCATGGAGACTTGCCAACGAGCCAGAGATCCGCGAGGCGGATAATAATCTGTTTATCATCCAACTCTTCTGTCTAGGGGACTGGAACAGAGTCATGCACCAGGGACCTTGGATCTATAGGGGGCTAATGGTTGCAATTGAAGAGTACGATGGCAAAGGGAAGCCAGATTTGGTTCAGCTCGTCCGAGTTCATGTGTGGGCGCAAATTCATGACACCCCGGAGCTCTATAGGAAGGAGATGATCGTAGACCAACTGACTCGCCGCATAGGCCAGTGAAGAGTGTGGAGATGAACCCTAACCGAGTTTTTGAGGCAACTATGTCAGGGTTCGGGCGAAGATTAAACTGGCTGATCCTTTGGTGCGTTTTACCCCATTGAACGTCAAAGGGGAAGGGCGAATCCTCCTGCCAGTCAAATATGAGAAGATTGGCTTCTTTTGTGAAGTCTGCGGCATCCTAGGCCACTCCATGGAGGAGTGCGACAATGGGGTTCATAGCCACGAAGAGATTGAATACAACGAGTGGATGAAAGCCACTCGGAGACCCATGCCAGAGAGCCCAAACCGAGACCCCGGCTGGAATAGGGGGAACCCCGCGCGTGGACGTGGACGTGCCCGTGGAGGCGGCCGTGGTAGGAACAATGGAGCCAAGAAACGGTCATCAGAGGAGGCCGGTCTGGGGATGAAGTTGACAGAGACGCTGATGAGGATCTTAAGGATACGACGGAAAGCCCACTTAAGGGCAAGGGTGATGAAGCGGGGACTGACCACCCCCAAACCTCGGTTATTCGCAAGCTGAACATGGATGATCAATCAGCAGCTGAGAGTAGTAGGGGTGTCGTAGTGGATGCATCCATGCAAGGGGCTATGATTGTTCCTCCTCCACCACCATCTTACTGAAGGAAATATGCCCTAGAGGCAATAATAAAGTTATTATTATTTCCTTATATCATGATAAATGTTTATTATTCATGCTAGAATTGTATTAACCGGAAACATAATACATGTGTGAATACATAGACAAACAGAGTGTCACTAGTATGCCTCTACATGACTAGCTCGTTAATCGAAGATGGTTATGATTCCTAACCATAGACATGAGTTGTCATTTGATTAACGGGATCACATCATTAGGAGAATGATGTGATTGACTTGACCCATTCCGTTAGCTTAGCACTTGATCGTTTAGTATGTTGCTATTGCTTTCCTCATGACTTATACATGTTCCTATGACTATGAGATTATGCAACTCCGTTCTGGGAGGAACACTTTGTGTGCTACCAAACGTCACAACGTAATCGGGTGATTATAAAGGTGCTCTCTGGTGTCTCCGAAGGTACTTGTTGGGTTGGCGTATTTCGAGATTAGGATTTGTCACTCCGATTGTCGGAGAGGTATCTCTGGGCCCACTTGGTAATGCACATCACTATAAGCCTTGCAAGCATTGCAACTAGTGAGTTAGTTGCGGGATGATGTATTACGGAACGAGTAAAGAGACTTGCCGGTAACGAGATTGAACTAGGTATTGATATACCGATGATCGAATCTCGGGCAAGTAACATACCGATGACAAAGGGAACAACGTATGTTGTTATGCGGTTTGACCGATAAAGATCTTCGTAGAATATGTGGGAGCCAATATGAGCATCCAGGTTCCGCTATTGGTTATTGACCGGAGACGTGTCTCGGTCATGTCTACATAGTTCTCGAACCCGTAGGATCCGCACGCTTAAAGTTCAATGACGATTATATTATGAGTTTATGTGTTTTGATGTACCGAAGGTAGTTCGGAATCCCGGATGAGATCGGGGACGTGACAAGGAGTTTCGAAATGGTCGAGACGTAAAGATCGATATATTGGACGACTATATTCGGACATCGGAAAGGTTCCGAGTGATTCGAGTATTTTTCGGAGTACTGATACGTCTCCGTCGTATCTACTTTTCCAAACACTTTTGCCCTTGTTTTGGACTCTAACTTGTATGATTTGAATGGAACTAACCCGGACTGACGCTGTTTTCAGCAGAATTGCCATGGTGTTGTTTTATGTGCAGAAAATAAAAGTTCTCGGAATGACCTGAAACTCCACGGAATACCTTAGAAAAAATAATAACAAATCCTCGCCAAAGATGAAGACCAGGGGGCCCACACCCTGTTCACGAAGGTGGGGGGCGCGCCCTCCCCCCTGGGCGCGCCCCCCTACCTCTTGGGCCCCCTGGTGGCCTCTGACGCCAACTCCAACTCCATATATTGACTTTCGGGGAGAAAAAAACCAGACAGAAAAAATCATCGCGTTTTACGATACGGAGCCGCCGCCAAGCCCTAATCTCTCTTGGGAGGGCTGATCTGGAGTCCGTTCGGGGCTCCGGAGAGGGGGATTCGTCGCCATCGTCATCATCAACCATCCTCCATCACCAATTTCATGATGCTCACCGCCGTGCGTGAGTAATTCCATCATAGGCTTGCTGGACGGTGATGGGTTGGATGAGATTTATCGTGTAATCAAGTTAGTTTTGTTAGGGTTTGATCCCTAGTATCCACTATGTTCTGAGATTGATGTTGCTATGACTTTGCTATTCTTAATGCTTGTCATTAGGGCCCGAGTGCCATGATTTCAGATCTGAACCTATTATGTTTTCATGAATATATGTGTGTTCTTGATCCTATCTTGCAAGTCTATAGTCACCTACTATGTGTTATGATCCGCAACCCAAGTGACAATAATCGGGACCACTCCCGGTGATGACCATAGTTTGAGGAGTTCATGTATTCACTATGTGCTAATGCTTTGTTCCAGTTCTCTATTAAAAGGAGGCCTTAATATCCATTAGTTTCCAATAGGACCTCGTTGCCACGGGAGGGTAGGACAAAAGATGTCATGCAAGTTCTTTTCCATAAGCACGTATGACTATATACGGAATACATGCCTACATTACATTGATGAACTGGAGCTAGTTCTATGTCACCCTATGTTATGACTGTTACATGATGAACCACATCCGGCATAATTATCCATCACTGATCCGGTGCCTACGAGCTTTCCATATACTAGTTCTCGCTTATTTACTTTTCCGTTGCTACTGTTACAATCACTACAAAATACCAAAAACATTACTTTTACTGTCTTTACTTTTGTTACCGTTACCACCACTATCATATTACTTTGCTACTAAACACTTTGCTGCAGATACTAAGTTTCGTGTGTGGTTGAATTGACAACTCAGTTGCTAATACTTGAGAATATTCTTTGGCTCCCCTTGTGTCGAATCAATAAATTTGGGTTGAATACTCTACCCTCGAAAACTGTTGCGATCCCCTATACTTGTGGGTTATGAAGACCTTTTTCTGGCGCCGTTGCCGGGGAACATAGCTCTATTCTTTGAGTCACTTGGGATTTATATCTGCTGGACACTACGAAGAACTTGAAAGACGATCGAACTACTATTTTGCCCTCAACTACGAGGGGAGGTAAGGGACTGCCATCTAGCCTTGCACTAGATTCTCCTTACATTATGAGTAAGTTTGCGACACCTAAACCTACTACTGCTATGAATTCGATGTGTCGCATGTTATTGATGATGCCACTACATTATGCATGATACTTATGATGAAACTACTTCTATGCTTGATACTACTGTGCCCCTTGGTGAATTTCTTGATGAGCAAATTGCTAAGTCTAGAGAAAGAGAAATTATTGAACCTGAATACGATGATGTTAGTGATGATGAAAATATGTCTGCTATTCCTGAGGGTTATCTTTTTGATGCGGAATCTTCTGCAGCTATTCTTGCTTGCCAGGATAGACTTGAACTTAACTAGTTAAATGGAGTAAAGAATCTTTTAGAGATAGGATGAAACCCGACCCTGCTTTTGCTACTTCACCTATCTGTGTTCCTGATCAGGATTATTATGATTTTTCTGTTGATCCAGATATAATTACTTTGGTTGAATCTGATCCTTTTTATGGCTATGAATCTGAAACTGTTGTGGCACATCTTACTAAGTTAAATGATATAGCTGCCCTGTTTACTAATAATGTGAGATCGTGCTACCTTTATTTACTCAAAATATTTCCGTTCTCATTAAAGGGTGATGCTAAGATATGGTTTAATTCTCTTGATCCTGGTTGTGTGCAAAGTCCCTAGGATATGATTTATTACTTTTCTGCTAAATATTTCCCTGCTCATAAGAAACAAGCTGCTTTGAGGGAAATATACAACTTTGTGCAAATTGAAGAAGAGAGTCTCCCACAAGCTTGGGGAGGCTTCTCAAGTTACTTAATGCTTTGCCTGATCATCCTCTTAAGAAACCTGAAATATTTGATATCTTTTATAATGGACTAACTGATGCTTCCAGAGATTACCTAGATAGTTGTGCTGGTTCTCTTTTCAGGGAAAGAACACCGGATGACGCTGAAATTCTATTGAATAATATGTTGGCAAATGAAAATAATTGGGCACCTCCCGAGCCAACTCCTGAGCCAGCTCCAGAGCCACCATCGAGCCTATTCCTAAACCAACTCCGAAGAAGATAGGTGTTCTATTTCTCAGTCCCGAAGATATGCAATAGGCAAAGAAATCTATGAAAGAAAAAGGTATTAAAGCTGAAGATGTTAAGAATTTACCTCCTATTGAAGAAATAAATGGTCTTAATTTTCCACTTTGTTGAAGAAGTATATGATCTCAATTACTTATTTCTTGAAGAACCTCCCGATATCCCGACACGGTAGTAAAGGTAAATTCTCTCTATATATATGATAAAGCTGAAGTCCCTCCTACTAAAATTGCTAGTCAGTGCTTGGATGAGTTTGATGACTTTATGTTTAAGCAAGATGACTTTAATGCTTATTTTGGTAGACAATTAAAACATAATACCTTTATGATTAAATGCTTGGGTGATTATATGGCTGATAAGAGGTGAACTTAAACTTGTTAGCAAACATGCTTCTATGGTTACCACTCAAGTAGAACAAGTACTTAAAGCTCAGAAAGAAGTGCTTGATGAAATGAATAGTAAGAAAAATGATTATGCTGTTAGAGTGGCTACTAGAATCGGTAGAATGACTCAGGAACCTTTGTATCACGAAGGCCACCCTAAGAGAATCGAGCAAGATTCTCAGAGAAATAATATTGATGTACCTAGTTCTTCTAAGAGGAAGAAAAAGAAAAATGATAGGACTTTGCAAACTTCTAGTGAACCTATTGCTGAACCACATGAGAATCCAAATGATACTTCTATTTCTGATGCTGAAACACGCTCAGGTGATGAACATGAACCTAGTGATAATGTTAATGATAATGTTCATGTTGATGCTCAACCTAGTAATGATAATGATGTAGAAGTTGAACCTGTTGTTGATCTTGATAACCCACAATCAAGAAATCAACGTTATGATAAAAGAGACTTTGTTGCTAGGAAACATGGTAAAGAAAGGGAACCATGGGTTCAGAAACCCATGCCTTTTCCTCCGAAACCATCCAAGAAAAAGGATGATGAGGATTTTGAGCGCTTTCTTTGAAATGGTTAGACCTATCTTTTTGCGTATGCGATTGACTGATATGCTCAAAATGAATCCCTATGCTAAATATATGAAAGATATTGTTACAAATAAAAGAATATTTTCTGTTCTTTAGTAGAAGTAAAGTAAAAATAGTATATTTCTGTCTGTTTCCTGACTTATCCGTGCAATATAAAAATATCCCGAAAATAAAAGTCCTCGGAATGCCATGCCAATTTAATATGATTTTTTCGGGAATATTTGAGGATTTACTGTGCAAAAATTAACGCGGGGGAGCTGCCACCTGGCCACGAGGGTGGAGGGCGCGCCCTACCCACCTGGGCGCGCCCCCCTGCCTCATGGGCCCACGGTGGCCCTCCTCCACTTATCCCTGCACCCATCTTCTTCCTCTGCCTCACACAAACCCGAAAAACCAACTCAAGCACAAGTTCCAGCCACTTTTGCTGTGATTTTCGATCTCCTTTCTCAAAGCACCTCTCACAAAACTGCTTGGGGAGATTGTTCCTTGGTATGTGACTCCTACATTGGTCCAATTAGTTTTTGTTCTAGTGCTTTATTCATTGCAAATTTGTGCTGCATAGGTGACCATGTTCTTGAGCTTGCATGTCAAATTTATATGGTTCCAAGTAGTTTTAATGCTTGATATATGCTCTAGGCACTTGTATGAGTAGTTGCTATCAATTTTATTGAGGTTGGTTCAGTTTTGTTTGAAGTTACTAAAAATTTCAGAATTTTTCAGAGAAAAACAATATGCTCAGGAAGATGTTCCAAGGTGGTTCTTCAAGGAAGCAAGGTCCCAGGCTTGCAATGCGTGATGCTGACGAGGAACCACCAAGAGACGCTCTTGTGAGGCCCTGTGAATGGCCTTCGGAAAATTTTATGGATCAAGCGGGAATCAAAGAAGAATTTAACGCATATTTGCGTAATGCCGGTCTTGAGGACTTTGAAGCTGACAAATGCCCCCAGTATCGTGATCTCACAAGTTCATTTGTGGGGAGGTTTGAGTTTTCATCTTCACGTAATTCTCCTTCACCATGTTTGACCTTTATGACAAATCTTATACCATGGACTTAGAGGATTCCACTCTTGCATGCAAACTTCCATCTTGGGGTAGTATCAGGGATCCCCCTAAATCTGAATATAGAGACTTTCTTGCTAGAATAACTGTGGGGGAATCTAGAGATATAACGCGGGCCACTATAGGGAGCATTCACTTTCCTGCTATACATTATTTTGCTCTCTTCATTGGTAGATGCATAAATGCTAAGGATGAAGCATGTCACATGTGTGCCCCTGATCTCAGCATTTTCAGAAGTGCTGTGTTAGGGGACCAATCTTATCATATGGGAGCCATTGTAGCTCGTAGGTTGAATCTTAATAGACATAACGGAGATTTCTTTGGAGGAATTTATGCAACCTGCTTAGCTAGTTTTCTTGATATAGACATTCGTGAGGGTGATATGGAGTTACCCCCTACTTATTTAGATTTTGATTCTATGGTTTCCCACCAGTTTGTTGAGACGACTGGACCACCTCTCCAAAGATCGACTACTCTTTAACAAACGACATGTTGTCCATGTTACTCTTCCTGCTCCTGCCTTCTTTGATTTTCAGACAAAAGGGAGATATATTATTACCAGAGAAGAGGCAGATGAGTACGAGAGGAGAGCGGAGGCAGCTCGACGCCACGCTGCAGCTCAGGAGGCGGTAGCCGCTGCATTGCAGTACGACCCCAGATACACCTACGGGTATCAGCCAGGCTATCCCTGGCAATAGACCAACTTAGGCCAAAAGCCTAAGCTTGGGGAAGTACGTATTTCTCACCGACATTACATTCATGTTCACACACACTCATTGCTAGATGTCGGTGCTCATACTCTTTCACTGTAATATCCATGTTAGTTTAAATTTCTTTTCTAGCTTTCTTCTTGTGTGTTTGATAAACCTTAAGAAAAACAAAAAATTAGTTTGTCTACTTTCCATGCTTGTAGTATAATTAAAAAGAAAACCAAAAAACATTTCCCGTTCTTCTTTTGCTTGTTGGGAGCTTTCCCATGTAAATAGTTTTTATTTCTTTTCCTTTCTTTGGGGGTCGAGAAGACTATACTGAAAATGCTTAGTGGCTCTTATATGCATCATTGTTGATTTAACCAAGAGCCCATATTGCCATGTCTTCTCCTGTTTATTGAATGCTCGCAGATTCCAGCTTAGTCCAATGCACGTGCACTCTTATTATTATTCACACCGCTCGGTCGTGCAAGTGAAAGGCAATTATGATGACATATATGATGGACTGACTGAGATGGGAAAAGCTGGTGTGAACTCGACCTCTCTTGTTTTTGTAAATATGATGATTCATCGTTCCTGATTCAGCTATTATGAAGTAAACATATTTGCAATGACATTTAGAGATTATAGTTGCTTGTGCCATGCTTGATTAGCTATGAGTTATAATGGTTTACCTTGCGTGCCAACATGCTATTAGAATGATTATGATATGGTATGATGGGATGGTATCCTCCTTTGAATGAATTGAGTGACTCGACTTGGCACATGTTCACGCATGTAGTTGAATCAAATCAACACAGCCTTCATGATATTTATGTTCATGGTGGATTATATCCTACTCATGCTTGTATTCGGTGTAAATTAATTTTAATGCATGTTTACTACTGTTGTCGCTCTCTCGGTTGGTCGCTTCCAGTCTTTTGCTAGCCTTCACGCATACTAAGCGGGAATACTGCTTGTGCATCCAAACTCCTTAAACCCCAAAGTTGTTCCATATAAGTCCACTATACCTTCCTATATGCGGTATCTACCTGCCGTCCCAAGTAAATTTGTATGTGCCAAACTCTAAATCTTCAAATAAACATTCTGTTTTGCATGCTCGAATAGCTCATATGTCAACTAGAGCTGCCCTTATCTTTCGTGTTAGGCGGGTTATTCTCAAGAGGAGTGGACTCAGCTCCTCATTCACGAGAAAATGGCTGGTATCCGGGATGCCCAGTCCCATGCTTTATGCAAACTAAATCAAAATAATTGCAAACAAAACTCCCCACAGGACCCGTTGAATGTTGGAGGCACTTTCGTTGTTTCGAGCAAGCCATGGATTGATGCTTGTGGAGGAGGGGAGTATAAACTTTACCATTCTGTTTGGGAACCGCCTATAATTTGTTTAGCATGGAAGATATCGTCATCTCTTAGTTGTTATGTTGACAATGAGAGTATGCCGCTCAAAATATAATTTATCTCTATTTCAAAACGGAGCTCTGGCACCTCTACAAATCCCTGCTTCCCTCTGCGAAGGGCCTATCTATTTACTTTTTTGTTGAGTCATCACCCTCTTATTAAAAAGCACTAGCTGGAGAGCAAGCTGTCATTTGCATTCATTATTGTCAATTTATATCGGGTATGACTATGACTGGATCTCTTTTACCATGAATTACAATGTCTAGTCAGTCCTTGATCTTTGAAGGTGCTCTGCATTTATGTTTTGCGGTCTCAGAAAGGGCTAGCGAGATACCATCTTGTTATATCATATTATGACTGTTTTGAGAAAGTGTTGTCATCCGAGATTTATTATTATGACTTGCTAGCTGATTATGTTATTGATATGAGTAAACATGGGACCTGAGAATTATTGCAAATGTGGTTAGTTATAATATTTGCTGAAAACCTGAATGCTGGCTTGACATAAGTACAACAACAAGAGCAAACAGAGTTTGTAAAAGTTTTTTCTTTTTCTCTTTTAGTTTGTCAACTGAATTGCTTGAGGACAAGCAAGGGTTTAAACTTGGGGGAGTTGATACGTCTCCGTCGTATCTACTTTTCCAAACACTTTTGCCCTTGTTTTGGACTCTAACTTGTATGATTTGAATGGAACTAACCCGGACTGACGCTGTTTTCAGCAGAATTGCAATGGTGTTGTTTTATGCAGAAAATAAAAGTTCTCGGAATGACCTGAAACTCCACGGAACACCTTAGAAAAAATAATAAAAAATCCTCGCCAAAGATGAAGACCAGGGGGCCCACACCCTGCTCACGAGGGTGGGGAGCGCGCCCTCCCCCCTGGGCGTGCCTCCCTACCTCGTGGGCCCCTTGGTGGCCCTCCGACGCCAACTCCAACTCCATATATTGGCTTTCAGGAAGAAAAAAATCAGAGAGAAGAAATCATCGCGTTTTACGATATGGAGCCGCCGCCAAGCCCTAATCTCTCTTGGGAGGGCTGATCTGGAGTCCGTTCGGGGCTCCGGAGAGGGGGATTCGTCGCCGTCGTCATCATCAACCATCCTCCATCACCAATTTCATGATGCTCACCACCGTGCGTGAGTAATTCCATCGTAGGCTTGCTAGACGGTGATGGATTGGATGAGATTTATCATGTAATCAAGTTAGTTTTGTTAGGGTTTGATCCCTAGTATCCACTATGTTCTGAGATTGATGTTGCTATGACTTTGCTATGCTTAATGCTTGTCACTAGGGCCCGAGTGCCATGATTTCAGATCTGAACCTATTATGTTTTCATGAATATATGTGTGTTCTTGATCCTATCTTGCAAGTCTATAGTCACCTACTATGTGTTATGATCCGGCAACCCTGGAGTGACAATAATCGGGACCACTCCCGATGATGACCATAGTTTGAGGAGTTCATGTATTCACTATGTGCTAATGCTTTGTTCCGGTTCTTTATTAAAAGGAGGCCTTAATATTCCTTAGTTTCCAATAGGACCCCGCTGCCATGGGAGGGTAGGACAAAAGATGTCATGCAAGTTCATTTCCATAAGCACGTATGACTATATACGGAATACATGCCTACATTACATTGATGAACTGGAGCTAGTTCTGTGTCACCCTATGTTATGACTGTTACATGATGAACCACATCGGCATAATTATCCATCATCGATCCGGTGCCTCACGAGCTTTCCATATCTTGGTTCTCGCTTATTTAGTTTTCCGTTACTCTTATTACAATCACTACAAAATACCAAAAACATTACTTTTACTGTCTTTACTTTTGTTACCGTTACCACCACTATCATATTACTTTGCTACTAAACACTTTGCTGCAGATACTAAGTTTCTGTGTGTGGTTGAATTGACAACTCAGTTGCTAATACTTGAGAATATTCTTTGGCTCCCCTTGTGTCGAATCAATAAATTTGGGTTGAATACTCTACCCTCGAAAACTGTTGCGATCCCCTATACTTGTGGGTTATCAAGTACCGGGGAGTTAAGGGAATACGGGAAAGAAGTATTGGGCCTTAATGGGCCTTAGTGGTAAGGAGAGGCAGCAGCCAGGAGGTGGCAAGCGCCCCTCCCAAGCCCGATCCGGGTGGACAAGGGGTTTGGGGCGCGGCCGCCCTCTCCCTTCCTTCTCCTCTTCCCCCCTTTCCCCCCTTCTCCTAGTTGGACTAGGAAAGGAGGAAACCTACTCCAACTAGGAGTAGGAGTCCTACTCCCTTGGCGCGCCCCTCCTAGGGCCGGCCTCCTCCTCCCTTGCTCCTTTATATACGGGGGCAGGGGGCACACCATAGACACAACAATTGATCTCTTGATCTCTTAGCCGTGTGCGGTGCCCCTCTCCATCATAATCCACCTCGATAATATTGTAGCGGTGCTTAGGCGAAGCCCTGTGTCGGTAGAACATCATCGTCGTCACCACGCCATCATGCTGACGAAACTCTCCCTAAACACTCGGCTGGATCGGAGTTCGAGGGACGTCATCGAATTGAACGTGTGCAGAACTCGGAGGTGTCGTGCGTTCGGTACTTGATCGGTCGGATCGTGAAGACGTACGACTACATCAACCGCGTTGTGCTAACGCTTCCGCTTTCGGTCTAAGAGGGTACGTGGACAACACTCTCCCCTCTCGTTGCTATGCATCACCATGATCTTGCGTGTGCGTAGGAAAATTTTGAAATTACTACGTTCCCACCCTGAGGGACAGAAAGAAGCACAAGAATGGGAATTCTCCAAACAAAAGCAACTTGGACGGCGTGGCGGGCTCCTCAGAGGAGCGCCGCCAGGTCCAATGAGTTTCTCATGTTGGAATTGTCGCGGGGCGGGCAAACCGGCGACAGTTTGAGAGCTTCGCGACTTTGCGATGCAGTTTGCTCCGATGGTGCTTTGTATAGTTGAAACTCAACTCCCTAGAGATAGAGTGGAAAACTTGGCAAGCACCCTAGGTTATGATAATGCTTATGCTGTTAGTAGCTCTGGTAGAAGTGGAGGTCTCGATATTTTCTGGAATAATGAAATAAAGATCGAAAATTTTGGTTACTCTGCTTATCATATAGATGCTCATGTTACTCTTCCTGGTACTACACCATGGCGGCTCATAGTGATGTACGGTGAATCACAAGTTAGTGAAAGAGGAAAGACTTGGGATGTGTTAAGATCTCTCGCTGAAGATAATGATATGCCATGGTTATGCTTCGGTGATTTCAATGAGGTACTCAGTTTGAATGAACATGATAGGGTTGGTCACCGTTGCATGACACAGGTGAATGGTTTTAGGGACGCTATTGATACATGCGGCCTTATAGATCTAGGCTTCTCAGGAACCAGCTGGACTTTTGAGAAAAGAGTAGCCGAAGGTACATACACGCTGGTTCGCCTCGATAGGGCACTTGCCACTGCATCATGGTCCAGCATGTATCCAGGGGCCGAGTTATCCCATAAGTCTGCCACCACATCGGATCATATACCGATTTTGCTACAGCTCTCACCGGGAGGAGATGAGCCGCGCCAAGCTAGACCTTTCAGATACGAGATGATGTGGGAATCTCATGATGGTTTTCAGGCGACCATTGAACAACACTGGCAAGGCCTAGGAGCAACCACGGTTGCGGAACTGTGTGCAAAAATAAAAACGCTGTCAACAAACCTGAAACGTTGGGACCGAACTATGTTTGGCAGTGTCAAGGAAGAGATCAGAACTCTCAAGCTTCAGCTAGAGAGCATGCGTGCAGACCCATCTAGGATTGCATCTACTCGTTAGGAGGAGAAAGTGAAAGATCGCCTGATCGAGCTCTATCATAGAGAGGAAGTCATGTGGCGTCAGAGATCGCGAATAACATGGCTGGCGGCGGGCGATAAGAACACCAAGTTCTTTCACCTACGGGCCAGCTGACGGTGCCTTAAAAACAAGATAAAAAGCTTACTCAGACAGGATGAAACTACAGCAGATGATGCAGTAGAGATGGAGAGTATGGTTACGGCCTTCTACAAAAATTTGTTCACATCCGAGGGGACAACGAACATGCATCAAGTGATTGACGTGGTGCCACGCAAAGTCACAGACGAGATGAACCAGCAGCTGACGGGCGAGTATAGCAGAGAGGAAATTAAAACAGCGTTGTTTCAGATGGCTCCTACAAAAGCACCAGGATTGGATGGGTTCCCGGCGCATTTTTTCCAGAGACATTGGGAGCTTTGTGGAGATGAAGTGTCCACTATCATTCTGAAAATCTTAAGGGGTGAAGACGAAGTTGAGGATTTGAATGATACTGTCCTAGTTCTCATCCCTAAGGTAACCAATCCCACACTTCTGTCGCAATTCCGCCCCATAAGTCTATGTAATGTACTCTACAAGATTGCGTCGAAAGTTATGGCAAACAGGCTGAAGTCCATTCGTCCTATGATCATATCGGAGGAGCAATCGGCCTTTGTGGCGGGACGGTTGATCACAGACAACATCATCTCCGTGTATGAATGTTTAAATTTTATGAAGAGGAACATGTCAAAGAGGAATGGGTTTTGTGCTCTTAAACTCGACATGATGAAGGCCTATGACCGTTTGGAATGGGACTACCTCTGTGCTATTATGACTAAACTGGGTTTTGTGCCGGCCCGGGTCAACTCGGTTATGAGGATGGTATGTTCAGTCAAGTTTTCGGTTATGTTCAATGGAAAGAAACTTGAGAAATTCACACCTTCGCGAGGAATCCGACAAGGGGATCCAATATCACCTTACCTTTTCTTGTTGGCAGCGGAGGGCCTTTCGTGCCTTTTAAAAAACTAGACAGAGTCATCTCCAGTGCATGGGATCAAAGTGGCAGATACGGCGCCGCCGGTAAGCCATCTTCTTTTCGCAGATGACAGCCTGCTGTTTGTCAAGGCTAGTGTTGAGGGGGCTATTCAGGTATCTTCTTTGTTGGAAATATATTGCAATGCTTCAGGAAAGAAAATTAACTTGGATAAATCTTCAGTGTTCTTTAGCAAGGGCTGCTCGCAGAGTATTAAAGAGAGCATGAAATATACCTTGAATGTTCATAATGAGAGTCTCTCAGAAAAGTACTTGGGCATGCCTACGGATGTTGGGAGCAGCAAAAACGGAGCCTTCAAATATTTGAAAGACAGAGTTTGGAGCAAAGTTAAGGGATGGATGGAAAAGATGCTGTCATCCGGAGGGAAAGTGGTACTTATAAAGTCTGTAGCTCAATCTATCCCGGTCTACTCTATGGCTTGCTTCAAGCTACCTCGGGGCCTCTGTCTTCACATTAATTCCATCATACGCAAGTTTTGGTGGGGGAGTAAACATGGTGAAAGAAAGACAAATGGGTCTCCTGGGAGAAGATAACAAGGCCAAAATATGAAGGAGGTCTGGGTTTTAGGGATATTGAACTGTTTAACCTTGCTCCGCTGGCAAGGCAGGCGTGGAGAATCCTACAAACACCAGAGACACTAAGTGCAAATTTTTTGAAAGCGCACTACTTCCCAACTACAGACTTTCTTGATGCTTCACTGGGCAGCCAGCCATCTCAAATATGGAGGGCAATTGTTGAGGGCAAGGAGATCCTCTCGTAGGGACTCATCAAACGTATTGGCGATGGCAGAGATACTTTGATATGGCAGCATATACAAAAAGAGGCGTCACTCAGGCCAATTGTTTGCTTGAGCCAACATAGGCCACATTTGTGTTCGAACTGATCGACAGCTCCAACGCCAGGTGGAAGCAGGACGTGGTTCGTGCAACCTTTCTCCCAATAGACGCGGACGTGATTCTCAATATCCCGCTAGCTACTCGACAATGCAGATTCACAGGCATGGGCATACGAGCACAAGGGCTCCTTCTCTGTTCGCTCGGCATATCAGATGCTCATCAATACGAAGCTAAGGAGGGAGGCGTGGCTTGAAGGACGATCAGGCCTGGCTGATAGATCGAGAGAAGAAGCAAGCTGGACTAACCTCTGGAAGCTTGCGGTGTCGTCAAAACTAAAGGTATTCCTGTGGAGACTTGCACAATGCTCTATACCCACGGCGGATGTCCTCAGTCATCGTAATATGTCCACATCGTCGCGATGTGCTATCTGTGGAGAGGAGGACTCGTGGATGCATTCATTGATAACGTGTACGATGGCGCGCTGTGTATGGGCGCTAGGTGACCCAGAGCTGGTTGAGCATGTTATTGCAATGAGAACCGAATGCAAAGGCTTGGCTCTTCAGTATGCAAGAATCGATGCCACATGCCGAGTTCACAAAGCTAACCGTGACACTATGGGCCATATGGTCGGTGCGGCGAAAGCTAATCCATGAAGGGGAGCACCAGAGCCCAGTGGGGACTCATTCTTTTATCACACGCTTCTTGGCAGATTTGAGTATTGCTTCCTTGTCACATGAAATAACGAAGCCCAGAACAACCCCAGTGCGGGTGCAAGATTGGATACCACCACCGACGGGTCACCACAAGGTAAATGTTGATGCAGCTACTTGTAAACACCCTCCTATCGGGGCTGTTAGCGCGGTCTGTCGGGATCAATCAGGAGCATATGTTGGGTCAGCAGCGGTGGTATTCCATGGTATGACCGACCGAATATATTGGAAGCTACGGCATGTCGCGAGGCTATTGCATTAGCAGTGGATCTCGCAATGACTCATTTTATGGTGGCTTCAGATTGCCTTTCGGTGGTCAAGGACATACAAACTGGAACTATGGGCACAATTGCTCCAATCGTGTGCAGGAGATCATCGACTCGAGCAGAGAGTTTCAGTCCCGCTCTTTCACCCATGAGAGACGTCTTTCCAACAAGGAGGCTCATGACTTAGCTAGACATGCTTTACATTTAGGGGAGGGTCGTCATGGCTGTTACACCCTCATGATACTTCTATTATTCCTGTAATTCGCTCTATTGATCAATAAAGTAAAGCATGTATCCCTCAAAAAAAAGAGAGATGGGCAGACGTGAATTCTCAAAAAAAAAATGGCAGACGCGACCCTCCTTTCCTTCTCAAGGTCGCACGCTCCCACCCTCGCCTGGCGGCTGGGCGCGACCAATGCGAGAGCGACGACTCCGACGGCGTCCGCGCTGGGTTCGGACAGAGGCGACTCACTCGAGCGATAGGGTCACGTCTCCGAGCAACGCGACGGGGAGGTGGTGGGGTTAACATTAAAGTGAAGCATCAGCCACAATTGGAGTCGATTCGCCGGTGATTGAAGATGCGAAACGTAGTTCATGCAGCCAATTACTGGCAGTAGATGCTCTGGCCATCGGTAATTGCAGGTCGGTTACTACCCTGACTTATCTTCTTCATTTACACGACGCTCGTGTATATATATCCACAGTGCCTCTGATCGTTCCCCATTCCCCTTATTACATCTGCGAAACTGCTCTGCGTACGATTAATTTTCGTCGGACAGCAATACGACCAGACTGCAAATGATATGGCCCACAGTTACATCTGTACCTCCTTCTCCGGCAGCCATGGTTAACGTATAGGCCGAGGATTCATCTTCCCCTTTCTGTCAGTCCTCCACTCTCTCCTTCGAATTCCGATGGCTTGTGATTCATTAAGTTTTTAATTTCTGGCAATCTCTTTTGCTGGACCACAAATTCGAAGGCACACCCTCTCTATCTATACTGGTGAGAGAACACTTCGAAGCTAATATTCATTAAGATGCAACATTTTGATACTCTGTCATGTTAGCGTTATCGAGTTAATTGTAATCACACGCCATATGTGCTTGCCTTATTGATGCTCAAATTGGAATCGTTTTTATGTGGTATTAGTGATGTATAATTGTACTTCTTTCATCCTAGGTTGAACTGGGATGGTACATCAGAGAAATCTCTTCATATTTCACATGCAGACATGCTTGCCTTTTACTACGTCCCTGGGCAGAAGCTCATATGTGAGCCCCTACTCATGCGTGAACCACGAAGCAACGAAGGATGAGTGGTTGAACTACTGATCACATCGTCCCTCTGATTTAGTATGTAAGTTGCCTTTGATCCCCGTTTCACGTTGTGACCGATTCGGTGATGAGGTTTCTTCTGATATTTTTGGTAGGTTTGTGGTTGTTTCAATCGACTAGGAATAAGTTTATCTCAATGAGTTTATGTTTCAGGTTTCAACCCGTTGTTGGGGAAGAGACTTGAGATCGTATCCAACATTGGTGACCAGGTCGAGGGATCAATTCCTTTGTGCTATCGCCAAGAAATAAATTGATCTGTCTCTCGTGAGGAATTTCTCCGATGAGATTAAATTTCACCTATTCTGTACCTGGATGGCTAGGTGATTTTGTGGCTGCTTGCTCCAGATGATTTGTCCCTACAAATTTTTAGGATTCATGGGCACTGACCCTGATCAAGGCATATAACGCGGAGCGATCTGTTAATGCCGTTGGCATATCTTCTCCACTTGGTCATGTATGCTCCTGTATCCCAGACTTCAGTCATACCACTGCCCATATGTGCAGGTTCCTAAGTTGTTGTGAGCAGTTCTGCGTACAGCGTGATCTCAGAACACTGATGATATTTGTAAGTTATTTGGGTTTGTTCCATGCTAAAAAACTGTATCCTCATGTGTAAATATTTGGAGATGACAAACACTCGTGATATGGTGCGTTTTCCATTTGCCTTCTGAATTATTTTTTTCAAATTGGACTGCATACTCTTTGAATGTACATGATTTAGTCTTCAGCGTCACTTTCTTTTGTTCTGCCCATATAGTTCACACTTTCAAGCCTTGAATTCTTGATGCCTTTAGCTTTGGTAAGGTATTTTTGTCAAATACAAGAGAGTAACCAATGATTCCCTGTGTAGTTTTTTTTTTTTTTGATAAAATAACAAGCACAAATGGTTATGCGATAAGATAGATTTGTGTCAAGAGACTTAGTTTTTATATGGTGAACATTGCCACTGTAATTCTTTTGAGGTACATTATGTATGCAGACTGTATCCTGACCTGTGCACAAGACCTTGTTATTTCTTCTAGGCTTCAGTCGAAAAAATTGGAGATAAAGGCATTGTGTATTGATGAATGCACAAGAATTTAATCCTGAAGGTCGGATTTATGTTCTTATTCCTATATTGTTTTGCTTTATATGATTATATATCAATCTTATCCATTTTCCTGTTGACACAGTACAATTCATGTTCAAATATGGATCCAGTAAACTTGGAACGACCAAAAGAACTCAAAAAGTAGTTAATTTTTGTCAAGCATACTGCTTTTTTTATTTTAGAATTTAGTACAATGCATTTTTTCTGGTTTCCAGGATAAGGGATAACATGAGCCTGACAATGACAAATTAATTTGTGAGCCTCCTTCCACAAAAATCTAGCTGTATCAAGCGCCAACCGTAAGGGCCTGTATCAAGCAATAGCTCATAATTTGTTCTTGGAAAGTTGACGAAACTCTGTCGTCATTTTCAGTTGCTCCTATGCAAATAAAGCCTAAATTCGCACCTTTTGATGCTGGTGATTATCAGAGAAAGCAGATGCACTGGAAAGTTTACAGAACTAAGCTAGAGAGAGCAAGATTTTATATGAAATGTTTAGGCACATGAAGCATTTCAATAGCCATAAATTTGATATCTCCCACCAATAATTGTTACAAGGATATCTATTGTATATGTAGTCAGTGACCTATTTCCAGAATATATTTTGGGTCCGAACAGAGGTTTTATTCTACTCCCTCCGTTCCCAAATAATTGTCTTTCTAGCCATCTCAAATGGATTACAACATACGGATGTATGTAGACATGTTTTAGAGTGCAGATTTACTCATTTTGCTCCGTATGTAGTCACTTGTTGAAATCTCTAGAAAGACAATTATTTAGGAACGGAGGGAGTACATTGCAACGATGCTAATTTGTTGGAAATCAGGAAGCAAAGCTTTGCCTGCACTTATGGTTGATATCAAAATTATCTTACCCTCCTTTTGATGTTAAATAGCTGACACGTGTTTTACTGCCCTGCCTATACTGGGGTGTATGATATGCTTACTTAACATTATGTGTATGCATGTAACCAAAACCTATCACATATCAGTATACCTTGGTCTATTGTTTTGGATGGTACAAGCTATGTAAATTCTACTGGGTCATACAGTGCTAACTTGTGTTTTCCAACAAACTTCAAAGTAGAACATGAGCTGTTAGATAGTTCTGCTGCATATGAAATGTTGCCTGCAATACATTATAGGGCCTGTTTGGTTTGTGTCCTGGCCATCATGCCTGAAAAAAGTCAATGCCTGGAACGAGCCTGAGAGCATCTGTGTTTTATGCCTGCGCAGGCTGGCCTGGGAAAAGCACGTTTGGTTGATGCCCTGGCCTCAAAAAGCATTAGAGAATATTTTAAGGGTCAAGAATGTGTACAGTTGTGGAGCCCACTGAACTAGCAAAATATTTTAGTACTAATGTACAACCAGGCATGCGCCAGGCATGTGAAATCATTCACCTGGCTCCAGGCTAATGGTGGTGCCTGGATTTGCCCAGGCTAATGATGGTGACAAGCTTTTCCAGGCCAGGCATTTTGTCACACGCTCAGGACACTATCCAAACATGTCTCAGGCAGGTTTCAGGCATGCTTGTGGCTAGGCACCAAATCGCCAGGAAGGCAACCAAACTGGCCCATAGTCTGCATAGTCTACAACGAACCATCTGGCTGATGCTATTTGCTACTCATAGGGAAATAAATATCAATGTTAGAAGAATTATAACAATAGTACGAAACGAGTTCACAGTGTTACCTGAAACTTAGTGTCAAATACTCCAAAGTATTCCAAATATTTCTGTTGCCTATTAGTCCATATTTATAAAATTCCTTTCTTTGATAACTAACAACATAATAGACGGGCGCAACAACGTGCGCCTTCATGGTCTAGTATATTTCGAGAGAGGGCTCGGGTTTCCCCTACACGATTTCGTTTGTGAGCTGTTGCGCTTCTACGACTGCGATCTACTACAACACATCCCACCAAACGGGGTTCTTCACATTGCAAACTTTATCGTATTTTGCGAATGCTTTCTCGGGACAGCCCCTCACTTTGAGTTGTGCCGATACTTTCTTTGGGTCTGTGTTCAGACCAACGGGGACACCGTCTACGACCTTGGAGGAGCTATCCTCCAACTCCGCCCCAACACCAAATTTTTCGCCACGGACCTCCCGAAGATTAAAAAAAAAAAAACTGCACCTGTGTGGATGGCGAGCACCGCACCGCATACGAACGCCAACGCGAACCTGACGCTGCCGCGCCACACAACACGCCATTCGCGCGCGGATCGTCGGATGTCACGCCCACGATTATATTCTCCGGTGCCGCACGTACCATGCGATCGCACAGCTCACATCGAGAACTTTTCTGTTTGGCGTCGCCGTCAATGAAACACCTTCCCGTCGAGTCGACGACGCCTATAAGTACATCGCCTGATCGTATCATCACTCCCACGTACTACAACCTCTCGACCTCTCACCTAGCGCACATCCATGGCGCGCTTCCTCGTCGCCCTCCTCGCTGCCACCCTGGTCGCGGTAATGGCCGAAGAAGCCACTGGGCAACGCCTGCATCTTCTTCATTTTGGCAAACTGCACCTAGTACATTTTGCATGAGATTAATCAATCACAGACTGGTGCTAACAGCCTGTTTCGTCTCAGGTTCAGGCTGGAGGGCAGCTGGGCCACGCGGCGCCGGCGACGGCCGAGGTGTTCTGGCGCGCCGTGCTGCCACACTCGCCATTGCCCGACGCCGTTCTCCGCCTCCTCAAGCAGCCTGCAGCAGGTCTGTCTTTCATGTTCCTCGTCGCCCTCCGTCAACCGTCTTCTCTCGAGTTTGATTGATCACCAAACACTAAAATGCATGCAGGCGTGGGTGTTGAACTGCACACAGAAGCCACCAGCTTCGTGAGAGACCCCGAGGACAGGCCCCCCTTCGACTACCGTGATTACAGCCGCTCGTCGTCCGATGATGAACCGAGCAAGAGCACCGGCGCCGCCTCCGGAGCGGGGGGCTTCGACTACGACAACTACAGCGGGGCCGACGAACGCCGTGGCGCCACAGATGAATACAAGGCGCCGAGCAGCTGCCTCGCTGGAAGCGGGGTGTCCACGGCTAGGGGCGGCAAGGCGGAGACGACGACGGTGTTCTTTCACGAGGAGGCGGTGCGCGTCGGCAAGAGGATCCCATTCCGCTTCCCGCCGGCGACTCCGCCGCGCTCGGTTTCCTGCCGCGCCAGGTCGCCGACTCCGTCCCGTTCACGACGGCCGCGCTGCCCGGGGTCCTCGCGACGTTCGGCGTCGCGTCAGACTCCGCCACGGTGGCCAGCATGGAGGCGACGCTGCGCGCTTGCGAGTCGCCGACCATCGCCGGGGAGTCCAAGTTCTGCGCGACTTCGCTGGAGGCCCTGGTGGAGCGCGCCATGGGAGTGCTGGGGACCCGGGACATCAGGCCGGTGACGTCGACGCTGCCCCGCGCCGGCGCCCCGCTGCAGACGTACACCGTCGTCGCCGTGCGGCCGGTGGAGGGGGGCCCGGTCTTCGTGGCGTGCCACGACGAGGCCTACCCGTACACCGTGTACCGGTGCCACACCACCGGCCCGTCCAGGGCGTACATGGTGGACATGGAGGGCGCGCCCGGCGGCGACGCGGTGAGCATTGCCACCGTGTGCCACACCGACACGTCCCTGTGGAACCCGGACCACGTCTCCTTCAAGCTCCTCGGAACCAAGCCTGGCGGCACGCCGGTCTGCCACCTCATGCCGTACGGGCACATAATCTGGGCCAAGAACGTGAAACGCTCGACTGCGTGAGCGTCCCGGCCAGCTCTGTTGTCTCGCCGGAACCAAGATCGATGTACCACTAGTCTACTACTATCTGTTTCTACCTACGTATTCTGTTGTTCATGCCACCAGATGGTCACCAGAGCAGCGTTTGTAATAAAAGAACAGCTTCTGCAGAGCTGTGTTTATTTACATTACATTTGCAATTCGTATTCAACTGCATACAAAAACTCTATACTTTTGCATGTCACTGTGCCACAGAACCACTAGCATGCCAAGAAATGGCTTCCTGGACCGCTTAAGTGACCAATATGGCTGTTCGAATCATATTCTTGTAGAAGAACAAATGGGACATTCTGTAGAAGAAACATAAAGAATTTTTTCTTGTAGAAGGAATATGGCAGGACCCTGCCATTTGGCTAACAAAGTGACATTCTGTAGAAGAAACAGAAAGAAATTTCCCAAGGAATATGGCAAAAGACATCTGGCTTTTGGTTGGAAGGAAAAACGACATTGTAAAAGAAACAGAAAGCGTTTTCTGATAGTTTTGAAATTAGGTCAAGAAACACGTAGCAAATAATGTTCACACATTAAGATCTTTTACAAAATAGATGGCTACCATGCCTTGCCACTCACAGATTAGAGTTTCATAGTCATTACCCCTTAACACTTTGTAGATATGGGTTGCAGTATCTATCCGAATAAGTGTAGCAGCTGACCAAAATCTACTTAAGAAAACATCTGCAGTTGAACAACGGGGCTACATTTACTAGGGAAAAACTGCATCGACATCTACTAAAAACATCTGCAGTTGATCAAAATCACCTCATTAAACTGCGCATCTCATCGGTGAAACTCACGCGCGTACTTTTAGCAATACAGATACAGAAGGCCATTGATATGGCAACCATCCATCAATCGATCTTCACGGACGCAAAGAGGTAGTGCACGAAGGATATTGACGTCAAGAAGCCAATGGTTCCAGTGGCAAGCATGATGGCGAATGCCATGAGGAATGAGTAGCCGATGTAGAGCATTGCAGAGACAGGACCGCTCAGGCTTCTGAGATCAAAGACCAAGTAGTTGATGGAGTAGAGGAACACGTAGAGCGCAACAGAGCCCGAAGCAAAGAAAGCCTTCCACCACCACCTCCAGTCCTCAACACAGAGATTCATGTATGTAAGGACAACAGATACCTCGGCGCAAACAATGACAAGCATCAGCAGGACAATCAGCAGGAAGCCAAACACATAGTAGAACCTTCCAAGCCAGATGCTCGACAGAATGAAGAACAGCTCAATAAACAGGGTTCCAAATGGCAGCGTGCCTGCTCCAAGGACCAGAAGCCATGATGGATATTTCCGTGCAGGGATCTCTCTAGGAATCTGGTTGGTGCGAACAGGAAATTCAATTTGCTCTGCTCTTGTACCAAGGAAGCCACCGACAAGCGTTAACGGCACAGAGATACAGAACCACAGAGCCAGAAGGGTGAAAAATAATGATATAGGTAAAGCTCCAGTGCTCTTGCTTCCCACAGCACAAAGTTTAAGATGGTAAGGACCGTAAACATGACACAAGGGAAAAAGCAAGCAGTCAACCATGAGAGTGATCTCCATCCTTCAGACGTTCCCTTAATAGTCCTCCATAGCCGAACACTGACATACCCAGCTACAATACCAAGGAAAAGATAGAGAATAATCATTCCGGTAAGAAGCATTCCTCTTGAAGCTGGAGACATGAACCCAAGTGTGGAAAAAACAATTGTAACAATTGACATGCCCAGAATTTGAACTCCATCACCAATCATGATGCATAATAGCTTGGGGCAAGTTGGCTCTCTGAACACATCTCCAACAACAAGCTTCCACCCAGATAGCTCCTCATTCATCTGTGCTTGTGTTTCCTTGTCGAGCTCTTCATATGTGGTGAGATCCCTCCTGACAGTTCTCAGGAATATAATAAAGACGATTCCTGCCAAGAACAAGATGACCATGAGGGAGTTCATTATAGAGAACCAGTGGACCTTGGCACCAGCCTCCATCTTCAGATAAGCATCCCACCTAGATGGCCACCTGATGTCACTCTTCACAAACTCAACATCATAGGTAAATGTGATCCTCTCCTGTTGCCTGATCACTTGGGACATTCGAAGCTCCACCGGGCAGCTCACAGGTTCAATGGTGTCATGCATGTTAAGCTTAGAGAAATCCTCGGGGTCACGCTTCACACTGCAAGGCACGACCTCAAAACCAACAATCTGATACCCAGACATCCCTTCTTGTCCATCTCTGATATGACAGCAGATCCTTCTTCTCCAGTACCGATGATTTCTACATTTGTTCCTTCGTACTCATGGACCAAGACCTTAAACTTTAAATGGTTGATGATATAATCATCAGCACTACCAGCGGGAGTGTAACCAACAGGAAAACCAGTCCACTGTACTGTGATACCATTCTGCTCAGCGAAACGCATGACAGGCAGATTGTCCAGCATCATGTTCACCTGATATAGATCACGGGCCCGCTGCTTGAGAAGCTTTGCATCATTCTCATTAAGCCCTTTCGTGGTGCAGAGGAAGAGGGACTCATTGACATTCACACGGAACCGGTAGGGTGAGTTGTCGATCTGGTCACCCATGAGAAGCTCACCCAGGTTCTCGGCGCTCTTCTTGATGCCACCAGGTGGACGGCAGTATGGCAGACTATAGTAGCTGAACGGCATCTCAGTCTCAATGGACGTGAGTGAATTAACCTTTGCCCATATATCCTCACCTTGGGAGTATGTGTGCATGTAGCTGCCAGGCAAGTAGAATGCATTGCCTGGAGACAAAGTCAGCAACAGCACAGCCAACAATAACAGAGCCGGACAACGAGAACTGTGCAGCGCCCCAGCCATCCGAAGCACAAACTCTCACCAACAATTTAGAACATGTGAGGAATACCCTGTAACAAGAACATTTTTATTGATCAAAATCACGCATAAATTACATCCATCGTTATTTTGGTATGTATCTTTTTATCTGGACAACAACATCTGAAAGGTGTATTGATAATTGCAGAAGACTAGTCGTTTCCTAGAGCAAGAACATGCAAAATCCATCCATTCCCTCATAATCTAGAACAATCACATCTAAGTTACTAGTGAACATTAATTCCCCTCCCATAAACAATAATTGACTACGTTAAGAAGTAACCAACGCAGTGCAACCAAACTAGAACAGTGATTTCTAAGTATAGAAGCGCGATGACAAAATTCTCCAACAAACAGAGGGCACAGCCACTCACTGGGAGCAAAATACTGCAAAAGGTTACTATGAAACTCTAAAATACAACAGATCTTACCTCTAACCAGAGGAACAATTCCTTATTTCCTACGCGCCCAAAATCGGAAGCGTTCGGCAACCATGAAACACTTCACAGTTGACACATCGATGGCAGAGCAGGTACTGCACCCCCCATGACCACGTACCTACGCCGAAAAACCCCGCAGATCTACAGAAAAGCGCCTAAGGAACTCGGAGATCTAGAGCAAGCAACTGCGGGGGTATGAAATCCGGGCGCAAGGCTGCAACACCGCGCTGCTGGTAGAGCTAGGGACGCGAATAGAAGGAGTGGGAATGGGTGGAAGCGTCGAGAAGGTTCTAGAACTGCGGAGGAAGGTACCTGACGGTGGCGCACCGGGAAGAAGCGAGGGCGGAGCTGGCGAACGGGATGGGTGGATCGGGGAGAGGAAATATGGGAGGGCAGGCGCACGGAAAAAAAGTGGGCAAGGGGGGTCGAGATATTTGGGTGGCGCATCCAAATCTTGGCGATGTTGGGCTGGGCTGCTGCAGGATAGGATTTCCATTTCCTGGCCCGGTGGTGCTGCCGTTTCGACCGACTAGTTAGCATGCACGTTTTCCTCAAAAAAAAAAAGTTAGCATGCACGTGTAACGCTCGTCTCAAACAATTATAAGTAAGTTCACATGATATATTATTGAAACAAGTCTTGAAAAAATAAATCAAAAGGATAAAAAATGTTGGCATGCCAATCAAATTGTATTTTCAAATGTGAGACATTTTTGTGATCCAACAAATACGTGAAGAATCGAGTGTCCAGCCATAATTACCACCCTTTTTATCAAACTGATTTCAGACTATTTCCGAGTTGAGTTTGCACATAATCAAAAGGTCACTTCCAAGGACATACAACTTGTATGATAAGAAATATAAGCTGACCTATGACTACAACAATTTGTATCTTTACGTAAATTAAAAACGCTTTACAATAACTAACTGAAATGTAGAAGGGGTAAAATAAATGCGATGATGATAAAATCATTAGTCCTATCATGTTATCAGTTAACCCATTAACTGATAACATGCCATATGCAACAGTGACTCAACAATGAATCATCTCCTCTCCTACCATGTTGTCGTTTAATGAGAACAACATATAAGAACCAAAGAACAATACAACATCAATGGCTTAGCTTACGTATAGAAACGGCAAAGGTTTTAATATCATCATTACGTTGAAAGAAACACACCATGTATTATCTACCCCAACGTTCCTCTCCTCAAATGCTGGCGTAATCTGGAAATTTTATAAATAGGTTATGAACAAACAAATCTCTATTTTGGAGAGCCAAATCAACCTCCCTTCATGTAAAAATAGTGCTACCTCGTACAGAAAGGACACTGCAACCAACAACTATAGAATCAAATTCATCCAATTAATGAAAAAATTCCCCGTTAAAATTAATGAAAAACTTGGTTCCGGTGGATAGGAGCCCCCACTTTCTCTTCTGTTTTTCACCCAATTTTTTTTGCCTCGGCCACATGTTAGCCCCCAATTACCTTCCCTGCCCGATCACCAAGGCAGGCAATAAACAACGTATTATCATACAAGAATGCAGACATCTCTATAAACAAACAAATATATGTTTTCCTCTTCTTTTTTCTTTCTTTTTCTTTATTTCTTCGTAATTCTTTTACTTTCTTTGTGGAGCATGGACGACTAGAGTTTCCGGTGTTGGCGCATGGAGGTTTGAGGTGTGGTGCTGGCGGCTGATCTGGCGGTTCCGGTGGCATGCTTGGTTCTTCATTTGCGACGAAAAGATGAGTTGGTCTGTTATATTGCTTGAACTTTTTGTACAAAGTGTGTTATAAGGCATCTGCATATTAACAATTGCCGGAAAAGAAGAGAGTAAAAGCAACAAAAAATGCACTAAACCCATTGTCACACTCAGTCGTACGAATCAATTTGCCCGCTAAATAAAAAAAATATTAATAACAAGTAAACATTTAGTACTCGTGCTAGCTCATCTGGTGGGATACAGTGAAGAAGCACAAAGGATAAGCAACATTTACCAATGATAAGAGTATATTTGATACCTAAATTTACCTGCCAATTCGTCACGGATATATTTAATACCACTATACTGAAGATGACAGAATTAAAGGGAGACCCAATGATTCCAGGCAATTACATTTATCACACTACTGACATAAGATCCAGCAAAGAATTAACATCAGCTATGGCTAGCAAACAATTTATGTTGAAAGAGTAAATGAGCATTCCCCTGTAGCTTGCAAATGAGCATTACACAAGCTCTTGCATTTAATTAGAGCCTGGGTTAGCAGGAAGAAACAAATAAAATGTAAATAAAGAATAGCTTGCCTTCAGACTTCGGTACATGTTTTTTCCTAAAAAGGCAGGGAAGATGAACACAATATGTATACTCAGTAGCCGGGCTTGATGACTTAACAACCTAACAACAATAGCAAAAGAATACATTAAATTCAGAAAATCATCTATTGTCGCAAGCCATGAATCGACCATTTGAATTATCTGTCGAGGATAATGACAACAACAGGAAAAACACACATTAAAATCACATACCACAAATTGACACATAGGGTACACTCAAGTAAGTGTGAACAAATGTACTTGTCGAGAGTAATCTTTGTCATACAACAAACTTCAGAATTTAGTACATCTCTGAAATCAGGCCAAAGTCTCATAAAATAAAATCATCTTCAGTTAGTAGTGTCGTAGATCAAATGTCAGTCATCTTTGCAATCACACATATGAGTAAATTGCTTGAGAGATAAAGCCAGTTGCTTGCATGAAACAAAAGGGAAACCATATAGCAGACAGTCATATGCTTTCTCACAAATGAAAGGGAAACAAAAAAGAAATCAATCTCAAAGCTTACCGCCTGAATAATCTTGAGAATATGAGGAGCCTTTAATGTGAAGATCATTCGCAAAGGCCCATTGAAATATACAAAGATCATCAACGCCTAGCAGCGCAAAGCATTCTCATATGAAAGTATCTAAATCTTACATGCCACATTTCCTCAATACAATAATTGGTCCACTTTCATGAACATCAGTTCTATGGTTTCTATTGGTTGTAAGTACCATGACCTGACATTTTAAAAAATTCAGAAATATTTCACAGATTGAAATGGTAGGTTATTCATCTACAAAATCAGGAGAGGAGGATGTAGCAGAGGAGTTCCCGACGCGGCACGGATGTCCGAGTGGTGACAGATCGTGTAACAAATGTTGGAAATATGCCCTAGAGACAATAATAAATTATTTATTATTATATTTCCTTGTTCATGATAATCGTTTATTATCCATGCTATAATTGTATTGACAGGAAACTTAGATACATGTGTGGGTAAATAAACAATACCATGTCCCTAGTAAGCCTCTAGTTGACTAGCTCGTTGATCAATAGATGGTTACGGTTTCCTGACCATGGACATTGGATGTCGTTGATAACGGGATCACATCATTAGGAGAATGATGTGATGGACAAGACCCAATCCTAAGCCTAGCACAAAGATCGTGTAGTTCGTATGCTAAAGCTTTTCTAATGTCAAGTATCATTTCCTTAGACCATGAGATTGTGCAACTCCCGGATACCGTAGGAATGCTTTGGGTGTACCAAAGCGTCACAACGTAATCGGATGGCTATAAAGGTGCACTACGGGTATCTCCGAAAGTGTACATTGGGTTGGCACCAATCGAGACTTGGATTTGTCACTCCGTGTGACGGAGAGGTATCTCTGGGCCCACTCGGTAGGACATCATCATAATGTGCACAATGTGACCAAGGGGTTGATCACGGGATGATGTGTTACGGAACGAGTAAAGAGACTTGCCGGTAACGAGATTGAACAAGGTATCGGGATACCGACGATCGAATCTCGGGCAAGTACAATACCGCTAGACAAAGGGAATTGAATACGGGATTGATTGAATCCTCGACATCGTGTTTCATCTGATGAGATCATCGTGGAACATGTGGGAGCCAAGATGGGTATCCAGATCCCGCGGTTGGTTATTGACCGGAGAATGTCTCGGTCATGTCTGCATGGTTCCCGAACCCGTAGGGTCTACACACTTAAGGTTCGGTTACGCTAGGGTTATAGGGAATAGATATACGTGGTTACCGAATGTTCTTTGGAGTCCCGGATGAGATCCCGGACGTCACGAGGAGTTCCGGAATGGTCCGGAGGTAAATATTTATATATGGGAAGTCCGGTTTTGGTCACCGGAAAAGTCCGTAGGGTCCCGGGGGTCCACCAAGTGGGGCCACCGGCCCCAGAGGGCTGCATGGGCCAAGTGTGGGAGGGGACCAGCCCCAGGTGGGCTGGTGCGCCCCCCACCAGGACCCAAGGCGCCTAGGGTTTGGGGAGGGGGGCCTCCACCTTACTTGGGGGGCAAGTTTCCCCCTCTCCCCCCCTTGGCCGCCACCCTAGATGGGTTTGGGGTTGCCGCACCCCTTGGGGTGGGAACCCTAGAGGGGGAGCACCCCCTCCCTCTCCCCTATATATACTTGAGGTTTTGGGGCTGCCACATACATGAGTTTTGACCTCTCCCTGGCGCAGCCCTACCTCTCTCCCTCCTCGTCTCTTGCGGTGCTTGGCGAAGCCCTGCTGGAGTGTCACGCTCCTCCACCACCACCACGCCGTTGTGCTGCTGCTGGACGGAGTCTTCCTCAACCTCTCCCTCTCTCCTTGCTGGATCAAGGCACGTGAGACGTCACCGGGCTGCATGCGTGTTGAACGCGGAGGTGTCGTCCGTTGGGCACTAGGATCTCCGGTGATTTGGATCACGACGAGTACGACTCCTTCAACCCGTTCACTTGAACGCTTCCGCTTAGCGATCTACAAGGGTATGTAGATGCACTCTCCTTTCCCTCGTTGCTAGATTACTCCGTAGATTGATCTTGGTGACTCATAGGAAAATTTTGCATTTCTGCTATGTTCCCCAACAGTGGTATCAGAGCTAGGTCTATTGCGTAGATTCTATGCACGAGTAGAACACAAGTTGTTGTGGGCGTTGATTTTGTTCAATTTGCTTACCGTTACTAGTCTTATCTTGATTCGGCGGCATTGTGGGATGAAGCGGCCCGGACCGACCTTACACGTACTCTTACGTGAGACAGGTTCCACCGACTGACATGCACTTGTTGCATAAGGTGGCTAGCGGGTGCCAGTCTCTCCCACTTTAGTCGGATCGGATTCGATGGAAATGGTCCTTATGAAGGGTAAATAGCAATTGACATATCACATTGTGGTTTTTGCGTAGGTAAGAAACGTTCTTGCTGGAAACCCATAGCAGCCACGTAAAACATGCAACAATAATTAGAGGACGTCTAACTTGTTTTTGCAGGGTATGCTATGTGATGTGATATGGCCAAAAAGAATGTGATGAATGATATGTGATATATATGAGATTGATCATGTTCTTGTAATAGGAATCACGACTTGCATGTCGATGAGTATGACAACCGACAGGAGCCATAGGAGTTGTCTTTATTTATTGTATGACCTGCGTGTCACTGAATAACGCCATGTAATTACTTTACTTCATTGCAAAACCGTTAGCCATAGTAGTAGAAGTAATAGTTGGTGAGACAACTTCATGGAGACACGATGATGGAGATCATGATGATGGAGATCACGGTGTCATGCCGGTGACGATGATGATCATGGAGCCCCGAAGATGGAGATCAAAAGGAGCAAAATGATATTGGCCATATCATGTCACTTTTTGATTGCATGTGATGTTTATCATGTTTATGCATATTATTTGCTTAGAACGACGGTAGTAAATAAGATGATCCCTCATTAAATTTCAAGAAAGTGTTCCCCCTAACTGTGCACCGTTGTGAAAGTTCGTTGTTTCGAAGCACCACATGATGATCGGGTGTGATAGATTCTAACGTTCACATACAACCGGTGTAAGCTAGATTTACACACGCGAAACACTTAGGTTGACTTGACGAGCCTAGCATGTACAGACATGGCCTCAGAACACAAGAGACCGAAAGGTCGAGCATGAGTCGTATAGAAGATACGATCAACATGAAGATGTTCACCGATGATGACTAGTCCGTCTCACGTGATGATTGGACACGGCCTAGTTGACTCGGATCATGTAATCACTTAGATGAACTTAATTATCCTGAACATAGTCAAAAAGCCCTTTGCAAATTATATCATAGCTCGTGCTTTAGTTCTACTGTTTTAGATATGTTCCTAGAGAAAATATAGTTGAAAGTTGATAGTAGCAATTATGCGGACTGGGTCCGCAAACTGAGGATTGTCCTCATTGCTGCATAGAAGGCTTATGTCCTTAATGCACCGCTCAGTGTGCTGAACCTCGAACGTCGTCTGTGGATGTTGCGAACATCTGACATACACGTTTTGATAACTACGTGATAGTTCAGTTAAACGGTTTAGAGTTGAGGCACCAAAGACGATTTCTAAACGTCGCGGAATATATGAGATGTTTCGAGGACTGAAATTGGGATTTCAGGCTCGTGCCCATGTCAAGAGGTATAAGACCTCCGACGATTTTCTTAGCCTGCAAACTAAGGGAGAAAAGCTCAATCTTGAGCTTGTGCTCAGATTGTCTGAGTACAACAATCACTTGAATCGAGTGGGAGTTGATCTTCCAGATGAGATAGTGATGTTTCTCCAAAGTCATTGCCACCAAGTTGCTAGAGCTTCGTGATGAACTATAACATAACAGGGATAGATATGATGATCCTTGAAATATTCGCGATGTTTGACACCGCAAAAGTAGAAATCAAGAAGGAGCATAAATTGTTGATGGTTAGTGAAACCACTAGTTTCAAGAAGGGCAAGGGCAAGAAGGGGTACTTCATGAAATGGCAAATCGATTCTTTGCTCTAGTGAAGAAACCGGGGTTGAACCCAAACCCGAGACTAAGTGCTTACGTAATGAGGGAACAGACACTAAAGCGTAACTACCCTAGATACTTGATAGATGAGAAGGTGGCAAGGTTGATGAAGTATATTGGATATACATTGAATTAAATGTGTACTTTACTAGTACTCCTAGTAGCACTGTGGTATTAGATACGGTTCGGTTGCTAAGTGTTAGTAACTTTCGAAATAAAAGCTACGGAATAAACGGAGACTAGCTAAAGGTGAGCTGACGATATGTGTTGGAAGTGTTTCCAAGGTTCATGTGATCAAGCATCGCACGCTCCCTCTACCATCGAGATTGGTGTTAAACCTAAATAATTGTTATTTGGTGTTTGCGTTGAGCATAGACATAATTGGATTATGTCTATCTCAATACGGTTATTCATTTAAGGAGAATAATGGTTACTCTATTTATTTGAATAATACCTTCAATGGTCTTGCACCTAAAAGAATGGTTTATTGAATCTCGATCATAGTGACACACATGTTCATGCCAAAAGATATAAGATAGTAATTATAGTACCACCTACTTGTGGCACTGCCATGTAAGTCATATTGGTATAAAACGCATGAAGAAGCTCCATGTTGATGGATCTCTGGACTCACTCGTTTTTGAAAAGTTTGAGACATGCGAACCATGTCTATTGGTGTATATGCATGAAGAAGCTCCATGCAAATGGACCGTTTGGACTCACTTGATTTTGAATCACTTGAGACATGCAAATCATACCACATGGGCAAGATGATTGAAAGCCTCGTTTTCCAAAGAATGGAACAAGAAAGCAACTTGTTGGAAGTAATACATTTTGATGTGTGCGATTGCAATGAGTGCCGAGGCACTTGATGGATATCGTTATGTTCTTACTTCACGGATGATTTGAGTAGATACTGAGTATATTTACTTGACGAAACACAAGTCTGAATTATTGAATGGTTCAAGTAATTTCAGAGTGAAGTTGAAGATCATGGTGACAAGAGGATAAAATGTCTATGATATGATCATAGAGATGAGTATCTGAGTTACGAGCTTTGGCACGCAATTAAGACATTGTGGAAATTGTTTCACAATTAATACCGCCTGGAACACCATAGTGTGATGGTGTGTTCGAACATCATAGTTGCACCCTATTGGATATGGTGCGTACCATGATGTCTCTTATCAAATTACCACTATCGTTCATGGGTTAGGCATTAGAGACAACCGCACTCACTTTAATAGGGCACCACGTAATTCCGTTAAGACGACACCGTTTGAACTATGGTTTGGAGAAACCTAAGTTGTCGTTTCTTAAAAGTTTGGGGTTGCGACGCTTATGTGAAAAAGTTTCAGGTTGATAAGCTCGAACCCAAAGCGGATAAAATGGATCTTCATAGGACACCCAAAACAGTTGGGTATACCTCCTAACTCAGATCCGAAAGCAATAGGGATTGTTTCTTAAATCGGGTCCTTTCTCGAGAAAAAAAAGTTTGTCTCGAAAAATTAAGTGGGAGGATGGTGGAGACTTGATATGGTTATTGAACCGTCACTATAACTAGTGTGTAGCAGGGCACGGGAAGTTGTTCCTGTGGCACCTACACCAATTGAAGTGGAAGCTGATGATAGTGATCATGAAGCCTCGGATCAAGTCACTACCGAACCTCGTAGGATGACAAGGACGCGTACTGCTTCAGAGTGGTACGGTAATCCTGTCTTGGAGGTCATGTTTCTAGACAACAATGAACCTACGAGCTATGGAGAAGCGATGGTGGGCCCGGGTTCCAACAAATGGCTAAGAGGCCATAAAATCCGAGAGAGGATCCATGTATGAGAACAAAGTGTAGACTCTGGAAGAAATACTTGATGGTCATAAGGCTGTTGGGTACAGATGGATTTTAAAAGGAAGACATACAATGATGGTAAGTATCACCATTAAGAAAGCTCGACTTGTCGTTAAGATGATTTCCGACAAGTTCAAGGAGTTTACTATGGTGAGGCTTTCTCACTCGTAGTGATGCTAAGAGTCTGTTGGAATTGGATTAGCAGTTACTGCATCATTTATGAAATCTTGTAGATAGGATGTCAAAAACCATTGTTTCCTCGACAATTTTCTTGAGGAAAGGTTGTATGTGATACAACCGGAAGGTTTTGACAATCCTGAAAGACGCTAACCAGCAATCCTTCTAAGGACTGGAGTAAGCATCTCGGAGTTGGAATGTACGCTTTGATGAGATGATCAAAGATTTTGGGTTTATACAAAATTTATGAGAAACTTGTATTTCCAAAGAAGTGAGTGGGAGCACTATAGAATTTCTGATGAGTATATGTTGTTGACATATTGTTGATCAGAAATAATGTAGAATTTCTGGAAAGCATATAGGGTTATTTGAAAAGTGTTTTTCAATAGAAAACCTGGATTAAGCTGCTTGAACATTGAGCATCAAGATCTATGAGGATAGATCAAAACGCTAAATGGTACTTTCAAATGAGCACATACTTTGACATGATCTTGAAGGTGTTCAAGATGGATCGACCAAAGAAGGAGTTCTTGCCTGAGTTGTAAGGTATGAAGTTAAGACTTAAAGCTCGACCACGTGAGAATAGAGAGAAAGGACGAAGGTCGTCCCCTATGCTTAGACGTAGGCTCCATAGTATGCTATCTTGTGTACCGCACTTTGACGTGTGCCTTGCCACATGTCTGGCAAGAGGGTACAAAGGTGATCAAGGAGTGGATCACCAGATAGCGGTCAAAATTGTCCTTGGAGTAATAATGACATGTTTCTCGGTTATGGAGGTGATAAAGAGTTCGACGTGAAGAGTTGGGTTGATGCAAGCTTTAACACCTATCCGGATGACTCTGAGTAGCAAACCGGATACGTATAGTGGAGCAACCATTTGGAATAGCTCCAAGTGGAGCGTGGAAGCAACATTTACAATATGACCTAGATATTTGCGAAGTACATACGGATTTGAATGTTGCAGACCCGTTGACTAAAACCTCTCTCAAGCAAAACATGATCAAACCCCGGAACTCATTGAGTCTTAATCACATGATGATGTGAACTAGTTTAGTGACACTAGTAAACTCTTTGGATGTTGGTCACATGGCGATGTGACCTGTGAGTGTTAATCACATGGCGATGTGAACTAGATTATTGACTCTAGTGCAAGTGGGAGACTGTTGGAAATATGCCCTAGAGGCAATAATAAATTAGTTATTATTATATTTCCTTGTTCATGATAATCGTTTATTATCCATGCTATAATTGTATTGACAGGAAACTTAGATACATGTGTGGGTAAATAGACAACACCATGTCCCTAGTAAGCCTAGTTGACTAGCTCGTTGATCAATAGATGGTTACGGTTTCCTGACCATGGACATTGGATGTCGTTGATAACGGGATCACATCATTAGGAGAATGATGTGATGGACAAGACCCAATCCTAAGCCTAGCACAAAGATTGTGTAGTTCAGTATGCTAAAGCTTTTCTAATGTCAAGTATCATTTCCTTAGACCATGAGATTATGCAACTCCGGATACCATAGGAATGCTTTGGATGTACCAAACGTCCTACAATGGTAATCGGGTGGCTATAAAGGTGCACTACGGTATCTCCGAAAGTGTCATTGGGTTGTACGAATCGAGGCGGGATTTGTCACTCCGTGTGGCGGAGAGGTATCTCTGGGCCCACTCGGTAGGACATCATCATAATGTGCACAATGTGACCAAGGGGTTGATCACGGGATGATGTGTTACTGAGCGAGTAAAGAGACTTGCCGTAACGAGATTGAATAAGGTATCGGGATACCGACGATCGAATCTTGGGCAAGTACAATACCGCTAGACAAAGGGAATTGAATACGGGATTGATTGAATCCTCGACATCGTGGTTCATCCGATGAGATCATCATGGAACATGTGGGAGCCAACATGGGTATCTAGATCCCGGCTGTTGGTTATTGACGGAGAACGTCTCGGTCATATGCGCATGGTTCCCGAACCCGTAGGGTCTACACACTTAAGGTTCGGTGACGCTTAGGGTTATAGGGAATAGATATATGTGGTTACCGAATGTTGTTGGAGTCCGGATGAGATCCGGACGTCACGAGGAGTTCGGAATGGTCCGGAGGTAAAGATTTATATATGGGAAGTCCTGTTTTGGTCACCGGAAAAGTTTACGTGTGTTATCGGTAACGCATCTGGGACCACAGGGAGGGTCCTGGGTCCACCAAGTGGGACCACCGGCCCCAGAGGGCTGCATGGGCCAAGTGTGGGAGGGGACCAGCCCCAGGTGGGCTGGTGCGCCCCCCACCAGGACCCAAGGCCCTAGGGTTTGGGGGGGGGGGCGCCTCCACCTTACTTGGGGGGCAAGTTTCCCCCTCTCCCCCCTTGGCCGCCACCCTAGATGGGTTTGGGGTTGCCGCACCCCTTGGGGTGGGAACCCTAGAGGGGGCGCACCCCCTCCCTCTCCCCTATATATACTTGAGGTTTTGGGGCTGCCACATACATGAGTTTTGACCTCTCCCTGGCGCAGCCCTACCTCTCTCCCTCCTCGTCTCTTGCGGTGCTTGGCGAAGCCCTGCTGGAGTGCCACGCTCCTCCACCACCACCACGCCATTGTGATGTTGCTGGACGGAGTCTTCCTCAACCTCTCCCTCTCTCCTTGCTGGATCAAGGCACGGGAGACGTCACCGGGCTGCATGTGTGTTGAACGCGGAGGTGCCGCCCGTTCGGCACTAGGATCTCCGGTGATTTGGATCACGACGAGTACGACTCCTTCAACCCGTTCACTTGAACGCTTCCGCTTAGCGATCTACAAGGGTATGTAGATGCACTCTCCTTTCCCTCGTTGCTAGATTACTCCGTAGATTGATCTTGGTGACTCGTAGGAAAATTTTGAATTTCTGCTACGTTCCCCAATAGTGGTATCAGAGCTAGGTCTATTGCGTAGATTCTATGCATGAGTAGAACACAAGTTGTTGTGGGCATTGATTTTGTTCAATTTGCTTACCGTTACTAGTCTTATCTTGATTCGGCGGCATTGTGGGATGAAGCGGCCCGGACCGACCTTACACATACTCTTACGTGAGACAGGTTCCACCGACATGCACTTGTTGCATAAGGTGGCTAGCGGGTGCCAGTCTCTCCCACTTTAGTCGGATCGGATTCGATGAAAAGGGTCCTTATGAAGGGTAAATAGCAATTGACATATCACGTTGTGGTTTTTGCGTAGGTAAGAAACGTTCTTGCTAGAAACCCATAGGAGCCACGTAAAACATGCAACAACAATTAGAGGACGTCTAACTTGTTTTTGCAGGGTATGCTATGTGATGTGATATGGCCAAAAAGAATGTGATGAATGATATGTGATGTATGAGATTGATCATGTTCTTGTAATAGGAATCACGACTTGCATGTCGATGAGTATGACAACCGGCAAGAGCCATAGGAGTTGTGTTTATTTATTGTATGACCTGCGTGTCACTGAATAACGCCATGTAATTACTTTACTTCATTGCTAAACCGTTAGCCGTAGTAGTAGAAGTAATAGTTGGCGAGACAACTTCATGGAGACACGATGATGGAGATCACGGTGTCATGCCGGTGACGATGATGATCATGGAGCTCCGAAGATGGAGATCAAAAGGAGCAAAATGATATTGGCCATATCATGTCAATTTTTGATTGCATGTGATGTTTATCATGTTTATACATCTTATTTGCTTAGAACGATGGTAGTAAATAAGATGATCCCTCATTAAAATTTCAAGAAAGTGTTCCCCCTAACTGTGCACCCTTGCGAAAGTTCGTTGTTTCGAAGCACCACGTGATGATCGGGTGTGATAGATTCTACCGTTCACATACAACGGGTGTAAGCCAGATTTATACACGTGAAACACTTAGGTTGACTTGACGAGCCTAGCATGTACAGACATGGCCTCATAACACAAGAGACCGAAAGGTCGAGCATGAGTCGTATAGAAGATACGATCAACATGAAGATGTTCACCGATGATGACTAGTCCGTCTCACGTGATGATCGGACACGGCCTAGTTGACTCGGATCATGTAATCACTTAGATGACTAGAGGGATGTCTATCTGAGTGGGAGTTCATTAGATGAACTTAATTATCCTGAACATAGTCAAAAAGCCTTTGCAAATTATATCATAGCTCGTGCTTTAGTTCTACTGTTTTAGATATGTTCCTAGAGAAAATATAGTTGAAAGTTGATAGTAGCAATTATGCGGACTGGGTCCGTAAACTGAGGATTGTCCTCATTGCTGCGTAGAAGGCTTATGTCCTTAATGCACCGCTCGGTGTCTTTGAACCTCGAACGTCGATGCGTGAATGTTGCGAACATCTGACATACACGTTTTGATAACTACGTGATAGTTCAGTTAAACGGTTTAGAGTTGAGGCACCAAAGACGATTTCGAAACGTCGCGGAATATATGAGATGTTTCGAGGGCTGAAATTGGGATTTCAGGCTCATGCCCATGTCAAGAGGTATAAGACCTCCGACGATTTTCTTAGCCTGCAAACTAAGGGAGAAAAGCTCAATCTTGAGCTTGTGCTCAGATTTTCTGAGTACAACAATCACTTGAATCGAGTGGGAGTTGATCTTCCAGATGAGATAGTGATGTTTCTCCAAAGTCATTGCCACCAAGCTGCTAGAGCTTCGTGATGAACTATAACATAACAGGGGTAGATATGATGATCCTTGAAATATTCGCGATGTTTGACACCGCAAAAGTAGAAATCAAGAAGGAGCATAAATTGTTGATGGTTAGTGAAACCACTAGTTTCAAGAAGGGCAAGGGCAAGAAGGGGTACTTCATGAAATGGCAAATCAGTTGCTGCTCTAGTGAAGAAACCCGGGGTTGAACCCAAACCCGAGACTAAGTGCTTCTGTAATGAGGGAACAGACACTAAAGCAGAACTACCCTAGATACTTGATAAATGAGAAGGCTGGCAAGGTTGACAGAAGTATATTGTATATACATTGAATTAAATGTGTACTTTACTAGTACTCCTAGTAGCACCAGGGTATTAAATACCGGTTCGATTGCTAAGTTTTAGTAACTCGAAATAAAAGCTACGGAATAAACAGAAACTAGCTAAAGGTGAGCTGACCATATGTGTTGGAAGTGTTTCCAAGGTTCATGTGATCAAGCATCGCACGCTCCCTCTACCATCGAGATTGGTGTTAAACCTAAATAATTGTTATTTGGTGTTTGCGTTGAGCATAGACATAATTGGATTATGTCTATCGCAATACGGTTATTCATTTAAGGAGAATAATGGTTACTCTATTTATTTGAATAATACCTTCAATGGTCTTACACCTAAAAGAATGGTTTATTGAATCTCGATCGTAGTGATACACATGTTCATGCCAAAAGATATAAGATAGTAATGATAGTACCACCTACTTGTGGCACTGCCATGTAAGTCATATTGGTATAAAACGCATGAAGAAGCTCCATGTTGATGGATCTTTGGACTCACTCGTTTTTGAAAAGTTTGAGACATGCGAACCATGTCTATTGGTGTATATGCATGAAGAAGCTCCATGCAAATGGACCGTTTGGACTCACTTGATTTTGAATCACTTGAGACATGCAAATCATACCACATGGGCAAGATGACTGAAACCACTTTACTAACTCAAGTGAAAGGGGGGAAATGCATAATGAGGATGAAGTTCTTTCGCAGAATGGCACATAACAAATAGACCACGATTTTTTGTGCATCGAACCTGACACTCACAAGTCACGAAATACCCTCCAAATGTAATTATTAAAGCGCAAAATACAATATCATGATTGCACGAAATCCGATCATGAAAGGTCAATTATCATAATCTACTTTTCATATGTACTAAGTGGTACTCAAGGTATGGTGTCACTATGATAGCCCACTTAAAAATAATTTCGTTAAATAGTTGCAAGCTAAAGAATTTTAGACCATCTTAAATCATTCAGTTAAACATTTACATGCAAAAGAGTTTCAGCCCCTCCCACTTAATCTTGTTTTACTGGCAGAGTTGGAACTCCACTCCTATGTAAACACAAACAACCGAGTTAAACATGCCACAAGTGATTTTTTTAATACCTCAAGGAAGGTGTGCAGAAAGAATATTTCACTTCTTACCAATCTTGTGGATCTGAAGTTTGAAATCAACATTTGGGCACAGGGACTTGCGAGCTGTGAAATCTGCCAAAGCAATGAGAACAAAGCAAGAGTAAATGATTGAAGAAAGAGAGGCCTGTACCTTAATCAAAGTATATCAAACCTTGTCAACCAGTACATCCCGATACGTTTTGGTCGCCCCTAACCACACTGCGTTGTAGGAACTATCATTCACAGATGCACGCTTCAAATTTCAAACAACACAATTTGAAGAAACAAGATGTGAGATTGGCGACAACATCACGGTTATCCCCGTACACTCCGGGATACAAATGTACAACACAGAGGAAACGTGACCTCACCCGCGCTGTACTAAGACGTTCCACCACTCGGAAAGCTGCCCTGGTCCTTGGCCAGGTGACGGCACCGCTCGCCTCCACCCAGAAGGCCGGGCACGCAGCCGCCACGCACTGCCGCCGCCGTGCCACAAGAGCCGCCACGCCCGCACCTAGCATTGCATCCGTGGCCGCCATCGCATGCCGCGCCGCCATCGCTGCTTGAGGGAGGAGAGGATCCTCGCCATCACCGGGCGCAGCCGAGCCCGCTTTGTCTGGCCGCCACCACCGCCCGAGGAAGGAGAGGGACCCCGCCGCCGGTGCAGTGGCGAGCCTGGCTGTGTCTCAAGCGCCGCCACCGTCGCTGCCCGAGGGAGGAGAGGGACCCGATGCTACCGACGCAGGACGAGCTTCGTTCGGCGGCATCCTATGGCAGCGGCGAGGATAAGAGAGGAGGGAGGGGTGGAGAACGGCGGAGGCGGGGGCTCGATCCTCCCTGGAGCAGCGGCGGCGGCGGAGGGAGGGGCGATAGGAATGACAGAGGCGGGGTTAGATGGACGCGACGTCCTCGCGTAGGGATCTCGCATAGGGATCTTGAACGACAGAGTTTTCGTCCGCCCAGGAAAAATGCTAAACGCGATTTTGGCTCAGGCGGGCGTGGGTTGTTTCTACGGGCAGAGTTTTCGTCCGCCCTCGTGAAGTTCTCTTGTTTAATAGTAGTGTAGAAGAAGAAAACCTCCCCTACAAAACACGAACAAGAAATAAAAAAATTGTAACGACATCTTCTCTCTTTTTTTAGGGAAAGCCTTCATATTGGTTTTATTTATTAGGCAAAACACTTACATCATTTTTTTTCCTGTGAGGACACTTGCATCTTTTGACAAGACAAACACAAGAAAATTAGGGGGATCCTCTTGCACACAAGAGGGCTAAGCTCCGACTTACTAGCTAAAACATGTCCAACCATATTGGCTTCCATGGGACAAAGCTCGAATGAAACATCACTAAACTCATGACAATGGAAGAAACAATCATCGTAGATCACTGTCGCAGGTCTAAGAGAATGGCCACCATGTTTCATAATCTCGATCACTTCCTATGTGAAAAGAACTTAAATTTGTGGTTGAGGCAATGACAGATAAGTATCTTGGATTACCCTCGCATGTGGGGGGTGGACTGCAGTGATTGTTTTCAGCATCTGCTTGATAGAGTCTGGGCTCTTATTGATGGGTGGAATGCGAGGATGCTATCACTAGGAGGGAAAAAAGTACTGTTAATATGTTGCATAACCGGTATATGCAATGTCCATTTTTAGTTTGCCAAAGAATATATGCAAGAGTATTTGTGACACAATTACTAGGTATTGGTGGGGTGGCTCGCATAATCAAAGAAATTGCATTGGAAAGCTTGGTGGAGGATGTGTATCCCGGAAAAAGAGAGAGGAATGGGATCCGTGATTACAATGTTTTAATCAAGCAATGTTGGCTAAGCAGTGTTGGAGACTTATATGTGAACCACACGCATTATGTGCTCAGGTACTTCGAGCAAAATAATACCTTGATGAAGACCCTTTTAAAGATAAGCTATAAAAAGGTGCCTCGTTTACATGGCGCGGTATCATGTCAGGATTAAAGACTTTGAGGAGGGGTGCAGTTTGGAGACCAGGTAGTGGGGCAAACATTAAAATTTGGTCGAATCTTTGGATTCCAACTACTCATGATAGGCGTGTTTTGACACCACGTGGGAATTGTCTTCTTGAGACTGTGTAGGATATTATTGACCCTCAAACAGGCAAGTGGAATGTGCATCTGGTACATGATAATTTTTGGCATATTGATGCTAACAGGATTTTACAAATTTCGCTTCCTTCTCAAGATCAACCGGATTTCACAGCTTGGCAACCATGTAAGTCCGGGAGTTTTACTATTGATCAACATACCATGCAGAATGGAAAACGGAGTACCGGACTAGCGCAGGTGTTGTTACATATATGGCGGTATGGAAGTTACTTTGGGACTTGAAAATTTCTCCCAGGGTGCATATTTTTATTTGGAGAGCTCTACACGAAATTATTCCATGTTATTTTACCTTAGTGAACAAGCATATTAAGACTACGGTGACTTGCCTAGTGTGCAAGGTGGATCTTGAAGACCTCAAACATATGTTGTTTATTTGTGAGAGAGCAAAGGAGGTTTGGAAGAAACTTGGTCTTGAGGCAAGTGTGGCGTCTGTGGCGGCACAATACAAATCGGGTTCTTTAACACTTAATGAGATTATATGCTAAAACCTACTAGGTGGTGTTCCATTCCCAGGTGAAAATGTAGGGAGCTGGCGATGGCTGCGTGTTGGTATATTTGGTGGGAACGGTGTTAGGTATCTCATGATGAAAATATTGGTACGCCAGCATGATCGACTTTACAAATCAAAGGCATTGTGGTAAACTGGGTAGCAGAAAAGAAGCTTACATCAACTCGACAAGCTAGCTGGTCCAGGCCGGTGACATGCTGCATAAAAATTAATGTTGATGCTTCTTACCATGCAGACTCGGGTCCAGGTGAAGGTGGTGCAATCTTATGTGACTCTGAGGTAGGTTTTTTGGCTGCAACGATGGAATTTAAACATCATGCTCTTGATGCTGCCACAATGGAGGTTTTTTTGCATTGTTATTGGGTCTACAGCTGATAGCCTGCAAGTGCACAAGGTTTAGTTGTAGCCTTTTTCAAGTAAGAGTATCGATCCCACAGGGAGCACAGGAATCAGACTTTGCCTCTTGTAGTGAATTGCGAATCTGTGCCTGCAAATAAATTGTGATTGTGGTGCGAAACAAGCTTTAAAATAAATAATATAAAAGTAATAAGAAAAGCATTAACTTGAGTAACTGACAAACTAGCAGAAGAGTAAGGCGTTCTCAGGGAGTCCGGGATCCCCATTGGCATGTTTCTAGCGCAACCTATGCATGGGCATGGTATGGTATGATACTTGATCTACTCTTGACGATTATGCTGGGCGGAGCCGGGTACAGAACAAGTTCTACTCGAAGTAAACTTCGTGCCACGCACGCCACCAGCATAGTCTTCCCCTATGGGTTGCAACTATGATAATAAGGTTTTACCCCATGGACACGACCTCTCTAAGGGTTCTCCGTAATTCCCCTATCAATTTCAAAGGTTAGGAGTAAAGGCTTTTATTTTCACGTCGAATTACCCTCACGTCCTATCCTTTACAAGGACAGTGATATATTTCGTGGCCATAAGGCAATAATGTTGAGTGGGGCCCCTTCACAACATCCATGAAGTTATTAAACTAAGCATTCAATAGAGGATCTCATAACCGAAATAACAATTCAAATCCTATACATGCCAAGGTTCATCCATATCCCCAAGAACTAGGAGTCTACTCACAACCAACATCACAAAGGGGTGATGGCAAACATGAGTGAATGATACAAGTAACACACAAGATGATCCACTAGGGTTCCTAATGTTACAATGTTAAGTGATACGTCTCCAACGTATCTATAATTTATGAAGTATTCATGTCATGTTTACAACAACTTTATACGTTTTTGGTATGATTTGATTAGAACTAACCCGGACTGGCGTTGTTTTCAATAGAACTACAGTGGTGTTGTTTTTTGTGAAGAAATAAAAGTTCTCGAAATGGGCTGAAAATTTATGGTGATTTTTTGTGGACCAAAAGAGACCCCCGAGACTTCAAGGAAGGACCAAAAGCCTCACAAGGAAGCGACAAGCTTGGTAGGCATGGGTCCCCCGCAAGTAGCACCTACCGAGCTTGCCACTCCCTCATGGCCTCCCTTGACGTGAAACCAATGCCAAAAATTCTTATAAATACCAAAAAACCCAGAAAGAAACCTAGAACTTCCGCTCCGCCGCCGCAAGCCTTTGTACCAAAGCGATCTCATATGGAGGCCTTCTCTGGCACCCTACCAGAGGGGGAAATTATCACTGGAGGCCATCTTCATCATCCCGACGGTCTTCATGATGAGGAGGGAGTAGTTCACCCTCGAGGTTGAGGGTATGTGTCGGCGTCCTGGGAACGGGGGTGCCCAGACTTGCCTGCCTGCGGCCCGTGGCTTGGCTCCATCGACGGCCTGGTACGGCCCAGCTTCAGCAGCAACAACTCAAGACCCTCACGAGGCAGACGACACCGAGACCTCCCTGGGGGCTGCCTCACTAGGCTGGCTCCCGAGGAGCAGAGATATCTATGCAAGATGCACCTCGCGAGGTTCACATGACGTGAGCCATGACGAACAAGGCCAGGCGGGCGCCAGTGGGCGCAGTGCACCAGTTTCCTCTTTGGTGCTAAGGAGGCAAGCGCAGGCGCGGAGTCCCGAGGAATCAAGCAAAGGTTTTCGAACAAGACCAAGACCGCCAGGACGGCAGGACAGAGGTCATTGCGGAGATCACCGCGGCGTCACTACCAGAGCCTTTGGCAGGAGAAGACTACTTTTGTCAGGATAGCTTGTACTAGTTGTCTCCCTTCACAATTGGCCGTTGTGGGATCCCTTCCCGCCTACATCTGGGAAGAGGACCAAGGCCGCTATAAATAGGACTTAGCCACCACCATAGAGGGGGACGGATCGATTCCACCCTGACCACCTCACCAGCTCATCGAGCCCAAGAACACCTCACTTCCTGAGGTTGTTCCACCACTGTACTAGTTCGTCCTCAGCCCCTCGAGGAAATCCACCACAAAGCTGGAGTAGGGTATTACACCGCAAGGTGGCCCGAACCAGGATAAATCCTCGTGTCCCTTGTTCTTTGGGTTCGTCGAGCTAGGCCGTGGGATCGTTGGCAGGCGGACTAGGAGGAGAGAGAGTTCTTCAGGCGCACCCTGCAGTTCGAACCTCTGAAGGGTCTGCGGAACCCGAGCCGACATTTGCGCGCCAGTAGGGTGCGCCAAGCTTTGCCTCTCAAATGCTTCCACCTCCCGTCTGCCCGTCTCTCCGTTCGGCTCTCATGGCAGGCGCCGCCCCTTCGGCTGGACCGACGGGCGCGCACGGAGGCGCTATGGGCCTCCGGGCCTTCACCCCCACCTCACGACAAGTGCAGTGGCCACACAAGTTCAAGCCGGAGATGTCGCCTCGCTACGATGGTGCGGCGGACCCAGCGGCCTTCCTCCTGGTGTACGAGGAGGCCGTTTGGGAAGCCGGAGGCAACGACAAGGTCATGGCCAACTGGTTTCCCATGGACCTCGCCGGCGTGCTACGCGCCTGGCTGCTCAACCTGTGGCCTCCTGGGAAGAGCTGCGTGATCTCTTCATCGCGCACTTCGTAACACCGGCGCCCCTCGCCGTTGCAGCCCTCCTCTGCGGTTCGCAGGTGCCGCCCTCAGATCGCCACATCAACCAGTTATTCCGCCAAATGGGCGCCGCCTCTGTGCAACAGGGAGCTCCTCCGGGATGGGCGGCGCCCAAGGCCGACCTCACCTTCGACTCATGGGTCCATCCGGCGACCACCGCTGGCTCAGGCGCGCTCCCAATGCTCTACATACCCACCATCTGCAACGTGGCGGTAACCAAGACCCTCATCGACGGCGGGGCTGGCCTCAACATGTTCTCTGTGGAAGATTTCGGCTTTCTCCACGTGCCGCACAGCCGGCTCCGCCCCACCAAGCCCTTCTCCGGGGTTTGTAGCGGTTCCACTAGCCCCCTAGGGCAGATATGCCTCCCTGTCACCTTCGGCACCCGCGACAACTACCACACCAAGCTCATCGATTTCGACATCGCCTGCATCGATCTCCCGTGCAACGCCATCCTCGGGTACCTGGCCCTGGCTCAGTTCATGGCGGCAACTCATCCTGCCTATTACCTTATGAAGATGTCGGGAAGCAGCGGCATCCTCACCGTGGCTGGAGACACCAAGGAGGCCCTGACGGCCCTCAAGCTCGCCTTCAGGGTCGTAGCAGCAGCATGCCCGACTGACGAAATAGCACATGGGGCCCAGGGGGCTGCACCGGTAAAGAAGAAACAAATGTTTTCTCAAGATCGGGCCAAGATGAAGCAGGTACCGGTCGACGAGGACGGGGCCTCGAGAGCCACCTTCACCATAGGTGTCGACCTCGCCCCGGACCAGGAGAGGCGTTGGTGAAATTCTTGCGTGCGAATAAGGAGGTATTCGCCTGGGAGCTCAAGTAGCTGGTTGGGGTCCCAAGGGGGATAATCGAGCATCACCTGAAGGTGTGCCCTAACATGCGCCCAGTGAAGCAGAAGGCATGACGGCAGTCCACGGAGAAGCAGTCCTTCATTGTCCAGGAGACCCACAAGCTGCAAGAAGCAGGTGTCATCCGCGAGGTGCGGTACCCGGAGTGGCTGGCGAACCTGATTATCGTGCCCAAGAAAGGCGGGAAGGAACGCATGTGCGTCGACTTCACCAACCTCAACAAGGCCTGCCCTCAAGACCCGTTCCTGCTTCCACGCATCGACCAGATCATCGACTCCACCACCGAGTGCGGCCTGCTATGCTTCCTAGATGCCTTCTCAGGCTACCATCAGATCAAGATGGTGGTGCAGGACGTTGAGAAGACGGCCTTCTTGACCTCGTGTGGGGTATACTGCTACACCTGCATGCCGTTCGGGCTGCGCAATGCTGGGGCTACTTTCCAGCAACTGATGCACATCGCTCTAGGCCAGCAGCTCGGGAGGAACGCTGAGGCCTTCGTCGAGAACATTATGGTGAAATCTCGGGAGGCAAGGACCCTCGTCCAGGATCTGGAGGAGACTTTCGCCAGCCTACGGAAGGTGGACCTCCGGCTCAACCCGGAGAAATGCGTGTTCGACGCCCCCTCTGGCAAGCTGCTGGGTTTCCTCGTGTCGCACAGGGAGATTGAGGCGAACCCGGAGAAGGTCAAAGCAATAGAAGACATGAGCCCGCCGCAGACTCTCAAGGAAATGCAAAAGCTCGTGGGCTGCGTGACTTCACTGGGGTGCTTCATTTCCAAGCTGGGGGAGCGCGCCCTCCCGTTCTTCAAGCTGATGAAGAAGAAGGGCCCATTCGAGTGGACTCTGGAAGCTGACGCGATGTTTCAAGACCTGAAGAGATACCTCACCAGCCCACAGTGATGGTGGGGCCGCCTCCTCTTGAGCCCCTACTGCTCTACCTGGCTGCCATGCCTCACTCAGCCAGCGCGGCGCTGGTGGCTGTCCGGGAAGGTCGCTAGGCCAAGGGCCAGCCAAACGGCACCACAGAGCTGGTTGAGACAATGCAACGCCAAGACGGTGCCCCTAGAGCCGCGGCGGTGCCAGCGGATGATCAGGCTCCACAAGACGGCCCTCCTGAGGCTGCAGCTGCCCCAACAGGCGACCGAGCTCCTGAGGACCCCCGACCTCAGGAGGCGCCCCAGCCTCAAGAGGTCTCGGACTCTGCCAACACTTCCACCCTCGTTGAGCACCCGGTGTACTTCATCAGCACGGTACTGCGTGAGACGCGGGCATGCTACCCCATGCTGCAGAAGCTGCTGCTCATACTCCTCGTCGCCTCACGCAAGCTGCGCCACTACTTCCAAGGCCACCCCATTAAGGTCGTTTCAGCTTACCCACTAGAGAGGGTGCTCTGGAGCCCCAATGCTGCGGGCAGGGTCGCCGAGTGGAACATTGAATTGCAGGCATTCCAGATGGAGTTCAGTAGCACTAGGGTCATCAAGGGAGCCGCGCTCTCCGACTTCGTGGCGGAATGGACCTACACTCCAGAGCCCGAAGCAGGCGAGGGCCGGTCTCTCTCGCCAGGAAGCTAAGCGCTAGATGGTTGGATCATGTACTTTGACGGCGCCTTCGCACGTTAGGGCGCAGGGGCTGGGGCCGTGCTCATCTCGCCCACCCAGGACAAGCTCTACTACGCCGTGCAACTCTGCTTCCAGTGGGGCGAGAAGGTCTCCAACAATAGCGCAGAGTACGAAGGTTTGATCGCCGGCCTCAAGGCTGCGACGACCTTGGGAGTGAAGCGCCTCACCATCAAGGGCGACTCTCAGCTCCTCGTAAACTTCTCCAACAAAGTGTATGAGCCGAAGGACGAGCACATGGAGGCATACCTCGCAGAGGTACGCAAAATAGAGAAGCAATTCTTGGGTCTGGAACTGCAGCATGTGCCCCGGCGGCACGAACAAGGAAGCTGACGACATTGCCAAGAGGGCATCCAGGCACCAGCCTCAGGAGCCTGGCATCTTCGAGGAGCGGCTCTTCAAGATATTAGCGGCCCCTCTAGCTATAGGGCCAGCGCCGCCTCAGGAGGAGCTTCCCCCGCCACCAACCTCGGGAGCCCCCGCCTGCGGCCCGACCTCGGGAGCACGCCTACTCCTCACGCTCGAACCCCAGGAGGGGTGCTAGACCGAAGAATTCAAGGCGTACCTGACACAAGGAACCCTGCCGGAGAAGGAGGAAGACGCGGAGCGCGTAGCCCGGCAGGCTACAGCCTACTGCATTCAGGACGGTGAGCTATACCGCAAACGGCCGAACGATGTTTCTCTGCGATGCATCTCCAGGGGGCAGGGGTGCGAGCTGTTAGCTGACATACACGGCAGAGACTGCGGGCATCATTCGTCATCGCGCACCTTGGTGGGCAAGGCGTTCCGCAGCGGATTCTACTGGCCCACGACACTCAATGACACAACCGAGCTGGTGAGGCCCTGCGAGGCCTGCCAGTTCCATGCCAAGCAAATCCACCAACCAGCTCAGGGCCTTCAGACTATCCCGCTCTCGTGGCCATTCGCGGTCTGGGGGCTGGACATTTTGGGTCCATTCCCCCGGGCGTTCGGGGGCTCCGCTACCTCTACGTCGCCATCAACAAGTTCACCAAGTGGGCGGAGGTGGAGCCTGTACGTACCATCCCCGCCGGCTCAGTGGTCAAGTTCATCAAGGGCCTCGTAAGCTAGTTCGGAGTCCCTAATCACATCATCACCTACAACGGCTCGCAGTTCACTAGCAATCTCTTCAAAACATATTGTGCTAATCTTGGAACACAGGTATGCTACGCCTCAGTGGCACACCCCAGAAGCAATAGCCAAGCTGAGCGCGCCAACGCGGAGGTCTTGAGAGGCCTCAAGACAAGGACCTTCAAGAAGAAGCTCGAGGCCTGCGGCAGGGGCTGGCACGACGAGCTCCAGTCCGTGCTAGGGTCCATCCGCACCATCGCCACCAAGATAACGGGCGAGACTCCGTTCTTCCTCGTCTATGGAGCCGAAGCGGTTCTCCCTCACGACGTCAAGCATCACTCCACACGGGTCTTGGCGTTTGACGAGGCACGTCAAGATGCCATGCGGGGGATGGACCTCGTGCTGGGAGAGGAACGCCGCCGCCAAGCCTCGCTCTGAGCGGCAAGGTACCAGCAGGCGCTGCGGCGGTACCACTGCTGCAGCGTCCGCTCCAGGACGCTCGACGTGGGCGATCTCGTCCTGAGGCGGGTGCTCTCCAGGGAAGGGTGCATAAGATCTCACCCATGTGGGAGGGCTCATTTAGGATTGCCCGTGTCTCCAGGCATGGCGCCGTGCGCCTTGAGATGCGGGACGGGATCCCCATCCAGAACGCCTGGAGCATCCAGCACCTTCGGAAGTTCTTCCCATGAAGCAAGGCCCAGTGCCTGTGAAGGTCTCCCCTCGTGACACTCTCACGTAATAATGAGTGGGGCTGTACACGCCCCGGAGTCTCCAGAGTGCCGCCCTCGGGCCTCGGGGGCTCCCTCCCATGTCCAAGTGGTAGCACTTAGCTCCGCGATGGTGAGAAGACTAGACTAGGTGCCGGACGCGGCTGTTCATTTGCTTTCTGTAGCTGGTTCGCAACCTTCTAATGAAATTTGGAGTTTTGGCGTTTCTCGATTGCTTGGTTGAGTTTTCCCCTTTTACTTTGCTCATTTCTTTGTCGACAGGGAGGACGACAGTTGCCCGACGCTCTCCCTTGTGCGCCCCGTGTGGGGGCTGGGCAGGTGTGTCCGTGCGCTGGGCTGGCCCACCCCACGGGCACACCTCGCCAAAGCCCAGTCGCCCCAGAGCTTCGGCTTCCTTGATCTTCACAAGGCGCCCTCGAATGAGCTCATGACTTGCGAACCCTCTTAAGTTCGTACCCCCGGGTACCGTGATGTAGTGCACTAAGCCATGATCATGATGTCTCCTGAGGTCAGCCGCTCCCGAGCCGGCAACAAGGAGGCCTCACCAGATGCCAAAAGGCGCGCCCTCGCGAGGCCGGAAGCCAACCCGAGTGTATCAAGCTAAGTTATCCCTCTACGTTCACACAGAGCACGAACACCATAGCATAACGCAAGAATAAATAAACATAACATAGCGGCATAAGTACCATGGTTCATTACACGCCCCAACAGGGCTATCTACTTTTTCAAATGCAGGAAGAAAGGAAAGGTTAAACAAAAGCGGCCGCTGGACCACAGCGGCCCCCGGACTCCGCTCGGCCTGAGCCCTCCTCGTGCTTCACCGTCGCGTGGCGATGGGATGACCCGCCACCGTCCTCGAAGCGAGCCCGACGGCGTGGTGGCTGGTCGCAGCCGCCATTGCTGGTGCTCTCGCTAGAGGAGGAGCTGCCGCCACTGGACAAGCCGCGGCCGTCGCCAAGGGCAAGTTCGCCCTCAGCCTTGTCATGGCCGTCGCCAAGGCCGAGCTCATCGTCACCACCGCTATCTTTGGGGCAGCACCATGCGCGGCGACCATCTTCCTCGAACGCCCTCACGTAGAGAGTCGCGGCACCATCATACTTGAAGTGGAGGGTGCACCACCTGCTCAGGCCGCACACGCTAGCGAATGTCTGCCAGCCACGGGCCAGGGCCATGTTGCCCGTGGGATAAACCTCCACCGCGACCCATGAGGCCTTGCTGCAGCAACCGTCGGCCTGCAGCCCGAGGCCGTCAAGACCCCTGGCCGGCAGCTCATCGGCAAAGCAGCGCGAAGCTGGAGCCAGGCGCCGGCCGGACTCTCCGATCACACGATGAACTCCGGGAGCACCTCTGCTGAATGGAAGCGCGGCCGGGGAGGCCGGGAAACCACGGCGCGCCTCCCCTCAGCAGGGGGCTACCTTGCCGGGGGCGGGTTCCGCCATGAGAAGAGATGCCGCAGTGGCCGCCAAGGACGACGCCGGTCCCCGAAGGAGTGCACCCACGCCCCCGAGGCGGCACTGCAGGGGTAGCGGCGTGCTTACATGGGGGGGCCCGCCCTCTCTTGAGTGGCGGCGAGCCGGGCCCCTCTTGGCGAGCTTTCCCGTTCTCTACAACGGAGAACCTTTTCGTCGGTGCCATGGAGGCTGCAGCAAGATGGCGAAGCAAGGAGGAAGAAGAAGGAGCAGGTGGCGAGGAGAAGGAGATGGGAAAGGGGGGCTTCGCCCCTCTCTTCATTTATAGCCAGGAGGAGGCCAAGCGCCGGCCTCCACAATCACACGTAATGATGGTTTTTTCTCTGCATGCAGCAGAGTCTCGTCAAGTCGAGGACGGTTGCCAAGGCAGCATGGGAAAGCGGAGGCGCCCACGTCCCATCAATCGCCACACGTCGACCGGGGCCACTGGCGGTTGGGGCCCGGGGCGCTCCGCACTTGCCCTTTGGCTTCGCCTCGAAGCCAAGTTCGAGCGTGCCTTGGGCCCCGGGGCTACTGTCGGCGTCCTGGAAATGGGGGTGCCCAGACTTTCCTGCCTGCGGCCCGTGGTGTGTCTCCATCGACGGCCCGGTATGGCCCAGCTTCAGCAGCAACAACTCAAGACCCTTGCGAGGGGCCAAGCCTCGTGAGGCGGACGACATCGAGACCTCCCTGGGGGCTGCCTCACTAGGCTGGCTCCCGAGGAGCGGAGATATCTATGCAAGGTGCACCTCGCGAGGTTCACATGATGTGAGCCATGACGACCAAGGCCAGGCGGGCGCCAGCAGGTGCAGTGTACCAGTTTCCTCTTTGGTGCTAAGGAGTCAAGCGCAGGTGCGGAGTTCCAAGGAATCAAGCAAAGGTTTCCTTATCGGTGCAACAAGACCAAGACCGCCAGGACAGCAGGACGAAGGTCATTGCGGAGCCCACCGTAGCGTCACCACCAGAGCCTTTGGCAGGCGAAGACTACTTTTGTCAGGATAGCTTGTACTAGTTGTCTCCTTCAAAAATTGGCCGTTGTGGGATCCCTTCCCGCCTACATTTGGGAAGAGGACCAAGGCCGCTATAAATAGGACTTAGCCACCACCATAGAGGGGGACAGATCGATTCCACCCTGACCACCTCACCAGCTCATCGAGCCCAAGAACACCTCACCTCCTGAGGCTGTTCCACCACTGTACTAGTTCGTCCTCAACCCCTCGAGGCAATCCACCACAAAGCTGGAGTAGGGTATTACACTGCAAGGTGGCCTGAACCAGGATAAATCCTTGTGTCCCTTGTTCTTTGGGTTCGTCGAGCTAGGCCGTGGGATCGTTGAGCGGGCAGACTGGGAGGAGAGAGTTCTTCGTGCGCACCCCAGAGTTCGAACGTCTGAAGGGTCTGCGGAACCCCGAATCCGACAGTATGTACCAGTAGATATGTGTTTGATCTCTCTCTCTCTCTCATGTTTTTGATTTGGCACGATCTTGATGTACCACAAGCTTTGTTAATATAGTTGGATCATATGGTGTTTCTCCCTCTCTATCTTTTTGTGATGTATTGAGTTTTACCTTTGAGGTTTCACTATTATCGGATTGAATACTTTTATGGATTTGAGAACACCTGATGTATGTATTGCATATGAATACCCATGGTAACAATGGGGTATTATGTCGATTTACTTGATGTATGTTTTGGCACTCAACTCATGGATTCTTGAGGTGACATTGGGGTAATCTGTGCATAGGGGTTGATACCGCTTTCGTTTTTGTTTCTCCGGTAGAAACCTTGGGTCACTCTTTGAAGTTCTTTGTGACACTTATAGGAATGACTCAATAGATTGATCAGAAAAGATAACTTTGAGGTGGTTTCGTACCCTACAACAATTTCATCTTATGTTCTCCGCTAGATAAGAACTTTGGAGTGACTCTTTGTCGCACGTTGAGGGATTGTTATATGATTCAATTATGTTAGTACTGTTGAGAGATTGCACTAGTGAAAATATGAACCCTAGCCCTTGTTTCTAAGCATTGTAATACCATTTGTAATCCATTTTATTACTTTCTACCTTGTTATTTTTTATTTTCAGATTACAAAAACCTATATCTACTATCCATGCTACACTTGTATCACCATCTCTTCGCCGAACTAGTGCATCTATACAATTTGCCATTGTATTGGGTGTGATGGGGACACAAGATATTTCTTGTACTTGATTGCAGGGTTATTTGAGAGAGACTATCTTCATTCCATGCCTCCCACAGATTGATAAACCTTAGGTCCTCCACTTGAGGGAAAATTGCTATTGTCCTACAAAACATTGCGCTTGGAGGCCCAACACGAGTCTACAAGAATAAGTTGTGTAGTAGACATCAAGCTCTTTTCTGCCGTCGTTGCTGGGGATGTGAGTGCTTGAAGGTATATCTTTAAATCTTGCAATTGAATCTTTTAGTTTCTTGTTTTATCACTAGTTTGTTTCATAAAAGAAAACTACAAAAAATGGAATTTTGGTTGCCTCATATGCTTCATCTCTATAATGTCTTTCTCGAAAATGATATCAGAAAATTGTGCCAAAGTGTTAGAGGAAGAATTCAATAAAATGTTTGGAATAAGATCTTTGAATGATAAGCATGATTTCAATATTGTTAGTACGCTTTGTTTGAATACCCATGATGCTAATTATATGAAATGCCATAAGCTTGGGGATGCTATGTTTGTTGAAGATGATATTTTTAGTCCCCCAAATTTTGATGAGCAAATTTATTATGATGATTGCATGCCTCTTATTTATGATTATTACCATTATGAAAGTGGGTTTGGAAGAGTGTCAAATCTAGGAAGTAAAGATCCCACTATTTTGGAGGGTGTTGAATCTTATTGTTATAATTATGAAAGTGGATTTGGAGAGTCATGGCTTTATTTAATGATGAATCCACTATTTTGGAAGAGGTTTCAATTGATTATGACAACAAAGTTTCTATCTATGATGATTATTGTGATGACACATATGCTATAAAGAATAATGAAAACCATGAAATTTTTCATTGTGATTTTAGTGCTCAAATTGATATGTAAATCAAGTATCATGTGATAGTTTTTTTTGTTGAGTTTGCTCCCACTATTATTGATGAGAAGAAATTTGCTTATGTGGAGAGTCATAAATTTTTTATGCATGTGGATCATGAGAAGAATGCTTTATGTGATAGCTATATTGTTGAATTCATTCATGATGCTACTGAAAATTATTATGAGAGAGGAACATATGCTTCTACATATCTCAATAATATCAAGTTTCCTCTCTATGTGTGAAAGTTCTGAAGTCATGCTTGTTTTGCCTTCCTATGCTAGGTTATTGTTGCTCCCACAAGTTGTTTCCTAGCAACATACCTATGCACAGGAAGTGTGTTAGGCTTAAATGCTCTTGCCATATGTTTCAAGATGCTCCCATTGTGTTTCAGTTCATCACATTTACGTGAGCATCATTGGAATCATCATGCCTAGCTAAAAAGGCATTAAAGAAAAGCGCTTGTTGGGAGACAACCTGATGCTTATACCTAATGTTTTTGTTTGTTCATATGATTAAGCTACCATATTAATCATGTTTTTATAGATTTTGTTTCAATAAAGTACCAAGTAAACTCTTCGGGATAGGGTGGATGATAGTTGACTTGATTCTATGCAAAAACAAAAACTTTTGCGTCCAGTAAGAGAATTGTTCAAAATTACTGGAGCGTTGAAAAATTCTAAAATTTATACACATGATTTACATAGAAATTTCCTACGCTTTGCCTAATTTTTCAAAAAAATTGGAGTTACATAAGTATGGTTGTTGTTCAGATCATTACAGACTATTTTGTTTTTGGCAAATTCTGTTTTCAATGCATAGTTTGCTTGTTTTATAGTTTCTGTGGCTTATGTTGGTGAATATAAATTGCAGAAATGATAGACTATAGTAGGCATTGTGTGAGAAATTTTTTGAATCTTGTCTTCATAGTACCCAAGTGAATGATTTGCTCTTTATCATACTAACCTATCTCACGAAGTTCCGTTAACTTTTGTGTGATTGAAGTTTTCACGTTTTGGGTGAGATATCAATGTGAGGAGAAAAAGGAGTGGCAAGACCCTAAGCTTGGGGATTCCCAAGGCAACCCAAGGTAATATATAAGGAAGACCGAAGTGTCCAAGCTTGGGAATGCCCTAGAAGACATCCCCTCTTTCATCTTCAACACTATCGGTTAACCTTCGGGCTATGTTTTTATTCGTCACATGATATGTGTTTTGCTTGGAGTGTCATTTTCTTTTAGTTGGATTTGCTTGCTGCTAGTTATAATAATGTTTTGTATCTTTTATTTCAATAAAATTGTCAAGTATAGCCTTTACCATGCTCATTTTGCAAGTTTATATGTTGCTGTTTGAAAACAGAAAGTTTTATATTATTGTCTGAATTCTTTAAGAAAGTCAGAACATGATAAAATCTTGAAAATTTTACATGGTGAGCTATAATAAATTTTCTACAGTGTGATAATTGTTCAAAAAATTGGAGTTAGAGAAGTATTGGTCTTTCTTCATCCTTTACAGTCTGTTCTATTTAGATAGACTGTTGTAATTTGCATCGTTTGCATATGTTTGCTTGTTTAATGATTCTATTTGAGGATAAGATTATTGAATATGCAGAGGCATTAGTATGCACTGTTAAATTATAATTTTAGTGATTTGTTACAATAGAGAATGATAAGGTTTTGCATTGATTTATACTAAGTTATCGTACAAATTCTTGTTGTGTTTTGTGTGGATGAAGTTATTAAGATTTAGGGAAACCGTGATATGAGAGGAATTAAGGAACACAAAATCTCAAGCTTGGGGATGCCCAAAGCATCCCAAGTTCATATTCCAATAATTATCAAGCATCTAAGCTTGGGGATGCCCCGGTAGGCATCCCACCTTTCTTCCTTAACAACTATCAGTTAGTTTTAGTTGAGCCTAAGTTTTTACTTGTTCACATGATATGTGCTATTCTTGGAGTGCCCTTTATTTTTGTTTTCTGTTTGAATAAAATACTTAGATATGAAAGTTTTAAATGAGAGATAGTCCTCACATAGCTACTTAATTATTTGTCTACTCATTGATCTTCACTTATGTCTTTTTGGAGTAGTTTGTCATTTACTCTCGTTCTTCACTTATATCCTAAGAGTAAATTGTTGAATGAATTAAATAGCATAAAGTTGAAATTATATGTCCTTCGTATGCTTGTATCATGCCTAGCAGTAGTTTCACATTGGGTTTAGAAAGTGAAATTTATTAAAGCTTGACAATCACAATATTGGTCATACAAGCAATTCACGGATGATTAGTATATGGAAGAGAACTTTCACATACAAAAATATTATCTTGGACATATTTTATGATTGTGAATACCCACTAATTATTTTCAAACTTTAGCAAATTAGTTTAAGTTGAACAAGGAAGAGAGCGTAATGAGTTATGTTTGGGTATATTTGCATCGAAGTTATATTGTTATGGGTTCTCCAAGATGTGGTGCTTGTTTAGAATCTTTTGCTAGCCAAATTTTTGTACTAAGCGGGAATACTGCTTGTTCATCCAAAATCCTTGAGCCAAGTTTCTTCCATGAGTGTCCACCATACCTACCTACATACGGTATTACTCTTTCATTCCAAGTAAATTTGCATGTGCCACGTCCAATTATTCAAATAAGCATCTGTTTCGTGTGCTCGTACTGCTCATGGAGCGGTAGGGGGTGGTCAGTATCTTCCATGCTAAGCGAGTTATTCTCACGATGGGTCTTTATTCACTTGTCATTGCACGGGAGAGGCTGGTAATTGGGATGCCAAGTCCCATGATCAAAATGAAAAATAAAGAAACAAACTCCCCGGAAAGTTGATTGTATGGAGGGCACCCAAGGATTCGGCTAGCCATGGCTTGTGTTTGAATGGTTGAGGGGAGTAAACTTTACCTTTCGACTTGGGTACCGCCGATAATGTGTTTAGCATGGAAGATATTTAGAACTCTCGGTCGTGACGTTGACAGGAAAGGCATGTGTCGGAGTAATGGGCCACGGGTAGGCTAACCCGATGTAACGCCCCGGATTCGATGCGCCAGGTGTCTTCCAGTTATTCGCTGTCTTTGCCATGTCATCATCTGCTTTTCATATCATGTCATCATGTGCATCTCATTTTGCATACGTGTTCGTCTCATGCATCCGAGCCTTTTCCCCGTTGTCCGTTTTGCAATCCGGCGCTCCTATGTTCCCCGGCGTTCCCCTTTCGTCTCTCGTTGTGAGCGGGTGTTAAACTTTCTCGGAATGGCCCGAGGTTTGTCAAGCGGCCTTGGTATAGCACCGGTAGACCGCCTGTCAAGTTTCGTGCCATTTGAAGGTCGTTTGGTACTCCAGCAGTTAGCAAGGTGCAACCGTAAAGCCTCCTTCTCTTTGCAGCCCAACACCCCTTCCAAAGTGGCCCAAAACCCAGCAAACTCCCCTCCATGCTCTCGGTCGTTCGATCACGATCGCGTGGCCGAAAACCGCACCCCATTTGGACTCTCCTAGCTTCCTCTATCTATAAATATGTGCATCTCCCCCGAAATTCCGGTCTAACCCTAGCCATCTTCATCCTTGCGCCGCCGGACACGTCCGCCCGCCGCCGGACATGTCCACCGCCGCCTCCGCAGCCAACCGCGAGCCGCCACACATCCTCCCGCGCCCCGCCGCGCGGCCAGCGGAAACCCATCAGCGAACCTGCAGGCCGGATCTCGCCACCGCTTCGGCCCGGGACCAAGCCGCCCGCCGCCCGGCCAGCGCTCCGCCATGATCGCCATGCCGCCGGCAGCGTCCGATCGCCTGCCCAGCGCCCAAGGCTTCGCCAGCGCCGTCCGCGCGCCGCCGCCCGGCCCCGCCTCCGGCCGCCCCGGCCTCTCCTCCCGGGCCCCGAGCTCCCGCTCCGGCGACGCCTCGACCCGCGCGCAGTCGGATCCGATCGGATCTGAGAAGGGTTGACTTCTCCTCCCCCCCCGTTTTTTCGTCCAAGTCATTTTCCTGTCATATTTTGTTGCATTTTCATCATGCCATAACTTTGCACTCGTGGCTCCGTTTCGGGCGTGTAGCATACCGAATTGTTCGCCTCGACGAGTACACCATTTAATCTCATTATATCATTTTCATTTGTGCTCATCTTGATGCCCGAAATGCTGTTAGAAGAGGGCTATGTGATGTTAGTTTCAGATTCTTATCAGAACATGCACTTTTGTCATTTTTGCCATGATTGATGTGTGCATCCTATGATCTTGAGTCCTGCATGTGTTTTGTAATATGCCATGCCATCTTTACAGGGGTGTATGCCATGTATTTTTGTGATCTCTGTGGTGACTAGCACAAGCATGCAAACTAGGCTTCATGATGTTGCTGATTTCAGCCCCTGTTCTGCTGATATTTTTATGCCATGTAAAGTTGATGCTACCGAGAGATCCATGCATATTTTGAGATACTTCAGTAAGGATGTTTTGAGCATATGGTCATGCTATCTCCAGCCATGCCCTTGTTTGCAATTATGGAGTGCCATAGCTTGAGTCAATCGAGCTCTACTTTTGCTATAAAATGTTTCCTGGCAGATTGTTTACATGTTATTCAATTTTGCCAAAGTTGTTGTAGTTGATCCGTGTATGCTATGATGTTGTTCTTGCCATGTGTAGCTTCTATGCCATGTCTTCTTGATGGATGTATGCTTAGTTTATCATGAAATGCTCTGTAGTGAGTGCATTGAGCTCGCGAAGATGCCTTCATAATTCTGTCAATGTCATGCCCTGTTTGCTGAATCTGTTAACGAAACTTGCTATATTGACATGGGCATTATTACATTTTCTGATCCCTTTTGGCTCATGGTCAGTAAGGGACTTTTTTTCTATGCGTTGAGTATATTCGTGCCATGCCTTATTTTGCTAGTATAAGTTCCTGTAGCATGTTGTTTGATTGCTCTAAACATGCCTTCCTGATGTTAATTTCTGGCATGTTAGTATTTTCTCTAAGTCTGTGAAGCTGGTATATTTTGCACTTTTGCCATGCTTGTTTGGACCTGTTATGGTGTGATTTAGCCGTAGATCAGTGTTCATCTTTTGTCAAGCATCTTGAGTAGATCACTGCCATATGCTTTGTTGGTACGTTTGGGTGCAGTAGCTTAATTTGTTGTTGCTTGCTAAGTGGCATCATGCTGTTAATGGCAGATTTGTGTCATTCTTGTTTTGCTTGTCATTTGCAAACCGTGCATCCGATTCCGGTGATCTTTATATCGATTTCAACCGAAATTATCTCACCTTTCCAGCGGCACACTTGGTTTGCCAAGTTGATGGCTTGTTCATCAGTTTTCTTTCCGGAGCACGCATATGCATTGCATCTCACATCTCGCATATCATGCCATGTTTTGCATCATGTGGTTTGTGCATCGCCCGTGATTGATTGTTGGTCCTGTGCTTGTGTTCTTGCTATGGGTAGAGCCGGGAGGCGAAATGCGTGAATGAGGAACCTGTTGAGAACGCTTACGAGGATCAAGCTTTCGACAACTCTGAGAACCTTGCGTGCAAGATGACCATACCCTCGAAATCACTTCTATCTTTCTTTGGCTAGATGCTCGCTCTTTTGCTATGCCTATGCTACGATGCCTATCACTTGCTTATCATGCCTCCCATATTGCCATATCAAGCCCCTAACCATCCTTTCCTAGCAAACCGTTGATTGGCTATGTTACCGCTTTGCTCAGCCCCTCTTATAGCGTTGCTAGTTGCAGGTGAAGTTGAATTTTGTTCCTTGTTGGAACATGGAGATGTTGTTCCTTGCTGGGACATGTTTACTTGTTGGGATATCACGATATCTATTGTTTAATTAATGCATCTATATACTTGGTAAAGGGTGGAAGGCTCGGCCTTATGCCTGGTGTTTTGTTCCACTCTTGCCGCCCTAGTTTCCGTCATACCGGTGTTATGTTCCTTGATTTCGCGTTCCTTACATGGTTGGGTGATTTATGGGACCCCCTTGACAGTTCGCTTTGAATAAGACTCCTCCAGCAAGGCCCAACATTGGTTTTACCATTTGCCACCTAAGCCTTTTCCCCCGGGTTTCGCGAGCCCGAGGGTCATCTTTATTTTAACCCCCGGGCCAGTTCTCCTCTGAGTGCTGGTCCAACTTGAGCGATGTCCGGCGCCTTGGGCAATCAGGGTCTATGCCAACCCGACGTCTGGCTCATCCGGTGTGCCCTGAGAACAAGATATGTGCAGCTCCTATCGGGATTTGTCGGCACATTCGGGCGGCTTTGCTGGTCTTGTTTTATTACTGTCGAAATGTCTTGTAGCCGGGATTCCGAGACTGATCGGGTCTTCCCGGGTAGAAGGATATCCTTCGTTGACCGTGAGAGCTTATAATGGGCTAAGTTGGGACACCCCTGCAAGGTACTTTCTTTTGAAAGTCGTGCCCGCGGTTATGAGGCAGATGGGAATTTGTTAATGTCCGGTTGTAGAAAACCCGAAGTTGACCTTAATTAAAACACATCAACCGCGTGTGTAACCGTGATGGTCTCTTCTCGTGAGTCCGGAAGTGAACACGGTGTTGGAGTTATGTTTGACGTAAGTAGTTCAGGATCACTTCTTGATCGCTACTAGCTTCACGACCGTGCCTTGCTTCTCTTCTCGCTCTCTTTTGCGTATGTAGCCACCATATATGCTAGTCGCTTGTTGCAGCTCCACCTCACAACTCTGTCCTACCTATAAGCTTAAATAGTCTTGATCTCACGGGTGTGAGATTGCTGAGTCCCCGTGACTCACAGATTCTACCAAAACAGTTGCAGGTGCCGACGATGCAGTCTTTGGTGACGCAACCGAGCTCAAGTGGGAGTTCGACGAGGAACGTGGTCGTTACTATGTGTCTTTTCCGGATGATCAGTAGTGGGGCCCAGTTGGGACGATCGGGGGTCTGTGTAGCATTTGGGGTAGTCTTCTTTTATTTTGGTTCCGTAGTCGGACCTTGAGTGTAATCTGGATGATGGATGTTTATTTATGTACTGTGTGAAGTGGCATTGTAAGCCAACTATGTATCTCTTTCCCTTATGTATTACATGGGTTGTGTGAAGATTACCTCACTTGCGACATTGCTTTCCATGCGGTTATGCCTCTAAGTCGTGCTTCGACACGTGGGAGATATAGCCGCATTGAGGGCGTTACACCCGAGTCCCTGGACCTTTCAAGACATCGGGGCTGGCTGCGCCCCTCAAGGCATCAAGATGGAGTGCCGCCTTCTGGTGGCCGGTCGGAGGAATAGCTGGCTGCCCGTAGACGGTCGAGTTCCAGAATCCGGCACCAAGACAAGCCGACTCCTAGTAGGCGGCTTCTAGAGAAGCCGACCCCTAGCAGTCGGCCCGTGCCGCCTTCAAAGTCCGCGCCCTCATCAAGAAAGACAAGACAGGGAGTGGCTACAGCGTAGCCCATCCCTCCCAAATCCAGGGCCGGGCGTGGCCACAGTGCCCCGTAAAGACGGACATCTCCGCACAACACGGCACTGTTGCCACTTCCCCCTTGACGTCATCCCCGACAGGCGGAGCCATGATCCCACGACGGCCTGTCGGTACGGACCGCAGGCGGCGGGCCCCACCAGGCAGTGAGAAACCAGAAGGCGGAGGAAGCCGGACCTGAGGGCAGTCGAGTTCCAGCAGGCGGCCATCTCCTACCTCAGGACTCGTGCGCCATTACCCACACAAGACGCGGAGTGGCTACAGTGATCGCCCGCCAGGCGGTGGGACTGTAGCCACGCCCCCCGACCAAGCCTGCATCATTAGCATCACGGCTCTGATGATCAGCAGCAACACCCAGCGGAGGAGGAGCGGCCTGTCGACTCCGTGCGACCACTGGCCAGTGGGCCCTCCAGTCGACGGGCCCCAGCAGCCAGCGGAGAAGCCAGAGGCCGGAGACACTGACAGCCGGGTCCTACACCTGGTGAGATTACCAATGTACCCCTGGGGGTAGGCCTATATAAACCCCCTAGGGCACCCATGCAAAGGGTTCCCAACCTGTTAGAACTAGACTCACCCATAGAGAAAGGAGAGAGCTAGCCTTGCTTTCTTCCACCTCTAGCAAATAGCTCGAGGAGCACCATTGTATCACTAGTGCCTTAGTGATCATGCGGAGACCCCGTAGAGCAGGACTAGGGGTGTTATCTCCACGAAGAGCCCCGAACCTGGGTAAAGTTCGCCGGCGTACGTGTCTACGCCTCATCCCGCTTCCAGGCATCGGCAACGTTCTACTCGCTCCCACCATGATAAGACATCCATTGGCATATGTCGCACCCAACCCCCGTCATTTGGAGCCCATCGTGGGGCAAGGTGCACCGTCGTCCGGAGACCTGTTCTGGACAGGAATCCTTTTCCTCCCTGGCGAGCGGAGCCAGCCCGGTAGCCAGACGAAGTCTGCGTCGACACGCTGCATGGTGCGGAAGTCGCCTGCGCGGCAAGCTGCCTCGCCGATCTCGTTGGTGAGATTCACCTCTCTGACGAGCCCGCGTATGATGCGGGCGCGGAAGACCCCGGGAACTGCCTCGTCTGCCTCCTTGATCAGCTCCATGTTGCCAGCGAGCCTGCTATAGACTTGGAGTCTGTCGGCTCCACCGACCCGATGCTTGTCGACTCCGACACCGCGTTGCTTGACGCGTTCCCCACCAACGTGGTGGCTACGACGAGCCGCTTCCTCGCGCGGAGAGCGGCGGAAGCACCGTCACGGAAGTGCTGGTCATCAGCCACGGCGAGCACTCCGGCGGAGGTGCTCATGACCCGCTCGATGCAGCGCTGCAAGACATGAGGCACCCATTCCAGAAGACGCCGAGCTGAGATGCTAGAAGCACACCGCGCCCAGCTCGTCGAGAGCGCCAAGAAGCTGTCCAGCATGAGGCACCTATCGGAGGCCTACCGACGCGAGATGGACCGAGCCGTGGGTGGCACGCCGGCTCCTGGCGGGCCGAGCCGCATCGGCACGGTCCAGCAATGCGACATGGCCATCTCCAACCTGTTCGGAGCAGATCGCCCCGTCTACGCCACGCCCACAGAGAACATACGAGCTGCCCAGGCAACAGTAGAAGAGCTGGACAAGTTCGAGGGTGAGGAGCGCCGCCAGATGGCAGAACGCCTCCAGCGACTCCTCGATGCGGCTGCCGAGCAGCACGAGGCCGGATGCCGCACTGAGGCACCCAACCGGCAAAATGACGATCCGCCTCCCCGCCGAGACCAAGGCGCGACATCCTGGACGCTGACTGGTGGCGTTCGCGGAAGAAGAGACAAGGAGCCGGCTGCCAGCCGCAGCCGGACTCGCATCACCATCGAGCGCGACCAAGACGGCCGCCCAAGAGCAGTGGAACGACGGGGTGACTGTCCGCCTCCTCCCCCCGTAGGGAGAGGCGCATCTCCCCGCCGCATGTTGAGCATCCGACACTCGGCGACCGCCTTGGCCGCCGAGAAGGAGTTGGAGAGAATGATGCCCGCCACCGGATCGACCGTCTCAACCGATCCTTGGCGCTAGAAGAAGAAGATGAGCTGGGTCCACCTTGTTTTGGCCCCCGCATTCGAGATGAGCCCTTCCCCAAAGGGTTCACGCTCCTGAGAGATACGCCCAAATACACCGGCTCCGTGAAGCCGGAGGACTGGCTAGTCGACTATTCCACAGCTGTCAACATCACAAACGGCAACAAGCGTGTTGCCGTGAAGTACGTTCCGCTCATGCTCCAGGGCACGGCCCGGACATCGCTGAACAGCCTGAAGCCCCGCAGCATCAATAGTTGGGTCGACTTCATCGAAGCCTTCATCCGCAACTTCACCAACACGTACAAGCGGCTGCCCAAGCCTCGCTAGCTCTCCTTGTGTATCCAAGGCCCCAACGAGTCGACTCGTGACTACTTCACGCGTTGGGCCGAGCTCCGCAACTCTTGCGAAGGCGTGCACGAGGTGCAGGCCATCGAGTACTTCACCGCCGGGTGCCGAGAGGGCACCCTTCTCAAGCACAGGCTTCTCTGCGACGAGCCGGCGACCCTCGACGAGCTGCTGATCATAGCAGATAAATACGCCACGACCGACTCCTCCATGAAGGCAGAGATCCAAGTTGATGCATCTGGAAAAGTGGCTCCTCCAGCTCCTCAGGCCCCGGCTGGAGACACCAGTTGGCGTCAGCAACCCAACAACAACAAACGCAAGGCCACGCAGCCGGCTTCTACAAGCCGGCAGGTGGCGACAGTCAGAGATCAGCAGCCAGAAGGGCAGCCTCCATCCAAGCGCCAGAAGGGCGGCAAGCCCAATTGGCTGCCCGCTTTCTCGTATGAGCAGACTCTTGATGCACCCTGCAAATTTCCGCGATGGCGCGAAGCCATCCAACCACACCACTCGGAAGTGCCATTGGCTCACCAGGATCGCCAAGGGTGACGGCCTTCTGCCTCCTCCGCCTGCTGGACAGCCGCCTCCTCCTCCACCCCAGCAGCCAGCGGCCCGGCCAGTCGGTGCCATACAAGATGACTATCCCGAGGAGCATGGGGCCTATGTCGTGTTCACCAGCGTGGCTGACAACAGGCGCAGCAGATGGCAGCAGAAGAATGGAAGTGAATCTGATAGCATCGAGAGACCCCGAGTTCATGCATTGGTCTGAGAAGCCCATCAGCTGGAGCAGAGCCGACCACCCGGAGGTGATGCCGAATCCCGGCTCTTATGACTTGGTGTTGGATGCCACGTTTGCAACAGAGAGGCGAGCTGCTCGCTTCTCCCGAGTCTTGATAGATGGCGGCAGCGATATCAACGATTCAGCATACAAGGATACCATGGAGAAGTTGGGGATCAGCGAGACATCTCCAGCCCAGCCGGACTGTTTTTCACGGCATAGTTCCTGGCCTTTCCTGCTCTCCAATCGGCAAGACTCAGATAGATGTCCTCTTCGGGGACAAAAATCACTTCCGCCGAGAGCCAGTCTGGTTTGAGGTGGTGGACCTTGAGAGCCCCTATCATGCCCTGCTTGGCCGGCCTGCCCTGGCCAAGTACATGGCGGTCCCCCACTATGCCTACCTCAAGATGAAGATGCTGAGCTCCAAGGGAATCCTGACCGTAGCAGGAGACTACAAGAAGTCGTCCTCCTACACAGCGGAGAGCAGCCGGTTAGCCGAGTCCCTCGTGATCGCGGCTGAGAAGCGACTCCTTGATCGGGTCGTGGCAATGGCAGGCAAGCAGCCGGAAATGTCACCCAAACCCCAAGGAGTCGGAATCCGAGGGCTCGTTCAAGCCTGCGAAAGAGACAGAGACGATACCCTTGGACCCGGAGCACCCGGGGAGGCACGCTGTCATAGGAGCAAACCTTGACAAAGAAATAGGAAAAGCGAGCTCGTCGATTTCCTCCGTGAGAATCGGGACATCTTTGCATGGTCACCCAAAGACATGCCAGGTGTTCCGACGGATTTCGCCGAGCACAAGCTACATGTCTGGTCTGATGCCAAGCCAGTCAGGCAGCCCTTGCACCGTATGTCAGAAGAGAAGAGAAGAGTTGTTGGAGAAGAGATAGCCCAGCTTCTAGCAGCCGGATTCATCATGGAAGTGTTTTTTCCAGAGTGGTTAGCCAACCCGGTCCTGGTGCTTAAGAAGAACAAATAGTGGTGCATGTGTATTGATTATACCAGCCTCAACAAAGCATGCCCTAAGGACCCGTTCGCTTTGCCAAGGATTGACCAAGTGATTGACTCCACAGCCGGATGCGAGCTGTTGAGTTTTTTCGATGCGTACTCAGGCTACTACCAGATCAAACTGAACCCGGCCTACAGGCTGAAGACCGCCTTCATCACGCCATTTGGAGCCTTCTGCTACATGACCATGACGTTCGGCTTGAGGAATACCGGCGCCACATTCCAGCGTTGCATGCAGAAGTGTCTCCTGAAGCAACTCGGCAGAAACGCCCATGTCTATGTGGATGATGTGGTGGTAAAGACGGAGAAGCGTGGAACGCTGCTAGAAGACCTCAAGGAGACCTCTGAGAACTTACGCCGATTTTAGATCAAGCTCAACCTGGAGAAATGCGTCTTTGGAGTACCAGCCGGCCAGCTCCTCGGCTTTCTGGTCTTAGAGTGCGACATAGAGTGCAACCCTGCGAAGATCAAGGCCATCGAGAGGATGGAAGTGCCCGCCCGACTGCTGGACGTGCAAAAATTCACCGACTGCCTGGCATCCATCAACCGCTTCATCAGTCGGCTGGGCGAGAAGGCTCTTCCCATGTACCTGCTCATGAAGAAGACCACTTTTTTCGAGTGGAATGACAAGGAGGATGAAGCTTTTCTCCAGCTCAAGAAGATGTTGACCACACCGCCCGTCCTGGCAGCTCCGACTCCTAAGGAGCCCATGCTCCTCTACATCGCCGCTACCAGCCGGGTGGTCAGCACAGTCATAGTGGTGGAACGCAAGGAAGAAGGAAAATCACTACCAGTCCAGAGACCGGTATATTACCTAAGAGAAGTGCTGTCCACCTCCAAGCAAAAATACCCCTACTACCAGAAGATGTGCCAAGGTGTGCACCTTGCCGCCAAGAAACTTAAGCCATACTTCCAAGAGCACCCAATCACTGTGGTCTGCATAGCTCCGCTTGCCGAGATCATCAGAAGCCGAGATGCTTCGGGCCGAGTGGCCAAATGGGCCATAGATTTGGCCCCCTACACCATCTACTACCAGCCTCGCACCGCCATCAAGTCCCAAGCACCGACCGACTTCCTCATCGATTGGGCCGAGACCCAATACCTGCCGCCAGCGCCAGACTCCACCCATTGGCGGATGCACTTTGATGGTTCCAAGATGCGCACCGGTTTGGGAGCCGGCATTGTCCTCACCTCTCCCAAAGGCGACAAGCTCAAATATGTGCTGCAAATTCACTTTGCCGCCTCCAACAATGTAGCTGAATACGAAGCACTCATACACGGGCTCCGGCTTGCCAAGGAACTCGGCATTCGCCGGATCCTGTGTTATGGAGATTCCGACTTGGTGGTCCAGCAATCGTCGGGCGACTGGGATGCCAAGGATGCAAACATGGCTAGCTACCGCTTCCTCGTCCAGCAACTCAGCGGATACTTTGAAGGGTGCGAGTTTCTCCATGTGCCAAGAAATGACAATGACCAAGCAGACGCCTTGGCACGAATCGGCTCCACCCGACAAGCAATACCAGCCGGCGTCGCCCTACAACGCCTCCTCAAGCCATCCGTCAAGCCGTCACCAGAGTCAGACTCCATTTTCGTGCCGGCCCCTCCTGAAGCAGTCGGATCCGACTTGAGAGCCCCAGCAGCCGGCACAGGAATTCCGGCAGGCGGCCCGGGGGCCGTGGCAGTCACACGCAGCCCAGGGACTTCATAACCCGGCCCGAGGACTGCAGCGGTGAGCCCCGGGACTTCAGAGCCCGACCCGGGGACTGCAGCAATCGACCCCGGGACTTCATCAGCTCAGCAAGCGGCGGCCGACTCCTGCCCACCGCCTCCCGGCCTAACCGCCCTCATGCAAGTAGCAGTCCTAGAAGTTGAAGAAATCGCAGCACCTTCCTGGGCTCAGCCCATCCTCAATTTTTTGGTGAATAAAGAGCTGCCGACTGACGACATCTCGGCCCGACAAGTGCAACGCCAAGCTGCAGCATACACCATCATCAACAAAGAACTCGTGAGGCGCAGCGTCACTGGTGTTTACCAGCGCTGCATGGAGCCGGAGCAAGGGCAAGCAATCCTCAAAGATATCCATCAAGGCGAGTGTGGTCACCACGCGGCTTCAAGAGCACTTGTCACCAAAGCTTTCTGCCATGGTTTTTTCTGGCCGACTGCTTTGGAAGACGCCAAAGACTTGGTCCAGAAATGCAAAGGGTGCCAGAAGTTCCGCTCCAAGCCACATCAGTCGGCTTCTTCACTCAAGACTATCCCCATTGCCTGGCCCTTTGCATGCAGGGGCACGGACATGGTGGGACCATTCAAAACAGCACGAGGTGGCATGACTCATCTGTTTGTCACAGTGGACAAGTTCACCAAGTGTATAGAAGCAAAACCAATCAAGAAGCTGAATGGTCCGACTGCTGTGACTTTCATCTCCGACATCACCATCCGGTATGGCATACCACACAGCATCATCACCGACAACGGCACAAACTTTGTCAAAGGTGCCTTGGCCTTTTTCTACGCGACGCAGGGCATCCGACTGGACTTACCGTCCGTTGCCCATCCACAGTCAAACTACCAAGTGGAGCGAGCAAACGGCCTCATCTTGTCCGGCATCAAGCCCCGACTGGTCGAGCCTCTGGAGCGTTCGGCCGGCTGCTGGCTCGACGAGCTGCCGGCCGTCCTCTAGAGTCTGCGCACAACCCCGAACAAGTCAACCAGCTTCATGCCTTTCCTCCTTGTCTACGGTGCCGAAGCTGTCATCCCGACGAACATAGAATTCGACTCCCCCCGAGTCACCATGTACACCGAAGAGGAGGCCAAAGAAGCATGAGAAGACGGCGTCGATCTGCAGGAAGATGGCCGACTGTTGGGCCTCAGCCAGTCCAGCATCTACCAGCAGAGCCTGCGCCGATACTACAACCGGAAGGTCAAGCCGAGATCCTTCCAAGAGGGAGACCTTGTGCTCTGGCTGATCCAGCGAACAGCCGGCCAGCACAAGCTCTCAGCGCCTTGGGAAGGCCCCGTCATCATCAGCAAGGTGTTGGGCAATGACTCCTACTACCTGATCGACGCCCAGAAGCCTCGAGCGTGCAAGAGGGCCGACTCCGGCAAGGAGACAGAGCGCCCATGGAATGCAAATCTCCTCCGAAGATTTTACAGTTGACGCAGTATGTACAACGCTACCTTTTGTATTAAAGTACGAAGACTCCGGGCCCCCCGAGAAGAGCTCGGAGACTGCCCTCTTTTATCTATATGATAAGAATTATGCCTATGAATGTGTCATTTCATTTATGACACCTGGCACTGGATCCGACTAGTCGGCCCGGGGACTCGCCGTCTTGCACTATGTAATGCTTCCTGCAGCCGGACAAGTAATGTATTAGCACTTAAGCCGTCTCCTATCGGAAGCCGCAGCTTGCAGAGCGACTGTCTAGTGGGCAGGAGTAAGGCAGAAAGGGTGCCCACATGAAAAATGGCTAAGGACTGAAAGCATGTGCATAGTTCAAGCCGGCTTCCCGCCTCTACAACCGGCTGTTGAGCAGCCGGCCAGCCGGCTTCTCCTTAACTTGCTAAAACATTCAAATTGGCTAAGTACTTGCCTTCCCGAAGGTAGCTAAGTACTTGACCCAGCCACAGTCCATAGAGCGGCTGTTCGGCTTGCAAGACGGCAACTAAGGGAGGGCGGCAAAGGAAAAAGGCCAAGGAACAGAAGGCAGGAAAAGATAGGACTGGCAAAAATATTTACACATCAAAGGCCCTTGGCCAGCATTCAAAAAAGTTTGAAATACACCCCGCGGGTGGAATTGTGCAAAGTTAACAAGTTAAATCGAGGCCGATAAGCAGGTGAAACAAAAGATAAACTGGCAGCCTAGGGAGCAGCAGACGGGTTCGGTGGATCAGAGGAGTCGGTGGCGCCGGTTGGTGGAGCGGCCGGCTGGTCAGTCCCCGCGTGGCCGCCTCCAGTGGCAGCCGGCTCGCCCGGGCTTGTCTCGTTGCTGGAGGCGCGGTCAAGCTGAGGTTGGCCGGCCGCTCCGACCTGTGGCGCCTCCTCTTCACCTTGCTCCTCCTCCTCGTCTTCTTCCTCGCCACTGGAGACGATCACCTCGGCCGAGTCCTCGCCGTCCCCCGGGTTCAGCCCGAACCATTCTGGCGGCGCCTCGGCGCCGTTCTTGGCCCGCTCCAGGATGAAGAGGCCGGTGTCGGTGTACTCGGCGATTGCCGCCGCGCGCTTGACAAGGTCATCCTCTATTGCCACTAGCTCCTCCTGGGCCTCCTGCCGAAACGTGGTCAACTGGGCTAGATTTAGCCCAGGGTACCATGCCTTGACAAACTCCAAGGCCCGACGCGCTCCAGCTCAGGCCGAGGAGCTCTTCCAGGCCTCAAGACGGCCGGCCGCCACCTCCAGCCAGTCGGTAGTCCGACTGGGACCACACGGTGCCGGCATGTCTGGCCACAGGGCGGCGATCGCCTGGGCGCCGACACGCTGAAGACGGAGCAGCATCCGGTGAGCCAGCCGAAGACGGGCCTCGATGCTCAGGAGCTGCTCGCTAAGGGTCCGAGGGGTGTTGGCAGCAATCTGCGCACCTTCCACCTTCCGTCCTTCGCGATCAGCTTCAATGGCCTGATTGGCGGCATCAGAATGACCAGGGAAGAAGTCTGCCCAAAACAGAAAGCAAAAAGCCAAAGTTAGAAACAAGAAACAGGCTTGACCAGAAGACAGCGGCTCGAAGAAAGAGTAAAGAGGGAGGCTCACCATCAACTATGTCTTCGATCTCGTGAAAGCCGGAATTCAGCATCGCCTCCTTGTCGGTCTAGGCGGAGCGTTCAGTCGCGAACTCAGCAAGGAGGCTGATCTCCTTGTCCTCCGCCTCCTTCTGAGCCTTCTTGAGAAGTTCCGCCTGCTCCGCCAGTTGTGTGACCAGCCGGTCACGCTCTTCAGCCAGCTTACCGCACTCCATCTCCTTGGCGCGCAACGCGGTGTTGGCTTCGCCCAGCTGCTGCTGCAAGGCGGCGTTGGCCTCTGCAGAAAATAGAAAAAGGAAAAGGCGTCAGTTGCCAACAAAGAAGAAGTATAGTCGCGCCCGAATCTCGGGGACTACAGCCCGCGGGTGCGCCAGCGTGCCCCCGCGGAGAAAGGAGTCGTCAAAATCAACAGAAGAGAAGAGCAGTTGCCGGGGAGATCCAGCCCAACTGCTCAGCAGTCAGCCCAAATCTCGGGGACTACAGCATGCGGGTGCGCCAGAGCGCCCCCGCGAAGAAAGAAAAAGACTTACTCCGTGTCGGTGTCAAAACCGGTGGATCTTGGGTAGGGGTCCCGAACTGTGCGTCTAAGGCGGATGGTAACAGGAGGCGGGGGACACGATGTTTACCCAGGTTTGGGCCCTCTCGATGGAGGTAATACCCTACTTCTGCTTGATTGATCTTGATGATATGAGTATTACAAGAGTTGATCTACCACGAGATCATAGAGGCTAAACCCTAGAAGCTAGCCTATGGTATGATTGTCCTCGTCCTACGGACTAAACCCTCTGGTTTATATAGACACCGGAGGGGGCTAGGGTTACACAGAGTCGGTTACAAGGGAGGAGATCTACATATCCGTATCGCCAAGCTTGCCTTCCACGCCAAGGAGAGTCCCATCGGGACACGAGAGGAAGTCTTCAATCTTGTATCTTAATAGTCCAACAGTCCGGTCAAAGGATATAGTCCGACCGTCCGGAGACCCCCTAATCCAGGACTCCCTCAGTAGCCCCCGAACCAGGCTTCAATGACGATGAGTCCGGCGTGCAGATTGTCTTTGGCATTGCAAGGCGGGTTCTTCTCCAAATTCCGAACACCTGTTAAGTAGTGTCCGGCTCCCCATAAATGTTGCACTTCTTGGATTCCACGCACAATAATGGCTATCTTCCACGTGTCGAGCGAATGCGAGAAGCCAGTGCATTTTTACATTTGCCACCCTAGCCATGCGGGCAAACTGTCTATTAAAGAGACGGGGATTCTTAGATCCATATCACACCATCCTCCCACGGCGAGTATCCATCGAGGCGCGCCCGGAAAAATCCATTCCAACATGGCTGGCCATCGCAGCTCCTCCTCTCGCTCCCGTAGCCCTAAGCCCGGTGATTGGAAGAAGTGTTCCGTCCCGCACATCCAATTAGTAAAGTTACAGACCCAGGGATTTCTCCCTCCAGCGTATATGGTCCCCGTTCGAGCCGGGCTCGCCACCTATAATGGCGGGGAGCAAGCGGAGAGCTTTCCTAATCCCTCCAAGGGGGAGCGGGTATGCCTTGTCCCTTATTTATTAAGGGGACTCGGATTTCCAATCCGTCCGTTCCTCCACGGCCTCCTGGAGTTTTATGGCCTCCAGCTGCATAATCTCACCCCTGCTTCCATATTACACATCGCTGGTTATGTTGCCCTTTGTGAGCTGGTCATTTCGAGCTGTGGAAGAGGCTATTCTGCCTTGTGCCCCGTACACAGAAGAGGCTATTCGACAATGCCCCTTTGAAGAAACACCGAAGCTGGCGCCCACGGAGCCCTCGGGAGGAAGATAACGGAGAAGTTCTTTACCTGATGGGCCGGATAAAGGTGCTGGCTCAATCAGGACTGTCCATAATCGAGGTTATGTCAATATGCATAATGCGGGGGGTGCAACCACTTCAATATCGAGGGCACCCCATGTGGCACTTTAATGGGGAAGATGATGCCACCCGCTACGGGCGTAAGGGACCAGACTCGATTCTTTGCTCTAGTAAAAATTATGTCCGATTTGTACAAGGGAGAGGAAGAGGAGTTCATCCGCATTAAGCCACGGGATGGATTCTCCATGTACAACCCTCCAAGCTGGGTGAGTCGTTACTTTTTACTCCTATTCTTCCCGCATTCATTGTCATAAGTATTTACCTTGCCGTTTCATGGCAGGAACTACGAAAAGCTGTAAGGGAGGTTGATACGTCTCCAACGTATCTATAATTTTTGATTGCTCCATGCTAATTTATCTATTGTTTTGGACTATATTGGGCTTTATTTTCCACTTTTATATTACTTTTGGGACTAACCTATTAACCGAGGCCCAGCCCATTGCTACTTTTGCCTATTTCAGTGTTTCGAAGAAACGGAATATCAAACGGAGTCCAAACGGAATGAAACCTTCGGGAACGTGATTTTCGCACAGAACGTGATCCAGGAGACTTGGACCCTACTCCAAGCAGTGCAGAGGCGGTCACAAGGGTGGAGGGCCCCCCTGGGCGCACCCCCTACCTCATGGGCCCCCTGACGCTCCACCGACGTACTCCTTCCTCCTATATATACCTACGTATCCCCAAACGATCAGAAGGAGAGCCAAAAACCTAATTCCACCTCCGTACTTTCCTGTATCCACGAGATCCCATCTTGGGGCCTGTTCCGGAGCTCCGCCGGAGGGGGCATCCACCACGGAGGGCTTCTAGATCAACACCATAGCCCCTCTGATGAAGTGTGAGTAGTTTACTTCAGACCTCCGGGTCCATAGCTAGTAGCTAGATGGATTCTTCTCTCTTTTTGGATCTCAATACAATGTTCTCCCCCTCTCTCGTGGATATCTATTCGATGTAATCTTCTTTTTGCGGTGTGTTTGTTGAGACCGATGAATTGTGGGTTTATGATCCAGCTTATCTATGGATAATATTTGAATCTTCTCTGAATTCTTTTATGTATGATTGAGTTTGAGTTATCTTTGCAAGTCTCTTCGAATTATCCGTTTGGTTTGGCCAACTAGATTGGTAGTTCTTGCAATGGGAGAAGTGCTTAGCTTTGGGTTCAATCTTGCGGTATCCTTACCTAGTGACAGAAAGGGTTGCAAGGCACGTATTGTATTGTTGCCATCGAGGATAACAAGATGGGGTATTTATCATATTGCATAAATTTATTCCTCTACATCATGTCATCTTGCTTAAGGCGTTACTCTGTTTTTAACTTAATACTCTATATGCATGCTGGATAGCGGTCGATGAGTGGAGTAATAGTAGTAGATGCAGAATCGTTTCGGTCTACTTGTCTCGGACGTGATGCCTATATACATGATCATACCTAGATAACCTCATAACTATGCTCAATTCTATCAATTGCTCAACAGTAATTTGTTCACCCACCGTAGAATATCTATGCTCTTGAGAGAAGCCACTAGTGAAACCTATGGCCCCCGGGTCTATTCTCATCATATCAATCTCCATCACTTTATTTACTTGCTTTGCTTTTACTTTTTTACTTTGCATCTTTATACCAAAAATACCAAAAATATTATCTCTATTAGATCTCACTCTCGTAAGTGACCGTGAAGGGATTGACAACCCCTAATCGTGTTGGTTGCGAGTAGCTATCGTTTTGTCTAGGTACGAGGGACTTGCGCGTGGCCTCCTACTAGATTGATACCTTGGTTCTCAAAAACTGAGGGAAATACTTACGCTACTGTGCTGCATCATCCCCTCCTCTTCGGGGAAAACCAATGCAAGCTCAAGACGTAGCAGAGGTCAACAGCCCGCCTCCACAACCGGAGGACCCTGACCGGGCCCTCGATCCCGGACTCGAGGAGGATCCGGACATATTTGTGGAGCTGATCGACAGGATATTCTATCAATTAAGCTGTGATGGTGCCATGGTGGCCATTATAGCTGACTATCCTGGGCTACTCCCCACATCGCATGTAAGTAAAACCAGAGTCCCAACTTCCAAGAAGGATCCTCTTTTATGCACTTCACCCATCGTACACATATGGTGCCTTATAGGGAAGGCCCTCGGGACGCCATGCTGAACCCGCAGCGACTCGCCAACAAGGGGCACCAAAGCCGAGTAGGCTGAAAAGGAAGGCGGTCAGGACTGAGACGTCGGCGCAGAGGTATGATACAGAACCTCGCTCCGTGGTTGTCGTCTTTTAATAATAACAGCCATGTTTCCTAGTAGGAAAAATGCTCGCCGGACTATATCCGAAGAGGTTATCGAGTACGTCTCCACAAGTCGGGCTCCAAGGCCGGACACAGAGGCGGAATCTAACACGGGGCGAACGCCAGATGCTTCTCCTACAGAGGATGCGGATAGACTATCCGCTACAAATTCCAAAGTAGAGAGCGCCATGAATCACAAGCGTCGCAGGGCCGTACTTCGTGACGCTTGTTTCTCCCAAGAGGCGTTTGATGCCTTTAACTCAGGAGACGCGTACGTTCGTGCTTCTCAAAATGGCCTTACCAGAGCCACGGACCAGTATGTAAAGGATATACGGGTAAGAAAATCTAATGATTATGTGTATTAGTAGCCCCTGAGACTTGAAACAGTTGACACAACTGATTTAAGGATCATTATTTGTCTTGAGTTCTTCTGAGAGAAGAATACCCAATTGTCTCAAGAAGCTGGAAGAGTGCAAAGTCCAGCTACAGGCGCGGTTGCCGCATTGAAGGAGTCCGAGAAGGCCCCTCCGTAATACTGGTTTCCATTGTAAAGAATAGCGATTCTTGGAGAATGTGCGGCATGCATGCAAATCTAACAATAGATGTTGCAGATGACTCGGAGTGAATCCGGAGGCCGTGCCGAGGATGCATAGCGTGCCAATCGGCAGCTAAATCTTTGGCGAAGCGTGCTTACACGCGTCATTCGGGAGAAAATGATCTCCAAGACGCCAATATTCAGCTGGGCGTGGAACTGAAAGATGTTCGAGCCCAGCTTGCGGACTCCGTGAAGGAGAATAAGCGGCTTTGACGTGGCATTTTTAGTAAGTGCCTGAACGAACTTTTGAAAGAGTTCGGCGAAGAAGCCACCTAACAGAGTTATGTCTGTAGGTATGCTGACGGGTCGTCCTGCGGAGGAGATGCCCGGGTCTGTGGGTGATCTTCTACCGGAGCTCTCACGACTGCACGAGCAAGTTTGGCAGGTGATGCAGGGCATTGCCCAAGCCTTGTGGCCATCCACCTCCCGCCAGAGGCATGGGGAGCTCATAGAGAAGCTGCAGGGAGCGCGGTGGCGTTTCCGATTATGGAAGATATCAGCCTGCCGACAAGGTGCAAGGGAAGCCTGGGCCATGGTGAAGACGCGGTATACCAAGGCTGACCCAAACCACATGGCCGAGGTTGGACCTGTGGGGCCCGATGGGAAAGAGATCCCCATCAGTTTGGTGTATGACCAAGTAGAATTAGCCGCAAAGTATTCCCAACAGGATTGTAGGCTAGACAACCTGTTGGATGGTATAGAAGAAGAATTTAGTCAGTCTAAGTGACTGTGTAATTTAAGTGACATATATAATGTCCCTAGCCGGATCGTAAATCATTTGTCATGGCGGACCTTTTCGCTTCGACCTCTGGACCCGATAGTCCGGAGTGTATCCGAATACCTGCTCAGTTATGTAAAAACCGGGGTATGCGTGGAAACCAGGTTGGGGTCATAAGTGCTTGAACAGACAAGTACCCAACTAGCTATGTTATATTACATGGATAGTAAGAAACATCTTCCAGGGAGAATAGTTCTGTTAAGGGTTCCTTTCCCCGGGTACGCATGCCCTAATGTGCATGTCAGAACTGCGAAAAGAGACGCATGTTATAAACATCTGGGGGCATGTATAAAAAATAGATAAAAGTCATCTTTTGTTCACCGACTGAATATTACCTTAAGAACGCTAGCTTTCGGCTTCACCTAGTCTGAGGTACACATCCGGCTGACCCGGCAGTAAAAATCGCGAGGTGCTCCCCTTATGCCCTAGCTGAATTAACGGGAACGTAGGGCATAAATACAAGAGCCAGGCAACCCAGCTTGGCCAAAACTTAAGTCATATCGATGCATATAATGGCGAAAAAAGGTGTATGCGGAAGAATAACACATGTGTGGGGCATGAAGCCCAGAAAAATAGTTATATTAAGCTTCTGTATAAGAAGCCCCCAGGTATAATGAGCGCGGTTAGCGCGTCAATACTGTGTAGTCAAGACACAAGTTAGCCTTTTAAGGCCTTGAGGAGAAAGAAAAAGAAGAAAGAAAGAGAGAAAAGACAGATAACAGATGTGCAAAAAATGGACGGGGGTAAGGAGACGAACACAGAGTCCGGCGCTAGGCGCAGAATCTTCGGAGTCTGGCTGCGTTCCATGGAGTGCAGCTCGAGTCGATTGTCCGATGCATCCCGCAGACGGTACGCTCCACCGGCCAGAACCTGGTCAATAATGAAGGGACCTTCCCATTTGGGCTTGAGTTTGTTCTTTTTCTTCTCCGGCAGGCGTAGAACTAGTTCGCCAACGTTATAAGTTTCGGCCCGTACTTCTCTGCTTTGGTACCTTTGAGCCTGTTGCTGATAGAATGCGGAACGGGCTTTTGCCACGTCGCGCTCCTCCTCCAGGGCGTCCAAACTTTCCTGCCGATCAAGCTTAGACTCTTTTTCTTCATACATGCGCACTCGAGGTGAGTCATGAATTATGTCGCAGGGCAGAACCGCCTCTGCGCCGTACACCATAAAAAATGGTGTGTATCCGGTAGTGCGATTCGGCATGGTCCGCAGCCCCCATAGTACGGAGTCGAGCTCCTCTACCCAGTGCGTGTTAGACTCCTTTAAGGAACGCACTAATCTGGGTTTGATGCCGCTCATGATAAGACCATTTGCTCGCTCGACTTGACCGTTAGTTTGAGGGTGATAGACAGAAGCATAATCGATCTTGATGCCCATGTTGCTGCACCAAAATTTTACCTCGTCGGCTGTAAAGTTCGTGCCGTTGTCGGTGATGATGCTGTGGGGGACGCCATAACGGTGTACAACCCCAGATATGAAGTCTATCACCGGTCCGGATTCGGCCGTTTTAACAGGTTTGGCTTCTATCCATTTGGTGAATTTATCCACCATGACCAGTAAGTATTTTTTCATATGGGTTCCTTTTGAGGGGTCCGACCATATCAAGCCCCCAGACCGCAAAGGGCCAAGTGATGGGGATTGTTTGGAGAGCGGTAGGCGGCATATGGCTTTGGTTTGCGAAGCGGCAACCAGCATAGCGTTGGACCAGATCATGCATCTTCCGGGCCGTCGGCCAATAGAAACCTGTATGGAAGGCCTTGGTTACAAGGGCCGGGCTGCTGACGTGGTGGCCGAGTCGACATGGATTTCGCCAAAAGCTTCCGCCCTTCCTCCTCGGAGATGCACCTTTGAAGGACTCGGTAGTGCTTTTCTTATAAAGCTCTCCTCGTGGACCTTGTAGGCTTTAGATCGCCGCACTATGCAGCGTGCCTCATTTTGGTCCTCGGGTAGTTCTGCCTAGTTAGGTAGGCCAGGAATGGATTACATCCACGGGCGAGGGCGGCCATTATCACGTGAAATTTGAAGGTGTTATTTCGATGGCGAGCCTCCGATTATGTCAGAGTGTTCAGTATCTGGTGTTGTGGCCGGGTCCGGACTATTGTTACCGGTGTCCCCTTCCCATACCACGGATGGCTTAAACAACCTTTCCAAGAAGATGTTAGGTGGGACAGTGTCGTGCTTAGCACCGATACGGGCGAGGATATTGATACGTCTCCGTCGTATCTACTTTTCCAAACACTTTTGCCCTTGTTTTGGACTCTAACTTGCATGATTTGAATGTAACTAACCCCGGACTGACGCTGTTTTCAACAGACTTTCCATGGTGTTATTTATGTGCAGAAACAAAAGTTCTTGGAATGACCTGAAACTCCACGGATCGTCTAGTTAAAAATAATAAAAAATCCTCGCCAAAGATGAAGACCAGGGGGCCCACACCCTGTCCACGAGGGTTGGGGGCGCCCCCCTAGGGCGCGCCCCCTACCTCGTGGGCCACCTGGAGCTCCTCCGACGCCAACTCCAACTCTATATATTTGCTTTTGGGGAGAAAAAAATCAAGGAGAAGAATTCATCGCGTTTTACGATACGGAGCCGCCGCCAAGCCCTAAAACCTCTCGGGAGGGCTGATCTGGAGTCCGTTTGGGGCTCCGGAGAGGGGGATTCGTCGCCGTCGTCATCATCAACCATCCTCCATCACCAATTTCATGATGCTCACCGCCGATGCGTGAGTAATTCCATCGTAGGCTTGCTGGGCGGTGATGGGTTGGATGAGATCTATCATGTAATCGAGTTAGTTTTGTTAGGGTTTGATCCTAGTATCCACTATGTTACGAGATTGATGTTGCTATGACTTTGCTATGCTTAATGCTTGTCACTAGGGCCCGAAAAGTGCCATGATTTCAGACCTGAACCTATTATGTTTTCATGAATATATGTGTGTTCTTGATCCTATCTTGCAAGTCTATAGTCACCTACTATGTGTTATGATCCGGCAACCCGAAGTGACAATAATCGGGACCACTCCGGTGATGACCATAGTTTGAGGAGTTCATGTATTCACTAAGTGCTAATGCTTTGTTCGGTTCTCTATTAAAAGGAGGCCTTAATATCCCTTAGTTTACATTAGGACCCGCTGCCACGGGAGGGTAGGACAAAAGATGTCATTCAAGTTATTTTTGATATGCACGTATGACTATATTCGGAATACATGCCTACATTACATTGATGAATTGGAGCTAGTTATGTGTCACCCTATGTTATGACTGTTACATGATGAACCGCATCCGGCATAATTATCCATCACCGATCCAATTCCTACGAGTTTTCCATGTACTGGTTCTTGCTTATTTACTTTCCTATTGCTATTGTTACAATCACTACAAAACACCAAAAATATTACTTTTGCTTTCATTACTCTTTTGTTACCGTTACCACTACTATCATATTACTTTGCTACTAAATACTTTGCTGCAGATATTAAGTTATCAGGGTGTGGTTGAATTGACAACTCAACTGCTAATACTTGAGAATATTCTTTCGCTCCCCTTGTGTCAAATCAATAAATTTGGGTTGAATACTCTACCCTCAAAAGCTGTTGCGATCCCCTACACTTGTGGGTTATCAAGACTAATTTCTTGCGTCGTGGCAGAAGCTTGCGACACCTAAACCTGCTTCTGCTATTCGTTCCGATATGTCGCATGTTATTGATGATGCCACTTCTGCTATTCATGATACTTATGATGAAACTACTTCTATGCTTGATACTACTGTGCCACTTGGTGAATTTCTTGATGAACAAATTGCTCGGGCTAGAGAGAAAGAAATTATTGAAACTGAACATGTTGATGAAATTGATGATGAAAACATGCCTGTTATTCCTAAAGGTTATATTTTTGCTAAAGAAGCTTCTGCTGCTATTTTGGCTTGCAAAGATAACGATGAGCTTAGAAGGTTATTAGCTAAATGGAATAAGCAATCTCTTAATGATAGAATGAGGCCCGACCACCTTTTTGCTACTTCACCTATACGTATGTTGTCGATAAGGATTATGAATTCTCTGTTGATCCTGACATAATTACTTTGGTTGAATCTGATCCTTTTCATGGCTATGAATCTGAAACTGTTGTGGCACATCTCACTAAATTAAATGATATAGCCACCATGTTCACTAATGATGAGAGATCTCGCTACTTTTATATCCTTAAAATATTTCCGTTCTCATTAAAGGGTGATGCTAAGATATGGTTTAATTCCCTTGATCCTGGTTGTGTGCGTAGTCCCCAGGATATGATTTATTACTTCTCTGCTAAATATTTCCCTACTCATAAGAAACAAGCTGCCTTGAGGGAAATATACAACTTTGTGCAAATTCAAGAAGAGAGTCTCCCACAAGCTTGGGGAGGCTTCTCAAGTTACTTAATGCTTTGCCTGAACATCCTCTTAAGAAAAATGAAATACTTGATATCTTTTATAATGGACTAACCGATGCTTCCAGAGATTACCTGGATAGTTGTGCTGGTTCTCTTTCAGGGGAAAGAACACCGACTAAGCTGAGATTCTATTGAATAATATGTTGACAAATGAAAATAATTGGACACTTCTGAGCCAGCTCCAAAGCCAATTCTGAGCCTATTCCTAAACCAACTCCGAAGAAGAGAGGTGTTCTATTTCTCGATCCTGAAGATATGCAAGAGGCAAGAGAAATCTATGAAAGAAAAAGGATTAAAGCTGAAGATGTTAAGAATTTACCTCCTATTGAAGAAATACATGGTCTTAATTTCATCACTTTGTTGAAGAAACACATGATCTTAATCCATTACTTATTGAAGAACTTCCTGGTCTTGATAACCCGACACAGGTAGTAAAGGTAAATTCTCTCTATAGATTTGATGAAGGAGATATTCCTCACTATAAGTCTGCTAGACAATGCTTTGATGAGTTTGATAATTTTATCGCCAAACAAGAAAACTTCAATGCTTATTTTGGTAGACAATTGAAATACAATTCCGACATGATTAAACACTTGGGTAATTATATGGCTAATGTTAGAGGTGAACTTAAACTTGTTAGCAAACATGCTTCTATGGTTACCACTCAAGTAGAATAAGTACTTAAAGCTCAAAATGATTTGCTCAATGAAATTAATAGTAAGAAAAGTGATTATGCTGTTAGAGTGGCTACTAGAACTGGCAGAATGACTCAGGAACCTTTGTATCCTGAAGGCCACCCTAAGAGAATTGAGTAAGATTCTCGGAGAAATAATATTGATGCACCTAGTTCTTCTAAAAGGAAGAAAAAGAAAAATGATAGGACTTTGCAAACTTCTAGTGAACCTATTGCTGAACCACCTGAGAATCCAAATGATATATCTATGTATGATGCTGAAACACAATTGGGTAATGAACATGAACCTAATGAAAATGTTAATGATGATGTTCATGATGATGCTCAACCTAGTAATGATAATGATGTAGAAATTGAACCTCCTGTTGATCTTGATAACCCATAATCAAAGAATCAACATTATGATAAGAGAGACTTTGTTGCTAGGAAACATGGTAAAGAGAGAGAACCATGGGTTCAGAAACCCATGCCTTTTCCTCCCAAACCATCCAAGAAAAAGGATGATGAGGATTTTGAGCGCTTTGCTGAAATGATTAGACCTATCTTTTTGCGTGTCACGATTGGTGATATGCTCAAAATGAATCCTTATGCTAAATATATGAAAGATATTGTCACTAATAAAAGAAAGATAGGAAGCTGAAATTTCCACCATGCTTGCTAATTATACTTTTAAAGGTGGAATACCAAAGAAACTTGGAGATCCAGGAGTACCTACTATACCATGCTCCATTAAAAGAAACTATGTTAAAGCGCTTTATGTGATCTTGGAGCCGTGTTAGTGTTATGCCTCTCTCTTTATATCATAGACTTGATTTGAATAAGTTGCCACCTACTGAAATATCTTTGCAAATGGATGATAAATCAACTGCTATACACATCGGTATTTGTGAGGATGTGCTGTTGTGGTTGCAAACATTACTATTTTAACAGACTTTGTTATTCTTGATATTCCTGAGGGCGATAGGATGTCTATTATTCTTGGAAGACCTTTTTTGAATACTGCAGGGGCTGTTATTGATTGCAACAAAGGCAATGTCACTTTTCATGTTAATGGTAATGAGCATACGGTACACTTTCCGAGGAAACAACCTCAAGTTCATAGCATCAACTCTATTGGAAAAATTCCATCGATTATATTTGGAGGTCTTGAATTTCCTCTTCCTACTGTTAAGAAGAAATGTGATATTCTTATTATTGGGGATGTGCATATCCTCGTTGAGGTAACATAGTGTTATTTGAAATTTCTCCGGTTCCATGTTATTCGAAATGAGTTTGTTAACAAGACCTGATCAACCTTGTTAGTGGATTCCTTTTGATGAGCATGAGATGGATGAAACTAGAAGGCACAACCTTCTGTACCCTCCTTATACTTTCTGTTATTTAGTTTAAATAAAGTAAAAATAGTATTTTTCTGTCTGTTTCCTGAGTTATCCATGCAATATAAAAATACCCCGAAAATAAAAGTTCTCCAAATGCCTTGAAAATGAAATATGAATATTTGAGGAATTATGGAACTAAGAACACACCAGGGGGTCAACCACCTGGGCACGAGGGTGGAGGGCGCGCCTGCCTGCCTCGTGGGCCCACGGCAGCCCTCCTCCACTTGTTCCTACACTCATACAGTCCTTCTTCGTCCCACAAACACGAATATCTAGCTCAAGCACGAGTTCTAGCTCATTTTGCTGCGATTTTCGATCTCCTTGCTCAAAGCACCTCTCACAAAACTGCTTGGGGAGATTGTTCCTTGGTATGTGACTCCTCCATTGGTCCAATTAGTTTTTGTTCTAGTGCTTTATTCATTGCAAATTTGTGCTGCCTAGGTGACCATGTTCTTGAGCTTGCATGTCAAATTTATATGGTTCCAAGTAGTTCTAATGCTCGATATACCCTCTAGGCACTTGTAGGAGTAGTTGCTATCAATTTTATTGAGCTTGGTTCACTTTTGTTTGAAGTTACTAAAAATTTCAGAAATTTTTCAGAGGAAGAAATATGCTTAGGAGAATGTTCCAAGGTGGTTCTTCAAGAAAGCAAGGACCCAGGCTTGCAATACGTGATGCTGACGAGGAACCACCAAGAGACGCCCCAGTGCGGCCTTGTGAGTGGCCTTCAGAAAATTTTATGGATCGAGCGGGAATCAAAGAAGAATTTAACGCATATTTGCGTAACACCGATCTTGTGAGCTTTGAGGCCGACAAATGCCCCCAGTACCATCAATTCACAAGCTCATTTGTGAGGAGGTTTGAATTTTCATCTTCACGTTATTCTCCAACAGTCATGTTTGATCTTTATGACAAATCTTATACCATGGACTTTGAGGATTTTACTCCTGCTTGCAAACTCCCACAATGGGGTAGTATTAATGATCCTCGTAAATCTGAATTTAGAGACTTTCTTGCTGGTATAACTGTAGGGGAATCTAGAGATATAGCACAAGCTACCATAGGGAGCATTCACTTTCCTGCTATACATTATTTTGCTCTCCTCATAGGTTGGTGCATAACTGGTAAGGATGAAGCATGTCATATGTGTGTGCCTGACCTCAGTATTCTTAGGAGTGCTGTGTTAGGAAACCAATCTTATAATATGGGAGCCATAGTTGCACTTAGGTTGCATCATAATAGATATAATGGAGATTTCTTTGGAGGAATTTATGCAACCCGCTTAGCTAATTTTCTTGATATAGATGTTTGTGAGGATGATATGGAGTTGCCTCCCACTTATTTAGATCTTAATTCTATGGTCTCTCACCAGTTTGTCGAGAGAAATGAATCACCTCTCCTGTATCGACTAATCTTTGACAAACGGCGTGTTGTCCGTATTACTCTCCCTGCTCCTGCCTTCTTTGATTATCAGGCAAAAGGAAGATATGTTATTACCAGAGAGGAGGCAGATGAGTACGAGAGGAGAGCGGAGGCGGCTCGACGCCACGCTGCAGCTCAGGAGGCGTGTCGGGGGTTGGGTGCGACATATGCCAAAGGATGGCTTATCATGGAGGGGGCGAGTAGAACGTCGCCGGTGCACAGAAAGCAGGATGAGGCGAAGGCATGCACGCCCGGCGAATCGTACCCAGCCAGGGCTCTCCGTGGAGATAACACCTCTTGCTGCTCTGTGGGGTCTCCGCATGATCACTATGGCAAAGTGAGTACAAGGTTGCTCCTTGAGCTGTTCGGGGTGAGGAAGGGAGAAGGGCACGGCTAGCTCTTCTCTTCCCTCTATGTGTGTGTCAAATTACTAGGGTCCAACCCTTTGCATGGGTGCCACAGGGGGTTTATATAGGCCTACCCCACGGGGTACAATGGTAATCCGTGGGCGCGAGGTCCCAGTCGATCTCTTAAGTCGCCGTCTTCTCCGCCCACTACAGGGCCCGCATGACTAGTGGGCCCGCCGACATGATCCCGGCATGGGGCCGACAGCCCTTGTCACTTGTGGAGTCTTGCCGGCTGCGAGTTATCAGAGCCAGCGCTTCTAATGGCCTTGAGCTTGGTCGTGGGAGTCATAACCTTGCATGCGCCGCTTTGTGGCGATCCTTGTCGGCATTCCTGTCTTATGCAGTTAATGGCGACGGAGCCGCGTGAGAGGGCGGCCGACTCTCGGAGGCCGACTCGGCCGTTCCGTCTTGGGGTGCTCTCGCCGTCTTACGCACTCCTGCCCGACAAGCGGGTCCCGCCGTCTTTGGGTCGTCTGCAGACAGGCCATCGTGGAGTACAGGATACGCCCACGGGCTGATGTCGAGGCAGCGTGGCAACAAGTGCCGCGCCGGACGGAGATCTTCGTTAATCTGGCGCTCTGCCGGCCATGCACATCGCCGTGAGCAGGCGAGGATGGGCTGCAGGCAACCCCATCCCATCCGTCGATAATCGCATCGATGGGAGGCGGTTGGAGTCATGGGCCGACTCCCGTTGCAACTTCACGGAAGTCGCCTTTGGGAGTCGGCTTATCTTGAAGCCGTCTCTGGGACTAGGCGGGAGGGGCGTTCCCGGTGGCTCTGTCGCAGGAGTCTCGGAAAGCGGCTCTTCGTCTTGGGGTCTTGAGGCGCGATCTGCCCGATGTTTTGAAAGGTCCAGGGGTTCGGGTTTGCCTACCCGTGGCCCATTACTCCGACAGTAGTCCCCGAAGCTGGTGAGGCGCCGAGGGCAACATATCGAGGAGCCTCAACAGTTTCATCCCTCTAATGGAAGAATCTGGGCTCGGCTCACCGTCTCTCTCTTGAGCCGACTAGCCGGAGTCGGCCTTGCAGGAGGCCGTCTTCCTCCTCAAAGGTTTCGAAGGTCGTGGCGGGATCCGGGCAGCGTGCCTGATAAGCTTCCAGCTGCCGTTCTTTGGCCCGCCACGTGGCGCCACGCGGCAGAGCAATCTGCCCGCCCACGCCGCGTGACTAGACGAGGCCCGTCGGCGGGGCCCGCAACTACTGGCGCCTCGGCGCAGCGAGATCCGTTGCGGCCCGTGCGAACGATTGGGCTCCCCATGCCGTTCTGCTGCCTTGATAACGCCGTGGAATGCATCGTGGGGGCGTGGGGGCGTGGGCGCAGTTAATCCCATGCCCGCCCCCTCGGCTTCTCAGCCTAGGCGCCTATAAGTAGGCGGGAGGAGGGGGCGGCGACGCACGCGCACCCTCTCTCCCTGCTTCCTCTCGCTTCCTCTCCTTCTCGCTTCGTCTTCCTCCTTGCTTCGTCTTCCTCCTTGCTCCGTCTTCCTCCTTGCTCCGCCGCGCCGAACCACGCCTCGCCGCGGAGATGAGCTCCTCCTCCGCCGCCGCGCCTCCCGCCGCGCGCTCCGGCGTGTGGGATGGCTCCATTGTGGACGACGACATCATCGAGTTCCTCCGCCAGACGCGCCGCATCCTCGGCGCCAACCTAATCGCGGACCAGCGCGGCCGTGGCGAAATAACACGGCGCCGGAGGAGGGCGAAGGGTCATATTCCGCTCGCACCTCATGCGCTGGCTAGGGCTGCCGGGCGGCTTCTTCTTCATGCGTTCCTGGGTTCCACGGCTCCGGCCGCACCACCTCCTCCAAACACGGTGGTGCTGCTGGCCGCCCGCATCCTTGTGCGAAGGCTTTCTTAGCGTTCTCCCCACCATCGAGCCGTGGGGAGAATTCTTCAAGCCAAGCTTCGAACCCACGTCGCTCGCGCGTCGCCGCATGCGACACGTTCATCGCAATGAGGAGGCCGTTGGCCGACAACCCCTTCCCTGCCATCCCACTGATCAAGTCGGTGAAGATGTGGCAGCGCACATATTTCTACGTGAAGAACGTTGCCCCGCATATGCATCGGGTCAACTCGCCACCTTACGTGGCGGCAAGTTGGCGGGCGACTCCCGGCTGGTCCCATCGGGCCAGACGGCTGACTCCGCAGGCGCGCCGCGTCAGCGCAGCTCCGAAGCCTTGACGCAGTCGGAGGGCCTGACTGGGGCCGACTTGCTGGCCGCCTTCGTGACGCGCCGAGTTCTTCCTCTCCAAGGCCGACCTCATCTGATCTGTCAGATGAGCGGCCGCCGGGACCCCAGTCGGCTGTGCTCCAAGGATATGCCCCACGCGGAGGTGGTGGACACGGTGAATTTCCTGGCGAACTGCGGCCTCACGGAGGAATGGCAGTTCGGCAAGGAGCCGTACTCGCGCGCCAACCCCCCGCCCGTGGTAAGTCGTCTCTCTTGCTTTTCAGTTTCCTTCTTCAGCCGAATCCGACTTTGATTTTCTTTGGTCTTTTCCGCGTCAGAACCCCCTCATGCAGCCCTCGGCCCGGCACAAGGCCCGGCTCGTGGAATCGTCCCCCGACCGGGTGGAGAGCGACGCCCGGCGACCCGACTTGGGGGTGGCGGCGATGGAGACCGACGCCGAGGGAGGAGGAGGGGCCGACGACTTCAGGCCTTCGGCAACCTTCGTCGACTGGCCTGACGACGACGGCGAGAGGGAAGTTGTCCCCCGCGGCCAACCGAAGTCAAGCCATCCAGCGCGAGTTCCTCCGCCGTCTTGGGTGGTCGAGGCGGCGCTTGAAGAAGCCTGGCCGGGCCGAGCTTGCCAGGCGGCCGGGCGAAGAAGTTCAGGGGGACGGCCGCCGCGACCCAGCGAGAAGAGGCAGTCGCGAAGGCTAACCGCTTCCGCAAGGAAGTGAAGAAGCCGCCGCTGGTCTTCGCGTGAGTACTTCTTGTTTTGTCTTGTTTTCTTCTGGTCCGTCTTGTCCAAGTCTTTTTATATGTCTTTTTCTCATCAGGGCTCCTCTCACCTTGGAGAGGGTCGCCGCCGCCTCCGTCATGGGGTCGGCAGAGACGTTCGCCAATACTCGGCGGATTGATCCTGCGGCCTCCCTCCGGGAGGCGACGGAGCGGAACGCGCAGGAGAAGCGCGACGAGGAGGAGGTCGCCCGTCTGGAGAAGGCGGAGGCCGAGAAGGCGGCGGCTTCCGCCCAGAAGAAGCTGGAGGAGGTCGAAGCCGCCGTTGCAGCCAAGAGGCGAGCCGAGGAGGCTGCGCGCCTCCAGTCGGCGCTGCTCGTCACCCTGCTGAGCTCTGCGCCGCCACCGCCGGAGTTCACGGGGCAGACGGAGGGAGTCGGCGGTGAGGTCCCCGTCGCGGAGAGGGAAGGTGGCGAGGCCTCCACAGCCGAACGCAGCCGTGCCGCCCCGCCGCCTCCACCGCAGGTCCCGAGAGCTGCTGAGGCAAACAGCCGGTGGACCCGCTGCCGCGCCGACCGGCAGCGAAGGCTATGGCGAGGCTGCTTCTTCAGGTCGCCTCGCCGGTAGCAGCGACGCCGTCTTGAGAAAGCGACTTGGCGCCAGCGCCCCTAGGCTGGCGCCGCCAGCTCCGCTTATCCATCAGACGCCGAGGCGACAAGCGCCGCGCCCATTGGGTGGGTGCGAGGAGGCGGCCAGCCCAGCTGAACACGGCGCTCCTGGGCGTCCAGCGAAGCTGCGGTGAGGGCGACGCCATCGAACTGCTCAAAAGCGCACTGGCGTCGCGAGCCGCCCGTCGCGGGTATGTTTCTTCTTTGAATTTTTCTCGCTCTTCTCTGTGGGCGGCCAGTGCCTGCTGAGTGTAGTCCCCGAGTTTCAGGCCGGGCCGAGCGAGCGGCTCGAACTCTATTTGCTGACTTCCAAATTTTTACCTTTATGCGAAATTCTTGTCGCAGAGAGTATCACAACCTCCAGCGCCACTGCCTTCAACCGCATAGCGTTGAGGAGCTGGGCAAGCGGACTGCCGACTTGGCGAGGAGCCGAGGTGAGTTTTCTTCTTCACGGGCACGCTTGGCGCACTGCTGGCTGTAGTCCCCGAGATTGGGTCGGCTGCTTGTGATCGGGCGGATCTTCTGGCGACCTTCTTAGGCAGCGACTTTGAGTCCTTCTTCTTTTTATTCTTGAGAGGCCAGCGCCACTCTTGGGCGGCATTGGCAGTGCCAACACCGCCTTGCGCGCCAAGGAGGAGGAGTGCAACAAGCTCGCCAGGGCGTGACCCTCATGGCTACGCACCGGGCGAAGCGAGAGGAGCTGCTTAAGGCGGCGCAGACGAGGCGGAGAAGAAAGAGGCTGCTCTCTGGCCGAGTTTGAGAGCGGCGCTCCTCCTGGACCGACAAGGAAGCGCTGCTGACCTCCAGCTTCCATGAAATCGAGGACATCGTCGATGGTGAGTTTGCTTTTACTTCTTCTTTTGGGTCGCTAACTATGGGTCAGGCCGACTCCTGTTTTTTGACTTGCTTCATTTTCGTCTTGGCAGACTTCTTCCCAGGCCACACGTAGGCGGCCAATCAAGCTATCGAGGCTGACCGCGAGGTGCGAAGGGCGAGTCGTGCTGCGATCGCTGCCAATGCCCCCCGGACCCTTGACGAGCAGCTCCTGAGCATTGAGGCTCGTCTGCGGCCGGCCCATCGGGATCTTCTGCGCCCGGCTTCAGCGTGTCGGCGCGCCAGGCGATCGCTGCTACGTGGTCGGACATGCCGATTCGCAGACTCCCAGCCGGACCGCCGACCGGGCTGGAGGTCGCGGCCGCCGCCTTGAGGCACTGGAAGGGTTCAGCGGCTTTCGGGCTGGAGCGCGCTGGCCACCTGGAATTTGTCAAGGCGTGGTATCCAGGGCTGGATCTGGACCGGCTGGCCGCGTTCCGGTCTGAGGCCTAGGCGGAGTTGTTGGCCGCGGAGGACGCCCTCGTCGGCGTCGGGCGGCGATTACCGACTACGGACACCAGCGTCTTCGTCCTCGAAAGCGGGTGAGGACGGTGGGGAGGCGCCACGAGTGGTTCGAGATGAACCGGACTACGACGAGGACTTCAGCGTTAGTGATCGACTCCAAAGACTGAGGAGGAAGATGAGGCGGAGGACGGAGACGAGATGGAGGCGCCAGGAAGACGGAAGCGGGCGACCAGCCTCACCGACCAAGGCTTCCAAAGAACGAGCCGCGCCCGTCTGGGCTGGCTGCCGCCAGAGACGATCAAGTCGAGACCGCCCAGCCGGCCGCCCCGGCGCCTGACGCCGCCGTCGCCTCCGGCCTTCCGACCCCATCTGCCGCTTCTTAGGCCGCTGTCTCGCCTTTATTTTATCTGTTTTGATAGTCTTTGAAAGAACTTGTTAATTCGCACAATTCCACCCGCGGGGTGTATTCTGAACCTCTGTCCGAAGATCCGGCCAAGGGCCTAAGCTGTGTAAATATTATCCTAATTTTATCTTTCCTTGCTTATTGCTCTTATGGCTTTTTCCTTTGCCGCCTTCCCTGAGTTGCCGCCTTGCCCATCGGGCAACCGCTCTGCGGACTGCCGTCTGGGTCAAGTGCTTGGCTACCTTTGAGAAGGCATGTACTTGGCCATTTTTTAGAGTCTTTAAGCAAGTTGGGTAGAAAGCGGCAAGCCGACTACTTAAGAGTCGGTTTTGGCAAAACGGGGCTGGAAGCAGACTTAAACTATGTTTATGCTTTGGGTCCTTAGCCATTTTTTCGTGTGGGCGCCCGTTCTTCCTTACTCCCCACCAAGCGATCGCTCTGAAGCTGCGGCTTCGACAGAGACGGCTTAGGCACCGTGACGTTACTTGTCTCGACTGCAGGAAGCATTTCATAGCCCATATGGCGAGTCCCCGGGCCGACTAGTCGAGCCCGGTGTCAAATAGCATAACAAAGAGTAACATACTCGAAGGCATAATTCTTATCATACAGATAACAAAAGGGGGCAGTCCCCGAGCTCGTCTCGGGGGGCCCGAAGTCTTGGTACTTTAAACACAAAGGGCAGCGTGGTACATACTGCATCAACTGTAAAATCTTCGGAGGAGATTCGCATTCCATGGCCATTCCATCTCTTTGCCGGAGTCGTCCCTCTTGCGTGCTCGGGGCTTCTGAGCGTCGATCAGGTAGTAGGAGTCGTTGCCCAGCCCCTTTGTCGATGATGAATGGGGCCTTCCCAAAGGCGCTGAAACGGCTTGTCTTTGTCTGGTACATTCACTGGATCAGCCGGAGCACAAGGTCGCCCACTAGGAATGATCTTGGCTTGACCTTCTTGTTGTAGTAGCGGCGCAGGCTCTGCTGGTAGATGCTGGACCGGCTGAGTGCCAACAGTCGGCCCTCTTCCAGCAGTTCAACGCCGTCTTGACGTGCTTCTTCTGCTTCCTCTTCGGTGTACATGGTGACTCGCGGGGAGTCGAACTCTATATCCGTTGGGATGACGGCTTCGGCACCATAGACGAGGAAGAAGGGTGTGAAGCCAGTTGACTTGTTTGGAGTCGTGCGCAGACTCCGGAGGACGGCTAGCAACTCCTCAAGCCAGCGGTGGCCGAACGCTCCGATGGCTTCGACCACCGAGGCTTGATGCGAACGAGATGAGGCCATTCGCCCGCTTCCACCGGCCGTTTGACTACGGATGGGCAACGAACGTTAAGTCCAGTCGGATGCCTTGCGTCGCGCAGAAACGGGCCAGGGCGCCCTTGGCAAAATTTGTGCCATTGTCGGTGATGATGCTGTGTGGTACGTCGTACCGAGTCGTGATGTCGGCGATGATAGTCACTGCGGTAGGACCATTCAACTTCTTGATGGGCTTTGCTTCTATCCACTTGGTGAACTTGTCCACCGCGACAAGTAAGTGAGTCAGGCCGCCTCGTGCCGTTTTGAATGGTCCCACCATGTCCAGGCCCCAAACAGCAAAGGGCCAGGCGATGGGGATAGTCTTGAGTGCAGAAGCCGGCTGAAACGGCTTAGAGCGGAACACCTGGCACCCCTTGCATTTTTGAACTAATTCCTTGGCCTCTTCTAGGGAAGCCAGCCAGAACAAACCATGTCGGAAGGCTTTGGCAACGAGTGCTCTTGAGGCTGCATGATGGCCGCACTCGCCTTGATGAATGTCATCGAGAATCGCTTGGCCTTGCTCTGGCTCGACGCAGCTACCGGTAGACACCGATGTGACGCCACCGACCAGCTCTCATTAACTATAGTGTAGGCTGCCGCTCGGCGTTGCACTTGCCGAGCCAAGGTCTCATCGGTTGGTAGCTCTCCGCTTACTAAGAACTTTAGGATGGGCTAGGGCCCATGAGGGTCTTGCTATTTCTTCGATCGCCGATCGCTACTTGGACGAGGGCGGCTGGGCCGGGAGGCGGCGGGTTGGAGTCTGCTGACAACTTCTTTGGGTTGAAGAAGTCCCCGGCCGAATCTTGGAGTTTCGCAATGGTCGCCAGTCCCCGGCCGGGTTCTGAAGTCCTCGGGCGGCTTCGACCGCAGCGTTCTTGGGGCCGTCTGCAAGAATTCTTGTGCCGTCACGAGGCTTTGGAGTCGGATCCGACTTCTGGGGGAGTCGGCACAAAATGGAGTCGACTCTGACGGCTTGACAGATGGATTGAGGAGGCGTGAAGGGCGACGCCGGAGAGGGTATTACTGGCGGGTGGAGCCGATTCTTGTGGTATCTCGCTTGGTCGTTGTCGCTTTCTTGGCACGTGGAGGAACTTGCACCCTCAAAATATCCACTCAAATTGCTGTACCAGAAGCGGTAGCTCGCCATGTTTGCATCTTTGGCGTCGATCGCCGGATGATCGCTGGACCACCAAGTCGAAGTCGCCATAACACGAGGATCCGCGAATGCCAAGCTCTTTGGCAAGCCGGAGCGCGTGAATGAGCGCCTCGTATTCGGGCGACGTTGTTGGAGGCGGCGAAATGGATCTGCGGTGCATTTCTGAGCTTGTCGCCTTTGGGGAAGTGAGGACCACGTTGGCTCCCAAGCCGATGCGCATCTTGGAGCCATCGAAGTGCATCCGCCAATGGTGGAGTCGGCCGGGCGGCAGTATCGGGTCTCGGCCCGGTCGACGAGGAAGTCGGCCAGTGCTTGCGACTTGATGGCGGTGCGGGGCTGGTAATTGATGGTGTAGGGGGCCAGCTCTATGGCCCATTTGGCCACTCGGCCAGAAGCATCTCGGCTTCCGATGATCTCGGCTAGTGGGGCTGTGCAAACCACGGTGATTGGATGTACTTGAAAGTAAGGCTTCAACTTATTGGCAGCAAAGTGCACGCCGTAACACATCTTCTGGTAGTGGGGGTAGTTCTGCTTGGAGGTCGGCGATGCCGCTTTCGGGTAATATACCGGTCTCTGGACAGGTAGCGCCTTGCCTTCCTCCTTGCGTTCAACTACAATGACTGTGCTGACTATCCTGCTGGTGGCGGCAATATACAGGACCATGGGCTCCTTGGGCGTCGGGGCCGCCAGCACGGGGGGAGTAGTCAGCATTTTCTTCAACTGGAGAAAAGCTTCGTCCGCCTTGGAGTTCCATTCGAAGAAGGTGGTCTTCTTCATGAGCTGGTACAGAGGAAGAGCTTTCTCACCCAGCCGGCTGATGAATCGGCTGACGGACGACAAACATCCGGTGAACTTTTGCACATCTAGCAGTCGGCGGGGTACTTCCATCCTTTCGATTACCTTGATCTTCACGGGGTTGCACTCTATGCCACATTCGTAGACCAGGAAACCAAGGAGTTGGCCGGCTAGTACTCCGAAGACGCACTTCTCTGGGTTGAGCTTGATCTGGAATCAGCGCAGATTTTCAAAGGTCTCCTTGAGGTCTTCCAACATCATTCCTCGCTTCTCCGTCTTCACCACCATGTCGTCCACGTAAACGTGGGTGTTTCTGCCAAGCTGCTTGAGGAGGCACTTCTGCATGCAACGCTGAAAGGTGGCGCCGACATTCCTTAAGCCGAACGTCATGGTCAGGTAGCAGAAGGCTCCAAACGGCATGATGAAGGCGGTCTTCAATCTGTCGGCCGGGTTCAGCTTGATCTGGTGATATCCTGAGTATGCATCTAAGAAGCTAAACAACTCGCATCCGTTGTGGAGTCTATCACCTGATCAATTCTCAAGAAAGCGAACGGGTCCTTGGGGCAAGCTTTGTTGAGGCTTGTGTAGTCAATACACATTCGCCAACGCTTGTTCTTCTTTAATACCAAGACCGGGTTCGCTAACCACTCCGGAAAGAACACTTCCATGATGAAACCGGCCGCGAGGAGCCGGGCTATCTCTTCTACAACAACTCTTCTCTTCTCTTTAGACAGGCGGCGCAAGGGCTGCCTGACGGGCTTCACATCAGATCGGACATGTAACTTGTGCTCGGCGAATTCCGTAGGTACACCTGGCATGTCTTTAGGGGACCATGCGAAAATGTCCCGATTCTCACGGAGGAAATCGACGAGCTCGCCTTCCTATTTATTGTCAAGGTTTGCACCTACGACAGTGTACCTCTCCGGGTGCTCCGGGTCCAAGGGTATCTTCTTTGTCTCTTTGGCTGGCTTGAACGAGCCCTCAGCTTCCGACTCCTTGGGGTTGGGTGACATCTCTGGCTGCTTGCCGGCCATTGCCACAAGTCGACCAAGAAGCCGCTTCTCAGCTGCGATCACCAGGGACTCGGCCAGCCGACTGCTTTCAGCTGCACAGGCGGACGACTTTCTGTAGTCGCCGGCTACGGTCAGAATCCCCTTGGTACTCGGCATCTTCATCTTGAGGTAGGCGTAGTGGGGGACCGCCATGAACTTGGCCAGAGCAGGTCGGCCAAGTAGAGCATGGCAGGGGCTTTCGAGGTCTACCACTTCGAACCAGACTGGCTCTCGGCGAAAGTGATCTTTGTGCCCAAAGAGGACGTCTATCGAGGATCTTGCCGATCGGTGAGCAGAAAGGCTGTGTACAATTCCGTGGAACACAGTCCACCGCTCTGAAGCTGTCTTTGCTTGATTCCTAACTTCTCCATTGTGTCCTTGTACATGATGTTGATGCTATCGCCTCCGTCTATCGGCATCATGAGAAGCGAGCGACCCGCCTATCCGCGAAAGGGTGGCTCCAAGACTGGCGTAGGAGCCCGGATTCGGCATCACCTCTGGGTGATCAGCTCGGCTCCAACTGATAGGTTTCTCGGACCAGTGCATGAATTCTGGAGTATCTGATGCTACTGCATTCACTTCTTGCTGCTGCAGCCGCCTGCTCTGGCGATCGTCGGCCACACTGGTGAACACCACATAAGCTCCGTGCTCTTCTGGGTACTCATCTTGTACTACGCCGACTGGCCTGACAGCCGGCTGCTGGGGGACGGCGGAGGCGGCGGCCCAGCAGGCGGGGGAGGGATGAGGCCGTCTCCCTTGGCGATCCTGGTGAGCCAGTGGCACTTCCGGGTGGTGTGGTTCGACGGACGGCGCCGCTATGGAACTTGCGAGGACCATCTAGAGTCTCGTCAGAAGAGAAGGCCGGCAACCGCTTGGACTTGCCGCCTTTCCGCCGCTTGGCCGAGGCTGCCCTTCCGGCTGTTGGTCTTCGACCGTCGCCACCGGGCTATTGGAAGCCGACCGCGGGTCTTGCGCCAGTGATCATTCTCTGCTTGTCGCCGACCGGTGTCGCCACCGGAGTTCGGGGAGCCTGAGAGCCACCTTGCCAACCGTGACCGACTTTGATCTCCGTCTTCATGGACGAGTCGGGTACATGGCGTATTTGTTTGCTATGATCAGCAGCTCGTCGAGGGTCTCCGGCTCGCAGCGAGCTTGTGCTTGAGGAGGGTGCCTTCTACGCACCCGGCGGTGAAGTACTCGATAGCTCGCACCTCGTGCACTCCCTCGCAGGAGTTCCGAGCTCGGCCCAAAGACGTGAGGTAGTCGCGAGTTGACTCGTTGGGGCCTTGCACGCACAAGGAGAGCTGGCGAGGCTTGGGAGGTCGCTTGTACGTGCTCGTGAAGTTGCGGACGAAGGCCTCGGTGAAGTCGACCCAGCTGTTGATGCTGCGGGGCTTCAAGCTGTTAAACCATGTCCGGGCCGTGCCCTGGAGCATGAGGGGAACATACTTTACGGCAACGAGCTTGTTGCCGTTCGCTATGCTGACGGCCGTGGAGTAGTCCACAAGCCAGTCCTCCGGCTTCATGGAGCCGATGTATTTGGGTGTATCTCGGGGGAGTGTGAACCCTCTGGGGAAGGGCTCGTCTCGGATGCGAGGTCCGAAACAGGGCGGACCCAACTCATCTTCTTCTTCCAAAGCACCAGTGGATCGGTGGAGTCGCCGACCGGTGGCGGGCGACGTTTTCTCCGACTCCTCTCGGGCGTCAAGGCGGTCGCCGAGTCGGATGCTTTCGACATGGCGGGGAAACTCGCCTTTCTCTGCGGGGAGGAGGGGGCAGATAGTCGTCCCGCCGCTCCACCGCCCTTGGGCGGCCGTCTTCGTCACGCTCGATGGAGATGTGGGTCCGACTATGGCTGACAGCCGAAGCCTTGTTTTTTCTTCCACGGACACCACCATTCGGCGTCCAAGACGTCGTGCCTTGATCTCGGCGGGGAGGCAAGTCGCCCTGTTGTCGTCGCGGCGGGCGCCTCCGTCGGCGGTAGCTTTGTCTTCTTGTGGCAGCCGCGTCGAGGAGCTGGACTCGCCGTCATCGGCGGCGCTCCTCGCCCTCGAAATTATCCAGCTCGTCACCGCCGCCGGGCTTTGGCGCGGATGTTCTCCGCAGGCGTGGCGTACCGCAGGCGATTGGCTCTTCAAACAGGTTGGCGATAGCTTACGCGCTGGCGCCGCTTTCAGCGCTGGCGGCTAAACCCGGTCGGGCCGGCAAAAGCCGCCACGGCGCGATCCATCTCGCGTTGGTAGGCTTCGACAAGCGTCTCATGCTTGCCAGCTTCTTCGCCTACGAGGAGTCGGAGGCGGCGCGCTTCCAAGCCCCCGTCGGCGTCTTTCGGGATAGGCGCGGTTAGGTCTTGCAGAACCGCGTCGAGAGGGTCATGAGTCCCTTCGCCGAAAGGCTCGCTATGACCGATGACGAGCACTTCCGTGACGGTGCTTCCGCCGCTCTCCGCGCGAGGGAGCGACTCATCATAGACCACCACGTTGGTGGGGAACGCGTCGAGCGACGCGGTGTCGGAGTCGACCAGCATCGGGTCGGTGGAGCCTACGGACCTGTGGTCGGCGGCGGGCTCGCCGACGACGTGAGCTTCTTTCGAGGAGGCCCGCGAGGAGGCTTTGGGGCCGCCCATGCTGCGGCCGGATGCAGGCTCGTCGGAGAGGCGAACCGCCGACAAGTTCGGGCGAGGCAGCTCACCGCCAAGAAGCGACCTCAGCGCCATGTGGCGTGTCGGGCAGACTTCCGTCTAGCGTGTCGGGCTGGCTGCGCCGCCAGGAGGAAGAGGGTTCCGTCGGAAGCAGGTCTCCGGACGACGGTGCACCTTGCCCCATGGTGGGCGCCAAATGTCGGGGGTTGGGTGCGACATATGCCAAAGGATGGCTTATCATGGAGGGGGCGAGTAGAACGTCGCCGGTGCCTGGAAACGGGATGAGGCGAAGGCATGCACGCCTGCGAATATTACCCAGCTTTAGGGCTCTCCGTGGAGATAACACCCCTACTGCTGCTCTGCGGGGTCTCCGCATGATCACTATGGCAAAGTGAGTACAAGGTTGCTCCTTGCGCTGTTCGGGGTGAGGAAGGAGAAGGGCACGGCTAGCTCTTCTCTTCCCTCTATGTGTGTGTCAAATTACTAGGGTCCAACCCTTTGCATGGGTGCCCCGGGGGGTTTATATAGGCCTACCCCCCGGGGGTACAATGGTAATCCGGCGCAGGTCCCAGCCGTCGATCCTTAAGTCGCCGTCTTCTCCGCCCACTTCGGGGCCCGGCCGACTAGTGGGCCCCGCCGATGGTCCAGACATGGGGCCGACAGCCCTTTTGTCCGCATGGCGTCTTGCCGGCTGCGGGTTCACGTAGGCTTCTAATGACGCGAGCTTGGTCGTGGGGTCATGGCAATAGTGCCGCCGCCTGGCGGGCGATCACTGTCGCCATTCCCTGTCTTGTCTGGTTAATGGCGCACGGAGCCCGTGAGAGGGGCTGGCCGACTCTCGGAGGCCGACTCCCAGCGGGTCCATCTTGGGGTGCTCTCGCCGTCTTCTGCACTCCCACCGACAGGCGGGTCCCGCCGTCTTCGGGTCGTACAGATAGGCCATCGTGGGTCTGAGGATTCGCCCACGGGTTGATAGTCGTGGCCGGCGTGGCAACAGTGCCGCGCCGGACGGAGATCTTCGTCAGTATGGCGCTCTGCGGCCATGCCTGTCCTTTGTGAACGGGGCAGGGATGGGCTGCGAGGCGGCCCCACCCCGTCCCGTCAGTAGTCGCATCAGTAGGAGGCGGTTGGAGTCGCGGGCCGACTCCCCGTTGCCGGCTTCACTGGAAGTCGCCGGCTGGGAGTCGGCTTATCTTGAGGCCGTCTCTGGGACTCGGCCGGGAGGGGCAGTCGGCGGCTCTGTCACCGACTCTCAAAAGGCGGCTCTTCGTCTTGGGGTCTTGAGGGGCGCAGTCTGCCCCGATGTTTTGAAAGGTCCAGGGGTTCGGGTTTTCCTACCCGTGGCCCATTACTCCGACAAGGCGATAGCCGCTGCATCACAGTACGACCCCAGCTACGCCTATGGGTATCCGCCAGGCCATCCCTCGCAATGAACCAACTTAGGCCAAAAGCCTAAGCTTGGGGGAGTACGTATTTCCCACCGACATTACATTTATGTTCACACACACTCATTGCCAGATGTCGATGCTCATACTCTTTCACTGTAATATCCATGCTAGTTTATTTTATTTTTCTTGATTTCTTCTTGTGTGTTTAATAAATCTTAAGAAAACCAAAAAAATAGTGTAGCTTCTAGCTAGTTTACTTTTCTTGCTGTAGTAGTAATAATTAAAAGGAAAACCCAAAAATATTTCCAGTTCTTCTTTTGCTTGTTGGGAGCTTTCCTGTGTAAATTGTTTTATTTCTTTTTCTTTTCTTTGGGGGTCGATAGGAGAATACCATAATTAAAATTGTTGAAGTGGCTCTTATATGCATTATTGTTGATTTAACCAAGAGCCCATATTGCCTTGTCTTCTCCTGTTTATTGACTGCTCAGCATGATTCCAGCTTAGTCCAATGCACGTGCACTCTTATTATTATTCACTTCATTCGGTCGCAAGTGAAAGGCAATTATGACGATATATGATGGATTGATCGAGATGAGAAAAGCTGGTATGAACTCGACCTCTCTTGTTTTTGTAAATATGATGAGTTCATCGTTCCTGATTCAGCCTATTATGAATAAACATGTTCGCAATGACAATTAGAGATCATAGTTGCTCGTGCCATGCTTGATTAGCTATGAGTTATAATGGTTTACCTTGCATGCCAACATGCTATTAAAATGGTTATGATGTGGTATAGTGGGGTGGTATCCTCCTTTGAATGATTTAAGTGACTTGACTTGGCACATGTTCACACATGTAGTTGAAACAAAATCAACATAGCCTTCATGATATTTATGTTCATGGTGGATTATATCCTACTCATGCTTGCATCCAATGTGTAGGACCTTGAAGTATGTCTAGAGGGGGGGGGGGTGATTAGACTACTTGACCAATTAAAAACTTAACCTTTTCGCAATTTTAGACTTTGGCAGATTTTAGCTATTTTTGCACACGTCAAGCAATCTTCACACAATTCAAGCAAGCATGCAAAGAGTATATGAGCAGCGGAAATTAAAGCATGCAACTTGCAAGAATGTAAAGGGAAGGGTTTTGGAGGATTCAAACGCAATTGGAGACACGGATGTTTTTGTCGTGGTTACGATAGGTGGTGCTATCGTGACATCCACGCTTGATGGAGACTTCAACCCACGAAGGGTAACGGTTGCAGCGAGTCCACGGAGGGCTCCACCCACGAAGGGTCCACGAAGAAGCAACCTTGTCTATCCCACCATTGCTGTCAGCCCACGAAGGACTTGCCTCACTAGCGGTAGATCTTCACGAAGTAGGCGATCTCCTTGCCATTACAAACTCCTTGGTTCAACTCCACAATCTTGTCGGAGGCTCCCAAGTGACACCTAGCCAATCTAGGAGACACCACTCTCCAAGAAGTAACAAATGGTGTGTTGATGATGAACTCCTTGCTCTTGTGCTTCAAATGATAGTCTCCCCAACACTCAACTCTCTCTCATAGGATTTGGATCTGGTGGAAAGAAGATTTGAGTGGAAAGCAACTTGGGGAAGGCTAGAGGTCAAGATTCATATGGTAGGAATGGAATATCTTGGCCTCAACACATGAGTAGGTGGTTCTCTCTCAGAACTGGTAAGTTGGGAGTGTAGGTTTGTTCTCTCCACGAATGAAGAGGAGGTGGAGGGGTATATATAGCCTCCACACAAAAACTAACTGCTACACACAATTTACCAAACTCGGTAGGGACCGAATCAACAAACTCGGTTGGACCGATTTAGTAAACCTAGTGACCAGTTAGTGATTTCGTGGGACCGACATGCAACTCGATAGGACCTGATATGGTTAGGGTTAGGGCATAACGTGATCTCGGTGAGACCGACACACAAACTTCGGCGAGACCGATTTTGGTAATTAGCTAACGGAGAGTTGGTCGTGTAAACTTCAAGGGACCGATTCGCTCTTTTCGGTGAGACCGAAATGTTACGAAAGGGAAACAGAGAGTTTACATTGCAATCTCGGTGGGACCGATCGCTCACTTCGGTTAGACCGAAATGTTACAAAGGGAAATAGAGAGATTACAATCCCATCTCGGTGAGACCGAGATCCCTATCGGTGAGACCGATTTGCCTAGGGTTTGTGGCAGTGGCTATGACATTTGAACTCGGTGGCGCTGGATAGAAAGAACCGGTAGGACCGATTTTGACTTTGGGTTTAGGTCATATGTGGATGTGAGAAAGTAGTTGAGGGTTTTTGGAGCATATCACTAAGCACTTGAAGCAAGAGGCTCATTAAGCAACACCTCATCCCTCCTTGATAGTATTGGTTTTTCCTATAGAATCAATGTGATCTTGGATCACTAAAATGTAAAATGTAGAGTCTTGAGCTTTTGAGCTTGAGCCAATCCTTTGTCCTTAATATTTTGAGGGATCCACTTTCATCATCCATGCCATGCCATTCATTGAGCTTTCCTGAAATATTTGTCTTGGAATAGCATTAGCTCAATGAGCTATATGTTGTTATGAATTACCAAAACCACCTAGGGATAGTTGCACTTTCAATCTCCCCTTTTGGTAATTGATGACAACATATAGATCAAAGCTTCGACAAATGATAATAAGATTGAAAACATCGTCGCTTTGAGAAGTATGTGATAAACAAGAGCTCCCCCTAAATTTGTGCATAGTTTAAGATTTGCTTTGGACTGCAATTGCATAAGGAATCAGGCTCATGGGTTACTCTTCCATGTCACATACATCTTGGTGGAGCGCTCAAAATAATAAAGATTGAATAGATGCACTCGTCACCAAGCAAAGTGAATGATCATATAAGGATAAGTAAGATAATATCATCTAACAAGAATAAGTGTAGCTTATGATCAAACACATGATCATCAATGTCTCACAGACAATAGCATAGTATCTCAAGCAATCAAAAGCAAACAAAGTTCAACCAAGAAGACAAGAGAGAACAAAAGCAAACTCTCTCTCGAAGCCTATGATCTATACATTTTTCTCCCCTTTGGCAACAAGTTACCAAAAGTTCCTAGAAAATGCATAGTACTATATCGTCTCTCAGGCTTGGTCTTCAGTTGGTGGTGTAGAGATGGCTCCTTGGACGAAGACTTCAGTGGATGTGGATGGAGCTGAAGGAGTTGGTGCTGGAGCTGGGTGCACTGGAGCTGTAGCTGGTGCAGATGAAGTGACTCTGGTGTCTCACATCGGCTCTACTGGTGATCTCGAGCTCGAGGCACTCTGGCAAATGCATCGCTGGTTGTCCCGCCTTCCTCTCCTGCATGTCATCCTCAGAGCTGCTCCACAACTAACTCGAATCTCGCCATTTTGACATCTAAATCATAGAATTTTTGTTCCATGATTCTTTCCTGTGCTCTCCTGGTTTTGAGTTAGGGTGGCCAACCCCTTCTCAATCCTCGAGTTGATGCTATCAAGTAACCAAGCTGGTCCCGCTTGCTCTTCAAAGTACTCGAGATGCCTCCTCTTGAGTGGGCATCTTGGCAGCCTTCTCTTTCTTTGCTTTCTCCTTCTTCTCTTGAGCTTGTACTGATGATGGTTCATTCTCATTCATTACAACTTGATTGTCCTCAAAGTCTGGATAGAGAACAAAGTGTTCCTTATCCAATGATACTTTCTCGTGCCCATCTTTGAGTTAATCAACTCCTAAATTTGTGGGGCATATCCACAACTTCTCTTTTGGTCTGGTGCTGTCCTCTTGATAGTCTCAACCATGAGGCTCATGACCTTGAATTTCTGTGGCACATCAAATATGTGTAGTAAATTAATTGCATGCCCTCTGATCATGTTGTGGTCACCTGACTTGGGAAAAAGAGTGCGCCTTAGGATCCAGTTGATCGTTGGCAGCCCTGACAGAAGAAAATGGACTGAGCCAAACTTGAAAGTCTCAAGGGCCTTATCTGGGATCTCCTTGTACATCTGTGACATAGAATTGTGATCCATCTTTTTCTTGGCATAGACGTCCAAGTCATCTTCATTCTCCTTTGGGGCATTGATCAGATTGTCCCATTCCTCAATAGTTGATTGGTATCTTGTACCTTCAGACATCCAAACAATTCTGCCATCTGGATAGAAATGTGCTGTGGAGTAGAATTGCATAATGAGCTCATCATTCCAGTTTGTGAGCTTATGCCCAACAAAGTCTGCAACTCCACACGCACTGAAGCTGTCATATACTCCTGGATAATGTTCTTCATTCTCCTTTATGTAGGTCCAGTCGACCCACCTCATATCACACACTATAGGCTTCTTGTGCAATAAGATTGTCTCATAGAAATCATGCTGTTCCTTTGTGTGTAACCTGTAATCAACAACAGTCCTTCTCCTGGTGGCATATGGATCTGACTCTATCCATAGCCTCAATCCTGAGTCTCTCCTGATCTTCATGTTCTCAGCCACAAGATGAGCATCATTGTGGTCTGGAATCTTGGGTTTGAGCTTCCTCAGGACTTGTCCTTCATCATCTTCCTCAGCAGCAATATCAGGCACTGGGGCCTTGTTCTTCTCAGCAGCTGGTATACTCCTGGTATTCCTCTTAGGTGCACTCTTGGGCTTGGAGGCAGCTTTGGGTGCTTCTTTGGGCTTTGATGTTGCAGCCCCTGACTTTATAGCATCACCCATCAGCTTTTGTACCTTGGGTGCCGGTGCAGCAACCTCTTCTTCTTCTTCTTCTTCCATCATGGAAGGCTTTCCAATCACTCTGGCCATGGTCTTCTTGACCCTTTCCTTCCTTTTCTCCCCTTCTGCAGCAGGCTCTTTGGGTTGGGATTCCAAAGATGCTTGAGTGGAGGCTCTGGCTTTAGACATGGGTTGTCTTCCGCCGCCTTTTGATCTTCATCCTCGGCTTAACTGCACTGAGCTATACTCCTTCTTAAGCACTTTCTTCTTTGAAATGGCCTCATCTTCTATCTGCCACATAATCCTCATCCTCGATTACGAGGTTCTCTTCTTCCTAGTCCTGGTGGCAGCTTTGGGCAAATTGCTGGGAGTGCTTCTGCTTCCTTCATCTGAGTTGCTAGAGGGACTAGTTCCCTCACTCATCTGAATCTGCTCCTCTGACTTGTTCTGGCTGTCACTTTGGTCTCACATGCTGCAAACACCGATCTGTGACTCGTGAATAGTTATAGATGAGATAGAGTGGATGAGCATCACAAAATGCAGAGATTTTTGCAAAACAATGATTCAAAAACTTAGTTTTAGTTTTCCACAGAAAGCATTTCGGATCAACCGATTTTCAAACTCGGTGATACCGAAGCAGTTTGGAACTTAAACTAGTGAACTCGGTCAGACCGAGTCAAAGTTCGGTGGCACCAAAACTGCTAGGGTTTCACAAAGTTCTAAAATCGGTCACATCGATTAGCAATTCTCGGTCAGACCAAGAGTTACTAGTGCAATGGCATTAGCCGAATCGATGGGATCGAGTTTTTCAACTCGGTGGGTCCGAGATGGTTTCGGCGGAAACCTAACCCTAAATTTTCAAATCGCATATATTCTAAGGATTGTTTTGACTGGATAGAGGTGTTTCAATCGTGGCAAGAATCATTATGAATACAATGTGCTAGGAATTAGACGAGGATAGCACTATGATCGAGTTCATACCCTAGTTCGGCGATGAACTCGCTACGGCGGCAACGGCGGAGATGAATTCCGTTGACGGCGGTGGAGACCGGCGACTGGAGGCGGCTGGCGACGATGTCGACGATCCGTAGACCTAGAAGGCAGAGCGAGCTATGCGCGGGCGAAGAGGTTTGGAGAAAGTTTTCCAAAATTTTGCCCGTGTGAATATATAGCCCGACACTGTCGGTGTGACCGAGTGGAACAACTCGGTGGCACCGAGATGCATAACTGATGACAAGCATAAAGAACTCAGATCTTCAAATCGGTTGCACCGAGATTGAAAACCTAGATCGACTTAGTGATCTCGGTATGACCGAAATGGAGGAATCGGTCGGACCGAAAAGCACAAAGAAGTTTTGGAAGTTTAAGTCTATGACTTAATCGGGGACTCAAGTGCTCCTCACACGCAGTGGTTCGAATCGACTTGATCAAATTTTGTGATGTAGCATGAATAGAGTTTGAGACGAGAAAAGCATAGATAGCTAGAGAAGGTTCTTAGGCATTCTTGTCCATCGACTTGGCCAAAGAAAAAGAAACCAATCAATCAAAGCAACAAGTGGATGTCCTCGAATGAGTTAAATACGCAACCAACATGTTCACACAATAAAATGACAAATGAAATATGTGGCAAAGCATGCACAACCAATTCTATCATCTATCAAACAATTGGCGATGACTATGTCATCTATATATGAGTATATTGACTTAGGAGTCAAATGAGAGCATTTGATCATAGGTCATACTCATCGTTTAAGCTCAAGTGGGGTTACCACTTCTACATAATGCATTGATGTGTTCACATCATTAGGGTTGCTTTGACTCAATTCTTAGAGTTAAGCTCCCCCTAGATGTGAGATCCCCCCTTAGAGGGATAAACTACCTTGGGTTTTGTCGACGATGACTTCATGTAGGTGTTGAAGATGTGGATGCTTAATGTTGATGTAGATCATTTGAAGCAATCCTTTTGGAGTGAAGTTGCACTTTCAATACCTACATGGGTTAGTCCCACAAGGAACAAACAAGAATATCCATAGACATAGAGTGATGCACACACAAGATGATGTCCATGAAAAAATTAGGTTACCTTGTCCCTTGCCTTACCAACATGAGGGTTTGTGACTCCTTTAACTAGTGCAAGATATGGAAGTTGATTGCACTTGTCCTTGCCATAATGATATGAGTGAAGAATGTTGGCGGAGTCACCCTCAAGAACTCTCTAGTTCTTCTTCTTCGGGATCCACATCATCTTGATGGGAATCCTTGGAGTTGTAGTTGTACTTGATGAAGTAGAACTTGACGTAGTCTTGGGAACCCACTTGACCAAGGCCTTAGGTGCTTCTTCAAATGCATCAATCTCCTCTTGAAGCTTGTCCTTGCCTTTGTTCTTGTGGTCTTGTGGTGGAAGATCATCTTGTGCTTGTGTTCCCTTGAAGGAAGTAGGATCATAGTTCTCTTGTTGAGGAACAAACTTACGCCTTGGGGTATTGATCTTCTTCCCACTCAACTCCATTGGCATTGAACTTTCGCTCTGTCGGGAGGCTGATCGCACCATGGACACCTATGGGGTCAAGTGAGCAGGCCCCTTGTGGTTCGGAGGGGCGGAGGTCGCACGAAGAGTGGATCGAGGCGATGCACACGAAGCGGTTTACCCAGCTTGAGCTCTCCGGAGAGATAAAACTCTCACCGCTGCTTGTTTGATCTATTGTGTTCTTGCTAGGGAGCAATGCGAGCTACAAAACCTAGCGTGAGTGTATCTAGTCTATGGCCAGTCGAATGAACCGAACCTTGCGAGAGACGTGAACCGAACCCCCTCTACGTTGCACTCGGGCCTCCTTTTATATGCTCAAGGGTCTCCGACAGTGGCAACATAGGCGGGGTACAAATGTAAAACAGGGGTTGGTACACCTACTTGAACAAAGGTATGCTGCAAAATACCTAACTCGAGGGCAAGGGACAAAAGCAATAAATGCCTGTCGTTGTCGCCAAACAGTGTAACAGAGGCCGTCAGTGCGCCTCCGCCGCCACGATGGCGAGCCTGTCGGCCACAGGCGATGTCGCTCTCCGCTGGCTGCACAGCTGCTCGACACGCCCATGGAACGGTCCCATGGCGACACGTCGCCGGGTGAGCTGGAGCGGAGACGGAGAGAGTTGCATGTCGCGGCAAGCGCCTTGCCGCGTCAATCCTTGTCGCGCCGGAGGCTTGTCGCGCCCGGAGGCTTGTCGCGCTCCGGCCTTCCCGCAAGCTCCTCTTGCCGGGCCTTGTCTTCTGTGGTGCTCGAGTGGCCTTCCCGACAAGCTCCTCTTGTCGGGACCTTGTCTGCCTCAGAGAGGCCTTCCCTGCAAGCTCCTCTTGCCGGGTCTTGTCTTCTGAATGGCCCCGGAGGGTCTTGGCGACGCCTCGACGAGGCTTGCAGCTGGGACGCCGCGATCGCCCGTGCAGACAAGTTCGGGTACTAAGGTACCCCTACTTTAGTACACCGACAGGAGCCCCCACGTCTGGGCCATACACGGTGCCGAGCGCTGTTGGGCCAGGCCCAAAACAGGGCACATGCACGCGCGGCCTGGGTCCAAACCAAACCCACTCCGTATCCGCCGCGTTCCCCCATAACGGCACGCGTCAATTGCGGTGTCGTGGGGGGAGTGGGCGGTGTGCGGGGTCGCTCCACCCGTCGCCTCAGTTCTGCATCCCCGCCACGTGGTTCCCATGCTTTTGGGTTCATGGACGGCGGAAGTGGAAAATCGGGTCAAGCATGAGCAGAGGCAGCAGGTCGGCCCCGATTCCTTGCTCTTCCTATGCCCTGATTTGTCGAAAGGGCGGTCGAGCCCCCACCTCGCTTCCTTAAACAGAGCGGAGGGGAGCGCAGGCTCGCACTCTCCCATCTCCTTCCTTCCTCGATCTCTGCTCCCCTTTCTCTCAGGCGCCATGGAGAAAAGGAACCTTGGTTCTTCATCGGTGGCGGCGAGGGTCGCCGCTAGACAGCGCGCCCCTCCCAACCCCACGTCCGGGGCGGCAGAGCCGACCACAAGAGGGAGAGGGAGGGGGCGAGGTCGTGGACGAGGTCGAGGCGCCGGGGAAGAGGCGGACGGGCGGCGCTGCCTCCGCTTCCGGGCCGGGTTCCTCCTGCGGCGGTCCATACAGGGACGCACTTGCGAAGTTCTTCGTCAGGCTGCGCCGGCACCTCGTCGTCGCCTCCGGCTTCCAGCCCGCTTCAAGGAAAAGTGCGATGGAGTCGGATCCGCCGAGACGCCGAGATCGCACATGAGGGGCTGTGGAATCAGCGGCATGCGAGTCCGTGTTGTATTCCCAGCCCCTAATGTGATGTATCTTGATCGTGGGTGGAAGACGTTCACTCACATCCACAGCTGAGGCGGGATTTACCCTCCATTTTAAGTTAATGGAGGGTGATCTCCTCTCCGTCAAGGTCTTCGGGATCTTGGCACTTTCGGGCGAAGTGCTGCGTGGATAGCTCCTCCGACAATAAGATTCCCCCTCGAGCAAGAGTGACGAGGAGGAGAGCGGCAATGACGACGAGGGTGGCGGGCCTGATTAGTTGTCGAGGCCGCCCGTGCGTTCTGGCGACCCCATCATCCGCCGCCAGCCTCCCCGAACTCCCCTGTGGTCGTCTCCTTGGGCGATCGGGCGAGGGAGGCTGCGGAAGGGAAGAGGGATGGCGACAAGGCCGTCAAGTCGGAGTACGAGGCGTAGTGCCCTCGACAAGTGCTTACGCCCCGCCGCCTGCCTCGAGCCCCGCTTCCGGCGCTGCCCTCTCCGTCAAGCCCTCGGGGAGCTCCCGGGATGTTCCCTTGGTGTCTTCTGGCACCCGTAGCTCGTCTAGGCGTTTCTTTTGCCCTTCTCGCCTTCTTGACCTACCTCCTGAAAAAGGGGGACATGAAAGGGATTACGGGCATCTTATCTTTTTGATTTGTAAGCCTTCGGGCCTTATCCGCATTTAAAGCTTGTAATCCTCTCTTTCATGTTTTTCATTCCCCACGGATTGTATCCGAGTAGAATGTTTTTAATGAAAAAGATATGCTTGAAAAAGGGACGAAAGGCTTATCTGATATCGCAGCCCCCGGCAACTCTGGCTTGCCGTGGCCCCCGGTGACTCCGGCTTGCCGCAGCCCCCGACAACTCTGGCTTGCCGCAGCCCCCGGTAACTCTGGCTTGCCGGGGCTTGGGTGCCGGCGCGCCCTTCTTCCCCTCTTCGCTGTTATTTCAGTTCTGAGAGCGATTTAGCCAAGGCTGATAAGTTATTTTGTAACATAACTTTATTCTGGCAACGCCGCTACGTTACTTCCTTTACTCGACTCTTGGCTTTGTATGTTATTACCCCACGCTTTTCAGTGGAAACTTGCGGTGCATGCACCCTTGTCATGAGCGCCGAAAAGCGGAACTTCAGCAGTTCTGTCAAGGGTCGCTACCGACAAGCAACCTTGCCGCGGACTAGCCGCAGCTCACTTAAGTTGTTGAGCGGACTCGAAACAAAGTAAGGGCGCGACTAGTCACGATTTGGTTCCTCCGCGCACGGGTTTTTCATACAAAGCGCGGTCGCTCAAGGAAGATAACTTTAAAAATTTATTACTGATCTGAATCGATCGATGCAATGTTATTTCCTCTACTTGATTTCTTCCTTTGCATGTTATTGCCCTACGCTTTTCAGGGAAACTTGCCGGTGCAGGCACCCTTGCCGCGAGCGCCGAGTGCGGAACTTCAGCAGCTTCGTCAAGGGGTCGCTACCGACAAGCAACCTTGTCGCGGACTAGCCGCAGCTCACTTAAGTTGTTGAGCAGACTCGAAACAAAGTAAGGGCGCGACCAGTCACGATTCGGTTTCTCTGCGCACAGGTTTTCCATACAAAGTACTATCGTTTGAGGAAGATAACGAAAATTTAAAAATCGATTGCTCAAACTTTGGCAACTTAGCTTTTCTGTTTCTTGCTTCCCGATGAGGTGAAACTTCCTCGAGCGGTGCCTGGTCCATAGTATTATCTCCTCCTCCCCCCTGGTTAACTTGTGCGCGAGGGAGCCTTCCTTTCTTTGAGAGAAGGAAAAGAAGAAGAAATAATGTTATGGAGCCTAGTGGCTCGATTCTGCTTACCGGGTGTGGTTGCTGCACAAAGTGTTAGCCAAAGCATGCAATAAATTGATGAAAGCATGAAGTTGGCAAGCTGTGCGCAACACATGAGCTTTACTGATGCACGGGGTCATGCGAATCGCTTTTGTACGAAGGATTACATGCAACAGCGGCAAGACTTGTACAAAGGTGGTTGCCGAACGGATTCCGACAACCGCGCCCTATGGGTAAAACTTACGAAGATGCTCAATGTTCCGTGAGTTGCTCACCGGAATGCCATCTTCAGTCTCAAGGCGGACAGCGCCAGGCCTAGTGACTCGCTTTCACCCGATAAGGGCCTTCCCACTTCAAGGCGTCAACTTGTTTGAATTCTTGGCGACTGAACGCGCCGAAGAACAAGGTCGCCTTCCTCGAGACTTCGGCACTAACCCTGCGGCTATGGTAGCGACGCAGGCTTGTCGGTAGCGAAGCGCCAGACAATGGCTCGAAGACGATCCTCCTCGAGGAGCAGCGCGTAATCTTGTCGCAGCTGCTCTTGCTCAAGCTCATCATAAGCGAGTACTCGAGGCGATCCGTATACGAGTTCCGTGGGGAGAACTGCCTCTGCTCCATAGACTAGAGCAAAGGGTACCGGCCGATGGCTCGATTTGGCGTCGCCTCGATCGACCAAAGAACCACCGCAGACTCCTCGATCCAGCTTTCTTCCGCACTTGTGCTGACTGTCAAAGTTCTCGGTCTTGAGCCCAAGAAGACTTCAGCATTTGCCCTCTCGGCTTGACCGTTGCTTCTCGGTGAGCAACGGAAGCGGCGAAAGCGACGTTGGCGCCAAGGTCTTGGACATCTTGCATGAAGGTGCGATCAGAATTGTGTGCCGTTGTCGGTGATGATCCTGTTAGGGATTCAAACGGCAAACAATCGACCAAGAACTTGATCGCCGACTTTGTCACCTTCCTCATCGCTTTCCACTTCCGGCCACTTTGTGAACTTGTCGATGGCGACGCATAAGTACTCAAAGCCCCGACAGCTTCGGGGAAGGGGCCGAGGATGTCGAGCCCCTGCATCAAAAATGGCCAGGATAAAGGGATCGTCTGGAGAGCTTGAGCAGGTGCTGGTGTATCTGCTTTGGAATGGAACCGCACGCTTCACACTTGGTTACTTGTGCAGTTGCATCCTAGAGGGCTGTCGGCCAGAAGAAACCTTGCCGGAAAGCCTTGCCGGCAAGTGCTCTTGCGCCAATGTGGTGACCACATATGCCTCCATGTATCTCTGCCAACTGCTTCCGTCCATCTTCCCTGGGAATACACTTCAATTTCACACACTTGAGTCTTCTTACATGCAAGATGCTATCGACAAACTGGTACATACTTGACCGCCGGGCTACTCTTTCCGCTTCTTCCTCGCTATTCGGGAAGTTCTCCGTCTGGAGGAAATGGACAATCTGCGCCCATGCCGGAGCTTGTGGCTCGACAACAAGGACTAAAGTCACATCCGCCGCTGGGAACATCAGCTTTCTATGGCAAGAGCTCGTGGCTCGCCGAGTTAGATGTTCCCGACAAGCTTGCCGGAGCAAGACTTGTCGGGAGCTGCGTTGTTTCAACGGAACAAACCTCGGGTTTGCCGGAGCAGCATCGCTTCCTCAAAGACTGCTGGTGTTGATCTTGGGGACCTTTGCAACGACGGCTTAGGGAAGCTCGCCGGAAAGTAGTCACCAGAGGCCAACTTCCTCTTCTTGCTCTGTCCGATCGATGGTGTTACGGTTGGTTGAGTCAGCTTGAGCACAAAGATCCCTGGTTCCATTGTGTAGCTTGAGTGCGGCACACTTTGATGCACCATCGGCAATATCATTCTCGAGCTCTTGGAACATGTTCCATTTGCAGCCGTCAAAGTGTTCTTCTAGCTTCCTCACTTCATCAACGTAGGCTTCCATCAACGGACTCTAGTAATCTTTGTTGACTTGGCGGATGACGAGTTGCGAGTCACCCGACAATAAGCTTCTTGATCCCAAGGCCCACCGCGATCCTCGAGACCGCAAGCAAACCTTCATACTCTGCGGTATTGTTTGTCGCTTGATCCTTGGGAAAGTGCATCCGGACGACGTACTTGAGGTGCTCTCCGGTGGGTGCGATAAGCAGCACGCCAAGACGGGCGCCTTTGCAGCGAGAAGGCACCATCAAAGTACATCGCCCACTCTTTGCTTGCTTCTTTGACGGGAATGCTCGTCTCCTAATCTCTTCATCTGGCGCTACGCCCATTCTGCTATGAATTCTGCCAAGGCTCGCTTTGGATGGTTGATGTGCTTTCAAACTTGAGACCAAAGCTTGACAGCTCCAAAGTGCCCACTCGACAATCCTGCCTGCCGCTTCGGATTCTCGCAGTATCCTCTTCGTGGGAAAGCGAGTGACAACTGTGGATCTCATGTGCTTGGAAGTAATGGCGCAGCTTTCTCGAGGCCATGAGGAGGCCGAAAAGCAATTTTGCACACCAGAGTACCTTGACCTAGCCCCCGCAGAAGGGAACTGACAAAGTAGACTGGGCGCTGCACCATCCTTTTCTGCATCTGTTCACGTGTCTGCGCGGACTCATCCTTGTCGGGACCAAAGCTTGTCGGCGAAGCCCCCTGCTTGTCGCTGGATGTGTTTGCCGCGGTTGCTGGCTCGTCATCCGCGTCCCTCTCCGCCACTAACGCAGCACTAACCACTTGATTGGTCGCCGCTATATACAGCAGCAACTTCTATTGTGGCTTAGGTGCGACAAGTGTTGGAGTGGAGGACAGGTATCTCTTTAAGTCCTGCAGCGCAGCCTCCGCTTCGGGAGTCCATTTCATTGGACCTGCCTTTTTCAAAATTTTGAAAATGGCAGGCGCTTCAGCAGACCTAGAAATAAACCTGCTGAGAGCAGCCACGCAACCGGCAAGTCTTCGTACATCCTTGACGCGCTTTTTGTGCTTCAATCTGCTCAATGGCCTTGATCTTGTCGGGATTAGCTTCAATCCCCCGCTGAGACACGAAGAACCCGAGAAGCTTGCCGGAAGGGACTCCAAACACGCACTTCTCGGGGTTGAGCTTGAGGTTGATCTTGCGGAGATTTGCGAAGGTCTCATCCAAATCTTGAACCAAAGTTGCTTTGTCCTTGCTCTTGACCACTATGTCATCCATGTAGGCTTCTACATTTCTGTGCATTTGCGGCTCAAAAGTGTCATGGACTACCCTTGCAAATGTCGAACCAACATTCTTCAAACCGAAAGGCATCCGTATGAAACAGAACTTGCCACATGGTGTGATGAATGCGGTCTTCTCTTCATCTTCTTCAGCCATGAAGATCTGATGGTATCCTGAGTATGCATCAAGAAACGAAAGCAAATCACATCCGCCGTGGAGTCAACAATGGTCAATGCGCCGCAAGGGAAATGGATCTTTGGGACATGCTTTATTAACATCCGTGAAGTCAATACAAAATCTCCATTTCCCATTTGCCTTGGCGACGACTACTGTGATTGGCCAACCACGTAGGATGGAGCACTCCTCCGACAAGGCCTGCCGCTTCCAGTTTCTTGATCTCTTCGCTATGAATTCTTGGCGCCCAACGCTTGCTTCCTCGACTTTTTGCTTGACGGCCGCGCAAGATGAGGACAAACGGCCAGCGGTGCTCAATCACTTTCACGGGAACACCGGGATATCAGACGGTTGCCATGCAACACGCCGACATTCGCCCGCAGAAAGCAACGAGCGCGCCTTCCTATTTGGAGTCGAGAGAGGCACTGATGGTGAAGGTACCACCAGCGCCGTCCTCCTTGGCGGGCACCTTCTTGGTCTTCGGCGGAGCCACCATCTTCTTGCACTTGTCGGTGGGGCTCGATGGTGCGTCCTCGACGGTAGTGCAGCACTCCGAAGAGGTGCGCTTGCCGGAGTGAGCATCAGAGCCCTTGCCGGACTTGGACTTGGTCTTCTTCCCCGGAGCTTCAAATAAGTGTTGGGCAGTCTGTCGCGGCTGCATCCCGGTAGATCTTGTCGGCACAGATAAGGGCATCCTTCTTGTCGCCGTGGACAGAGATGACGCTTATCGGGCCCGCATCTTGAGTAGGTTGTAGGCGTAGTGAGAGGCTGCCATGAACTTGGCGAGTCTGGGCGGCCAAGTATCCCATTGTAAGGCAATGGGAAATTGGCAACGCCGAAAGTAACCCTCTCGCCCTGAAGTTCAGCTCGCCGCCAAATGTGGCCGGCAACGTAATCTTCCCTTCGCTTGCTCCTTCCCGGATTGATTCCTTGAAGGTTCCGGTCTCTTCGAGCTCATTGTCAGGATTTGAAGCTTCGAGCACCGCGGAGGAGATCAGATTCAAGCCGCCCCGCCGTCAACTAACATTTTTGTGACCTTGAGGTTGCGGATGGTTGGAGAGACCAACATCGGCAAGCACCCGACCACGATTATGCGATCGGGGTGGTCCTCAATATCAAAAATGATAGGCGGTTGGACCACTGAGGCTTGCGCGACTTCACGGATGGTTCCGCTGCATTGACCTCCCGTGATCCATTGCTTGAGTTGGCGGTGGGAGGTATGCAGGAAGCACCTCCATCAACGCAGAGAACCTCTCGCGGGCTTTCTGAAACTCCTGCTCATCGGCGTCGTCGTCCTCCATATCTTCGTCGTCATCATCATCTTCATCCTTGTCGCAGCCGCGGGGAGGTCGATCTCCTTGTCGCTGCTTGACTTTGCCGCGGCGTCCTCCCCGGCCGGGACGTTTCTTGCTTGCTCCCCCTGCACCTTCCTGGGCCTTCTCCTTGTCGCGCTTTCGTACTCAGCTCTGCTGCTCGACAAGCTGCTCGACTTTCTTGCAGCTCGGAGGTCGTGGCCCTTGGTGCGGTGGATCTTGCGATCGCTTGCCGGAGCTGTCCTGCTTGTCGGCGGCCGCCACCGACTGGTGGTTGGCGTCAGCGGCAACCTCCTTGCCGGAGGCACCAGCCTTGGTGTTCTTGTCGCCGCCTCCATTGCCGGACTGCTCAACAACTAGCACTTCTCTGGCTTTCTTCTTCCTGTTGCCTCGCCGCCGGCCCTTCTTTGCCGGGCGGTGTCATCCTTGCCGACCGCTCAAGATTCTCTCCAGGGAGTCTCCTCCCTTCCTCAGCGCATGCACACTTGTCAGCCAAGGCGTACAGCTCACTGACGTCCTTGACTTTGCACATCGCCATCTCCTCCCTCATCCTGCGGTTTCGCACATTTTGATGAAATGCGCTGATCACCGCGGCAGGGTGGACGTCTGGATGTTGTAGTGCACACGGCTGAATCTCTGAATGAACTTGGCGCAGGACTCTCCTTCCTTCTCGGGCGAGCAAGTGAAGGTCGCTCTCTTGGCCATGAGGTTTGTGGCCACCGTGAAGACGCCAACAAACCGATGGCACAGATCTGCCCAGAGGATATGGAGCTGTCCGGCAAGTGCATGAGCCAAGATCTCGACGTTGGGCTTGAGCACGCAGCGGAAGTAGTTGGCGAGGATCTTGTCGTCCCCGCCCCCGCAGCCTGCACCACGATGGTGTAGATGCTGAGGAACTCCGACGGGTGCGTCCGCCATCATACTTCTCCGCACGTCTAGTTTGAAGTTTTTCCGCTGGGCCATCGGACTTGCCGCAGCTCATGAGTGAACGCAGGGCAACCTACCGCAGACGGCAAGTTGCTCGCCCTCCGGCGCGTGCATGTCAACAGCGAAAGGCCCAGCCGCTTGTCGGATTGACGTCGCGCTTCTCTTCGGTGCTTGATGCGAGTTCGAGCGTCCTCTTGTTGTCGCTCATGAAGAATCTTGGCGCTGATCGCGGCGAACTTCGCGGATCCGGACGACGCAGCGGGAGTCGCTGTCGAGGTGGATCCGGTGAGTCGGCGATCTTGGCCTTCTTGGCGGAGAGTGCACGGTGGTTGCACCTCCGATCGTCTCATCGCCACCGGCTCGTGCCTTGTCGTCGCGCGCGCAACGCGATGGCGTTGGTTGCCGCGTGAGCGCCGCCGTTGGCAAAGCCGATGAGGCTCGATAGTGGCCCTCCACTCGTCGACCTTGTCGGCCGTTGGAGGGTAGTCGAGGAGCGATTGAGCTCTTGCCGAGCTTGCTGGAGTAGTAGGCGGCATTGGAGAAGCGGTGCGAGGAGCGAGACACGCTCGGACTTCTAACTACGTTAGAAGGAGCAGCGCCCGTCCGGCGATCAGATCTCACTAGTGCCGCATGTTGGCGCGCATGCTGGTCTTGAGGGTCTCGATCCAGCGAACGTATGGCGTTGTGAACGCCATGACATTGTTGGTCCCGCTGCCTCTGAGATGGGCGCGGGGATGCTTGTGACGCCGAGGTTTGCGGTGCCTTGTCCTTGGACTTGGCAACATCGCGAGCACCTTCGTCGGCGCCCGTCCCTCCGCGGCGCCGCCCCACCACCCGTTTGCTGCGGTGAGGGTGGGTACGACGCGGACAGCTCTGCTACCGCCGAAGCCTTCTTCTTTGGTGGCATGTTGAGGAAGATGTTGATGACGCCGCTTGCGTGAACGCCGGATCGGATTCACACGGCCTCGACGCCCCACCTACCTGGCGCGCCAGAGATGTCGGGGAGGCTGATCGTACCCGCGGACACCTATGGGGCCGGCGGAGCAGGCCCCTTGTGGTTCGGAGGGGGGCGGAGGTCGCACGAAGAGCGGATCGAGGCGATGCACACGGGCGGTTTACCCAGCTTCGGAGCTCTCCGGAGAGATAAAACTCCTACTGCTGCTTGTTTGATCTATTGTGTTCTTGCTAGGGAGCAATGCGAGCTACAAAACCTAGCGTGAGTGTATCTAGTCTATGGCCAGTCGAATGAACCGAACCTTGCGAGAGACGTGAACCGAACCCCCTCTACGTTGCACTCGGGCCTCCTTTTATATGCTCAAGGGGTCTCCGACAGGTGGCAACATAGGCGGGGGTACAAATGTAAAAACAGGGGTTGGTACACCTACTTGAACAAAGGTACAAAGTGCAAAATACCTAACTCGACAGCAAGGGACAAAGCAATAAATGCCCGTCGTTGTCGCCCAAACAGTGTAACAGAGGCCGTCAGTGCGCCTTCGCCGCCACGATGGCGAGCTCACAAGCAGCGATGTCGCTGCTCTCCGCTGGCTGCACAGCTGCTCGACACGCCGCCCATGGAACGGTCCGATGGCGACACGTCGCCGCTGGGTGAGCTGGAGCGGAGACGGAGAGAAGTTGCATGCCGCGGCAAGCGCCTTGCCGCGGCCGAATCCTTGTCGCGCCCGGAGGCTTGTCGCGCTCCGGGCCTTCCCGGCAAGCTCCTCTTGTCGGGGCCTTGTCTTCTGTGTGCCTGGAGTGGCCTTCCCGGCAAGCTCCTCTTGCCGGGGTCTTGTCTTCTGAATGGCCCCGGAGGGTCTTGGCGGACGCCCGACGAGGCTTGCCGCGGGGACGCTACGACTGCCCGTGCACAAGTTCGGGGTACTAAGGTACCCTTACTTTAGTACACCGACACGTTCAAAACCAACACCTTGATTCTTCCGGTGCCTTCCTTGCTTGCGTACAATTTCCTCGAATTGCTTACTCCCCGCAAGGCTTTTGTAAACATCTTTCTCTATAATTCCCTTCAATAAGCTATTTTCTTGCTCAAGTGTAACTTGGCTAAGAGAATCATTAGTGGAATCAAGAGAACTACTAGAAGCAACAATATTGGATTTAGCATTATTAGTGTTACTACTAGAGGAATAATCTTTCTTGTTCTTGTTACTAGACTTGACTTGAGGCATGTAAGTAGATAAGAGTAAACGTTTGGCAATGTAAGAAGAACTTTTCTTACGGAGATCATCATTGATTGACTTTAAGAACTCATGCTCTTGCTCAAGATTGAGCTTTTCAAAGCGTAACTTCTCATGAGCCCTTAAAAGTTCTCGATGATCTTCGAAGATAGTTTCATGAGCTAACTTAAGAGTGTTTAGTTCTTTAGTTAGATGCTCGATCTTCTCCTTATCATTGTCATTCGTTTTATCTTGATTAGCATGATTAATTGACGTTTCATCATAGTATTCATCACTAGAGTTGTCAATAAGTAAATCATCATCACCTAACAAGTCATCTTCATCACTATTAAAATCAACATACTCGGGGTGTGTTACCTTAGGACCTTTGGCCATGAAGCATCTTCCAATTCCTTCATTTGGTGAGTCAAATATGTCGTAGGAGTTGGTTGACACAAGTTCTAGACCGGCAACACCTTCATCTTGAGTATATTCGGAGTCGAAGTGATAGCTTCTCTCAGAGTGATTGTCGGAGTCGGAGCCGGATACCCATTCACCAACATGAGCTTGATGTCTTTTTTTTGTGTAGCTCTTTGATGACTTGTCCTTCCTTTCCGAATCCTTGCTTCTCCGTGAGGGTCTTCGTTCATAATGATCATCTCTACTCCTTCTCTCTCTTGGTGGTGATTCTTCTCTTCTTTTGTAGGGTGCTGTACACTCATTGGAATAGTGTCCAGGTCTCCCACAATTGTAGCAATTGCGCTCTCTACTAGAAGATCTTTTGTCATTGTAGGACCTTGAGTTAGAGCTTCTTTCTTTGCTTCTACTCTTGTAGAATTTGTTGAAGTTCTTCACCATTAAGCTCGATTCTTCATTGAAGGTTTGTTTCTCACTTGATGATGTGGGGCTTCACATGAGGCTTTGTAAGCACCACTTGACTTGTTGTGAAGTTCCTCCTTATCCTTGAGTGACATCTCATGAGCAACAATTCTTCCAATGATTTCCGTTATTTGAGATCTTTGTAATTTGGCATCATTTGGATCAATGTGCACACGGTATCATATTTTCCATCCAATGCTCGAGGATCTTCTTGATGATGAATCATGGTCATCTCTTCACTTCCTAAGCCGGCAATCTCATTTGTGATAAGAGCAAGCCTAGAGTACATTTCAAATGACACCTTCACCATCCTTCATTTTGAACTTGTCAAGCTGACTTTGGAGCACATCCAACTTGGATTCCTTGACGGAGTCGATACCTTCATGCATATCAATCAAAGTATCCCAAATTTCCTTTACATTCTCAAGACGGCTGATTTTGTTGAATTCTTCGGGGCACAAGCCATTGAAGAGGATATTACAAGCTTGAGCGTTGTATTGCAGCATCTTCAATTCATCAGCACTAGCTTCACGGTTCGGCTCTCTCCCATCAAAGAGTTCACCTTGCAAGCCAATACACACAATAGCCCAAACGGCGGGGTTATGTCCGAGAATATGCATTTTCATCTTATGCTTCCAACTAGCAAAATTAGTGCCATCAAAGTAAGGACCTCTACGGTGATAATTTCCTCGCTAGACGCCACACTCTCCTAGGTTGTGAAACCAAGGCTATGACCACCAAAAGCTATGGAAATCAAAGCAAATGGAGACCAAAGCTCTGATACCACTTGTAGGACCTTGAAGTATGTCTAGAGGGGGTGATTAGACTACTTGACCAATTAAAAACTTAACCTTTTCCCAATTTTAGACTTTGGCAGATTTTAGCTATTTTTGCACACGTCAAGCAATCTTCACACAATTCAAGCAAGCATGCAAAGAGTATATGAGCAGCGGAAATTAAAGCATGCAACTTGCAAGAATGTAAAGGGAAGGGTTTTGGAGGATTCAAACACAATTGGAGACACGGATGTTTTTGTCGTGGTTCCGATAGGTGGTGCTATCGTACATCCACGTTAATGGAGACTTCAACCCACGAAAGGTAACGGTTGCGCGAGTCCACGGAGGGCTCCACCCATGAAGGGTCCACGAAGAAGCAACCTTGTCTATCCCACCATGGCCGTCGCCCACGAAGGACTTGCCTCACTAGCGGTAGATCTTCATGAAGTAGGCGATCTCCTTGCCCTTACAAACTCCTTGGTTCAACTCCACAATCTTGCCGGAGGCTCCCAAGTGACACCTAGCCAATCTAGGAGACACCGCTCTCCAAGAAGTAACAAATGGTGTGTTGATGATGAACTCCTTGCTCTTGTGCTTCAAATGATAGTCTCCCCAACACTCAACTCTCTCTCATAGGATTTGGATCTGGTGGAAAGAAGATTTGAGTGGAAAGCAACTTGGGGAAGGCTAGAGGTCAAGATTCATATGGTAGGAATGGAATATCTTGGCCTCAACACATGAGTAGGTGGTTCTCTCTCAGAATTGGTAAGTTGGAAGTGTAGGTTTGTTCTGATGGCTCTCTCCACGAATGAAGAGGAGGTGGAGGGGTATATATAGCCTCCACACAAAAACTAACCATTACACACAATTTACCAAACTCGGTAGGACCGAATCAACAAACTCGGTTGGACCGATTTAGTAAACCTAGTGACCGTTAGTGATTTCAGTGGGACCGACATGCAACTCGATAGGACCGATATGGTTAGGGTTAGGGCATAACGTAATCTCAGTGAGACCGACATACAAACTTCGGTGAGACCGATTTTGGTAATTAGCTAACCAGAGAGTTGGTCAGGTAAACTCGGTGGAACCGATTCGTTCTTTTCGGTGAGACCGAAATGTTACGAAAGGGAAACAGAGAGTTTACATTGCAATCTCGGTGGGACCGATCGCTCACTTCGGTTAGACCTAAATGTTACGAAGGGAAACAGAGAGATTACAATTCCATCTCGGTGAGACCGAGATCCCTATCGGTGAGACCGATTTTCCTAGGGTTTGTGGCAGTGGCTATGACATTTGAACTCGGTGGCGCCGGATAGAAAGAATCGGTAGGACCGATTTTGACTTTGGGTTTAGGTCATATGTGGAAATGAGAAACTAGTTGAGGGTTTTTGGAGCATATCACTAAGCACTTGAAGCAAGAGGCTCATTAAGCAACACCTCATCCCTCCTTGACAGTATTGGCTTTTCCTATAGACTCAATGTCATCTTTGATCACTAAAATGTAAAATGTAGAGTCTTGAGCTTTTGAGCTTGAGCCAATCCTTTGTCCTTAATATTTTGAGGGATCCACTTTCATCATCCATGCCATGCCATTCATTGAGCTTTCCTTAAATATTTGTCTTGGAATAGCATTAGCTCAATGAGCTATATGTTGTTATGAATTACCAAAACCACCGAGGGATAGTTGCACTTTCACAATGTTTATTAATTTTAATGCATATTCATGACGGTTCTCGCTCTCTAGTTGGTCGCTTCCCAGTCTTTTGCTAGCCTTCACTTGTACTAAGCGGGAATACTGCTTGTGCATCCAATCCCTTAAACCCCAAAGTTATTCCATATGAGTCCACCATACCTTCCTATATGCGGTATCTACCTGCGTTCCAAGTAAATTTGTATGTGCCAAACTCTAAACCTTCAAATAAACATTCCGCTTTGTATGCTCGAATAGCTCATGTATCAACTAGGGCTGCCCTTATCTTCCATGTTAGGTGGGTTATTCTCAAGAGGAGTGGACTCCGCTCCTCATTCACGAGAAATGGCTGGTCTCCGGGATGCCCAGTCCCATGCTTTATGCAAACTAAATCAAAATAATTGCAAACAAAACTCCCCCTGGGACTGTTGCTAGTTGGAGACACTCGTTGTTTCGAGCAAGTCATGGATTGATGCTTGTTGGTGGAGGGGGGGTATAAACTTTACCATTCTGTTTAGGAACCGCGTATAATGTGTGTAGCATGGAAGATATCACCATCTCTTAGTTGTTATGTTGACAATGAAAGTATCCCGCTCAAAATATTATTTATCTCTATTTCAAAACCGAGCTCTAGCACCTCTACAAATCCCTGCTTCCCTCTGCGAAGGGCCTATCTATTTACTTTTATGTTGAGTCATCACCCTTTTATTAAAAGCACTAGCTGGAGAGCGCAGCTGGCATTTGCATTCATTACTATTAATTTATATTGGGTATGACTATGATTGGATCTCTTTTACCATGAATTACAATGTCTAGTCAGTCCTTGATCTTTAAAGGTGCTCTGCATTTATGTTTTGCGGTCTCAGAAAGGGCTAGCGAGATACCATTCTGTTATATTATATTATGATTGTTTTGAGAAAGTGTTGTCATCCGAGATTTATAATTATGGCTCGCTAGTTGATTATGCTATTGTTATGAGTAAACATGAGACCTGAAAATTATTGCAAATGTGGTTAGTCATGATCTTTGTTGAAAACTTGAATGCTGGCTTTACATATTTACAACAACAAGAGCAAAACAGAGTTTGTAAAAGTTTTTCTTTATCACTTTCAGTTTATCAACTGAATTGCTTGAGGACAAGCAAAGGTTTAAGCTTGGGGGAGTTGATACGTCTCCGTCGTATCTACTTTTCCAAACACTTTTGCCCTTGTTTTGGACTCTAACTTGCATGATTTGAATGGAACTAACCCCGGACAGACGATGTTTTCAGCAGACTTTCCATGGTGTTATTTATGCGCAGAAACAAAAGTTGTCGGAATGACCTGAAACTCCACGGATCGTCTAGTTAAAAATAATAAAAAATCCTCACCAAAAAGATGAAGACCAGGGGCCCACACCCTGTCCATGAGGGTAGGGGGGTGGCGCCCCCCAGGGCATGCCCCATACCTCGTGGGCCCCCTGGAGCTCCTCGACGCCAACTCCAACTCTATATATTTGCTTTCGGGGAGAAAAAAATCAAGGAGAAGAATTCATCACGTTTTACGATACGTAGCCGCCGCCAAGCCCTAAAACCTCTCGGGATGGCTGATCTGGAGTCCGTTCGGGGCTCCGGAGAGGGGGATTCATCGCTGTCATCATCATCAACCATCCCGCATCACCAATTTCATGATGCTCACCGCCGTGCATGAGTAATTCCATCGTAGGCTTGCTGGACGGTGATGGGTTGGATGAGATCTATCATGGAATCGAGTTAGTTTTGTTAGGGTTTGATCCCTAGTATCCACTATGTTCTGAGATAGATGTTGCTATGACTTTGCTATGCTTAATGCTTGTCACTAGGGCCCGAGTGCCATGATTTCAGATCTGAACCTATTATGTTTTCATGAATATATGTGTGTTCTTGATCCTATCTTGCAAGTCTATAGTCACCTACTATGTGTTATGATCCAGCAACCTCAAGTGACAATAATCGGGACCACTCCGGTGATGACCATAGTTTGAGGAGTTCATGTATTCACTAAGTGCTAATGCTTTGTTCTGGTTCTCTATTAAAAGGAGGCCTTAATATCCCTTAGTTTCCGTTAGGACCCCACCGCCACGGAGGGTAGGACAAAAGATGTCAAGCAAGTTCTTTTCCATAAGCACGTATGACTATATTCGGAATACATGCCTACATTACATTGATGAATTGGAGCTAGTTCTGTGTCACCCTATGTTATGACTGTTACATGATGAACCGCATCCGGCATAATTATCCATCACTGATCCAATGCCTACGAGTTTTCCATATACTAGTTCTTGCTTATTTACTTTCCCGTTGCTATTGCTACAATCACTACAAAACACCAAAAATATTACTTTTGCTCTCATTACTCTTTTGTTACCGTTACCACTACTATCATATTACTTTGCTACTAAATACTTTGCTGCAGATATTAAGTTATCCAGGTGTGGTTGAATTGACAACTCAACTGCTAATACTTGAGAATATTCTTTGGCTCCCCTTGTGTCGAATCAATAAATTTGGGTTGAATACTCTACCCTCGAAAGCTATTGCGATCCCCTACACTTGTGGGTTATCAGATATCCGCCGCATGTTTGTTTTCCTGAGCCACATGGTGAAATTCAAGCCCCTCGAACCGAGCTGGCATTTTGAGGACGCCGTTGCGATATGCCGCCATTTTTGGATCCATAACATCGAAGTCTTCATTTATTTGGGATATTGCGAGGTTCGAGTCCCCACGCACCTCCAGGCGTCGAATGCCCATAGAAACTGCCATCCGAAGACCATGTAACAGGGCCTCGTATTCGGCTGCGTTGTTGGAGTCTGTGTACAATATTTGGAGTACGTATTGGACTGTATCTCCGGTGGGGACGCCAGACGATGCCACCGCCAGACCAGCCAACATTCTAGAGCCGTCAAGTGCATGGTCCAATTGAGTACGTGCCGTACTCTTTAGGAGTTCGCTTCTGTCCATTCGGGCATTTAAATCGGCCAAGATACTTGCGACTTAATGGCTCGTCGAGGTTTATATGTTATGTCGAACGGGAGGAGCTCGATGGCCCATTTGGCAATCCGGCCCATGGTATCGCGGTTGTTTACTATGTCGTTGAGTGGTACTTCCGAGGCCACCGTGATTGAACACTCTTGAAAGTAGTGTCGTAGTTTCCGGGATGCCATAAATACCTCGTATGCTATCTTTTGATAATGTGGGTACCGTGATTTGCATGGAGTCTCTAATGAATCCAGCTTCCAATAACTTGGCTAGCTCCTCTCCCATGGCTTGTCGCTTAGGTTCAGAGAAACGCCGAAGAGTCTGCTTGACCGGCCTGAATCCCTTTAGAATGTTAAGGCTATGCTCGGCCAGCCTGCGTGGGATTCCTGGCATGTCTGAAGGATGCCAAAGTAATATGTCCCAATTCTCACGCAGGAACTCCCGTAGTGCGGCGTCTATAGCGGGGTTTAACTGTGCCCCGATGGATGCTGTTTTTGTAGGGTCCGTTGGGTGGACTTGGAATTTGACTATTTCATCCACTGGTTTGAAAGAGATGGACTTGGGTCTTTTGTCGAGTATCACGTCGTCCCTGTCCACTGTGGAGCGCAGCGCAGTTAGTTCCTCCACCACAAGGGCTCCGGATAATGCCCGCGAGGGCCAGTGCGGCTGTTTTGTTTTCGGCGCGGAGTGCTATGTCCGGATCACTAGCGAGAGTGATGATTCCACTGGGCCCGGGCATTTTGAGCTTCATGTACCCGTAATGGGGTATGGCTTGGAAGATCGTGAATGCCTCCCGCCCTAAAAGGGCATGGTATCCGCTACTGAACGGGGCCACTTGGAATGTAATTTCTTCGGACATGTAATTCTTCGGAGTGCCGAATACCACGTCTAGTGTGATTTTCCCAGCGCAACATGCCTCCCGACTGGGGATGATTCCTCTGAAGGTCGTGCTGCTTTGCTTAATGCGGTTTCTGTCTATTTCCATTTTTTGAAGAGTCTCTTCATAAATGAGGTTTAATCCGCTGCCGCCATCCATGAGTAATTTAGTGTTTAAAGCCGCCCACAATTGGGCCGAGGACCAAGGCGGCCGGTGCTCAGTTGTTCGAATTTAGGTTCATCATCGGCATTGAAGGTGATAGCCGTGTCGCTCCATGGATTTATTGTTGCCACGTGGCAGATTTTGGCAAGGTCATGGAGTGCTCGCTTACGCCTATTATTTGAGGCGAAGGTCTCGAAGACTGTCAATACTGTATTGTTATCCATGGGATGGTGCTCTGCGGTGTTTTGAATGAGGAGATCCTCACCGCTCTTGGCCACCTGCCGGAGTACCCAACATACTCTAAGGCTGTGTGTTTGTGTGGTATCCGCCGTACTGTGAATTTTGCAGGGCCCATTAAGCCATCCCTCCAATACGGTTCCGCACCCTGTAGTGGGCTTTTGCTTCTTTGTAATTGAGTCGGGCAACTTGTGAGAGTGCACCCTTTTAATTCGGACTGGATGTTTAGTCAGAGCCGGATTATCCCAAAATTTTGCTTGGGTTTTCCAGGCGCTTTCCATCGCACATCACTTCCGTACTATGGCCGTCAAGTCTGCGAAGCGTTTTATATCACGGCGACTTATGGCGTTGAGGATTCCCTTATCCATGCAATTATTGCGAAAGAATGAAATTGCGTCTTCCTGGCGATAGTCATTGACCTTGTTCATTACAAGGAGGAATCTGGCCCAATAGTGATGTACTGTTTCCTGGGGCTCTTGCCTAATGTGGGAAAGATCGTTTGTATCTGGGTGGGTGGGTGGATTTAAGTCTGAACTTTGACCCGATCTGGAACCTAGGGGCGGAGGAGTTTCCGATCTTTGAAGTTCGGGCTCCGGGATGTTGCCCAATAGGTCCGGCCCACTGCCTGATTCTAGGTTCAGGGTTTGGGCGATGTCCTCCTGTAGACGGGTATCCAGCTCGGAGAGCTCGGGAATCCGGACATAGTTTGTCCTCAAGGTAGAGGAAGAATCGCCGCATTGGTCCTCCACCACCGCTATCTGATGGGTGACCGGCGGGGAGTTAATCTCCCTTTGGTCGGGTTTAAGCCCAATCGGATCATAGTCCGTAGCGACTCCCAAAGCGGCGATGCAATCAAGAGCTCGTTCAAAGAGGAGAGCTCCATTGGGTTCATCCGCTCGGTAAACTCCGAGCCAACATGAAGGCTGTTTTCGATGACCCGAGAAGTCATCGTTGGCGTAGCGGCCGAACGGACGGTCATAACAAAGCCGCCTAGTTGGAGAGTTTTGGCCTACAGCCAAGGCTCCCCCAGAGGTGATGTCGTCCCTGACAACGAGACGAGCCATCCTTCCTTATGGTGACGACACAGTGGAACTCTCAATGAAAGCACCAATGTCAGTGTCAAAACCGGCGGATCTCGGGTAGGGGGTCCCGAACTGTGCGTCTAAGGAGGATGGTAACAGGAGGCGGGGACACGATGTTTACCTGTGTTCGGGCCGTCTCGATGGAGGTAATACCCTACTTCCTGCTTGATTGATCTTGATGATATGAGTATTACAAGAGTTGATCTACCACGAGATCGTAGAGGCTAAACCCTAGAAGCTAGCCTATGGTATGATTGTCCTAGTCCTACGGACTAAACCCTCCGGTTTATATAGACACCGGAGGGGGCTAGGATTACACAGAGTCGGTTACAAGGGAGGAGGTCTACATATCCGTATCGCCAAGCTTGCCTTCCACGCCAAGGAGAGTCCCATCCGGACACGAGAGGAAGTCTTCAATCTTGTATCTTCATAGTCCAATATTCCGGTCAAAGGATATAGTCCGGCTGTCCGGAGACCCCCTAATCCAGGACTCCCTCACTCCGGCTTTCAGACAAGTCGGCGGTCCGTTGATTCAGCTCCTGAACCTTGGAGTTGAAGACGGTCGCACGGAGGTTGTGATAGTCCTGCAATGGAGATATCAGATAATGTCAAGACTGGAGCTCGCCGATTAAAGTTAAACCGCTGCTCGTGATCGGCCCGAAACTCAGGGACTACACCCAATGGGTGCGTTGGCGCGCCCCCACAGAGAAGCACAAGAAATAGAAATAAAGAAAGAAGGAAACATACCCAGATGGCCTCTCGCGAGTCCAGAAACGCCGTGTTGCAGTGCTTGAGAGCTTCGGCCTCGGCCCGGAGTTTGTCCTGAACGTCTAGGAGCGCCCGATTCAACGGGCCCGTTCCGCCTCCCCGCACCAAACCGACGGGCGCGGCGCTGGACGCCTCGGCATCCGAGATCGAGGAGCTCGTGGCGCCAGTGTCCAGTGGGCGTGGCGCCGAAGCTGCCTTTGCAAGCCGGCGACGCGTGGGTGTGCGGACCTCAGGAGTCGGGTCCGTCACCACCTCGTTTCCGGCTGGCGGCACCGGCAGGTCCGCCGGCTGCTCGCCTTGTGCGTTCCTGGACGGCGGCGATGGAGGCACGATCACCTCCGGCATGGCGGCGTCACCGCCATCCCTCTCCATGACAGGGTGCTCGCCGCCGGCTTCCCCAGTCTGCGCCACGAACTCCGGTGGTGGCGGCGCGGAGTTCAGGGGAGTGACGAATATCGCCGACTCATGGCGCGCGGCTTCTTCAGCCAGCTTCTTCGCCACGGCGGCTGCCTCAGCTTCCGCCAGCTTCTTCAGGGCGGCATCCTCCGCCCTTTCCGCTTCCGCCTTCTCCAGGTGGGCGGTCTCCTGCTCCTCGCGCGCCTCCCGCGGGTTTCGCTCCATTGCCTCTCGGAGGTCGGCGGCCGGGTCGACTCGCCGGGTGGTGGCAGAGGTCTCCGTCGACCCAACGATGGAGGCGGCGGCCGACTTCTCAAGAGAGAGTGGAGCCCTAAGTCAAGAAGATAAAGCGAAGGAAACTCAGAAAGAATCAAGAAGGAAAAAATGAAGGCGCGAGAGGAAGGTAGTGCTTACGCAGAAACCAGCTGCAGATCCTTCACCGCCTTGCGGAAGCGGAGGGCCTTCGCGGCCGCTTCAACCCGCTTGGTCGCCGCGGCCGAACCCTTGGGCTTTTTCGGCCGGCTGCCGAACAAGCTCGGCGCGGCCCTGCGTTTCTTCGCACCACCCTGGGCGTCCGGCGCGGCGGATGAGCTTGTGCCCGGCTAGTCGGACCCTGGCTGGTGACGCGGGTCGAATTCCCCCGCATCATCGTCAGGCCAGTCCTCGAGGCCGGCTCCGAGCCCTGAGCCGCCTGCGCCACTGCCTCCTCCCTCGGCGTCGTCCTCCAAGGCCACCGCCCCCAAGTCGGGGTCATCCACGTTGCTCTCCGCTCGGTTGGGGAGGAATTGATGCTCCGGCCCCGTGGCGCCGGCGGCCGGCTGGAGGAGGGGGCTTTGCTCAAAGGCCGATTGGTCAGGTTGGACAGGCAGAACTCGGCAACAAAAAAGATAGAGAAAAAGAAAGATAACATACCATATGCGGGGGTCGGCGCGTGAATACGGCTCCTTGCCGAACCGCCACTCTTCCGTGAGCTTGCAGTTCGCAAGGTAGTTCACCATATGAGCTACCTCTGCGTGAGGCATCTCCTTGGTGCATAGCCGGCTTGGGTCCCGATGCCCGCTCATTTGGCAGATCATGTGAGGGCGGCCCTGGAGCGGGAGCACCCGGCACGCCACGAAGGCGGACAGCAAGTCGGGCCCGGTCAGGCCCTCCGACTGTGTCAACACTCGGAGCCGCGCGATTGCGGCGTCTCTAGAAGGCGACAGTGTCCTGGCCTGGTACGACCAGTTGGGCCGCCTCCCAGCCGGCGGGCCGGCTACGTAAGCCGGCAAGTCGACCCAGTCGCCCTCCGGGAAGACGCTCTTCAGTACGACCGCTGCCACATCTTCACCGACTTGATCAGCGTGATGGGAGGAAACAGATTTTTGGTTGCCGGCCTCTGCACCGCAATGAAGGCGCCGCATTGAGCCGGCACGCCCGCAACGAGGGTGCCGAGCTTGGTGTAGAAGAAATTCCCCCCAAAGCTCGATGGTGGGGAGGACGCCGAGGAAGCCTTCGCATGAGTGATTTATATGACAGCAGCACCACAGTGTTCGGGGTGAGGTGGTGCGGCTGAAGATTGTAGAACTCGAGGAAGGACCGGAAGAAGCCGCTCGCCGGCAGGCCAAGGCCACGCAGGCAGTGCGAGCAGAAGACGACCCGCTCGCCCTCCTCCGGTGCCGGCGAGATCTCCCTCTCCGGCGCGAGGCGAACCTTCATGTAGTCTTTGCCTTGCAGCTGCCGCGTCTGGCGAAGGAAGTCGATGTGGTCCTCATGGACTTCGAAGCCGTCACATGCTCCGGAGCGCGCCATGGGGGGCGTGGGGTTGGCAGGCAAGCTCATCAGAGACAAGTAGCGGCAGCGCCCCGGCATGGCTTGGAGGAGCTGTGGCGAAAGGAAGAAGAAAGAGGCAAGAATGGGGTGGAGGGACGCGCGTGCTCTGCCGCTCCCACTGCTCCGCCTACTTATAGGTCTACGGGTTGCGAAGCCGACGGGGCGATCGTGGGAATTACTGTGCCCACGACCCCACGCCCCACCTTTATCGCGCAAGTTACTGCGCGCAGTAACTCCACGGGGAAACTCAACCGCTCACCTCGGCCGCAGCGGATCCGCTCGCGCGCCGAGGCCCGGTAGTGGCGGGCCCCGCCCACAGGCGCGTCCCATCGCGTGTGTGGGCTGGCAGACCGGCCCGGCCGCTCGGCGCCACGTCGCATGCCCATGACGGGAGGCAGCCTGGAAGCTTAGCAAGCACGCCACCTGGTTCCCGCTGTCGTGTTTGAAGTTTCGGACAAGTCTGGCTGGACGAGGCCGACTCCCGCTAGGCAGCTCGGCAGAAGTCGGACGAGGCTCCACCTCAAGCACTCGGAGAAGGAAACTGCTGAGGCTCCTCGGCTGCTCAGCCGCGGCGCCTCACCAGCTTCGGGAACTACTGTCGAAGTAATGGGCCACGGGTAGGCTAACCCGAGTCTCTGGACCTTTCAAGACATCGGGGTTGGCTGCGCCCCTCAAGGCATCAAGACGGAATGCCGCCTTCTGGTGGCAGGCCGGAGGAATAGCCGGCTGCCCGTAGACGGGCTGAGTTCCAGAAGCCGGCACCAAGACAAGCCGACTCCTAGTAGGCGGCTTCCAGAGAAGCCGGCCCCTAGCAGTTGGCCCGTGCCGCCTTCAAAGTCCGCGCCCTCATCAAGAAAGACAAGACAGGGAGTGGCTACAGCGTAGCCCATCCCTCCCAAATCCAGGGCCGGGCATGGCCACAGTGCCCCGTACAGACGGAGATCTCCGCATGACGCATCACTGTTGCCACTTCCCCCTTGACGTCATCCCCGATGAGCGGAGCCCTGTTCCCACGACGGCCTGTCGGTACGGCCCGCGGGCGGCGGGCCCCACCAGGCAGCGAGAACCCAGAAGGTGGAGGAAGCCGGACTAGCCGGACCTGTGGGCAGCCGAGTTCCAGCAGGCAGCCAACTCCTCCCTCAGGACCCGTGCGCCATTACCCAAACAAGACGCGGAGTGGCTACAGTGATCGCCCGCCAGGCGACGGGACTGTAGCCATGCCCCCCCAACTAAGCCTGCGTCATTAGCATCACGGCTACAATGATCAGCAGCCGGCAAGACCCGCGAGCAGCGGGAGCGGCCTGTCGGCTCCGTACCTGACCAGTCGGCGGGGCCCTCCAGTCGGCGGGCCCCAGCAGCCAGCGGAGAAGCCGGAGGCCGGAGACACTGACAGCCGGGTCCTACACCCGGCGAGATTACCAATGTACTCATGGGGGGTAGGCCTATATAAACCCCCCAGGGCACCCATGCAAAGGGTTCCCAACCTGTTAGAACTAGACTCGCCCATAGAGAAAGGAGAGAGCTAGCCTTGCTTTCTTCCACCTCTAGCAAATAGCTCGAGGAGCACCATTGTATCACTAGTGCCTTAGTGATCACGCGGAGACCCCGCAGAGCAGGACTAGGGGTGTTATCTCCACGGAGAGCCCCGAACCTGGGTAAAGTTCGCCGGCGTACGTGTCTACGCCTCATCCCGCTTCCAGGCACCGACGACATTCTACTCGCTCCCACCATGATAATCCATCCATTGGCATATGTCGCACCTAACCCCCGACAGCATGCCTCTCAAAATGTATGCATCTCTGTTTTAAGCAATGAGCTCTGGCACCTCTGCAAATCCATGCTTCCTTCTATGAAGGGCCTATCTTTTACTTTTCAATTTTTACTTACATGCCAGAGTCAATAGTATTCCTTCTCATTTCAACCCCAATTATTCTCTAGTTGGAAAGCATCATGTGGTGGGGAAAGATCTAGGCATATATGGCCATTCAAATATATTTGATCATGAATTATTATTGTTGACAATTATCTCTATGATAAATAAGTTAGGGGGCAAAACATTAAGCCCCTATCTTTCTCTGTGTTTGATGGATGCCATTTGTTCTAAAAATATGCTTTGAGTACTAGCAATCATAGAAGACTATAAGATAATTGAGTATGTGGAGCTCTTACTTAGACATTGTTGAAAATAAGTTGAATTACAATTGTTTGGTGACTAAGAACATAGGTTGTTAAGTTTCAAGAGAATGAATTGTTTGAACCGTAACATGTGAATTGATTGCTACTTGATCGTGAGAACTTTTATAAGATGAGCTATTGTTTGTGATATATAATGATGCTAGAAAAGTGATTGGGCCTATCATTGATCAAACTTATGCACTATACTAGCATTCACACTTCATAAATTATTTCTTTTATCATTTACCTACTCGAGGACGGGCATGAATTAAGCTTGGGGATGCTGATACGTCTCCAACATATCTATAATTTATGAAGTATTCTTGCCATGTTTACAACAATTTTGTATGGTTTTGGTATGATTTGATTAGAACTAACCCGGACTGACGATGTTTTCAGCAGAACTACTGTGGTGTTGTTTTTTGTGGAGAAATAAATGTTCTCGGAATGGGCTGAAAATTTACGGTGATTTTTTGTGGACCATAAGAGACCCCAGTTCAAGCAAGGACCAGAAGCCTCACGAGGAAGTGACAAGCATGGTAGGCGCGGGTCCCCCCCAGGTGGCACCTACCGAGCCTGTCGCTCCCTCGTGGGCCCCCTTGACGTGAAACCAACGCCAAAAATTCCTATAAATACCAAAAAACCTAGAAAGAAACCTAGAACTTCCGCTCCGCCGCCGCAAGCCTCCGTAGCAAAGTGATCTCATCTGGAGGCCTTCTCTGGCACCCTACCGGATGCGGAAATCATCACCGGAGGCCATCTTCATCATCCCGGCGGCCGCCATGACGAGGAGGGAGTAGTTCACCCTTGAGGCTGGGTGTATGTACCAGTAGCTATGTGTTTGATCTCTCTCTCTCTCTCTCTCTCTCTCTCTCTCTCTCTCGTGTTCTTGATTTGGCACGATCTTGATGTACCACGAGCTTTGTTAATATAGTTGGACCATATGGTGTTTCTCCCTCTCGATCTTGTTGTGATGCATTGAGTTTTACCTTTGAGGTTTCACTATTATCGGGTTGATTTCTTTTTGGATTTGAGAACACTTCATGTATGCCTTGCATATGGATACCCATGGTGACAATGGGGTGTTCTATTGATTCACTTTATATATGTTTTGGTATTCAATTTGCAGATTATCGTGACATTGGGGTAATCTATGTATAGGGGTTGATACACATTTTCGTCTTTCTTTCTCTGGTAGAAATCTTGGGGCACCCTTTGAAGTTCTTTGTGTTGGATTGAATATTATGGATCTGAAGTTGTTTGATGCATATTGAATAATCAATTCACGAATACTTGTGGTGACATTGGAGTATCTAGGTGACATTAGAGTTGGTTGATGTGTATCATATGGTGTTATTTGAGTACGAACTCTAGGGCTGTTTGTGACACTTATAGGGATGGCTCAACAGATTGATTGAAAAATATAACTTTGAGGTGGTTTCGTACCCTACAACAATTTCATCTTATGTTCTTCGTGAGATAAGAACTTTGGAGTGATTATTTGTCGCATGTTGAGGGATTGTTATATGACTCAGTTATGTTAGCACCGTTGAGAGAATGCACTAGTGAAAGGACAAACCCTAGGCCTTGTTTCTAAGCATTGCAATACCGTTTGTGCTCCGTTTTATCACTTGCTACCTTGCTGTTTTTTTATTTTCAGATTACAAAATTGTATCTACTATCCATATACTACACTCTTATCACCATATCTTCACCGAACTAGTGCACCTATACAATTTGCCATTGTATTGGGTGTGTGTGTTGGGGACGCAAGAGATTTCTTGTATTTGATTTCAGGGTTGTTTGAGAGAGACTATCTTTATCCTATGCCTCCCACAGATTGATAAACCTTAGCTCATCCACTTGAGGAAACATTGCTACTGTCCTACAAAACTCTGCGCTTGGAGGCCTGATACGTCTCCAATGTATCTATAATTTTTTATTGTCGCATGTTATTATATTATCTGTTTTGGATGTTTTATATGCATTAATATGCTAATTTATATTATTTTTGGGACTAACTTATTAGCCTAGAGCCTAGTGTGAGTTTCTGTTTTTTCCTTGTTTTTGAGTTTCATAGAAAAGGAATATCAAACGGAGTCCAAACAGAATAAAACTTTCGCGATGATTTTTCTTGGACCGGAAGGCACACGTGGGACTTGGAGTCCAAGTCAGAGAACACCAGAGGAGACGACAAGCCAGGGCTTGTGGGCCCCTCGAAGACCCCCTGACCTCCTACCTTGGCCTATAAATTAAAAATATTCCAGAAACCCTAAAAGCGTCCACCAAAATACTTTTCTGCTGCCGCAGGTCTCTGAACTCATGAGGTCCCATCTAGAGGCCTTTTCCGATACTCTGTCGGAGGGGGATTCGATCATGGAGGGCTTCTACATCAACTCTATTGCCCTTCCGATGAAGCGTGAGTAGTTTACCACAGACCTATGGGTCCACACCTAGTAGCTAGATGGCTTCTTCAATCTCTTTGATCTTCAATACAATGTTCTCCTCGATGTTCTCGGAGTTCTATCCAATGTAATCTTCTTTTGCGGTGTGTTTGTCGAGAGGTGAATTGTGGTTTTATGATTAGATTATCTATGAATATTATTTGAATCTTCTCTGAATTCTTATATGCATGATTTTATATCTTTGTATTTCTCTTCGAATTATCGGTTTGGTTTGGCCAACTAGATTGGTAGTTCTTGCAATGGGAAAGGTGCTTAGCTTTGGGTTCAATCTTGCGGTGTCCTCACCTAGTGACAAAGTAGGGGTAGCGAGACACGTATTGAATTGTTGCCATCAAGGGTAAAAAGATGGGGTTTATATCATATTGCTTGAGTTTATCCCTCTACATCATGTCATCTTACTTAAAGCGTTGCTCTGTTCTTATGAACTTAATACTCTAGATGTAGGCAGGAGCCGGTCGATGTATGGAGTAATAGTAGTAGATGCACAATTGTTTCGGTCTACTTGTCACGGACATGATGCCTATATTCATGATCATTGCCTTAGATATCGTCATAGCTTTGCGCTTTTCTATCAATTGCTCGATAGTAATTTGTTCACCCATCGTATTATTTTCTTTCAAGAGAGAAGCCTCTTGTGAAACCTATGGCCCCCGGGTCTATTTTCCATCTATTGTTTTCAGATCTATAAACCAAAAAACCCAAAAATACCTTGCTGTGTTTTATTTACTTTTACGTTTTAGTAATCTTTTATATCTATCTCTATTAGATCTCACCTTTGCAAGTGACCGTGAAGGGATTGACGACCCCTTTATCGCGTTGGGCGCAAATGTTTCATTGTTTGTGTAGGTGCATATATTGGGGACTTTCTTGTATCTCCTACTGGATTGATACCTTGGTTCTTAACTAAGGGAAATACTTATCTCTACTATGCTGCATCACCCTTTCCTTTTCAAGGGAAAAACCAACACAAGCTCAAAAAGTAGCAGGAAGAATTTCTAACGCCGTTGCGGGGGAGATCTACATCAAGCCTACCAAGTACCTATCATAAACTCTCATCTGTTGCATTACATTATTTGCCATTTTCCTCTCGTTTTCCTCTCCCCCACTTCTAAAACGTTTCCAGAAAAAACACAAAAACATTTGCCTTTTTATTCGCCTTCTTTCCGTTTGCCTTTATGTCTTACTTGGTTTGTTTCCTTGTTTACTTGGCATAATTGTGTTTATTCAAATTCAGGAGCAAAGAGATTATGGATCCTCATCCACTTGCTAATCTTTATAAAAGATCCAATTATGATGGACCAATTGCTAGTGAATTGAGTGCACTAGATTATCTATATGAGGTTTTGCTTGAAATTCGTGAATCTGAAAATTGTGATGAAGTGTTGAAAGAAGAAAATTATAAAATGATTCATGATAGTGCCTTGAATGAAAAGTATGATTGCAATGATGTTATTATAAACTCAATTAAGGTCAATTGTGTTAATGATATGCAAAACCCTAAGCTTGGGGATGCTTATTTTGCTATGTCTACTACTTGTTGCAATGATCATGATTGGGGTGATTCTTCTTATGATCTTGAAAATTTATTTAAGCCCCATGATGAATATGAGATTGATAATAATGGTTGCAATAATATTGAATGTGGGTTTGGAAGAGTGTCAACTTTAGATCCCACATATTTGAAGAATGTTCAATCATATGAATTTTTTGATAAAAGTGGGTTTGGAGAGGTCATGACTTTAGTTAATGTTAATCCCACTATTTTGGAAGAGTGTCAACTTCGCATGCATGCGGATCATGTTCAGAATATGTTATGTGATAGCTATATTGCTGAATTTGTTTATGATCCTACATGTAATTATTATGAGATAGGAAAATATGGTTGTAGAAATTTTCATGTTACTAAATTACCTCTCTTCATGTTGAGATTGCTATCGTCTCTTTCTTCTTCCTTGCATATGCTAGTTTTTCTTGCGTTGATAATTTGTTTGCTTATAAAATTCCTATGCATAGGAAGTATGTTAGACTTATATGTGTTTGTCGCATGTTTTATGAAGCTCTCTTTGTGCATCAATTCTTGTCTTTCGTGTGAGCATCATTGAAATCTCAATGCCTAGCTAAAAGGCTTTAAAGAAAAACGCTTGTTGGGAGACAACCCAATATTTTTATTTCCTGTTTTTAAATAAATATATCATCTAGCCTCTGGATAGATGTGTTTTCATGTTTTAATTTAGTGTTTGTGCCAAGTAAGACCTTTGGGATAGTTTGGAACATTGTTGATTTGATCTTGCTGAAAAACACAAACTTTTGCGCCCAGTAAAATAATTTTAAAAATTCACATAAGCGTGATTTCGATCTGAATTTTTTACATAAGATTTATGTACAAATTTCCCAGGTTGTCCTATTTTTTTAGAATTTTTGGAGTTACAGAAGTATTCAAAGTTTTCAAATTGCTACAGACTGTTCTGTTTTTGACAGATTCTGTTTTCTATGTGTTGTTTTCTTATTTTGATGAATCTGCGGGTAGTATCGGAGGGTATGAACCACGGAGAAGTTGGAATACAGTAGATATTACACCAATATAAATAAAGAATGAGTTCACAACAGTACCAAAAAGTGGCGATTTATTTTCTTATACTAACAGATCTCATAAGATTTTCGGTTGAGTTTTGTGCTGTGAAGTTTTCAAGTTTTGGGTAAAGATTTGATGGACTATGGAATAAGGAGTGGCAAGAGCCTAAGATTGGGGATGCCCAAGGCACCCCAAGGTAATATTCAAGGACAACCAAGCATCTAAGCTTGGGGATGCCCCGGATGGCATCCCCTCTTTCGTCTTCGTCTATCGGTAAATTTACTTGAGGCTATATTTTTATTCACCACATGATATGTGCTTTTCTTGGAGCGTCTTGTATGATATGAGTCTTTGTTTTTTAGTTTGCCACAATCATCCTTGCTTTGCATACCTTTTGAGAGGGACACGCATGAATCGTGAATTTATTAGAATACTCTATGTGCTTCACTTATATCTTTTGAGCTAGGCGATTTGCTCTAGTACTTCACTTATATCTTTAGAGCACATCGCTGGTTTTATTTTATAGAAATTGATGAACTCTCATGTGTCACTTATATTATTTTGAGAGTCTCTAAACAGCGTGGTAATTTTCTTAGGTTGTGAATTTAGTCCTAATATAATGGGCATCCAAGAGGGATATAATAAAAACTTTCATATAGAGCATTGAATACATGAGAAGTTTGATTCCTTGCATTTGTCTTGAGATATGAAGATGGTGATATTAGAGTCATGCTAGTACTAAATTGTGGTGTCGAAGAAATAACTGCATTAAGGCTGTGATTCCCGTAGCATGCACGTATGGTCTCCTAGTTATGTCATGAAGTTGGAGCGCAATTTATTCTTGATTGTCTTCCTTTGAGTGAAAGTCGGGAGCGCGTGATGGTTAACTCCTACCAACCTCTCCCCTAGGAGCATGCGTAGTAGTACTTTGCTTTGAGTGCTTATAGATTTTTGGCAATAAGTATGTGTGTTCTTTATGACTAATGTTGAGTCCATGGATTATACGCACTCTCACCCTTCCACCTTTGCTAGTGATACGTCTCCAACGTATCTACTTTTCCTAACGCCTTTCTTCTTGTTTTGGACTCTAATTTGCATGATTTGAATGAAACTAACCCCGAACTAATGCTGTTTTCACCAGAACTACCATGGTGTTGTTTTTGTGCAGAAATAAAAGTTCTGGAATGGAACGAAACTTTGTGAGGATTTTTTATATAATAAAAGAGAATTTACGGAGCCAAGAGACACATGAGGGGGCACACAGGTGGGCACAACCCACTGTGGCGCCGCCCCTGTGCTCGCCTGTGGGTTGTCCCCACCCAAAGGGCCCCTGCAGACCAAATCGACGCTATAAAATCTTATTTTTCTAGAAAAAAATCAGGGAGAAAGAATTATCACGATCCAGGAGACGGAGCCACCGTCACCTCCTGTACTTCATCGGGAGGCCAGATCTGGGGCCCGTTTGGGGCTCCGAAAAGGGGGATCTTCATTCTTCGTCATCATCAACCCTTCTGAATCGGCAATTCCATGATGCTCCCCACCGGGAGTGAGTAATTCCTTCGTAGGCTCGCTGGTCGGTGAGGAGTTGGATGAGATTCATCATGTAATCGAGTTAGTTTTGTTAGGGATTGATCCCTAGTATCCACTATGTTCTGAGATTGATGTTGGTATGACTTTGCCATGCTTAATGCTTGTCACATTGGGCACGGGTGCCATGATTTCAGATCTGAACCGTTTGTGTTATCACCATTATATCCATGTTCTAGATCCGATCTTGCAAGTTATAATCACCTACTACGTGTTATGACCCGGCAACCCCGGAGTGACAATAGTCGGGACCACTCCCGGTGATGACCGTAGTTTGAGGAGTTCATGTATTCTCCGTGTGTTAATGCTTTGTTCCGGTTCTCTATTAAAAGGAGGCCTTAATATCCCTTAGTATCCATTATGGACCCCGTTGCCACGGGAGGGTAGGACAAAAGATGTCATGCAAGTTCTTTCCATAAGCACTTGTGACTATTTACGGAATACATGCCTACATAATATTTATGAACTGGAGCTAGTGCCGTATCACCCTAGGTTATGAGTGTCACATGATGAATATCATCGAACAAATTACCGATCCAATGCCTACGATTTTATCTTATATTGTTCTTGCTAAGTTACTACTGTATGTTATTCAATAATTCCTCAGCTTGTCCAACAGTTTGTTCCCTGAAAACACAACCAGCAAAACTATCTAGGAAGTCCCTAGAAGCATGGGTTAGTCCATTATAGAAGATATCAAGTATTTCATTTTTCTTAAGAGGATGATCAGGCAAAGCATTAAGTAACTGGCAAAGCCTCCCCCAAGCTTGTGGGAGACTCTCTTCTTTAGTTTGCACAAAGTTAAATATTTCCTGTAAGGCAGCTTGTTTCTTATGAGCAGGAAAATATTTTTCAGAGAAGTAATAAATCATATCCTGGGGACTACGCACACAACCAGGAGCAAGAATATTGTACCAAGCTTTAGCATCACCTTTTAATGAGAACGGAAATAATTTGAGAATAAAGTAATAGCGAGTCTTCTCATCATGAGTAAAAAGGGTGGCTATGTCATTCAACTTAGTAAGATGTGCCACAACAGTTTCATTTTCATAACCATGGAAAGGATCAAATTCAACCAAAGTAATTAACTCTGGGTCGATAGAGAATTCATAATCCTTAGCATCAATAAATATATGTGAGGTAGAAAACTTGGGATCATATTGCATTCTAGCATTCAGAAATTTTTCTTTATACTTGCATAATAATTTCTCCAGATCATCTCTATCCTTACAAGCAAGAATATCTCTAGTTGTCTCCTCATTCATAACATAACCTTCCGGTACCTTAGGCAATTCATATCTAGGAAGGCTAGTTCTAGCAGGTGTTTCAGGAGTTTCTGTTTCAAGCTCATCATCAGATTCAACAACATCATGTTGTATTACTCTAGCAATTTGTTCATCAAGAAAGTCACCAAGTGGCACATCATCATCAAGCAAGGTACTAGCATCATCATAAGCATCATTCATAGTAGAAGTAGCATCATCAATAACTTGCGACATATCAGGATTAATAGCATGTGGTGGTGTTGCAAGTTTACTTATAACAGAAGGTGAATCTAAAGCAGAACTAGATGGCAGTTCCTTACCTCCCCTCGTCTTAGAGGGATAAATCTTAGTCTTAACATCCTTCAAGTTCTTCAAAGTGATAATATGATAATAATCCCAAGTGACTCAACAAATATAGCTATGCTCCCCGGCAACGGCGCCAAAAAAAGGTCTTGATAACCCACAAGTATAGGGGATCGCAACAGTTTTCGAGGGTAGAGTATTCAACCAAATTTATAGATTCGACACAAGGGGAGCCAAAGAATATTTGAAGGTATTAGCAGCTGAGTTGTCAATTCAACCACACCTGGAGATTAATTATCTGTAGCAATGTGATCAGTAGCAAAGTAATATGATAGTTTTGATAATAGTAGCAGCAATAACGGTAACAGTGATAGCAGTAGTTTTTTAACAAGTGCACCCTAAACCCACTCCAAAGAAGAGGGGTATATTATATCTCAGTCCTGAATATATGCAAGAGGCAAAAAAATCTATGAAGAAAAAAGGTATCAAAGCTGAGAATGTCAAAAATTTACCTCCTATTGAAGAAATACATGGGCTTAATGCACCACCACTGCCTAAGGTGGTAGAGGTAAATTCTCTAATGAAATTTAATGATAATGACAATCCTCACAATATGCACCCTAGCCAATGCCTTTATGAGTTTGAAAATTACATTAGAAACCAAGATCACTTCAATGCAAATATTATGAAACAAATGAAATGTAATTCTGATATGATTGCTCGTGTGAGTGACTTGTTATTTACAATATCAAATGATGTTAGAGGTGTTGGAAAACATGCTTCTATGGTTCAAACCCAGTTAGAAAAAGTTGCTAAATCTCAAAGAAAATTTCTTGATGAAATGAATAATAACATACATGACTTTGGTGTTAGAGTTGCAACTAGAGGAGGTAAAATGACTCAGGAACCACTTTATCCTGAGGGACACCCAAAAAGAATTGAACATGATTCACAAAGGAACAAGACCACTGCACCTAGTCCTTCTAAAAAGAAGAAAAAAAAAAGAAAAATGATAGGACTTTGCATGCTACTAGTGAACCTGAAGTAGAAAAACCTACTGTTAAAAAGAAATATGAAATGATTATTGTTGGGGACATTCATATCCTCGTTGAGGTAACTTAGTGATTTACGAAAGTTCTTCGATTTCATGCTAATCAAAAGTGGTTGTTAATAAGACTTGATCAACCTTATTAATGGATCATTTTTGAGAGGTATGAAGTTGATGAATTTTTTGACTATAATGAAGTTGATGAATTTAGTAAGCACTACCTTCCGTCCCTACCTCTTATTTTTTGTCCTATTAGTTAAATAAAATAAAATGCCATGTTTTTTCTATTTCCTGAATTTCCCGTGCAATAAAAAAAGACCCAAAAATAAAAGTTCTCATAATGCTCTGAAAATTTAATATGGTTTTTTTTCTGAATATTTCAGAATTTGTGGTGCAAATAATATCAGAGGGAGGTGCACCAGGTGGGCACAACCCACCTGGGCGTGCCAGGAACCCCAAGAGCGCCCTGGTGGGTTGTGGTCCCCACGTGGGCCCCCTCACATATCCCTTCACACCACATCATCACTTACCTCTAGAAAAATTCTCCGTTGCTCTCTCTCCCGTGTTCTTGCTCCCAAACCCGCGGATTTCGATCTCTTTGCTTGAAGCTCCGTTTCCAAAAATGTTTCGGGGGCTTGTTGCTTGAAAATTGTATGCGAATATGATGAACCTCTTTGGAAGGAGTTCTTCGAGGAGGAGATCATCGGGGGCATCTTCTAGTGAGAGCTCTGGTCATCGGTCTTATGTTGAACCAAGTGAAAATTCCATACGAGATGCCGCCACCAAAACATGCTTATGGCCTTGTGATGATTATATGGTGCGTGTGGACATTAAGGAGGAATTTGAGCAATATGTTCACAATGCAAGTCTCGGTCCCTACATTTCAGATAAGTGCGATCAACACCACACTCTCACTAAATCTTTTATCAAAGGATTTATATTCCATCCCCGCGAGTCTAGGGTGTCATTTAAACTTTATGAAAATCCATTTACCATATCACTAGAGAGTTTTTCTCACCACTGCAACTTCCATTCCGAGGTTCGCTTGACGAACCGCCAAGGGCTGAGTACCAATCATTCCTGACTAGTCTTTGCTACGGTGAAACGAGGGGATTGACGCAAGGTAGAATAAAGAGCATTCATTTTCCCGCGATTCAGTACTTTGATTTATTTAATGGGAAATGTATTGTAGGCAAACAAGATTGTACTACACTTTGCGCTCCAGACTTGAGCCTCATACGCACCGCTCTCACCGGTGATAGGAGTTATTTTTTGAAATATGCCCTAGAGGCAATAATAAAATGGTTATTATTATATTTCTTGGTTCATGATAATAGTCTATTATTCATGCTATAATTGTGTTATCTGGAAATCGTATACACGTGTGAATACATAGACCACAACGTGTCCCTAGTGAGCCTCTAGTTGACTGGCTCATTGATCAACAGATAGTCATGGTTTCCTGACTATGGACATTAGATGTCATTGATAACGGGATCACATCATTGGGAGAATGATGTGATGGACAAGACCCAATCCTAAGCATAGCTCAAAGATCGTGTAGTTCGTTTAGCTAGAGCTTTTCCAAATGTCAAGTATCATTTCCTTAGACCATGAGATTGTGCAACTCCGGATACCGTAGGAGTGCTTTGAGTGTGCCAAACGTCACAACGTAACTCGGGTGACTATAAAGGTACACTACGGGTATCTCCGAAAGTGTGCATTGGGTTAGCACGAATCGAGACTGGGATTTGTCACTCCGTATGACGGAGAGGTATCTCTGGGCCCACTCGGTAATGCATCATCATAATGAGCTCAATGTGACCAAGTGTATGGTCACATGATCATGCATTACGGTACGAGTAAAGTGACTTGCCGGTAACGAGATTAAACGAGGTATTGGGATACCGACGATCGAATCTCGGGCAAGTAACGTACCGATTGACAAAGGGAATTGTATACGGGGTTGCTTGAATCCTCGACATCGTGGTTCATCCGATGAGATCATCGAGGAGCATGTGGGAGCCAACATGGGTATCCAGATCCCGCTGTTGGTTATTGACCGGAGAGGCGTCTCGGTCATGTCTGCATGTCTCCCGAACCCGTAGGGTCTACACACTTAAGGTTCAGTGACGCTAGGGTTGTAGAGATGTGAGTATGCAGTAAACCAAAAGTTTTTCGGAGTCCCGGATGAGATCTCGGACGTCACGAGGAGTTCCAGAATGGTCCGGAGGTAAAGAATTATATATAGGAAGTCAGGTTTCGGCCATCGGGAAAGTTTCGGGGGTCCGCAGTATTGTACCGGGACCACCGGAAGGGTTCCGGGGGTCCACCGGGTGGGGCCACCTATCCCGGAGGGACCCATGGGCTGGAGTGGAGGGGAACCAGCCCCTTGTGGGCTGGTGCGCCCCCCTTGGCCCCCTGCGCCTAGGGTTGGGAAACCCTAGGGGTGGGGGCGCCTCCACCTGGCTTGGGGGGGAAGCCACCCCCGCCGCCCCCTTGGAGATCCCATCTCAGGCCGCCCCTTGGGGGCCTATATAAAGAGGGGGGGAGGGAGGGCAGCCGCACCCATGCTCTAGGTGCCTCCCTCTCCCCTTGCTACACCTCTCCCTCTCGCAGACGCTTGGCGAAGCCCTGCCGAGATCGCTGCTGCATCCACCACCACGTCGTCGTGCTGCTGGATCTTCATCAACCTCTCCTTCCCCCTTGCTGGATCAAGAAGGAGGAGACGTCTTCCCAACCGTACGCGTGTTGAACACGGAGGTGCTGTCCGTTCAGCACTCGGATCATCGGTGATTTGGATCACGACGAGTACGACTCCCTCAACCCCGTTCTCTTGAACGCTTCCGCTCGCGATCTACAACGGTATGTAGATGCACTCCTCTCTCTCATTGCTAGATGAACTCATAGATTGATCTTGGTGAAACCGTAGAATTTTTTTATTTTCTGCAACATTCCCCAATAGTGGTATCAGAGCTAGGTCTATGCGTAGTTCTCTTTGCACGAGTAGAACACAATTTGTTGTGGGCGTAGATGTTGTCAACTTTCTTGCCACTACTAGTCTTATTTTGCTTCAGCGGTATTGTGGGATGAAGCGGCCCGGACCGACCTTACACGTACGCTTACGTGAGACAGGTTCCACCGACTGACATGCACTAGTTGCATAAGGTGGCTAGCGAGTGTCTGTCTCTCTCCCACTTTAGTTGGAGCGGATTCGATGAAAAGGGTCCTTATGAAGGGTAAATAGAAGTTGACAAATCACGTTGTGGCTTTTACGTAGGTAAGAAAACGTTCTTGCTAGAACCCTATTGCAGCCACGTAAAACATGCAACAACAATTAGAGGACGCCTAACTTGTTTTTGCAGCATGTGATTGTGATGTGATATGGCCAAAAGTTGTGATGAATGATGAATGATATATATGTGATGTATGAGATCATGTTCTTGTAATAGGAATCACGACTTGCATGTCGATGAGTATGACAACCGGCAGGAGCCATAGGAGTTGTCTTAATTATTGTATGACCTGCGTGTCATTGATTCAACGCCATGTAATTACTTTACTTTATTGCTAAACCGTTAGCTATAGTAGTAGAAGTAATAGTTGGCGAGCAACTTCATGGAGACACGATGATGGAGATCATGATGATGGAGATCATGGTGTCATCTGGTGACGAAGATGATCATGGAGCCCCGAAGATGGAGATCAAAGGAGCTATATGATATTGGCCATATCATGTCACTACTATTTGATTGCATGTGATGTTTATCATGTTTTTGCATCTTGTTTACTTAGAACAACGGTAGTAATAAGATGATCCCTCATAATAATTTCAAGAAAGTGTTCCCCCTAACTGTGCGCCATTGCGAAAGTTCGTTGTTTCGAAGCACCACGTGATGATCGGGTGTGATAGATTCTAACGTTCACATACAACGGGTGTAAGACATATTTACACACGCATAAACACTTAGGTCAATTTGACGAGCCTAGCATGTACAGACATGGCCTCGGAACACAAGAGACCGAAAGGTCAAACATGAGTTGTATGGAAGATACGTTCAACATGGAGATGTTCACCGATGATGACTAGTCCGTCTCACGTGATGATCGGACACGGCCTAGCCGATTCGGATCATGTATCACTTAGATGACTAGAGGGATGTCTAATCTGAGTGGGAGTTCATTAAATAATTTGATTAGATGAACTTAATTATCATGAACTTAGTCTAAAACCTTTGCAAATATGTCTTGTAGATCAAATGGCCAACGCTCATGTCCACCTCAACTTCAACGCGTTCCTAGAGAAAACCAAGCTGAAAGATGATGGCAGCAACTATACGGACTAGGTCCGGAACCTGAGGATCATCCTCATAGCTGCAAAGAAATATTATGTCTTAGAAGCACCGCTAGGTGAAGCTCCGTCCCTGCAGAACCAAGACGTTATGAACGCTTGGCAGTCTCGTACGATGATTACTCCCTTGTTCAAGGCGGCATGCTTTACGCTTTAGAACCGGGGCTCCAAAAGCGTTTTGAGCAACACGGAGCATATGAGATGTTCGAAGAGCTGAAAATAGTTTTCCAAGCTCATGCCCGGGTCGAGAGATATGAAGTCTCCGACAACTTCTTTAGCTGTAAGATGGAGGAAAATAGTTCTATCAGTGAGCACATACTCAGGATGTCTGGGTTGCACAACCGCTTGACTCAACTGGGGATTAATCTCCCGGATGACTTGATTATTGATGAGAATCCTTGATCGCTTCCACCTAGCTACAAGAGCTTTGTGATGAACTTCAATATGCGGGGACGGAAAAGACCATTCTGAGGTATATTCAATGCTGAAATCAGCGGAGGTAGAAATCAAGAAGGAACATCAAGTGTTGATGGTGAATAAAACCACTAAGTTCAAGAAAGGCAAGGGTAAGAAGAACTTCAAGAAGGACGGCAAGGGAGTTGCCGCTACCGTAAGCCGATTGCCGGGAAGAAGTCAAAGAATGGACCCAAGCCTGAAATCGAGTGCTTTTATTGCAAGGGAAGCGGAACCTTTGGAAGAGGAACTGCCCCAAATACTTAGCGGACAAGAAGGCAGGCAACACTAAAGGTATATGTGATATACATGTAATTGATGTGTACCTTACGATTACTGTAGTAGCTCTGGGTATTTGATACCGTACCGTTGCTCATATTTGTAACTCAAAGCAGGAGCTGCGGAATAAGCGGAGACTGGCGAAGGACGAGGTGACGATGCGCGTCGGGAATGGTTCCAAGGTCGATGTGATCGCCGTCGGCACGCTACCTCTACATTTACCTATAGGATTAGTTTTAAAACTCAATAATTGTTATTTAGTGCCAGCTTTGAGCATGAACATTGTATCTGGATCTCGTTTAATACGAGATGGCTACTCATTTAAATCCGAGAACAATGGTTGTTCTATTTATATGAGATATATGTTTTATGGTCATGCCCCGATGGTCAATGGTTTATTCTTAATGAATCTCGAACATGATGTTACACATATTCATAGTGTGAATACCAAAAGATGTAAAGTTGATAACGATAGTCCCACATACTTGTGGCACTGCCGCCTTGGTCACATTGGTGTCAAGCGCATGAAGAAGCTCCATGCTGATGGACTTTTAGAGTCTCTCGAGTATGAATCATTTGACACATGCGAACCATGCCTCATGGGCAAAATGACCAAGACTCCGTTCTCCGGAACAACGGAGCGAGCAACCAACTTATTGGAAATCATACATATTGATGTGTGTGGTCCAATGAGCATTGAGGCTCGCGGAGGATATCGTTATGTTCTCACTCTCACTGACGACTTGAGTAGATATGGGTATGTCCACTTGATGAAACACAAGTCTGAGACCTTCGAAAGTTCAAGGAATTTCAGAATGAGGTAGAGAATCAACATGACCGAAAGATAAAGTTCTTACGATCAGATCGTGGAGGAGAATACTTAAGTCACGAATTTGGTACGCACTTAAGGAAATGTGGAATCGTTTCACAACTCACGCCGCCTGGAACACCTCGGTAATAGCGGTGTGTCCGAACGTCGTAATCTCACTTTATTGGATATGGTGCGATCTATGATGTCTCTTACCGATTTACCGCTATCATTTTGGGGATACGCTCTAGAGACAGCTACATTCACTTTAAATAGGGCACCGTCTAAATCCGTTGAGACGACACCGTATGAATTATGGTTTGGGAAGAAACCTAAGCTGTCGTTTCTAAAAGTTTGGGGATGCGATGCTTATGTCAAGAAACTTCAACCCGAAAAGCTCGAACCCAAGTCGGAAAAATGCGTCTTCATAGGATACCCTAAGGAAACCATTGGGTATACCTTCTACCTCAGATCCGAAGGCAAGATCTTTGTTGCCAAGAACGGGTCCTTTACGAGAAAGAGTTTCTCTCGAGAGAAGTAAGTGGGAGGAAAGTGGAACTTGATGAAATCGCCTCTTGAACCGGTGAGTAGCGCAGCTCCGGAAGATGTTCCTGTGGTGCCAGCACCAACTGAAGAGGAAATTAATGATGATGATCAAGGTACTTCGGATCAAGTTACTACTGAACTTCGTAGGTCCACGAGGACACGTTCCACACCAGAGTGGTATGGCAACCCTGTCCTGGAAATCATGTTGTTGGACAACGGTGAACCTTCAAACTATGAAGAAGCAATGGCGGGCCCAGATTCCAACAAATGGCTTGAAGCCATGCAATCCGAGATAGGATCCATGTATGAAAACAAAGTATGGACTTTGACAGACTTGCCCGATGATCGGCAAGCGATAGAAAACAAATGGATCTTTAAGAAGAAGACGGACGCAGATGGTAATGTTACCATCTATAAATCTCGACTTGTCGCTAAGGGTTATCGACAAGTTCAAGGGGTTGACTACGATGAGACATTCTCTCTCGTAGCGAAGCTGAAGTCCGTCCGAATCATGTTTGCAATTCCCGCATACTATGATTATGAGATATGGCAAATGGACGTCAAAACGGCATTCCTTAACGGCCATCTTAAGGAAGAACTGTATATGATGCAGGCGGAAGGTTTTGTCGACCCTGAGAATGCTAACAAGGTATGCAAGCTCCAGCGATCCATTTATGGGCTGGTGCAAGCATCTCGGAGTTGGAACATTCGCTTTGATGAGATGATCAAAGCGTTTGGGTTTATGCAGACTTATGGAGAAGCCCGCGTTTACAAGAAAGTGAGTGGGAGCTATGTAGCATTTCTCATATTATATGTAGATGGCATACTTTTGATGGGAAATGATATAGAACTTTTGGACAGCATTAAGGCCTACTTGAATAAGTGTTTTTCAATGAAGGACCTTGGAGAAGCTGCTTACATATTAGGCATCAAGATCTATAGGGATAGATCAAGACGCCTCATAGGTCTTCCACAAAGCACATACCTTGATAAGATATTGAAGAAGTTCAATATGGATCAGTCCAAGAAAGGGTTCTTGCCTGTATTGCAAGGTGTGAGATTGAGCTCGGCTCAATGCCCGACCACGGCAGAAGATAAAGAAGAGATGAGTGTCATCCCCTATGCCTCAACCATACGATCTATTATGTATGCCATGCTGTGTACCAGACCTGATGTAAACCTTGCCATAAGTTTGGTAGGAAGGTACCAAAGTAATCCCGGCAAGGAACACTGGACAGCGGTCAAGAATATCCTGAAGTACCTAAAAAGGACAAAGGACTTGTTTCTCGTCTATGGAGGTGACGAAGAGCTCGTCATAAAGGGTTACGTCGACGCTAGCTTCGACACATATCTGGATGACTCTAAGTCACAAACCGGATACGTGTTTATTTTGAATGGTGGGACGATGGTAGTGCGATTTGCAAGGAAAGCGTCGTGGCGGGATCTACATGTGAAGCGGAGTACATGGCAGCCTCAGAGGCAGCGCATGAAGCAATCTGGGTGAAGGAGTTCATCACCGACCTAGGAGTCATACCCAATGCGTCGGGGCCGATCGCACTCTTCTGTAACAACACTGGAGCTATTGCACTTGCCAAGGAGCCCAGGTTTCACAAGAAGACCAGGCACATCAAGCGTCGCTTCAACTCCATTCGTGAAAATGTTCAAGATGGAGACATAGATATTTGTAAAGTACATACGGACCTGAATGTAGCAGATCTGTTGACTAAACCTCTCCCTAGGGCAAAACATGATCAACACCAGAACTCTATGGGTGTTCAATTCATCACAATGTAACTAGATGATTGACTCTAGTGCAAGTGGGAGACTGTTGGAAATATGCCCTAGAGGCAATAATAAAATGGTTATTATTATATTTCTTTGTTCATGATAATAGTTTATTATTCATGCTATAATTGTGTTATCCGGAAATCGTAATACATGTGTGAATACATAGACCACAACGTGTCCCTAGTGAGCCTCTAGTTGACTAGCTCGTTGATCAACAGATAGTCATGGTTTCCTGACTATGGACATTGGATGTCATTGATAACGGGATCACATCATTGGGAGAATGATGTCGGACAAGACCCAATCCTAAGCATAGCTCAAAGATCGTGTAGTTCGTTTAGCTAGAGCTTTTCCAAATGTCAAGTATCATTTCCTTAGACCATGAGATTGTGAATCTCCTGGATACCGTAGGAGTGCTTTGGGTGTGCCAAACGTCACAACGTAACTGGTTGACTATAAAGGTACACTACGGGTATCTCCGAAAGTGTCTGTTGGATTGGCACGAATCGAGACTGGGATTTGTCACTCTGTATGACGGAGAGGTATCTCTGGGCCCACTCAGTAATGCATCATCATAATGAGCTCAATGTGACCAAGTGTCCGGTCACGGGATCATGTATTACGGTACGAATAAAGTGACTTGCCGGTAACGAGATTAAATGAGGTATTGGGATACCGACGATCGAATCTCGGGCAAGTAACGTACCGGTTGACAAAGGGAATTGTATACGGGGTTGCTTGAATCCTCGACATCGTGGTTCATCCGATGAGATCATCAAGGAGCATGTGGGAGCCAACATGGGTATCCAGATCCCGCTGTTGGTTATTGACCGGAGAGGCGTCTCGGTCATGTTTGCATGTCTCCCGAACCCGTAGGGTCTACACACTTAAGGTTCGGTGACGCTAGGGTTGTACATATGTGAGTATGCAGTAAACCGAAAGTTGTTCGTTGTCCCGGATGAGATCCCGGACGTCACGAGGAGTTCCGGAATGGTCCGTAGGTAAAGAATTATATATAGGAAGTCAGGTTTCGGCCATCGGGAAAGTTTCGGGGGTCACTGGTATTATACCGGGACCACCGGAAGGTTCCCGGGGGTCCACCGGGTGGGGCCACCTATCCAGGAGGGCCCCATGGGCTGGAGTGGGAGGAGAACCAGCCCCTGGTGGGCTGGTACGCCCCCCCTTGGCACCCCCTGCGCCTATGGTTGGGAAACCCTAGGGATGGGGGCGCCTCCACCTGGCTTGGGGGGAAGCCACCCCCCTGGCCGCCGCCCCCCTTAGAGATCCCATCTCCAGGGCCGGCGCCCCACTTGGGGGCCTATATAAAGTGGGGCGGAGGGAGGGCAGCCGCACCCATGCTCTAGGCGCCTCCCTCTCCCCTTGCTACACCTCTCCCTCTCGCAGACGCTTGGCGAAGCCCTGCCGAGATCGCTGCTGCATCCACCACCACGCCGTCGTGCTGCTGGATCTTGATCAACCTCTCCTTCCCCCTTGCTGGATCAAGAAGGAGGAGACGTCTTCCCAACCATACGTGTGTTGAACACGGAGGTGCTGTCCGTTCAGCACTCGGATCATCGGTGATTTGGATCACGACGAGTACGACTCCCTCAACCCCGTTCTCTTGAACGCTTCTGCTCGCGATCTACAAGGGTATGTAGATGCACTCCTCTCTCTCGTTGCTAGATGAACTCGTAGATTGATCTTGGTGAAACCGTAGAATTTTTTTATTTTCTGCAACGTTCCCCAACATTATGATCTTGGGGAGATTGTTGCATGCATGTTACAACATAATGCTAATAGTGGCTATTTCTATGGTGGAATCTATGCCACGCGTTTAGCAAGAGAGCTGGGTGTTTCACCTTTGCCCTTTGATCCTATTCTACCCACGCAATATTTAGACTTTGATGCTATGAAAAATCATAAGATCCTTAAAGGAGATATTCATAATTTCACCTATAACTTGTTGTTTAACAAAGCATCTGTGGTGCACACATATTTGCCTGCGCCTGCTCTTTTTTATTATCACAGAAAGGGAAGATATTTCGTTCTTGAGAGCGAGGCCCGAGCTCACAAGGCGGCGGTTGAGGCAGCATGGCAGGCCGAGGCATCCGCACCGAGAGCCTACGTGAGCTACCACGCCGACTACTATCCAGGCTACTGAATGTTTACCAAGTTAGGCCAAAAGCCTAAGCTTGGGGGAGTACGTGTTTCTCACCGACATTACATTCATGTTCACACATATCATTTCAGTTGTCGGTGTTCACACTTTTTCATTGTATTATCCTTGTTAAATTTATTTTCTCGCTTTCTTTTTGTGTGTTTGAAAAGCTTTGAGAAAACCTAAAAATATTTCTTGCTTCTTTTTTCTTTTTCTTTCTAGAGTAGTTAGCTGTAGCACTAAAAGAAAACCCAAAAAGATTTCTTAGTTCTTCTTTTGCTTGTTGGGAGCTTTCCTGTGTAAATAGTTTTTCTCGTTTTTGCTTTTTCCCTTTTATTTGCTTGTTTAAGAAAACCAAAAACTCCAAAAATATTTCAATGTGTTTCTCTGAATTTCTTTTCTTTTTATTCGAGTCATAGCAAGGAGAAGACCGTGATGAAAATGTTGAGTGGCTCTCATATGCATAATTGTTGATTTAACAAAGAGCCCATTTTACCTTGTCTTCTCCCGTTGAATAAAATGTTTGCAGATTCCAGCTTAGTCCACGGCACTCTTGCACTATTATTATTTTCTTATCACTCGGTCGTGCAAGTAAAAGGCAATAATGGCTATATTCGATGAACTGGCCGTGGCAGAGAGAATCGGGTATGAACTCGACTTGTTTGTTTTTGTAAATATGTTTAACCTAGTATCCATGATTCAGCCCATTATGATTAAACATGTTTGCAATGACAATTAGAGATTATAGTTTCTCATGCCATGCATAAGTAGCTAGGAGTGGATAATGATTTATCTTGGATATCAACATTGCATTAAAATGATTGTGATGTAGTATGGTGATATGGTATCCTCCTCCTAATGTTTGAGTGGCTTGACTTGGCACATGTTCATGCATGTAGTTGAATCAAAACCAACATAGCTTCTATGATATTTATGTTCATGGTGTTCATATCCTACTCATGCTAGTGTCCAATGTTACTTATGCATAATGCATGTTCATGACTGTTGTTGCTCTCTAGCTGGCCGTTTCTCAACCTATTTGCTAGCCTTTGCCTGTACTAAGTGGGAATTCTGCTTGTACATCAAAAACCTTGAATCCAAGTTATTCCAGATGAGTCCAGCATACCTACCTATATGTGGTATTACCCTGCCGTCCTAAGTAAATTTGCATGTGTCACCTCTATAAACTTCAAACAAATATCCTTGTGTGCCTGGATCGTTCATGGAACGACAGGAGGTGGTCGGTATCTTCCATGCTAAGCGGGTTATTCTCAGGTTGAGTGTTTATTCACTCACCATCGCACGAGGAAATGGCGGTAATAGGGATTCGCAGTCCCGAACTAAAAAATGCAAATAATTAAATAAAACTCCCTTGGGACTGTTGTTGGTATGGACGTCACCCGTTGTTTCGGACAAGCCATGGTGTGTGATTGATGGTGGTGGGGGGAGTAAACCTTTACTTTTATCGCTTGGGAACCGCCACTAGCATGCTTAGCATGGAATATATTGATAAATGATGGTCGTGAAGTAAATGAGAAGGGTGCATGTCTCAAAATATCATTTATCTCTGTTTTAAAAACTTGAACTCTGGCACCTCTGCAAATCATTGCTTCCCTCTACGAAGGGACTTTCTATTTACTTTTATGTTGTGCCATCACCCTCTAAAATAAGCGCCAGAACCTAAGAGCACTGCTGTCATGCTGATGCAATGTGTGTAGCTAATGTTGGGTGCATCATGACTGGATATTTTCTACCATGAATTACAATGTTTAGTCGCTGCTTGAACTTTGGAGGTGCTCTGCATTTATGTTTTGCGGTCTCAGAAAGGGCTAGCGATATAGCACTATTATCATATTATATCATGGTTGTTTTGATAACATGTTGCTGTTTGAGATATCTTATTATTGCTCGCTACTTGATTATGTCATTGATATGAGTTAATATAATTTTTAAGAGTTATTGTCGACATGGTTAGTTATAATGATTGGCTGAAACCTGGGTGCTGTTTAAGCTTATTTATGCAAACAAGAGCAAAAGAGTTCGTAAAAGTTTTTCTTTTTCACTTTCAGTTTATCAACTGAATTGCTTGAGGACAAGCAAAGGTTTAAGCATGGGGGAGTTGATACGTCTCCAACATATCTACTTTTCCTAACGCTTTTCCTCTTGTTTTGGACTCTAATTTGCATGATTTGAATGAAACTAACCCTGGACAAATGTTGTTTTCAGCAGAACTACCATGGTGTTGTTTTTGTGCAGAAATAAAATATCTCGGAATGGAATGAAACTTTGCGAGGAATTTTTATATAATAAAAGAGAATTTCTGGAGCAAAGAGACACCTGAGGGGGGCACCTGGGTGGGCACAACCCACCAGGGCGTGCCTAGGTGGGTTGTCCCCACCTGGTGGCCCCGCAGACCGTAAAACCGACGCTATAAAATCCTATTTTTCCAGAAAAAATCAGGGGGAAATAATTATCGCGATCCATGAGATGAAGCCGCCGTCACCTCCTGTTCTTCATCGGGAGGCCAGATCTGGAGCCCGTTTGGGGCTCCGGAGAGGGGGGTCTTTGTTCTTCGTCATCATCAACCTTCTCCATCGCCAACTCCATGGTGCTCCCCACCGGGAGTGAGTAATTCCTTCGTAGGCCCGCTGGTCGGTGAGGAGTTGGATGAGATTCATCATGTAATCGAGTTACTTTTGTTAGGGTTTGATCCCTAGTATCCACTATATTCTGAGATTGATGTTGTTATGACTTTGCCATGCTTAATGCTTGTCACTTTGGGTCCGGGTGCCATGATTTCAGTTTTGAACCGTTTGTGTTATCACCATTATATCCATGTCCTAGATCCTATCTTGCAAGTTATTGTTACTTACTACGTGTTATGATCCAGCAACCCCGGAGTGACAATAGTCGGGACCACTCCCGATGATGACCGTAGTTTGAGGAGTTCATGTATTCACTGTGTGTTAATGCTTTGTTCCGGTTCTCTATTGAAAGGAGGCCTTAATATCCCTTAGTTTCCATTATGGACCCCGCTGCCACGGGAGGGTAGGACAAAAGATGTCATGCAAGTTCTTTCCATAAGCACGTATGACTATTTATGGAATACATCCCTACATTATATTTATGAACTGGAGCTAGTGTCGTATCACCCTAGGTTATGACTGTCACATGATGAATATCATCCAACAAATTACCGATCCAATGCCTACGAATTTATCTTATATTGTTCTTGCTAAGTTACTATTTCTATCGTTATTGTTGCACTTGTTACAAAACTACTGCTATCACTGTTACCGTTACTGCTGCTACTATTATCAAAACTATCATATTACTTTGCTACTGATCGTGTTGCTGCAGATAATTAATCTCCAGGTGTGGTTGAATTGACAACTCAGCTGCTAATACCTTCAATTATTCTTTGGCTCCCCTTGTGTCGAATCTATAAATTTTGGTTGAATACTCTACCCTCGAAAACTATTGTGATCCCCTATACTTGTGGGTTATCAGCTAGCCACTCTAGTACCGCACAACTTTCGCTGGTGCATTAAACCCACTTTATATCCTTCCTCAAAACAGACACCATACCTACCTATTATGGCATTTTCATAGCCATTCCGAGATATATTGCCATGTAACTCCACCGTTCCGTCCTTATGTTTTAGTTTACCTTGAGTTGTAACTTTGACTTGTAAGTAAATAAAAGTGTGATGATCATCATTATTAGAACATTGTCCCATGTGAGGTTATCAAAATAAAGAGAGAGGGCAAAAGAGTCTCCAAAAAAGAGAAAAAAGAGAGAAAAAGAAAGAGAAGAGGTCTCCAAGAAAAGGGAGCAGCCTAAAAATGGAGAGAAAAAGAGAGAAGGGATAATGTTACTATCCTTTTCCACACTTGTGCTTCAAAGCAGCACCATGTTCTTCATGATAGAGAGTCTCCTATTTTGTAACTTTCATATTTTACTAGTGGGATTTTTTTGTTATAGAACTTGGCTTGTATATTCCAACGATGGGCTTCCTCAAATGCCCTAGGTCTTCATGAGCAAGCAAGTTGATGCACACCCACTAGTTTTCTTTTGAGCTTTCATACACTTATAGCTCTAGTGCATCCGTTACATGGCAATCCCTACTCACTCACATTGATATCAATTGATGGACATCTCCATAGTCCACTAATTTGCCTAGTTAATGTGAGACTTTCTCCCTTATTCTGTCCACTACCACCTTCTATTCTACCCATAGTGCTTTGTCCATGGCTCATGCTCATGTATTGCGTGAAGAGTTGAAAAAGCTGAAGCGCATTAAAAAGTATGAAACAATTGCTTAGCTGACACCGGGGTGGGCATGATTTATACTTTGTGTTAAGAAGAGGGAGCATAACAAGACTATATGATTTTGTAGGGATAACTTTCTTTAGCCATGTTATTTTTTAAGCTTGATGATTTTGTTTCTAGTATGCTTGAAGTATTATTGTTTTTATGTCAATGAACTTTTGTTTTGAATCATACGGATCTGAATATTGATGCCAAATAAAAGAGATTGCATTGATAAATATGTTAGGTAGCATCCCACATAAAAAATTCTATTTTTATCATTTACCTACTCGAGGAAGAGCAGGAATTAAGCTTGGGGATGCTTGATACATCTCCAACATATCTATAATTTTTTATTGTTCCATGCTATTATATTATTTGTTTTGGATGTTTTATATGCATTAATATGTTATTTTATATTATTTTTGGGACTAACTTATTAACCTAGAGCCTAGTGCCAGTTTCTGTTTTTCCTTGTTTTTTGACTTTCGCAGAAAAGGAATGTCAAACGGAGTCCAAACGGAATAAAACTTTCGTGTGAATTTTCTTGGACCAGAAGGCACACGTGGGACTTGGAGTCCAAGTCAGACAAGCCCTGAGGAGACGACAAGCCAGGGGGGAGTGCCCCTAGGGCTTGTGGCCCCCTTGAAGACCCCCTGACCTCCTACCTTGGCCTATAAATTCAAAAATATTCCAGAAACCCTAAAAGCATTCACCAATATACTTTTCCGCTGCCGCAGGTCTCTCACCTCGTGAGATCCCATCTGGAGGCCTTTTTTGGTACTCTGCCAGAGGGGGATTCGATCACGTAGGGCTTCTACATCGACTGTGTTGCCCTTCCGATGAAGCATGAGTAGTTTACCACATACCTATGGGTCCATAGCTAGTAGCTAGATGGCTTATTCTCTCTCTTTGATATGCAATACAACGTTCTCCTCGATGTTCTTGGGGTTCTATCTGATGTAATCTTCTTTTGCGGTGTGTTTGTAGAGAACCGATGAATTGTGGATTTATGATCAGATTATCTATGAATATTATTTGAATCTTCTCCGAATTCTTATATGCATTATTAGATATCTTTGTATTTCTCTTCGAATTATCAGTTTGGTTTGGCCAACTAGATTGGTAGTACTTGCAATGGGAGAGGTGCTTAGTTTTGGGTTCAATCTTGCGGTGTCCTCACCCAGTGAAAAAGTAGGGGTAGCGAGGCATGTATTGAATTGTTGCCATCAAGGGTAAAAAGATGGGTTTTATATCATATTGCTTTAGTTTACCCCTCTACATCATGTCATCTTGCTTAAAGCGTTGCTCTGTTCTTATGAACTTAGTACTCTAGATGCAAGCAAGAGTCGGTCGATGTGTGGAGTAATAGTAGTAGATGCAGAATCGTTTCGGTCTACTTGTCATGGACGTGATGCCTATATTCATGATCATTGCCTTAGATATCGTCGCAACTTTGCACTTTTCTAACAATTGCTCGATAGTAATTTGTTCACCCACCGTATTATTTTCTTTCAAGAGGGAAGCCTCTAGTGAAACCTATGGTCCCCGGGTTCATTTTCCATCTATTATTTCCATATCTATAAACCAAAAAACCCAAAAATACCTCGCTGAGTTTTATTTACTTTGTTTTAGTAATATTTTATATCTATCTCTATTAGATCTCACCTTTGCAAGTGACCGTGAAGGGATTGACAACCCCTTTATCGCGTTGGGTGCAAGTGTTTCATTGTTTGTGTAGGTGCATATATTGGGGACTTGCTTGTATCTCCTACTGGATTGATACCTTGGTTCTTAACTGAGGGAAATACTTATCTCTACCATGCTGCATCACCCTTTCCTCTTCAAGGGAAAAACCAACGCATGCTCAAGAAGTAGCAAGGCCCAACACGAGTCTACAAGAATACACTACAAAAAAATACACTTCCTTGATGATACGTGTTTGTCATAGTAGGTCACGTTTTCTGTCATGCATGTACATCCATAACGATTTTATGACAGAATCAAGATAGTGATACCTGTGCTGTCGTAGAAGTATTCCATGACAATACCAAAATTATCATCACGGAAGTGTCCACTTCCATGGCGATAAATCGTGCGTCATAGAAGTGCTTTCGTCAAGGGTGACCGACACGTGGCATCCACCATAATAGGTCGCCGTTAAGCTATCGGGTTTCGGTTTGGATCCGATAACCCGTTAACAGCCCGGACCAATGGGGATTTTCCACATGTAAAATTCTCATTGGCCGGAGGAACCACGCGTGTGGGGACCAAATCTCCGGGTGTTAATTTCCAGAAAATGGCCCTTGTGCTCACCAGCCCTGTGGATAATCGAATGATAAGGCACCAACTTGATACAGAAATTCCAAGCAAAATACAATATATGTAGTACAAGACCATTCTGGCCTGTGAGTACGACAAATGGTTTCTAAAGGTTGATGGCGGAAGCGGTTTATGGATCATTAGTGTCCATGGGACTCCAATTTCCACAGGAACAGCTGACCAGGTTAACTCCTATCTTCGTGAGGCTGCTATCGCCGTTGCTTAGGTTCTGGGATCACGCCACGGCCGCTCCTCTCCACATAAGAAAATCTGGCCAAGACAATAGCCAGGGACAAGCCAGTGAGTACTTTGAATGTACTCACAAACATTATGAACACAGGCATAATATAACAATGATGTGCTGAAAATATTTCATGCTCATGACATCAGTCACAAAGATAATTAAAAATTCTGATGTGTGCAAGCATGTTATTTATGAATATGCAATACATAGTAGTATTAAAATTATGAAATGAATAACAAGCATGCCACAGTCGGGCGTCTTAGCGACACCACATAAAGGGCTTTAAAAGAAATGCCACAGTCGGGCGTCTTAGCGACACCACTTATAGCGCATTAAAAGAAATGCCACAGTCGGGCGTCTTAGCGACTCCACATAAAGGGCTTTAAAAGAAATGCCACAGTCGGGCGTCTTAGCGACACCACATAAAGGGCTATAAAAGAAATGCCACAGTCGGGCGTCTTAGCGACACCACGGAAAGGGATTTAAAAGAAATGCTGCAGTCGGGCGTCTTAGCGACACCACATAAAGGGCTTTAAAAGAAATGTCGCAGTCGGGCGTCTTAGCGACACCACATAAAGGGCTTTGAAAGAAATGTCATAATCGGGTGTCTTAGCGACACCACATAAAGGGCTTTAAAAGAAGACACAAGAAATATCCGTGAGGTAGAACCATCCTGTGGATATTCGATAATGCCAATAATATCACGGGTTAGTCAACCATAATAATAATAATCATAATTATCACAAGTCACGAGTTGTGATTTCCAGTCCTGGTTTAACAGTTTCACCTCCGAAGACCGACACTAAGACGGACACTTGACCCATCCCAGACTGTAATCCTTAACCATGGACACGGCTATTCGAATAGGTTTAATCTCTGCAGAGGGTGTACTCTTTACCCACGAGTAACGGATTCCTTTAGTCCATCGGGACTACTTCCGCTTCACGGTCTTTTTGTTGAAAACACACCTAACTTGCACACACCAACTTAACTCACATGTGTCTGGAATCACCCACGACACCTGTTAAGCAAAACTCTAAGTGGGGAGGCTACAACCTCGACGTAACATGGGATCACAAAATTTATACCGCGTGCAAACTGGGGAGCTACCCCCTTCGGCTACAACCAAAACACCCATGCTCCCAGACCCGGTGGCATGACTACCCAAGACAGAGGCCTTCCCGTCTTTCCTCCCGATAGGCATGAAAGGCATATGATGGTGATTTCTATCACAATCATATCAACTCCATTTGCATGAAATTCATTAACATGCACTCATGAGTAGGGACACATCCTCACATAAAATGACGTATGCTCGTGTCGGGGTGGTGTTGTCACCGTGCTATGCAACACACACAAAATTTCACCAGGGTTCAGAATGCTTGCCTTCGTGTCATGTGAAGGCAGGGTGCATTCTAACACATATTGAAATCTTCAAAAATCCTATTTAAAAGAATATATATGAATTATTACATAAAATCAAACAACACAAAAAGTTGTTTTGAAATTTTTTCAAATAAACCTTAAAATAAACTAGACAATATTTGAGAGAAGTAGGAAAAAGAATTAATTTATTTGGAGTTGTATTTAAAAAGATACATCCGGTCAAAGTTTGGTCAAAATCTGTTATTAAAAATAAAACAGAAAAGAAAACGTTTCGAATATACACGTACACGTCGAAGGCGTAATCTGGAAATGCGCTTCCACTTAACCCACGTGGATTGGGCGGGGTCACTGACAGTGGGTCCAGGGGGCCCACCGGTCAGGTTTGACTAGTCCCCACTCCCTCCTCTTCTCTGCCCGAGCAGAGGCGGGACGTCCGGCGATCGTCGCCGGTGAACGGCGGTTCTTCGCGGGAATCCGGATGCAGGGATAGATCCGCCGCTCCTAGGAGGTCCTTCCGGTGGTCGCAGGGTCGCCGGAGGTGGAGGAAATCGTCGGTGGCCAGCTCCGCAGCGGAGGGAAGCTTCGGGGGCGAAGTGGTTTTGGGGCCGCGGTGGTTCCCGATCCAAACTGAGCAGGGGGAGGAGTTCACGGGAGGAAGGTAGAGCTCCTGGTGAAGAGAACGGAGAAGGGGAGGCTCTGATGACGCCGGAATGGCTGTGGCGGTGGCGGCGGGTGCGGTTGCCGGAGATGGGGAAGGAGGTTTCCCCGGGTCGATTGGCTGCCAATGGGCTCCTAGGGAGGGGGTTTTAGACTGCCCTGCGTGCGGAGACGAGCTCGGGGGCTCCTTAAATAGGCGCTCGGGGTCGGCTCATGGCGGCCGGGATAAGGTCGCCGGTGACCGCCATTCTGTAGCTTAGGGTGTCGTGGCGGCGACGAGCGCTAGTGGACATGGCTGCAGATGAGCTCGCGCTGTTCCAGGGGGCAGGTGGCGAGCGCTGGAGGCTTGGGCGGTGCTGCTCATGGCGGTGGCGGTTGCGGCCGCGGGCGTGCCGCCAAGCGGCTTGCTGGCAACGCTGCAGAGGCGGTCGGGGTTCTTGGCGCAACGTAGCGAGAGGCCAAGTGAGTGGCGCGGCTCTGCAGAGTGGTGGCAAGCCAGGGGCGCGACGCGTCGGCTCAGGCGCGACACGTGCAATACGCGTGCTCTGCTCGCGCCCAGAGCACGCACGGAACATGCTCGACGAAATGCCTTGGCATGCTACAGGGCTTGGGTGAGGCTGGCACTTAGCAGATCTAGGTTAGGATCGTCTAGGTGCTTAGTAGACATGCTAGATTGCCCAGAGGTGCAAGGTCACAGTGCACAACAAAAATCATGTCAAAACAGATCATGTCCATAAGGTGTTTGACAAAATGCCAAGGGTACTTAGGCATTTCTTGGAGTGGCCAAAAACTCCAGATCAGTGTCTCCATGGATGTAAGAGAGGGTGGTGAAGTTAGTTTGCCAAAAGGAGAAACTTGCTAGTGCAAGTTTTGCAAAACTACAATTCTGGACAGAAAGAAAAAGGCATCACTACATGGACCAAAAGCGTTCCAAAGAGTGCATGCTCCTGGACTTAGGGGTTTGGCAGGGAGGACTACAAGCAGAAGGAAGTTCATGAGTAAAGGAGCAAGTTAGGAGATGGTTGCAGTACAACACACAAGTCTGGTCCAGAATGAAAAAGAGGTTGGTATACTTAATATTTTTCATAGAACATCACAAGGTTTTTGCATGAAGTTGGATGGCATGCTACCACTGACATCCCAAATTTTTGGTGGAGGTTCTAGGGAAATATTTAATTAGGCTATAGTGCAAAAGTGTCCACTGGACCAGATTTGAAGAACAGGTGTAAAACTCAAAATATGCAATGAAATAATTATATTAATGCACACAAGTGATTTAGAGACATCACATGACATCTCCAAATTTTGGTTGAAATTTTAAGTGAATCTATCAAATGGTTGTAGTTCAAAAAGAGCTCCAAAATTTAAAACAATTCATTTTAATGAATAAAGCTCAGGGTGAAGTAATTTAATAAATAAATCTACTGATTAAGAAAATGCTATACGGAGAGCGTAGAAGTCCAATATGTTTTGGAAAGCTCCACAGGAAAAGACACCATAATATTAAAAGAAGAGTTCTGAAATCAACAGAAATAAAATTTTGAAACTCCTGGCAAAAATTTGACATCAAAAACTTGGCTAAATTTTTGGGGTGTTACAATTACTACCCCCCTTTAGAAAAATCTCGTCCTCGAGATTTTCTAAGGGTTGTAAACAAAATACTTTTACTTGCTCAAAAGATTATTTTACTCAAGCGGTAAATAGTGGCTACAGTGAGAGGGCAATAAGTGGTGAGTAACTACAAGCAGGGATATCAAGGCTGCGTGAAAAAATCTACGTTGAGGAGAAAAACGAGAGATTTCTACACCGTATATAGATTTAGAATAAATTCTAAATCTTAAAATACGCTGGTCGCACCCGAGAGCACAGTGCTCTCTCTGGCTGACTGGTGGACCCGGGCCCACGGTCAGCCTCTTCTTCTTCCTCCGGTTCTCTCTTCTTCCTCTCCCCGCCGCTTTCCTCAAGACTTTCTCCACCGGGCGATGCCTAGCGCCAGAGGGCACCTAGGCCGCATCAGCGGTAGTGCTGGCGTGCTAGCTGCCGGTGCAGCGTGCACTCACCTCGCGGGCAAGGCGCTTGTCGGCCTTGCCCATGGATTCGCCTCCGAACACCGGCAGTCGGGCGACGAGCGGCGCTGGTGGACCTCGCCCACCGTACACCGAGCTCGAGCTATAAAACGACCGCGGCGTTCTCCTCTTCTTCCTCACACCTGGCCTCGTTCCTCTTTCTCCTTCCTTCTCCTCTGTTTCCGTTGGCCGGAGCACGAGGCGAGGCTCTAATGGCGGAGGTGGTGCCGGACTGGTACGTGTTCCTGCTGTGCGGAGGGCTGGCAGCGATGCTGGGGCTCTCTGTGCTCCTGTGCGCAATGATCCTCGATGATCGTCGCGATGCCGCTGCTCGTTCTTGCTCTCTCCGCGTGGCCGTGACCACGATGAGTAGGTGGAGTGTGCCGGGTGATAACTGTTGTCCGGAGGTGCTTAGTTAGATGCGACACAGTTTGCAAAAATTTTGCACGCGGTGTATGTGTCCGTGTATTCGTGGTGGTGAGTCTGCTGCCGTGGTGCTGCGTGAAATAAATAATCTATGCCGTGAGAAAATATACGATGCGGCAACTCAGGGAAAAGAAATCTCACTCCAGGATTTCTCGCGAGAGAAAACAGTAATACATTAGAGTCAAACCGCGACAGAGCTACTTACATTAATGATTTACTCACCGCGAAACTCGGGGTACTAAGCATAAGTTACAACACATAAATAAAAGTTGCAATAATAAAAACAGTGGTGCATCTAAATTGAAAATGGTAACTGGACGGGGTCCTGAGAAAACGTTTCCGGTACTGGGATACACTCTTCTTCTATCGGAGAAAGTGGATTGACTAGTCGATGAATGTGTCTCTCCTGGTCGGGCCTCAGTGATCTGCCGATGGCGATCTGAGGATTTAAATCCGCGAGGCTTTGTAGATAACCCATCACGCATTGGGTTAAACGCTCTTGAGCGATGACGTATTGGACGAGGTTGGCCAAGACTGGGTCTCTCTCAATACGTCCACCTGGAAAAGATGTTACTCCCGGTGCTTTGCGGCTCGGAAAATAATAATACCCTCGATTATTTGGCATATGGTACCGCTGAATCGAAGGCGCAGCAAGTGCTTCATACGCAGCAGCTTCTCTGACCATATCTTGAGGTTGGCATAGATTTCCCACGAAGGAGACTTCGTTGGGTCTTGGTTTGGGTTTACAGGAGGGATGTGCACGGTTGCCCAATATCTTGAGGTGGAAGGGTGATTCTCGATTTGAATAGCTCAGTCTTTGGGGTGGCTGGGTAGCGCCCATGGTATCATGGGTAAAATCCCACAATATCTTGACAAAACTACCTGGGTAGCATCTAGAGTCCTCGAGATAAATACTAGGGCTCGGCATGGCAAGAAATGGTTGTGAGGATGGTGCACAAGGTGAGGGTGCTTGGCAAGGTCACTCGGTGGCCCTTTTTATAGCACCGTGGCTGGGTCATTTACCATGGTAAAAAGTAAAGAATTGGCCGGCTCAGCTCGGGGTCAACCACAGGTACACACATCTTACTAAAGTGACGTATCACTGTGGGTGTTGTCGGGGCGGTTTTTGGTGGTTGCGCCAAGGATAGAGAAATCACACTGCATGCTAATACATCCATGCAAGACTATTATATAAAGCAGATGCATGATGACAGGCTGCGTTAATTTAAGGGATCACAGGATTACAAAGCGAGGATACACGGGGACTCGCCACTACTCGAGTGACTTAGTCTACTTCGTTTACATCCAAGCTGGCGTCCCTTGTGGATGTCGAGGCTTCTCCACGGTTCTCACCGTCGGAATTAGCCGGAGAGGGCTGAGGCGGCAGGCTCGGGGTAGTGATGATGACCATCGCGGGGATTGTTGACTACAACCCCGTTGGAATGTGCTCCCAGGAGGCAACGTAGCACTTCTGGGGTCATCAAAGCACCTTGGCTAACGGCTGGGGCCGACCTCAGGGTCTCGATTGGGTGTCCAAAAGCACGGCTGGGTTGTCGGCGTTGGGCTCGATCTCTTCTGCCGCTGGGGCTCGACGAACCAGGTCTCCACGAGCTGCGATCAGATCAATGGTGATTTGATCGAACAGTTCCTCCAGTGCGCTTACATAGCGCACTAGGTGCAGCAATGCAGGATCCGTCTCGTGATCTCCGTTGGCTACTTGGGGTGGCCTACCATAACCTTCACGCCTGGGGTAGTAGTGGAATGAGCGACAGTTAACTCTGGGCGAGAGGTGCCTGAGATGAACTATAGCCTCTCGAGCAGCTAGTTGGATGGCTTGTGGCTCAAAGGAATTTGTTCTTCCGGTGAACTCAGAGGCGCTGGGTGCAGACCCTACCGTAGATATGTACAGTGGCCCGTAATTGACGGCTCTCACCACTCATGGGTCCTTGGTACACAACATATTCGGGCGGCTCTTCTAACGCATAGGCACGACGGGTGAGGTTTGCGAGTATGGTCACAAAACCTCCAAGGTTGGTTGCTGTAGTCTCATGGTGCACTACGGGACCAGGCATTGTGGCTCGGTTTTGGGGTAGCGGCTGTGCTGGGCTGGGTTGAGGCGAGTGTGCCCTTTTTAAAGAAAAAGGGGACAGAGTCTTCCTTCGCACGCTTGCGAATGAGACACCTTGGGTGCTGGTCACTGGTGCGTGATAGACGGGCTAGGTTGATAGGTTGGGCATCGACTGCCAAAAGCATCGGGTCCCTGTGTGGCTATCTTGCACGGGAAGCTTCGCTGGGGTTTTGGTTATGGCTTGGTGTGTTGTAGCCTAAGTTTATTGACCTGGCTAAGATAGGATTAGCCAATGGTTAGCCTGGCTCTGATACCAAGTCTGTGGCGACCAAATCTCAGGGTGTTAATTTCCAGAAAATGGCCCTTGTGCTCACCAGCCCCAGGATAACTGTTAGCTGATAAGGCACCAACTTGATACAGAAATTCCAAGCAAAATACAATATATGTAGTACAAGACCATTCTGGCCTGTGAGTACAACAAATGGTTTCTAAAGGTTGATGGCGGGAGCGGTTTATGGATCATTAGTGTCCATGGGACTCCAATTTCCACAGGAACAGCTGACCAGGTTAACTCCTATCTTCGCGAGGCTGCTATCGCCGTTGCTTAGGTTCTCGGATCGCCGCCACGGTCGCTCCTCCTCTCACAAGAAGAAAATCTGGCCAAGACAATAGCTGTGGACAAGCCGGTGAGTACTTTGAATGTACTTGCAAACATTATGAACACGGCATAATATAACAATGATGTGCTAAAATTATTTCATGCTCATGACGCTACCATAAAGATAATTAAAATTGATGCGTCCCAAGCATGTTATTTATGAATATGCAATACATAGTAGTATTAAAATTATGAAATAAATAACAAGCATGCCACGATCGAGGCGTCTTAGCGACACCACATAAAGGGCTTTAAAAGAAATGCCACGATCGAGGCGTCTTAGCGACACCACATAAAGGGCTTTAAAATAAATGCCACGGTCAAGGCGTCTTAGCGACTCCACATAAAGGGCTTTAAAAGAAATGCCACGGTCAAGGCGTCTTAGCGACACCACATAAAGGGCTTTAAAAGAAATGCCACAGTCGGGCGTCTTAGCGACACCACATAAAGGGCTTTAAAAGAAATGTCATGATCGAGCATCTTAGCGACACCACATAAAGGGCTTTAAAAGAAATGTCATGATCAAGGCGTCTTAGCGACACCACATAAAGGGCTTTAAAACAAATGCCGCAGTCGGGTGTCTTAGCGACACCACATAAAGGGCTTTAAAAGAAGACACAGTAAATATCCAGGAGGTAGAACCATCCCAGGGATATTCGATAATGCCAATAATATCACGGGTTAGTCAACCACAATAATAATAATCATAATTATCACAAGTCACGAGTTGTGATTTCCAGTCCTGGTTTAACAGTTTCACCTCCGAAGACCGACACTAAGACGGACACTTGACCCATCCTGCACTGTAATCCTTAACCATGGACACGGCTATTCGAATAGGTTTAATCTCTGCAGAGGGTGTACTCTTTACCCACGAGTAACGGATTCCTTTAGTCCATCGGGACTAATTCCGTCTCTGATCTTTTGTTGAAAACACATCTAACTTGCACACACCAGCTTAACTCACATGTGTCTGGAATCACCCACGACACCTGTTAAGCAAAACTCTAAGTGGGGAGGCTACAGCCTCGACGTAACATGGGATCACAAAATTTATACCGCGTGCAAACTGGGGAGCTACCCCCTTCGGCTACAACCAAAACACCCATGCTCCCAGACCCGGTGGCATGACTACCGGATGCCTCCAGTATTTTCCACCATGGCCTCTCTGTACGGTGTGTGCTAGGAAAGGGTTGACAACTTACTGAACCGTACCCTACTTGTTGTAGAGACGAGTGGTAGTCTGAGAAGCAAGTATGGGGTTCTTGGCACAAGACTCGATCTACGGTCGACTCAGGAGGTTGCAAGATTTCCTGCAAGATTAGTATAACAATGCAAATACTTCAAACTACAGATAGAAACACCACGCGGCATACCCCCTCATGTCATACCGGACACGACCGTCTCGACAGAGGACTAGGGACAAGGTCGTGTCTACCCAAGACAAAGGCCTTCCCGTCTTTCCTCCCGATAGGCATGAAAGGCATATGACGGTGATTTCTATCACAATCATATCAACTCCATTTGCATGAAATTTATTAACATGCACTCATGATTAGGGACACATCCTCACATAAAATGACGTATGCTCGTGTCGGGGTGGTGTTGTCACCGTGCTATGCAACACACACAAAATATCACCAGGGTTCAGAATGCTTGCCTTCGGGTCATGGGAATGCAGGGTGCATTCCAACACATCTTGAAATCTTCAAAAATCCTATTTAAAAGAATATATATGAATTATTACATAAAATCAAACAGCACAAAAAGTTGTTTTGAAATTTTTTCAACTAAATCTTAAAATAAACTAGACAATATTTGAGAGAGGTAGGAAAAAGAATTAATTTATTTGGAGCTGTATTTAAAAAGATACAACCGGTCAAAGTTTGGTCAAAATCTGTTATTAAAAATAAAACAGAAAAGAAAACGTTTCGAATATACACGTACACGTCGAAGGCGTAATCTGGAAATGCGCTTCCACTTAACCCACGTGGATCAAGGGGTCACCGATAGTGGGTCCAGGGGGCCCACCGTCAGGTTTGACTAGTCCCCACTCCCTCCTCTTCTCGACCGAAAGCAGGCGGGACGCCCGGCGATCGTCGCCGGCGAACGGCGGTTCTTCGCGGGCATCCGGATGCAGGGATAGATCCGCCGCTCCTAGGAGGTCCTTCCGGTGGTCGCAGGGTCGCCGGAGGTGGAGGAAATCGCCAGCGGCGAGCTCCGCGGCGGAGGGAAGCTTCAGGGGCGAAGTGGTTTTGGGGCCGCGGTTGTTCCCGATCCAAACTGAGCAGGGGGGGGGGGAGTTCACGGGAGGAAGGTAGAGCTCCTGGTGAAGAGAACGGAGAAGGGGAGGCTCTGATGACGCCGGAATGGCCAGGGCGGTGGCGGCGGTTGCGGTTGCCGGAGATGGGGAAGGAGGTTTCCCCGGGTCGATTGGCTGCCAATGGGGTCCTAGGGAGGGTTTTAGACTGCCTGCGTGCGGAGACGAGCTCGGGGCTCCTTAAATAGGCGCTTCGGGTCGGTTCCGTGGCGGCCGGGGATAAGGTCGCCGGTGACCGCCATTCTGTAGCTTAGGGTGTCGTGGCGGCGACGAGCGCTAGTGGACATGGCTGCGGATGAGCTCGCGCTGTTCCAGGGGGCAGGTGGCGAGCGCTGGAGGCTTGGGCGGTGCTGCTCATGGCGGTGGCGGTTTCGGCTGCGGGCGTGCCGCCAAGCGGCTTGCTGGCAATGCTGCAGAGGCGGTCGGGGTTCTTGGCGCGACGTAGCGAGAGGCCAAGTGAGTGGCGCAGCTTCTAGAGTGGTGGCAAGCTGTGGGCGCGATGCGTCGGCTCGGGCGCACGCGTCTGGCGATGCTCTGCTCGTTCCCGCAGCACGCGCGGAACATGCTCGACGAAATGCCATGGCATGCTACAGGGCTTGGGTGAGGCGGCACTTAGCAGATCTAGGTTAGGATCGTCTAGGTGCTTAGTAGACATGCTAGATTGCCCGAGATGCAAGGTCACAAAGTGCACAACAAAAATCATGTCAAAACAGATCATGTCCATAAGGTGTTTGACAAAATGCCAAGGGTACTTAGGCATTTCTTGGAGTGGCCAAAAACTCCAGATCAGTGTCTCCATGGATGTAAGAGAGGGTGGTGAAGTTAGTTTGCCAAAAGGAGAAACTTGCTAGTGCAAGTTTTGCTAAACTACAATTCTGGACAGAAAGAAAAAGGCATCACTACATGGACCAAAAGCGTTCCAAAGAGTGCATGCTCCTGGATTTAGGGGTTTAGCAGGGAGGACTACAAGCAGAAGGAAGTTCATGAGTAAAGGAGCAAGTTAGGAGATGGTTGCAGTACAACACACAAGTCTGGTCTAGAATGAAAAATAGGTTGGTATACTTAATTTTTTCATAGAACATCACAAGGTTTTTGCATGAAGTTGGATGGCATGCTACCACTGACATCCCAAAATTTTGGTGGAGGTTCTAGGGAAATATTTAATTAGGCTATAGTGCAAAAGTGTCCACTTTGGACCAGATTTGAAGAACAGTGTAAAACTCAAAATATGCAATGAAATAATTATATTAATGCACACAAGTGATTTAGAGACATCACATGACATCTCCAAATTTTGGTTGAAATTTTAAGTGAATCTATCAAATGGTTGTAGTTCAAAAAGAGCTCCAAAATTTAAAACAATTCATTTTAGTGAATAAAGCTTAGGGTGAAGTAATTTAATAAATAAATCTACTGATTAAGAAAATGCTATACAGAGAGCATAGAAGTCCAATATGTTTTGGAAAGCTCCACAGGAAAAGACACCATAATATTAAAAGAAGAGTTCTGAAATCAACAGAACTAAAATTTTGAAACTCCTGGCAAAAATTTGACATCAAAAACTTTTCTAAATTTTTGGGGTGTTACAACGTGTCGGCTCACCGTTGGGAGAAATGTCATCCACTCATTGGACAGGAGGCGCCTATGATAGATCGACACATGGTATGGCCCAACAATGGCACATTCCGGTGAAAAAGGCCAGCCCAGTAAGAATTAGTAGGCCCGCCCATATAAGGCCTACTTGTGTCAGGTCCATTTAAGCCCATGGCCCATACGAGATGTGCCAATTTAGCCCGTCGACGGCCCGTTAACGATTTGACACCATTGCAGCCCATCGTCAGTTCGAGCCCGTTAACAGCCCACTATATATTTGGGCTAAGTATCGGCCCGATGTGGTTTTGGCCTGTTAACGGCCCATTCAAGGGATGGGCCAATTTTGAGGATGTACATCTTTCGGCCTTTTAGCGACCCATTTAAGTGTTGGGCCAATTTCCGACCCGGTGTGTCTTTCAGCTTGTTGATGGCCCATAAGTGAGTTGGGCCATTTACAGTCGGACCTGAGTTTTGGCCTTTTAGCGGCCCATGCTCTTCATTGTCCAATACCAGCCCGGTTTCTCTTCGTTCGCTAAAGGCCCACAACCTGATTGGGCCATTTACAAGACGACCGATTTTCGACCTCTTAGCGGCCCATGCTCTTCATGGTCGATCTGAGCCTTGTCTCTTCGGCTGCTAAAGGCCCACAGTATAGTTGGGCCATATGTAGACCAACCTAGTATCAGCCTGTTAACGGCCCGTGAAATCAAATGGGACCGCCTGTTGCCCGCTTTGATGCCGGCCTGTTAACGACCCGGGAGGTAAGAGGGCCAACCAATAACTTTCGGCCTGGTAACAACCCATTAACTTAATGGGCCCACTAAAGTCCGTACATGTCTTTAGGCCCAATTAGATAATTTGAGCCCATTACGACGAGCAATTATGCACAGAACCAAAACCGATCAAGCAAAGGTACGACATACAGGAAAAAAAATGTTGCACATCGAGCATATATTACAGGCAATTACATCCACTGGGCATTCAAAGATTGATGCCAATGCAAATAAATGAACAGAACCTAACGATCTACAACGTCACAATCTGTAACCTCAGCATGGATGACGCCCATAAGCATGTGGGCAAGTTCTTGATGCTTTGCTACACTGTGCCTGAAAACATTGATCAGTTGTTGTTGCGCACGAATGTGCACCTCTGATTCCTCCACCATTTTCATCATTGCTTCAGCCATTAATTGGTTCACAAATATACATTTTTCCGTTGCATTCGAGACAGAGAAAACTAAACAAATTCAGATGGCGATTTTGGCAGGCTTTTATTATTGATAGTGGATAGTGTCTCAACCACTGCATCATAACATAAATTAGGAGGGGAACCAAACAGATTAATCAAGAGTTATTGCCATATTACCTGGTCTAGATTTATTGGAAAGAAACAATGGGGTTGCCTTGCTGTTTTCAGAGTTTGTCTTCTTATCTTCAGCATCCTACACCAAATTAACACACTAGCATTGCTATCATTGGCCAGGTCAGACAATAGGAAAGCAACATTGACACAATGAACGTTTGGGCAACCTGACCACACCAGCCTACACCAAATTAACACAATATGGCACAGCTATCATCAGCCAGGTAAGGTAATACGAAAGCAACATTGACACAATGAATGAATGGGCAACCAGAGCAGCACTACAATTCAGTAATGTGCATGATATGAGATAGTACACCTATGCAGCTCAATATGCAAAACTACCAGGCAGTTTTCCTTACAAAAATCAACATTGTCGCCTTTAACATTTTGCTACAACTAAATTTAGATCAGATAAAGATTGGATTTACGCCAATTAACAAAATACATGTTGATGTAAAAAATATAATGATATACAACAGGTACTTACATCAGCATTGGAGCATAGAGAATTCCCGCAAGATACTTTCCTCGAATACGATCCCAGTACAGAAAGTCTTCTATCCTTTAAGCTTATTTTCTAAAAGAGAGGTGGGTAAGAAACATGTAGAAAATATGATCAGAATGCTATAAAATTTCATGATGCGAGGATACACACACGCTTCTTAGAATGGAGTGGACATATTTTTGCTGGACTAGAGCGGACTAGTTCTTTGGCCACTGGAATCTGCTTATTATCAGTAGGAGTTGGGTTTCACTATGCTGGAGCAGTATCTATGAAAACTGGAGTTGGTGTACTATCTCCTGGCGCTTGGATCTTTTGCAAAGACCTGGTTTGTAACCCTTCAAATTCTAACATAGTCGTCTTCCCCTTGCGTGCCTTATAGAGAAGAATGGTGCTTTAATTATAAAACATGCTACAACAGAGAGATGGAATAGGTACTGAAGAATAGAAAGGCATGACATATTGACATGTATTCCCTCCATTCGGAAATAAATGGATGGGTCTAGGCGCATTTCAGTTCTAGATACATCCATTTTTATCCATTTTTGTGACATGTAATCCGGACGGAGGGAGTATGATGTAAGAGCTAGGGATACGGCATGACAACAGTGTAAAAAACACTACTTGAATGTAAAACTGTATGCTAGCGGAATACATAAAGAAAAACACTAAGGAAACATATGCGTTTATGATTGGGAGACTAAGATGGCATTGCAAGAGACCAATAGAACATCACTTCATTGTAAAAAATGAACATGGTATGGTAGACAGATGAAGTACATACTGATGAATAACAATGCATAAGATATTCATAAGCATGATGTCCAAACTAAGCAGATGGCATTGCGATAGAGTAGAATGATAGTACTTGAATTTGAAAACATGTTATCATGAATGGAATAGGTACTTAAAAACAGGAAGGCATTCCATATTTACATGCATGATCAGCAGGCTAAGCACAAGGCATTGCAACAGAGTAGATGCACCCCAGGACATTATATGCATGATGTACCCATATCAAGGGCCAAGTTAGAGCAAGGACCTTGTGGGGTGAATAGGATTCATCATCTTTCTGCAAGTCTTGCGAAGAACTGCCTTTACATGTTCCATCATATTGGGTATCATTGACGTCAAGTTTGTTGGCCGTTACATTATTTGTGAGGTTCTTGTGGATAAATCAGTGTGTGCAATTATATCTGACATGCATGGAAGACAACTAGTATTTAGATTTATGTAATGAGTGCCTGTAGGAGATGACATAAATAGTAGGACTGGGGTTAACTAGCAGCAACAGGTCTCAAAAACTAAAGGGAGAACACAGATGAAAGCTATATAACATGTATCATTTGTACTCAAGATTAACTAGATGGCACACAAAAGTATTAAAGAACAACAAAGGTAATACTAGAAGTGGTATAATACTATAATCACCAGCCTGTGGGATAGCATTGGCTAATGGATGATAACTATGGAACAATGTTACCTAAAGAACAAGTCTCTTAGCTGAACTATGGAACATCGTTAACTCCTGAACAAGACCCGTAAGAGATCAGCATGAATATACAGTGAAATGTGATAATCTATTTTCCATGCTTAGATGAATAACAAAGCCATAAATGTTGCACACAAGTAAGATGAGGGTACAACCTATCTGGCCGCCATCCATAGGAGTGAGCATCATGTGCTGACTTGTCGATAGCCCTGCAGTTGTTGTGGCTGTCCATGTCGGGCATGCGCATTCGATGCAGGGAACTGTTGAGTGGGGACTATAGCTCCCTTCTAGTGTATGCTTCCCTTGTTGGAGAAGCTGCGGTGAGTCAAAAGACGGTGTGGCTGAAGATGCAGAAAATGCATAATGTTAAGAACTACACATCTCTCTGATCTGAAGAAATACCCTAAGAGATCAACAGCAAGGTACGAGAGTGGTCACACGTCTGTTGACTGAAGACTAAATTGGGGTCACATGATTTTATTTTATTTTGGTACTGTCCGATCTACGTCGGATGGCTTTATGTTCGTCTTGTGCCTCCCGGCTGACAGTGTTCGGAATCTTCCACGAAGAGCTAGTGACCACCGTTAGAGCAGCGTGCCTCCACCGTCTGTGGCCCTGACCAAAACCCCGCTCCCCGCCCCACCGTACTGTCGTGGTTGCGCTGCCCCCGGGCCAATCCACAAAGACTCGCCGTCATCCAGATCCGGCGGCAGCAGTACCTTCAACCCACGCAACTCTAAGATAGCCATCTAAGCGCTGCTTCTGCGGCGAACTTGCGCCCCTGCACCCTTACGTTAGACTCGAGGGGTGCTGCTTCCCATTGGGAATCGATTGGCCTAGAATAAAAATTCAGACAACTGATGCCTAAATAAAGTGATTTGAGATGAGGGTGCGACCTATCTGGCGACCCGGTGAAGTAGGCAGCTCCAGCTGCCGAGTCGGTGAGGTCGGTGCGGTTGCGGTGGCTACCGGCGGCAGGGAAGCAGAGATGTCGCGACAATCGATGGCTACGGGGAAGCAGCGCCGGGGCTCTAGACAGATCCAAAGTTGGAGCCGCTCCGGCGCCGTGAACAACATCGGGTGTGAATCGGCTCCGGTCCGGTTCACGTGGCCGTTGTCGAGGCAGCTCCAGCAGCACGGAGTAAGAGGAACACGGCCCAGTGCACGACGACAAATGGACAATGTCTCCGGCATTAGCGAGGAGGGCGGCTGTGAATTTGGTGCGGTGGGGGCGCCATGGAGGAGGGGCTGAGGTTTCACGGCTCAGGAGAAGGGAGCTTCCAGGGAGAAGGTGATTTGGCGCCCACGAGGTATGAATAGGGAATTGGGAGGGTAGTGGAACCATGTCTTACGGACACATTTGTATGAAATGTGTGTGTGGGGGGGGGGGGGGTTACAGTTCTACCCCTGCCTTTAGGCTTCTCGGCTTGGGTCTGTGTACTAAGGGTCGGGGATAGTAGAGTAACTTTGCTTCTCCCAAATAGTGGGCGCGAGCGATTTCGGGCGAGGAGGGCGTGTTTTGAAATATAGTGGGTGCGGGCGATTTCGGGCGAGGAGGGCGTGTTTTGAAGTATAGTGGACGCGAGCGATTTCGGGCAAGGAGAGCGTGTTTTGAAATAGTGGGCACGAGAAATTTCGGGCGAGGAGAGGGTGTTTTGCCGACCATGGTTTATGAATTATTTGGCACATGTCATTTCGTCCGAGGAGAAGGCGCGCTTGGATGAAGTTAAGAACCTACGCTCGATGTACAACGGGCCAATTGATGCGTGTCCCACATAGGCCAGTAATCCCACGTCTCCCATTTTTTTGCTCGAGCGAATTCTACCGAGTAGAGGGAGTTTAATGGTTCGTTCAAATTTTGGGAGAACGAGCATCCACGTCTACCTTACCAAGTCAATTCAAATCAAATTTTGAAATATTAGCTTGCCACTTCTTTTTTAGATGGAGAGATGATGCTCGGGAGTAATGTGTTTTTACATGCTCGTTGCTAATGATTTACTATATGACAAATAGTTGACCCACTCAAAAACGGGAATCAAACCCAAAATGAAATATCTCGATTCAATGAAATAGCTCGTTCACCAGGTCAAAATAGTGAACTAAATCCAAAATTGAACACCTCAATCGAGTAGCATGTTGTATAGTATTATAGTACTCTATGAACATGTTGAAAGTCAAATTATTGAACTTGCTTGATATACGCATATCTCCGTTCGTGTGTGGATTGTAGACAACATGTTCTCCAATTTAAATATTTGAATGCAAGTTTATATCGAAACATGGTTTATATAAGTCTTTGATGCATAAAATGCAACCTCGCCCTCTCCCAGACTCCTGCTCTCTCTCTCTCTCGCTGGCAATCTTCAATTATGTCACACGCATCCAACACACTAACCTTGTTGGTCCCTCTCCCTCTCTGTCCATCTCTCTCTCCCCCTCTCTCTCTCTCTCTCTCTCTCTCTCTCTCTTTGTGTGTGTGTGTGTGGGGGGGGGGTCTTTCTAGTTCGCGTGCATATATACTCCATCTATAGGTCTCTCTCGCACACTATGTATGATTATCTAGTCCAAGCTAAATATCTTGTGTGCACTCATCGTACGCACACAAATTCCTTGGCTCGTTGACCGTAACTCTCTCACTCACCACTCTGTCGTCTCGGAGCTCTTCCCTCTCCCAAACTCTCCATCTCCATGTGTCACACATACACATGCATATCTCACTCGCACTCGATAGACCCATCTAAAACTCTATCTCTCTCCCTCGTTCTCTCTCCATCTCACACGCACACACACACACAATCTCATGCCTAGCCAAGTATGATGGTCTCTCACTCAATTGTAGGCACACGCAGTCCCCCCTATATGTATATGACTAGCTAATCTTAGTCTCCATCAAAAACATGTGCATGGTCTATCTCGATTTCTCTCGGGGCATCTTTCTATCGCGCATGCACCTCCCTCGATCTCCCACCCATATAGTCCCCTCACGATCTCGAGGGGGTCTCTCTATCACAAACACACCCTCTCTCTCCCTCCCCATGCGTCCATGTTCTCCATGCGTCCCTCTCGACCTTCGTTCCTTGTTGGCCAGACCTCTATTGGACATGTGCTATAGGGGTGTCTCTCTCCGTTGCAAACAATCACGCGCTAGCTATCTTCGTGTATCTCCTCACCTTGCTTTTCTATCTCGGAGATGCATGCGTCATATGTTTGCATAAGAAATGAAAAAACACACTCTCTCTCTAATTTATCATTTGTTGTCCCTTTCTCTTTCACACACATACTCTTTTTGCACACTCAGTCATTCTCCTTCACACGCACTTGATCTCTCTCAACGTAGGCACTCTCTTCAGTCCATAGCATATAGATTTATTGAAAAGTCAAACATCACAAAGTTTGACCATGTACGTGGAGAAAAAAATTTACATCTAGAACGGCAAACATATACCATTAGATTCATCATGAGATGTAGTTTTTATGATGTATCTTTGGTATTGTAGATATAAATAACATTTCATGTAAACCTGGTCAAAGTTTCCAAAGTTCGACTTCTAAAAAATTTACATGCACTGCATTATCGAGCGGATGGAATATCTCTTTCCCCCTCTCAGCTATCTGATGCACCACTTAGCCTTATCGGGGCTCCTCTATCTCTCTCAATCTTCATATCTCCCCGGTTCACACATACACATGTCTCGCTCGCGCTACATAGACCCATCTAACACTCTCCTCCCTTGTTCTCTCTCTATGTGACACGCACCCCCCTAAGTACCATAATCCCTCACTCCATCATAGGCGCACGCACTCCCCCTAAGTATGATTATCTCTCACTAGCCATCAGGAACACACGTATTGTCTCCTTCCATCCATACATCTATCTCGATATCTCTCGGGGTATCTTCTATCACGCACACACCTTGTCACTCGATCTCCCACCCATGTAGTCCCATCGCGATCTCTAGGGGATCTCTCTATGACAAACATACACTCTCTCCTCCCCATGTCTGCATTTTCTCCGTACGTCTCTCTCGACCTCTCTCTCTTGTTTGTCAGACCCCTCTTGGCCACGTGCTAGGGGTCTTTCTCTCTCGGTTGCAAACAACCACACACTATCTCCTCACCTTGCTTCCGCTGCCGAAGATGCATGTGTGATATTTTTGCATAAGACACACACGCTTTTTCTCTACTTTTATCGTGTGTTGTCCATGTCTCTTTCACACACGCACAAACACTTTTTTTCTGCCACTCTTTCTATTTCACACACTCTCTCTAGTTAGGTACTCTCTCACGTCCACAAGCATATGGATGTTTTGAAAAGTCAAACCTCAGAAAAGTTAGACCAGGTATATGTGGAGAAAAACATTTACATCTGGAACAATCATTAGATTCATCACAACATGTACTTACTTCATACTATCATTTATCTTTGGTATTGTAGATATAAGTAATTTCTTTATAAACTTGGTCAAAGTTTCAAAAGTTTGACTTAAAAAAATGTTGGCACTACATTATCAAACGGAGGGAGTAGCTCTCTCTCTCTCTCTCTGCTATCTCTCATGGGCCTCCCCTCTCACTTGAGCTCTCTATACCGAGGGATTATACGGTCACTGTGTCAGCGTATAGCTCCATATATTGTTCAATTGATCTGTCAACCGGTCCACATGCTGCCTTGTCAGCTCGTGTTCTCTATCTTTGTGTGCTGGCCCATGTGGCAGTGGGTGAAAATAAGTAAACTAGAGGCCCATCTGACACGCGGTGAAGTAAAAAAAGGTGAAACCACTCAGGGTAGCACCCCGCACGCTAGTAAATTGGGGGCACACTTCTTCTGCATCAAGGACGCACTCGCGCACACTTCACCACTGCGCGGCGACATGCACAGAAGGACGCACTCGCGCACACCTAACACACAACACACACCAGCACACGTGTACACCGGCGTCGCCGCCGGTTGAGATGGACGGCAAGGAAGCCAACAAGCGGAGGCGGCTCGAGCCAAAACCGCATTCGGCGAGCCTGGACTTCATCAGCAGCCATCGGCCTCCTCCCCACCAAATCTGTCGTGCAGAACGCCCTGCTCTCCCGGCGATGGTGCCCCCTCTGGCGCCGCGTCCCCCTCAACCTCACCATCGACAGCTGCCTCTGCGACGGGGATTGCAAACGCATGGCCGCAGTCTCCAAGATCCTTTCATCGCACCCTGGGATGCCTTGACTTCCGCATGTTCAGTACCAACTGCAAGGTCCAAGCCAAGTTCGACAAGTGGTTCTTATCCCCCGCCCTATATCAGCTCGAGGAGCTCAGCTTTGAAGCTAGACGATGTCGCTATCTGTCGCCGTCCGTGCTCCACCTCATGCCAACGCTGCGTCGTGCTAGCTTCAGCTCCTGCTATCTTCCCCAGATTAATGCTGCGCCCGCCCTTCTTCTCCCTCAACTCAAGCAGCTCGACCTCTTCGATATTGTCATCTCGAAAAAGGCTATGGAGCACCTGCTCCGCAGCTTTACTGCGCTCGAGTACCTTCATCTTGAGCAGATCCACGGGTTCATTAGCCTCCACATCGCCTCGACGTATCTCCGATGGATTTATGTGTCTTGCTGGCCCCGCAACAAGACATCAATTGTGAAGAGATCACTCCAGCTGTTCCACGTTATGGTCATTGAGAATGTGCCTTTCCTTGAGAGATTGTTTGTATTTGATCTAGAAGGTCCAACAAAAACCAGGGTCATTGACGCGCCGAAATTTACAACGTTAGTGTACTCGTATGCCAAATTCTCCGAACTGTTTATTGGATCCGTAATCATTCAGGTACAACACTCATCTTCTTCTCCGTCTTCTTGAAATTCACATTTTTAAATTTCTTCTTGATGTATTTATGACCGTATTCTAGAAAATGATTCCCACAAGCTTGACCCAGTCTATGCGCACAGTGAAGATCTTGGCAATAAAATCTATCGGCCCCAATCTGGATCAAGTTGTTGGAGTCATTACATGCTTTCCGTGCACGGAGAAGCTACTCATCGAGGTGAAACTTCTTTCCTATTAGTAAACGGTAATCACAACGTAGCTCAATTTTTTCATAATTTTCCCAAATTACGATGACAATTGTAGTGTTCAAAACTGCATCTACGCACTGCACCGAAAGAGATGTTTTTACTATTTTTTCTCACGTGATCACCGCATCCTTTTGTTGTTGTACTACTATAGTAGCCTAGGCTAGTCATAGTGGAAAGTAACTTAGACTAGTAACTCTATGGTTACCCTAAGAGCAAGTACTACCTCCGTCCTGGTTTACTCTTCCTATTTTGTAGTATCCAAATTTGACCATAGATTTAACTGACAAAATGTTAATGCATGTCACTAAAAATTATATCCTTGGATTCGTATTTGAACATAATTTCAAATGGTATAATTTTTGGTAACATGCATTGGCATTTTCTTAGGTAAATTTATGGTCAAAATTTTACACTAAATACGAGGTAGTACAAAAGTGGGCTATAGTGACCCTCCACTATGTAGGCCAAAACACGTGCCAAATTCACTCGTGATGCATTTGGTATCGATGCCCCTCCATTGCTCACCTGGTTCCCCAATCTGGATCACCTACTTTGCTCCGGTACCAAATTAACTCACGCAATGAAAAAACACTTGCATGGGAGAGAGAGAGGACCGATGCAATACAAAAACACTTGTTTGGGAGAGTGAGAGGCTGGTGTAGTTGGTTTGATTGAGTTGTTTATACATGTGGGTCTGTGTGCACAGCGGTGCCAACTCTCTCACATGACGAGAGCGGTGCCAAAATCTTTTGATTTGACATCGATGCATATTATGTGGCATACTTTTGAGAAATATGCAATCGGACACATAGTGGAAGGCAACAAATGCCCAAGCTCTTCACGTGCTCCTAGGTAAATGAGAAGAAAGAGAAAGAGAGAGAGAGTGAAAAAATATCACTAGCCAGCCAACCCTACCGTATGAGCGAATGATATTGGTACCTCTTGATGACACAGCTATCTTATACAGCCAGCTGCTCTAATATGTTAACTTCTTTTGTAGATAAAAAGACCCGAAAGTGAAAAAGGTGCTGCGCTATAACAATCTCATTGAATGCCTTGATCTCCATCTTACAAAAATTGATTTGATCGACTACTGAGGCAGCACATCTGAGATTAAATTGGCCAGGTTCTTTGTTCTGGAGGCAAGTGTGCTCAAGATAATGAGGTTTGGCGTTCTCTGGTGCAACAATGAATGGCGTGCTGATCACCGCAAGCGTCTAAGCCTAAATGACAAAGTCTCCGCAGAAGCTGATTTTTTTTTTGAAACATCAAGTGGCCAGAGACTCAAAAATTTATTTTCCCATTAGTGACTTGTCAGGGCGGTGGATTTTAGTTTGTACGATAATGCTGCATCCACCTAAAGTAACGAAAGTTCTTACGTAAACTTCCTAGTAATTCCCTCTTCGTAGCTGCAGCATTACTCCTAACATTTGTAATATCAGTTTGAAACTTGTAATATTGCCATGTCCTATTCCTGCGTTTTCAAAATCCCGCGAATCAAAGAGGTCCTAAGTTGGTGATGATGTTGTGCCTGCCATCTTTCACCAATAGCTGTCGAATCTAGATCTAACGCATGCAAACCAAACTTCTCCAGTTTTGCAAAAAGATGCCCGCACCTGTTCCCTATTTACAAACAACTCCTTGTCTCTCACAATCAGCCTTATCTCCTCCCCACCACATCTGGAAGGCCATGGAAAAATCTGGCGCGATGGCCGCTGCTGGCGCCGTCCACCCCCAATCTTGGTGTTCCGTGCAATGCATGGGCATCTACGCACAGGAAATTATGTCAAACACGGCTAGTTGTAAGCAGGCTAGCTCCATAGCCATGATGATAGTGACTGCAGATGGTGAGGCTGACTATGGTATGCCGAACACGACGCCTATACTCAGGTGTCATCTCCGGCGCAAGGTCTTGTCACTTCACTGTGAGGAGCAGCACGTAATAATTTGACCAACGGGTAGTACAGTACTACTACATTGGTAGTACTACTACAGTACTAGCACAACCGTCTAGATTTAGTAGTACTACCACGTCCATCTGGATTTAGTATTTGACTAGCAATATCTAGTACTGCATGTCACAAAAAATGTACTATTCCCTCTGTAAATGAATACATGGTGTATTGTTTTATTCCTTCCGGTAGATGGCTCAGATATGAAGTCTCATCAATCAGAGTACTATTGTACTCACCGAGCGCTCAGCTTTGTAAGCTACCAACAAAAAATTGCAATCAAAGACTACTATTGTACTCCCTTCGTACTGGTGCATTAGTCATGTTAAGAAAACCAAATAGTAATCCCAAAACTTTTAGGCACGGTGCATTAACTACCCACCTCGTTCCCTGTTTTTTGCCACGAAAAAAGAAATCACCCAATATGAGATGTGGGGTGCGTATGCATCCAATGACTTGAGACTACTCCCTCCGTCTAGGTGTCTAGTCATCTTAGGTCTTGGTTAATAGTATAGCCAACTGATGGCTATATGATATTGCCATGCCATCTACAGCCAGCCTCATAGCCGACAAGTACAATAGTAAGATATAAAGATGTGCTACTTCATTAATACATGGCCCACCTCCCACTCTCACATAGTACCTAGGAGCACGTGCTGGAGCTGGCTCTTATTCTGCAGCTGGCTCATCTTCTCTATCCTCTTCTCTTCCCTCCATGTCAACAGAAAAATAATATTTTAACCCTCATAGCCTGCTTACATAAGCTTATTGTACTTACTCTTAGAGCAAGTGAAAAAGAGGAGTGGGCTCTCATGCAAGAGCCTAGCTATATGCGGATTCCTAGGCTGATATACAATAAATATGAAGAAAGAGAGAGAGAAGATGAGAAAAAGTAGTACTCTTATAGCCAGCCTTATAGCTAACCTTATTGTATGAGTGGCTACAAGTGATGGCTCTATATGACATGACAACATCATATAGCCAGCAGCTGGCTATACTATTAACCATGCTCTTAGGTTGTACACCATGTCCAAGACGGGGAAGCGAGATAACTTAATGTCTTTTTGCTAGTTAATAGGATTACATGCAATGAACTAACCACTGCATGTCATGTTTGGTAGTCTCAAGTCATTGAAAGCATGCACGGCCCACATCTCTCATTGGTTGATATGTCACGAAATAAGAAATGAGGAGGGATTTAATGTACCGTTCCTAAGTGTTTTGGGATTATTTGGTTTTCGTAAGGTGACTTACACAACATTTTTGGTTACATGCATTAACATTTTATTAGTTAAATCAAAGGTCAAAACTTGGCGCAAAATGCAAAAGGGACCAGTAAACATCAAAGTTCTCTCGTTTGGACCCAACTAGAGGTCCGGTGAGATGACTATCTTACTGCCGCACCAGAGGGGCGGCTTCATTGACTTCTGCACCTGCCTTTGGGTGTATGACACGTGGGCCCAATAGGTGGCTGGCCCACTGCCATACAGCCAAAGGCAGAGAGAGGGCCGAGGAGTAGATGGCCAACACACACATGAATGCAACGCAGTCTGCACTTCTCATATAAAGGCTCCCCGCCAGTCCAATCTACAAAATCCTACGCACCCTAACCAAGGGCAAGAGTGATCACTCCAATCGCAAGATCAGTTGACTAGAAGCTAGACCCATGGAGGCGATGAGCGCGAGCATCAGCCGGCTGTGCCAGATGGTCCATGACGCCGGCCTGTGGCCTGGCACCGAGGAACTTCTCCAGGTCGTGTTTGAGGCCCCCAGGGCAAGAGCCCGCTTGGACAACAGCTTCGTCTCCTTGTTCGATGAGGTCCTTGTCGGCTTCCTCGACAAGTTCACCGTCGTCAAGAAGCTCGCAGACGACCTTGACGTACGCCTCCAGCCCACGCGCCCAGGCTCTGCGATGCCCGCCACCCTCAACGGCCTCTATGGTGACAACCTCTTCAACGCCCGGTGGCCTGCTGACCGCCCATTGTCGGCCGGAGAATGTCCACCTCGAGGTCACGCTCGCCGCGCAGCGCTTGGCGCAGCAAGACATCGTCGACATAATTACCCACGTCTACGCGCAAATCGTCCACAAGGATTACTATGTGCCAGAGGAGGACGATAGGTCGCTGGCCTTCTTGGACCGCAGGGCAACCTTAGACGGCATTGTTCAGAAGCACGTTGAGCTCACCGCCAACGCCGCTGCTCCTCACACGTCGGTTGGTGACCCGGTGCACAAGGGCGTGCAGATATCGTTGATGGATCCGTATGTTTCTTTATCTTTCCGTCAAATCCATGTAGTAGTATATGGTACTACTAGTAATTATCTTACCTTTCGCATATACTTCATAATTTTCGTACGTACTCCATGCATGAACCGTGCCAGAACCAAACTTCTCATTACTCTAGGGAAAATCGTTATTTCTATCTATCGGTCGCGCCATGGAGCAGAACCAAATTTTACAAGTTACAAGTTCAAAAGGAAAAGCATGCCATGTTCGCATCGCACCCCCACATGGTTGGTCCGGCACACCACTCAAGGGGGAATGCGTGTTGTGTTGCATTTTCACTTCCAAGTGGGACCGCAGTTGAGCAAACCGGCTATCGGCAAACCCCCACCCCGCCCACCGTGCGATGGCTGAGAAAACAGGAGGGAGAAGAGATGGTTGTAGCATGGACTCCAAGAAAATTGGTGTCGGATGGGACTCGTGTGAGTGGCGTGTGCCGTACTGCTAGACGTGAATGCTAGTTATGGCCCATGCCACCCCACTATATCGAGCCTATATCGAGGTGCTGGTTACGTAGAACAAATTTCCTAGAGTCCGTGCTCAGCCCTCCTCTATCCCTCTTCTCAGCCAGCCAGTAGACGCGCGGAGCCCATCGTCTGTTTGCTCACATGCGGTCCCACATGTCAGTGAAAATGCAAGCGGACCCACTGAACCTGCACATCTTTCACCTCGACATGCTGGTGATGAAAAAAAATCCAATAAAGATCTTCGGTGGCTGCTTTTGGAGTTACTCAAGAGTAGTAAGATTCTATTTAACCCAAGATGCACATCACGTGGCTTCAATTACCACTCCATTTTCTTGCATGACATGACCTGGATGCTGGATGTCCCACGTGTCAGCAAAAGGAGGAAGAACTCAACCAAATCTTCTCCACATTTAGACCGGAGGAGTAGGAAACACGGCAAGCCATGTGCCTACATCATACTACGTACAAGCCCACCTCACACATTCACGCTATCACCATATTTCTCGGCCTCCGTGTGACACCTAGCTAGTTGATCTAACAAGAACTAACTATTGGTTGGCTCTACATGACGTGGCAACTTCATACTACTACGGATGCCGGCTATACTACTACGGCACTAACACTCCAAGAACTGAGTCGAAAACCATTTATAAATTGAGTTTATGACATGCATATGCAAATGTACCATTCATTACATACAACAAGTCATCAACACACCACGACAATGAGGATACTTGTTGGATTATAGATTAGTTCCAACAAAACATTCTAGTAAATACTAAAGTTTACATCACACAACAAATAACAAGCAATGAAATGAACTTCAGCTCAACCAATCCTCGGCGTTGGAAACACTTGCTTTGAACTAGAAGAGTTTGTCTCGGAAGGGCCAGCTACTGCCAATCTCGAGACCAACCCAGGACTGATCATCCAGGCTGAAGCGGCCTATTTCATGACCCATACAGTGATAGCCACGGTAGGGAAGCATAGCAATGTCCGTGGTATAGATACAGTTGCTTCTCATAAATGGTAGTAAAGTTGTGTCAACAGCAGCTGGATCACCTTTCACTAGCATTGGATAGTTTTGTCCAAGGAAGAGCGAGTTTACTCCAAGAGTATCAATACTAAAGCAGGGAGAAGGTGTTGGCGCTAGCACAGTAGTATTCATCCCGAATACCCTGCAATGGATGTTGGAATAGGTCCAGAGAGTGCGACCATGGGAGACAACACCTGCTTCCTTAGTAACATCGGTGATTGCCACAATATCTGAGACAAGAAGAGGTGATCCACGGAATAAGTTTCCAGGCACCACTGAGTATATGGGTCCTCATGCTCGTGATCATCATCGTCGTCATCTCCCCCTTGGTTATAAAATTTTTCAAGTATAGGTGGTGGAATGTTCACAGGACCTTGGAAACACAAGAAGGTTAATTAGTAAAGGGAAACTAGCTAACCTGCATGCATGTGGATGAAACAATTATAATTACGGTGGAAGACAAACGTACCGAAAGCATAAGGATTCCATGCAAAAACAGTGCCACGAGTGGTGGCAGCAAACACAAGACCCTCGTATTGAATTGCATCACAGTACACATCCGTGTATAGAAACTGTTTTGAGCAATATCTATCCAGTCGAACTATGAAGGAAGGCAACACGCTTGTCGAAGATAGCAACAACTCCATAGTCCATCAAATCCCAAGAGCGGTCGGGAACTTGACAAATTGCTATCTTCTGTAGACGATTGAGGGAGTCCTGGACTAGGGGGTGTCTGGATAGCCGAACTATCATCTTTGGCCGGACTCCAAGACTATGAAGATACAAGATTGAAGACTTCGTCCCTTGTCCGGATAGGACTTTCCTTGGCGTGGAAGGCAAGCTTGGCGTCTGAGATATGTAGATCTCCTACCATTGTAACCGACTCTGTGTAACCCTAACCCTATTCGGTGTCTATATAAACCGAAGGTTTTTAGTCCGTAGGACGAACAAAAATCATACCATAGGCTAGCTTCTAGGGTTTAGCCTCCTTGATCTCGTGGTAGATCTACTCTTGTACTACCCATATCATCAATTTAATCAAGCAGGAGTAGGGTATTACCTCCATCGAGAGGGCCCAAACACAGGTAAAAACATCATCCCTTGTCTCCTCGTTACCATCCGCCTAGACGCACAGTTCGGGACCCCCTACCCGAGATCCGCCGGTTTTGACACCGACATTGGTGCTTTCATTGAGAGTTCCTATGTGTCGTCACCTATAGGCCCGATGGCTCCTTCAATCATCAGCAACGATGCAGTCCAGGGTGAGACTTTTCTCCCCGGACAGATCTTCGTATTCGGCGGCTTTGCACTACGGGCCAATTTGCTTGGCCATCTGGAGCAGATCGAAAGCTACGCCCCTGGCCATCAGGTCAGGTTTGGAAGTTTAAACTACATGGCCGACATCCGCGGACACTCGATCTTCGACGGATTCGAGCCGCAGCCAAGCGCGTCGCACTATCTCGATGGGCATGATCTAACTCTGCCGCCGAACAGCGTCCTGGAGGCCGCACTAGTATCAACTCCGACCATTGATTCGGAGCCGATCTCGCCGATCGAGGACGGTTGGTTGGACACCACCTCGGGGGCTGAAATCTCTATGGCGATTGAGCCGAACACCATCTCATCGCTGCGAAGACCGCGACTCCAAGCGCCGGACTCCTCTCGGACTCGAACCCTCCGCCCCGCCAATCGAATCCGATTGGGCACGGTCATGGAGTTCACTGCCGCAGATATCTTTCGGCACTCGCCCTTTGGCGGCATCCTGAATTCACTAAAGTCTCTCTCTTTATCGGAGAGCCTGGCGGACTACGGTCAGGAAGGTTGGGATGCGGATGCGAAGAAATTCAACGCCCACCCCCCGCCCACTTTGTAGCCACTGTCTAAAGCTTAAACGACGTGCTCGATTTCGACTCCGAAGACATCGACGGTATGGACGATGATGTAGGAGACAACCACGAACCAGCACCTATAGGGTACTGGACAACCACCTCATCCCATGATGTATACATGGTGGATACACCTAAAGGAAGTGACGACGAGGAACAACGGGACACTACGAAGGATAAATCCCTCGAAAAGCAGTCAAAACGGCAACGTAAACGCCGCACCAAGTTCCGCCTCGACAAAGACCCAGCCATAGAGCAGGGCGAACCGATGGACGACGAACATGTTATTGAGCAACCGTCCGAACAGGACAACTTGGATAAACAACCCGTCCCCGGCGAAGATAACAGTCCGGACGATCTCACGCCGGACAAATTGTTGGAGCAGAAGAACCTCCACAAAAGGCTCGTCGCCACTGCGCGTAGCCTGAAAAAGCGAAGCGGAAGCTCAAATCTGCGGAAGATGCACTGAGAATCAGATGGAGCACATCACTCATCACCAACAACAAATACGGCGACAGTCGCCTAACTAACAGCTACCCTAAGAGAAAACTACTGCCCGAATTTGATGAGGAGGCCGAGAGCCCCGCAATCAAAAAGCAAGAAGGCCACCGGTCGGATGGGCGACCCCACGGCAAACAGAGAGAGCGGCAAATGGCGCCAAGACACAAGCCGCACGCGATCCGCATAAGGATTCACACCAAAAGGATGGCCCGATTAGGTCCATCTATGAGCCGAGAAAGCAAGCTCTTCAAAGCAATGCAACACGCCAAATATCCGAACATCACGGCACACCCAAATATAGGGGTGCCGCACACCTGTGTTTCACCGATGAGGTGCTGGATCACGAATTCCCGCGGAGATTCAAACCCATAAACATAGAGGCATCTGACGGAACAACAGACCACGAGTGCGGATTGAGGATTACATCCTCCACATACACATGGCTAGAGGAGATGATCTCCACGCCATAAAATACTTACCCCTCAAGCTCAAAGGGCCAGCCCGACATTGGCTCAAAAGCCTCCTGAAAATACCATTGGAAGTTGGGAAGAGCTCGAGGATGCTTTTTGGGCAAATTTTCAAGGGACTTATGTCCGTCCTCCGAATCTGACGATTTAAGTCATATAACTCAACAACCCGGAGAGTCAGCCCAAATTCTGGAACAGGTTCCTCACCAAAAGAACCAAATAGTCGATTGTCCGGACGCCAAGCCTTAGCAGCTTTCAAACACAATGTCCGAGACGAATGGCTCGCTTGACACCTCGGCCAGAGAAGCCGAGAACCATGGCTGCACTAACAAGCCTCATGACCCGCTTTTGCTTGGCGGGAGAGGATAGTGGCTAGCAAGATGCGCATCAAACAACCCAAGTACATCCGAAGTCGGGATGGGAATGTGAAACCACAACGCAGCAAGGACCAAAGGCCGGATTAAGAGGAACGGTCCAAAGAGCGCCGATCAACGCCGGATTCAAAAGCTCACGGCAGAACAATAAAAAACTGCCCCTTAAGGACAATAGCGATGAGCTATCCAACTTAAACAAAATCTTGGACAAGATATGCCAAATCCTGCAAACCACACCCACAGAGATTGTTGGGTCTTCAAGCAGTCCGGCAGACTCAACGCCGAACACAAGGGGCTCGACACACCAAGTGAAGATGATGACGAGCACCACAAGCAGAGCCCCGGAAAACAAAAGAATTTCCCACATGAAGTCAAAACAGTAAACTTACTTCAAGTAACAAAAGGGGAAAACAGAGCGGCACCCACTGAATTACGTGTCGCACAATCTACCCCAGCGGAGTCCCAACACTGGTTGTCAAAACCAATTACCTTCGACCATCAGGACTACTCCGAAAGTATCCGGAACGCAGGACTGCCTTGATACTAGAACCTATAATCGACGGTCTTCAATTTACGCAAGTCCTAATGGACAGCGGCAGTGATTTAAACCTGCTATATCAGGACACAATCCGCAACATGGGGATAAACCCAACCAAAATTCGCCATAGCAACACCTCCTTCAAAGGGGTAATGTCAGGCCCATATGCCCATTGTACGGGCTCCCTACTGCTAGAAGTTGTGTTCGGCTCATCCAACAACTTCCGCCGTGAAGAGTTAACCTTCCACATCGCCCCATTCGAAAGTAGCTATCAAGCACTATTGGGGCGTGAAGCTTTCGCCCACTTTAACGCAATACCGCATTATGCATCTCTTACACTTAAAATGCCCGGTCCACGCGGCATCATCTCATTAAAAGGGAGTATTAAGTGTTACTCGAGCACGAAAGAATGTGAGACTGCCTTGACAGCCCCACACCAATCCGGCTCCACTAATCAAAGCACCGGAATAGGTCATTCAAACCCCGGACACGGCTAGACGAGTCCGGCGCCTACCAGCGGCATACCCCCATACAAGGGGCTGCACGCACGTACAACAAGAGACAATAAAGCTCAATTTTATTCACCTTCCGAACCATACTCTGTTTATTTAATATAAAGTACATTTCTCGCACGATATTTTTTCTTTTCAAACTAAGTTCTTCTCTTTTACAAATGAACACCGTGCTACACCCGTCCAGGATACGGCACAACGGAGACACAGGCGCAGACGTGCAAGCAGGGGACCCGTCGCAAGGATTCTTTTGATTAAGACCTGCGTAAACCTTTTTCTTGTCTCTTGTTGATACACATCCCCGGTTTCTTACTATAACCAAGGAGGAGGCTGGCATTTTGGCATCGGCCGCACCAGAATTTTTTATGCGTGCACTGGACACCAGGGGCTTAGGGCATTATTACGCCTGCTTTTCATAAAGACCGAATACCTTAAGGAGTGTTCGGCGTCTCGAGTTAGGCCTTATATGCATCAGCTCCGAATCATGTCTTTGGTCAAAAGTTGGGTTTGCCCGGCTCCCATGTTTTGGTACCTTACGTTCCGTTATATCGGCTAAGGTAGCATTGGGAGAACCACTACGATTGTGCCCCGGTTGAGCTGGGTTGAGCACCTTAGTGGAGAAAGCTAAAACTGACTGTCATGATATAGCGTGAGACTGGTCAACCACTCGATGACCCAATGGAATGTTTAGAATTCCCGCATTGATGAAGGGCCGTTTCGGTCGAGCACATACGTGCCCGAATTGAGAGAGCGGTGCCCCTAGGGGCTATATATTAGCCCCACCATCGAGCTCCTATGGCTAAGTGAAAGTGTTAAAGCATTATAGTCCGGTTGCCTAGTTTGCTACGCTATCACCTCCTTCACAGGACCAAGACGTTGGATTAAGTGTGAAAATGCGCCCTTTTTGCAAACACCCCCGCACTATGTGCGTGGGGGCTGAAGCCGAAGACTGCCGTCTTTCAAGTTATATACACATATACATCAACGGCCGCACAGGACGCGTTTCAATACTTGAAGGCACAAGTATAAAAAGCTCTTATATTATATTGAAACATTGTTTTCACAAATCATACATGTCATTTAAACATAATATCCTTCGAGCACTGCGTCTCTATTAAACAAGCGCCCTGCAGGACTTCCTCAAAATAGTGCTCGGCAGTACTCGCTTCGTCTCAATCTCGGGATGCAATGTCGGTGGCCTTCATCTCCGCCCGGTATGTCTTGACACGGGCAAGAGCCATCCGCTCCTCAATACACGCCGACCGCTTCATTGCGTCGATACGCGGTACCGCACCAAGGAACCGCTGCACTAAGCCAAAATAACTCTTCGGCTGGGGTCCGCCTAGCCACAAATGAGTCATGACATGCTTCATGGCAAGTCCGGATAATTGATTCAGCTTGGCCCATTCAGCCAACCGATCGGTCAACGGAAGAGGACGCTCTGGACTATGGAATTGCGACCAAAATAGCTCTTCCCTTCTTTGCCCCTTCTGGCCTCGGAAGCGCTCAATCGCGTCCGCAGCGCTCGCCGCTAAGTCCAGATAAGCATCCTCCGAACTCCACAGCTTGTCCAACTGAGCATACTTCGGATCCGTATATTTCCTCCGCAGCAGAAATGGTTTTCCAGCCGCAATATCCCCGGCCTGACTCAGCTCCTCCTTGGCATCTCTCATAGTGGAGCGGGCATCCTTGGCTTCGGCGGTGGCCTTTTTCAGGTCCTCTTACTCCGCTTGACGTTCTTTTTCAAGAACCCCGCAGCGGTCGGTAGCATTCTTCAACTTTATGGCCATACCGGCCATTTCCTCTTTGCTTCGGCAGTGAGCAGCCCGTTCGGCTTTTAGCTCTTCGGCCGCCCTCAAAGCGGCCGCCTTACTATTTCTGGCTTGCTCTTTCTCTCTGGCGAGTTCCGCCCGCAGCTCCTCCACAGCAGCGGCACCGTCTGCATCAAAAGCATACAAGTAGTAAGGCATGGGCGTCAAGCTCCCTTACCAGGTGTCCGCCGAGAAGTCGCATACCTTGTGACTCCTCAAACCGTTTATTGACCAGCGCGATGTCCGCATCCGCCTCGTCAAGTTGCCGCTTTAGTTCGGCAAATTCATTAGTCCGGCTGGCCACCGGACGCCCCGCCACCTATTTAGGAGCGGCGCAATGTTATAACTGAGATTATGATCCTCGACATGCTGTCAATTTTGACAACATACCGAGTCTCAGGGGCTACTATCTATACAGGGCGCATTCTATATGCATAACTGTCAGAAGGTACATTATTTTGGCGTACCTCGAACCCCGTCAGTAAGCTTCTGACGGCTTCATGCAATCCGCTCTCCGCGGACGCAATTCTTTCAATCACCGTACCCATTAGCGCACGGTGATCTTCTGACATAGCCGCTCGCCCCAGCAGATCCTTCGGTTCCTCCGATCAAGACGCCCGATTGGCGCGGACCTTCCGCCCCGCCGGACTTCGGGAAACCCTCCGCAGCGACACATCGTGGTCGCCCGCCGCATGAAGGTGCGACAGGTGGAGGCGTTTCGCTCTCCATCATCTCCGGAAGAAGATCCCCCGAAGACGAGCTCTGCTGAGAAGGGCTGAGATCCGAACTACAGCTTAGACCTGCGTCCTCGGTCAAATCCGGACACTTCTCTTGTGATCTGAAGAACAGTTTGTACATATCCTTGGGCGTCGCGCCCATAAAATGTTGGAGAGCTCGTGGTCCCTCCGGATTAAACTCCCACAGACGGAGGGGGCGACGTTGCAGGCGTGGCGCCGAATCAGCATAACCTGCACCGTTACAACCAGATTGATCTATCTTTCTTGGAGGTCTCGAATACGGCCCTGCAATGATGGAACGTCCTTGGGCGGCCCCAGTCGAGCCCGGTTGACCCATGATGCCAGCTGTGGTGGACCTGAGCGAAAGGCGGGTGGCGCCACCCATTTGGTGCCCCCAGGAGCGGTGATGTAAAACCACTCCTGCTACACAAACCAAGCTCCTCTTGAAAAGAGCCCTGCCACGGAGCATCAAAGACACTTGCTTATAACCGCCCCTCCGCACTCTGCTTGTTGCCCCTCAATCATCTTCGGCTCCACCTTGAAGGTCTTGAGCCACAATCCAAAGTGAGGGGTAATATGGAGGAAGGCTTCACATACGACAATGAATGACGAGATATGGAGGATGGACTCCGGATTCAAGTCATGGAAATCCAGCCCATAATAAAACATGAGCCCCCGCACAAAGGGATCCGTCGGGAAGCCTAAACCCCGAAGGAAGTGAGACACAAACACCACGCTCTTGCCGGGCTCGGGAGTGGGAATGACCTGCCCTGGAGCAGGCAGCCTATGCGAGATCTCGCCGGTTAGATACCTGGCGTCTCGCAGCTTTAGCACATCTTCTTCTGTGACGGAAGAAGACATCCATCGGCCACACTGGTCGGAGCCGGACATCGTCGAAGGTCCGAAGCACCTAAATCTGAAGCTTTGGGTGTTAGAACTCGAAGCGCGAGGCGTACTCGATGGAGGGTGGAAAAAAGAAGAGGGTCTTGGTCTCGTTATAAAGAGGTTGAATACCAAGAGCCCTCCCCGTGGTCGACAGGGACTTTCCTTCGATAGAGGAGGCGTGCCAATGGGCACGGTTGGGTTACCCACGTCCGTATTGATGAGAATCCCGGAATAAGGGGGCGCGATCTATGCTTTGATAAGACGTGCCAAGGAAACCGCCTCGCTAAACGCGCTGAGTTGGAACAGTAAAAACGATTCGTATAAAGGCCTGGCTGTGGTGTGATGTCACGCCGCGGAATACGTCAGCAGATCTGTGCAAAAAGTTATTCTCTCTACAGTAGTATGTGGAACTTGTTTTGTAGAGCCGAACACTATCCTTATGTTCAAAACCTTCTATGAAGTATTCGGAGGAAGAACCCGCCTTGCAATGCCGAAGAGAATATGCGCGCCGGACTCGTCGTCATTGAAGCCTGGTTCAGGGGCTACTGAGGGAGTCCTGGACTAGGGGGTGTCCGGATAGCCAAACTATCATCTTTGGCCGGACTCCAAGACTATGAAGATACAAGATTGAAGACTTCGTCCCTTGTTCGGATAGGACTTTCCTTGGCGTGGAAGGCAAGCTTGGCGATACGGATATGTAGATCTCCTACCATTGTAACCGACTCTGTGTAACCCTAACCCTATTTGGTGTCTATATAAACCGAAGCGTTTTAGTCCGTGGGAGAGCGAACAAAAATCATACCATAGGCTAGCTTCTAGGGTTTAGCCTCCTTGATCTCGTGGTAGATCTACTCTTGTACTACCCATATCATCAATATTAATCAAGCGGAGTAGGATATTACCTCCATCGAGAGGGCCCGAACCTGGGTAAAAACATCGTGTCCCTTGTCTCATGTTACCATCCGCCTAGACGCACAGTTCGGGACCCCCTACCCGAGATCCGCCGGTTTTGACACCGACAACGATAGTCATCATGATCGTAGTTGAAAGTACATAGAATACCGGTGTGCTCAACCTCTGGGCAGTCTGAGATTTTCGGAAGTGGAACCTGGTGACGAGTGTACACATTCACAAGTTCCCGCTCGTAGTTGTACCCAATATAAACAACCCAATCTCCATTTGTGCCTGCCCAAGCCTTACCCTCAAGCGATGGAATCTTAACATCACACGTATCATTATCAAGCAGCACCAACTTGCACAACGCGAGGCCTCCATCGTTCCTGGACCCTTGGGTTCTTTGTAATGATGTTATTAGTTGAGTCGAGAATGGTCTTGAACGAACCTGCCATGCTAGCTGAGGTGATGACGTTGCACCGATCAATGAGTTCCTCCACCACGTCATCATTCAGATTGAGGCAAGAATAACGGGGTCGTTTCCGGCCAGTTCCCTCCATGGAGAAGACGATCGAACAATGGCAGAAGGAAGGGTGAAGGCAAATGGAGGAGGGAGGAAGAGCGCGTGACATCAGTTCTAAATCAAGAGGGAAAGGCGAAGAGTCGGTGGACGCTTGCCATGGTACACGAACAGGCGCCCCGGCCTACATAGACGTCCGTTCGGAAATTGTACAAAAGGACTCGCCGTCGTCTCACTGACATGTCGGAATAGGACCACATGTCAATGAAGAGGCTAGTGGGGAGGGGACGGTTGCCACCGAGGTCACACACTGACGACAAGACTATCCTATCAGACCTAGCGCCCGTGCAGGATGGCTTCCATCCCCCACACGAGCGAAGCCACGTCGGACCCCCACACGATTGGTCCGCCATGCCGCTAGGCCAACTCCAGTGCGTGCACCTCAGACGCGCGCTCGCTCAGCCCCCTTTACCTCGACGCCCCGGAGCTACCCAACCACGGCTACGTGTTTTATGCACCCGGCGGCTGGATTTGGAGCGGATCCGACCGGGTTTGAGCTCGCCCGGCTGTGGGAGGCCGTGTCGCGCCATGGACTGGTCAGGCACCTGGCCGGAAGGCCCCGGCAAGGCCGCAAGGCCGCATGCAGGTACTGACTCCTCCTCTAGCCGCTCGGATCTACACCGTCGGTGGTCCACCGGCAGATACATGAATGGCGGTCGGCCGGGCTCGGTGCTGGCCCAAAAGCTTGTTGGCGCACCGTTGCCACTCATTATGTGCGACGACTACCCAAAGAAGGTCTTGCGCCGCGTGCCTACAACGCCGGAACATCCCGAATGGCCATTCATCAAGTGCTCAACCGATGGGGTATGTGCTGCTTTAGCTTCGGTTGTGCTTTCGTATTAGACTAGTCGTGCTAACTTAAAATTTTATTATGTAGAATGGATGCAAGTTTTGGTATTGGGAAGAAGAGTACATCGATATATTGATAGAGCGCAATTTAGTAGATGTTCTAGCACTTCTAGCTAGCATAGAGGCTAGAGATGAGACTGATGCACTTGTTCATAGAATAGAGCCTAGACATGAGACTAGATGCGAGGAAGCAACGTCTACTTCTTTACACTCGAAGAAGAAAGAAGCACACAAGATCGAGCCTCCGCAGATCAACAATGGATGCATCAAAAAGGCACTAATCCAACTTACAGGAGCAGTTATGGAAGTTGGATATCTTCTAAAATGTATTCTTGTGGTTCTTGTTTTCTTTGGTCTTGCTTTTGTAGTCAAATTTGGTGATGTATTTCCATGTGCCAAAAATCAATGATGAAAAAAAGATATGTGTTTGCAAAGAAAAATTTACGCGGTTGGGATGCATCCGCGTGTTGGGCGCACGGCCACCGCATCCGAGAAATGGCCCGGACACGACCCCATTAATTGCCCTACCCAAACGGACAGAATCCGGGAAAAATGGAGGTCCGTTTGGGGTCGTGCGTTGGAGTTGGCCTTACAAGTGGGACCGCAGTTGAGGAAACCGACTATCGGCAAACCCCCACCTCGCTCGCCGCGCGATGGCTGCGTTGGAGAAACGAGAAGGTTTAAGAGAAAGATGTAGCACGGACTCCAAGAAATAAGGTGTCAGATGGAAGTCGTGCTGGTGGCGTGTGCCATACTCCTGGACGTGAATGCTTGTTCTGGCCCATGCCACCCTACTATATATCGAGGATTCGAGGTGCTGGTTACGTACAGCGAACACATTAACATATGGACCACCTCACACTGTGGCCAAATTTCCTGGAGTCTGTGCTAGGTTAAAAAGTGTTCTTTGTGAGGGTGGGTGGCTCGTCTCAAGTTTAAAACTTGTTATATTACATATACGTAGACGTAGAGATAGTGCAGCAGTTTTGAAAGTTTGAACCCCAACATCAGAATGCAATTTCTACTGGACTCATCCGAGGACCTAGGATGGTGGGATTCGTAGCTACAGTAAAAACACCCGTCCGACGCATGAAGCATGTGAAGCTAGTACAAATAGTAGTACTATTGTTGATTGGGCTCATCTGATAACCTGTTGCAATTCACGTACAATTATGTATTCGGAAAATATTTTTTTGCCTCGTCGCAGCACCCACTCAGAGAAGCGACTCGAAAGCCATTCATAAATTTAGTAAGTTTATCACAGGCATATCATTTTATTACATACAACAGGTCATGAACCCACAACGACAACGAGGATACATTATAAATACTAAAGTTTTCATCACACAATAAATAACAAGCAATGAAATGAACTTCAGCTCAACCACTCGTCGGCGTTGGAAACACTTGCTTTGAACGAGAAGTGATTCTCTCGGAAGGGGCAGCTACTGTCAATCTCGAGACTGACGTAGGACTGGTCATCCAGGCTGAAGCGGCCTATGTCAGGACGCATATTGTGATAGCCAGGGTAGGGAAGCATAGCAATGTCCGAGGTATAGATACAGTTGCTTCTCATAAATGGTAGTAATGTTGTGTCAACAGCAGATGGATCTCCTTTCACCATGATTGGATAGTTTTGTCCAAGGAAGAGCGAGTTTCCTCCAAGAGTATCAATACTAAACCAGGGAGAAGGTGTTGGCGCTAGCACAGTAGTATCCATCCCGAATACCCTGCAACGGATGTTGGAATAGGTCCGGAGAGTGCGACCATGGGAGACAACACCTGCTTCCTTAGTGACATCAGCAGTGCCCTGTATACAGACAAGAAGAGGTGATCCATCGAAATAAGTTGCCAGGCGTCACTGAGTATATGGGTCCTCATGCTTGTGATCATCACCATCGTCATCTCCCCCTTGGTTATAATTTTTTTCAAATATAGGTGGTGGAATGTTCACAGGACCTTGGAAATACAAGAAGGTTAATTAGTAACGGGAAAATAGCTACCGCATGCATGTGTATGAAACAATTATAATTACGGTGGAAGACAAACATATCGAAATCATAAGGATTCCATGCAAAAACAGTGCCACGAGTGGTGGCAGCAAACACAAGACCCTTATATTGAATTGCATCACAGTACTCATCCATGTACAGAAATTGATTTTTGAGCAATATCCATCGAGGCGTGGAAGTAAGGACGACAACAAGCTTGTCAAAGATAGCAACAACTTCATAGTTCGTGTAATCCCAAGAGTGGTCGGGAGCTCGACAAATTGCCATCTTCCGTAGACGAAATTCACCATGATTGTAGTTGAATGTACGTAGAATACTGGTGTGCTCAACCTGTGGGCAGTCTGAGATTTTTGGAAGTGGAACCCGGTGACGAGTGTACACATTCACATGTTCCCACTCGCAGTTGTACCCAATATAAACAAACCAATCTCCATTTGCGCCTTCCCAAGCCTTACCCTCAAGCGATGGCATCTTAACATCACACGTATCATTATAAGGCATCAACTTGCACAAGGTGAGGCCTACGTCGTCCGCGCGCCAGTGACCAGGATCACGGTGAAGAAGATAGGGAGATCAAATCGCTCCTGGACCCTTGGGTTCCTTGTAATGATGTTATTAGTTGAGTCGAGAATGGTCTTGAACGAACCTGCCATGCTAGCCGAGGTGATGACGTCGCACTAATCAATGAGTTCCTCCACCAGGTCATCTTTCAGATCGGGGCAAGAATAATGGGGTCATTTCCGGCCTGCTCCCTCCATGGAGAAGACGATCGAACAATGGCAGAAGGAAGGGTGAAGGCAAATGGAGGAGGGAGGAAGAGCGTGCGACAGCAGTTCCAAATCGAGAGGGAATGGGGAAGAGTCGGTGGATGGTTGCCACGGTACACGAAGAGGCGCCCCGGCCTACATAGATGTCCGTTCGGAAATTGTACAAAAGGACTTGCCGTCGTCTCACTGACATGTTGGAACGGGACCACATGTCAACGAAACATGGTGTGTAATTTCTCGTGCAAAATGCGATCTGGTCGCGTTGGCCCGAGGTGCCGCATTAGTTATCGACCTTTATTTTTTTAATGGTGTGCCATTCAGTTTTGAAGCACGACTAACTGGTACTGTATGTAGAGAAAATATAAACTACTCTACCACTACTCCACCTCTAGTACTAGTAGTATACAAAAGATATATATGCTGAAGCTTCAGCGCTTTCTTTCTAAGGGCTGCCCACTTGCTCCTCACACTATCACCCTCTCTCCAGATCTAAACAAGACGACCTCTCTCTCCCTCCTCAACGGTGGTCATAGATCCGCCGGGGAAGAAAAAGGATGTGCAGCGTTGACGCACTTGTCGTAGGCGAGCGAGGTCACACACTGACAACAAGGCCGTCCTCTCAGACCTAGCACCCGCGAGGGATGGCCTCCATCCCCAAGCTCGCTGCCGTAGTGTGTGCGGAGGACAACGACCACGAGCGAAGCCACTTCCCGCCGACCCTCAGGTATGCTACCTCCTTTCGAACCATACCCTTGTTCTATTACCCCATCTGCCACGTCGCTGCATGTGGATCTTTTTCCACTCCACCATCTTCCCAATTTGCTATCCTCTACTCTGATGGTCACGCAGACGAAAACCTTAACTTGCACTACTAAAGGAAACCCTACTTCATGCAGACTAATCCATGTCTGGGTTGAATAAGGAAAGGAAGGGAGACTGTACTGTCCAAGAGACTAGGCATCGAACCCGCATCTAGGTTGAAAAGGGGAAAATTTGTAGCTAAGGAACGAGTCTCGTGTCTCTTGGTTGAACAAGGGTAGAAAGGCATGACAACGCAATAGAGAATGACCCGGTCAATCGGTTTGTTGTCCTCACATACGAAAAAGGTCGCTAAAGAGAACAAAAATGGGACGTAATCCACATATGTTGCCTGGATATTTGTTGCTCTGGGCAACCATACCTCCCTCACCACTCTATGCATCCGTGGAGGTACATCGTACTAGTGTGCCCACTGTCCGAATGGGCCTCCCATGCTCTTATTGCCACTTTTTTGCTGTTAGTATAACGCCAGCGGTCAAGTCAAGCAATGCTACTGCTAAAGTGATGCCACATTTAACTAATACCGCACTCAGTCTAATGCCACCAACAAATTTAAGCAATGCCATTTAATGTCACTGGATTATTTCAGGGTTAGCTGTTGATTGTGGATGTATTAAAGATTTTTCAGCTAAGGCATTCTAATCATGTTGCACAGCCAGTATACCAATGATGAATCTTGTTACTACCTTAAGATTTTTTATACTATCATTAGTTCATAATGCTAGTTACCTTTAGACTTTTGTATTTGGTTTAATGCTCTTGCACAACTAGTATACCAATGCTGAAACTTGTTACCTTTACATTTTGTATTGTTAATTCTTATAGAAATTGTCGGGGTTCAAGAACGACACCTATGGGATCACAGGGAATCCCTACTACAGTTGCTGGGGCGCGGGGCTGTAAAAAGAGCGGGTTTAGAAGATCAACGCGGGGGAGTTTCTCCAGGTTCGGGCCGCAAATCGTGCGTAATACCCTACTGCTACTGGTTTGTGTTTATCTGGTGTTCTCGGACTAGCTACAAGGCGTGCAGGGTCCAAAAAGTATGAATCCTCTCTCAGTACGCCACGAGCCTCCTTTTATACTCAAAGGGGTTGCCACAGTGGCACACAGGAGCTGGAAAGTTGTACAATAGTCAAGTTTATTGCCTGACCTCACAGGACAAAACACATTCAATGCGCTACTTAGGTGTCTTCTTGCTTTATCGAGGATGGCAACGAAGCCCGCCCCGTCCGCCGCCGCTTCGTCTTGCTCCGTCACGCGTCCAGGCCAACGAGGCATGCAGCGCCATGTAGGCTGGCAGGCTGCTGAGCTGGTGCGGTGGCAGGGTCTTCACGAAGATCTGCATGCCAGCACATAGGTGCTTGGCTAGTCGGCTTAGGAGCCACGTACTGGCATGTGGGTACCTGCTTAGTTGGTGGGTTGGTCATGAGGTGGGCGAAGACGGGCGGCAAGGCCTTGCCGCGGTCTTCTTGATATTCGGCAAGGGTCTTGCCGGGGCCTTGTGGCCGCCCTTGGCAAGAGTCTTGCCGGGGTCTCGTGGGTATCTTCGGCAGGAGCCTTGTCGGGGCCTCGTGGGCATCCTCGGCAAGGAGCCTTGCTGTTGTCTTGTTTCCTGGTTCCTATCTAGGCCTCGCAGGCCCTTTGTCTTCACAAAGATCTGCATGCCACCGTGGATGCGCCTCCCGAGCCTTGGTTCCAATGTGGTTGATGGCGTCGGAACTCTAAGACTCAAGGGTGGTAGCCTCGTTGGTGTTGGGTAAGTTGTCCGGCAAGGCCCTTGCCGGGGCTGCGAAGGCCGCCCCGGCAAGGGCCTTGTCGGGGGAGTTTCACCTCGCCCCTCTACTCTTCATGCTTTTGGTCTTGAGCATGGCTCTGGTAGTCTTGTGTCTTTGCTTCCTCTTTTGTCCCGCCGAGCGCAGCCGCAGGTGTGTGGTTTAGTCTGACATCGCACAAGTATAGGGGTACAAAAGGACCCCTACTTTTGTACACCGACAGGAGCCCCCGGGCCTGGGCCACATATAAGCGCAGAGCGTTATTGGGCCAGGCCCAGAACGGTGCGCGAGCATGCGAGACAGAGTTTTTACTGCAGTAATTCCCTCGCCAGTTGCGCTTCCCCACGGCCCGCGTTGAATGCGTGACGTGGGGGTCATGCGTGGAATGACCGCAGCATGCTCGCGTCATCCCGTGGTGAATAGTAAAGAGGCGGCTTGCGTGTCCCTTTTAAAACTGTAGGGCCGCTGCTCATTTACTCTCTCTACCTTGGAACCGTCGTTCCAAGTTTCCCACTACGCCTGCCCTTTGCGCCACACACGCCGCATGCACGGCGCGGGGTAGGTGATAGACGTACGGGATATGGGAAGATGCATGATGGCCGATACTTATGCGCCTTTGATTGGGCGGGGAGGGTGGTCGATGACCCTGCTCACTGCCAACTTAATGAGCCAAATATGAACGGGCTCTTCAGAGGCGTAGAGCCGGTCTTCAGCCTTCCCCGCTTGGCTATAAAAAGGGACTTGGGAGGAGTAGGGGAGGCATCTTCTCGCGCCTTCCCTTCGCCTCCATCTTCCATTCACTGCCATGGCGAGAGGGCGTGGTCGCAGCTGTTCTCCTGCGGAGGCGACTAGGTCTTCCTCCTGCCAGCAAAATGCGGCGGTCAAGGAAGACCTAGCTGTCCAAGGCGAAGGCCATGCTCGAGGTGGAGGTGCCGGACGTGGCCGCGATCGGCGAGGCGGTCGAGGCAGAGGTGGTTGCGGAAGGGGAACACCTGCGTCATCGCCATCTCCGTCTCCATCTCGGCAACTGTCCCGTCCCTAGGCGGAGCCGGCAGCAGCAGCATCTGCACCTGGCTCTCTCTCCTGGCAGAGCGATTTGTTGGGGGTGGGGCCAGCTTATTGAACTTCTCGGGTCCGCTGCTTCTGGTGGATGGTGATGGAAGGCCGGAGAAGACGAAGATGGTGGGTGGCGGGCCATCAACTCGAAGAAGATAGGCGAGATCAAACCGCTCCTGGACCCTTGGGTTCGTTGTAATGATGTTATTAGTTGAGTCGAGAATGGTCTTGAACGAACCTGCCATGCTAGCTGAGGTGATGACGTTGCACCGATCAATGAGTTCCTCCACCACGTCATCATTCAGATCGGGGCAAGAATAACGGGGTCGTTTCCGGCCTGTTCCCTCCATGGAGAAGACGATCGAACAATGGCAGAAGGAAGGGTGAAGGCAAATGGAGGAGGGAGGAAGAGCGTGCAACATCAGTTCCAAATCAAGGGGGAAAGGCGAAGAGTCGGTGGACGGTTGCCACGGTACATGAAGAGGCGCCCCGTCCTACATAGACGTCCGTTCAGAAATTGTACAAAAGGACTCGCCGTCGTCTCACTGACATGTCGGAATAGGACCACATGTCAATGAAGAGGCTAGTGGGGAGCGGACGGTTGCCACCGAGGTCACACACTGACGACAAGACTGTCCTATCAGACCTAGCGCCCGTGCGGGATGGCTTCCGTCCCCCAAACGAGCAAAGCCACGTCGCACCCCACACGATTGGTCCGCCACGCCGCTAGGCCAACTCTAGTGCGTGCACCTCGGACGCGCGCTCGCTCAACCCCCTTTCCCTCGACGCCCCGGAGCTACCCAACCACGGCTACGTGTTTTGCGCACCCGGCGGCCGGATTTGGAGCGGATCCGACCGGGTTTGAGCTCGCCCGGCTGTGGGAGGCCGTGTCGCGCCATGGACTGGTCAGGCACCTGGCCGGAATGCCCCGGCAAGGCCGCATGCAGGTACTGACTCCTCCTCTAGCCGCTTGGATCTACACCGTCGGCGGTCCACCGGCAGATACATGAATGGCGGTCGGCCGGGCTCGGTGCTGGCCCAAAAGCTCGTCGGTGCACCGTTGCCACTCATTATGTGCGACGACTGCCCAAAGAAGGTCTTGCGCCACATGCCTACAATGCCGAAACATCCCGAATGGCCATTCATCAAGTGCTCAACCGATGGGGTATGTGCTGCTTTAGCTTCGGTTGTGCTTTCGTATTAGACTAGTCGTGCTAACTTAAAATTTTATTGTGTAGAATGGATGCAAGTTTTGGTATTGGGAAGAAGAGTACATCGATATATTGATAGAGCGCAATTTAGTAGATGTTCTAGCACTTCTAGCTAGCATAGAGGCTAGAGATGAGAGTAATGCACTTGTTCATAGAATAGAGGCTAGACATGAGACTAGATGCGAGGAAGCAACGTCTACTTCTTTACACTCGAAGAAGAAAGAAGCACACAAGATCAAGCCTCCGCAGATCAACAATGAATGCATCGAAAAGGCACTAATCCAACTTACAGGAGCAGTTTTGGAAGTTGGATATCTTCTAAAATGTATTCTTGTGGTTCTTGTTTTCTTTGGTCTTGCTTTTGTAGTCAAATTTGGTGATGTATTTCCATGTACCAAAAACCAATGATGAAAAAAAGATATGTGTTTGCAAAGAAAAATTTACGCGGCCGGGATGCATCCACAGTGTTGGGCGACGGCCACCGTGATCCGAGAAATGGCCCGACACCATTCATTAATTGCCCTACCCAAACGGACAGAATCCGGGCAAAATGGAGGTCCGTTTGGGGTCGTGCGTTGGAGTTGGCCTTACAAGTGGGACCGCAGTTGAGGAAACCGACTATCGAGAAACGAGAAGGTTTAAGAGAAAGATGTAGCACGGACTCCAAGAAATAAGGTGTCAGATGGAAGTCGTGCTGGTGGTGTGTGCCATACTCCTGGACGTGAATGCTTGTTCTGGCCCATGCCACCCTACTATATATCGAGGATTCGAGGTGCTGGTTACGCATGTAACACATTAACATATGGACCACCTCACACTGTGGCCAAATTTCCCGGAGTCTGTGCTAGGTTAAAAAGTGTTCTTTGTGAGGGTGGGTGGCTCGTCTCAAGTTTAGAACTTGTTATATTACATATACGTAGACGTAGAGATAGTGCAGAAATTTTGAAAGTTTGAACCCCAACATCAGAATGCAATTTCTACTGGACTCATCCGTGGACCTAGGATGGTGGGATTCGTAGCTACAGTAAAAACACCCGCCCGACGCGTGAGGCATGTGAAGCTAGTACAAATAGTAGTACTATTGTTGATTGGACTCATCTGATAACCTGTTGCAATGCACGTACACTTATGTATTCAGAAAATATTTTTTTGCCTCGTCGCAGCACCCACTCAGAGAAGCGACTCGAAAGCCATTCATAAATTTAGTAAGTTTATCACAGGCATATCATTGTATTACATACAACAGGTCATGAACCCACAACGACAACGAGGATACGTTATAAATACTAAAGTTTTCATCACACAATAAATAACAAGCAATGAAATGAACTTCAGCTCAACCACTCGTCGGTGTTGGAAACACTTGCTTTGAACCAGAAGTGATTCTCTGGGAAGGGGCAGCTACTGTCAATCTCGAGACCAACGTAGGACTGGTCATCCAGGCTGAAGCGGCCTATGTCAGGACGCATATTGTGATAGCCACGGTAGGGAACCATAGCATTGTCCGAGGTATAGATACAGTTGCTTCTCATAAATGGTAGTAACATTGTGTCAACAGCAGATTGATCTCCTTTCACCATGATTGGATAGTTTTGTCCAGGGAAGAGCGAGTTTCCTCCAAGAGTATCAATACTAAACCAGGGAGAAGGTGTTGGCACTAGCACAGTAGTATCCATCCCGAATACCCTGCAACGGATGTTGGAATAGGTCCGGAGAGTGTGACCATGGGAGACAACACCTGCTTCTTTAGTGACATCAGCAGTGCCATGTATACAGACAAGAAGAGGTGATCCATCGAAATAAGTTGCCAGGCGTCACTGAGTATATGGGTCCTCATGCTCGTGATCATCACCATCGTCATCTCCCCCTTGGTTATAATTTTTTTTCAAATATAGGTGGTGGAATGTTCACAGGACCTTGGAAATACAAGAAGGTTAATTAGTAAAGGGAAACTAGCTACCGCATGCATGTGGATGAAACAATTATAATTACGGTGGAAGACAAACGTATCGAAATCATAAGGATTCCATGCAAAAACAATGCCACGAGTGGTGGCAGCAAACACAAGACCCTTATATTGAATTGCATCACAGTACTCATCCGTGTACAAAAATTGATTTTTGAGCAATATCCATCGAGGCGTGGAAGTAAGGACGACAACAAGCTTGTCGAAGATAGCAACAACTTCATAGTTCATGTAATCCCAAGAGTGGTCGGGAACTCGACAAATTGCTATCTTCCGTAGACGAAAGTCACCATGATTGTAGTTGAATGTACGTAGAATACTGGTGTGCTCAACCTCTGGGCAGTCTGAGATTTTTGGAAGTGGAACCCGGTGACGAGTGTACACATTCACAAGTTCCCACTCGCAGTTGTACCCAATATAAACAACCCAATCTCCATTTGCGCCTTCCCAAGCCTTACCCTCAAGCGATGGCATCTTAACATCACACGTATCTTTATCAAGCGGCATCAACTTGCACAAGGTGAGGCCTACGTCGAATACCCAAGGATGGCATTGTACGACAGACGGATGTGAGCAACGTCGAAGTCGATGAGCTCGATGCGGTAGTTGACGCGCTGTCCGAAGGTGACAAGGAGGCGGACCTGCCCTATCAGGGTGGTGGAGTCGTCGGTCACTCCTGAGAAGGGCTTGGTAGGCCGAAGCTGATCGTATGGCACTTGGAGGCTATCGAACGTCTCGACGGACAGGACGTTAAGCCCTGCGCCTCCGTTGATGAGGGTCTTGGTGACTTGTACGTTGCTGATGACGGGTGAGAAGAGCATCGGGAGGGCGCCAGCAGTGGCCACGCACTTGAGCTGGTCCGTCGAGCTGAAAGTGATGGCGCACTTGGACCACCTGAGCGGGTGCGTGGCCTCGAGCCTGGGAAGGGTTGTGTTCACCTCATGAGCAAACTGCTTGAAGATATGCTGAGGGGCTGGGGCTTGAGCTCCGCCCAAGATGCAGGCGATGGCATGCGGTTCCTGGAAGCCCCCAGCCCCCTCGTCCTGATGGTGGTCGTCGTTCCTTCTTGGCGGCGGCGGCAGTGGGGGAAGACCAGCATTGCCCTGAGGGCGGTCCTCGCGAGGCTGGTCCATCTAGGCGTCCTCACGAGGCTGGTCCTGCCAGCGGTCCTCGCGAGTGTTGGTGTCAAAACCGGCGGATCTCGGGTAGGGGGTCTCGATCTATGCGTCAAGGCTGATGGTAACAGGAAGCAAGGGACACAGATGTTTACCCAGGTTCGGTCCCTCTCGATGGAGGTAAAACCCTACTTCCTTCTTGATTAATATTGATGATATGGGTAGTACAAGAGTAGATATACCACGAGATCGTAGAGGCTAAACCCTAAGAGCTAGCCTATGATGGTATGATTGTGATTGTGATCGGCCTTCTAAGGACCAACCTCTCCGGTTTATATAGACACCGGATAGGGCTAGGGTTTACATGGAGTCGGTTACAAGGAAGGAAATATAATATCCGGATCGCCAAGCTTGCCTTCCACGCCAAGGAAAGTCCCATCCGGACACGGGCCGAAGTCTTGAGTCTTGTATCTTCACGCTTCAATAGTTCGGACGTTGTACACAGTCCGGCTGTCCGGATACCCCCTAATCCAGGACTCCCTCAGTGAGGCCGGTCGCGCCACTCCTGTCAGGGGCCACGATTGTCCTAGCATCCTCCGCCTCGTCCTCCTCCTCGGCTATAGCCCCGGTCGTTGCGCTCAGGGCGTCTACTGAAGCGTCCATCTCGAATGGCCTGAGCTTTTGACAGTCGTTGGTGTTGTGGCTGTGTACATTGTGGAAGGCGCAGAATGGCCGGCTTCTCTTGGACGACTCGGGATGGTCCCGGACACGCTTCATATCTGGCTCCGCCGCGAGCACGGCTACTCGCTTGCGCTTCACGTCCTTGGCCTTGTCTTTCTTCTCCTCCAGCTCGGTAGCCGGGAGCTCGAGGAGGGAAAGGCGTCTCTCCTCAGCTCTTGGGCACTTGGTCGCCAGGTTGAACAGCTCCAACGCCGTGCATAGCTCCTCATGGATTGCGAGCTCCTCCTTCATCTTGACATCGCGGACACCATCAGAAAACGCTGAAATGATGGCCTCATCCGTCAGCTTGGGGATCTTGAGGCGAACTCTATTGAAGCGCTGGATGTACTTCTGCAGGGTCTCTCCTGGCTGCTGCTTGATGCGGTGCAGGTCACCCACGGCCGAAGGGCAGTCGCGAGTGCCCTAGAAGTTGGCGACGAAGTGGTCGCGCATCTCGTCCCAGGAGGAGATTGAGCCTGGGGGCAGGTTTAGGAGCCACGAGCGAGCACCATCCTTGAGAGCCATGGGGAACCAGTTCGCCATGGCTTTGTCTTCGCCGTTGGCCGCCTCAATGCTTAGCTCGTAGAGCTGCAAGAACTCTGCAGGGTCGGGGGTGCCGTTGTAGCGAGGAGGCAGGTCTGGCTTGAACTTGCCCGGCAAGGCGACACTACGCAGCTCAGGAGTGAAGGCGCGGTAGCCTGCTGTGGACACCGGGGCCCTTTGCTGATGCGGAGCCTGCCCTTGATGCCCACGCACCGCCGCTCCAGGCGGCACGTAGTCTTGTCGCAATGGCGCTGGAAGCGCGGGCGCATTCTCTTTCGGCCGGGGAACTTCTTGGCAGCTTCCTTCTTCTCGCGCGGGCGCCTGACATGGTGGGTCGCGCCGGGGGGGCTGCGCGCCGTCTTGGTGCAGAGGTGGTGGAGGCGCTCCGTGAGCCACGTCGCCCACAGCTGGCGGAGGGCGAGGCAGAGAGAGGGACGGCGCGGGGGAGCCCCCTGCAGCGCTGACGAGCTCGGCGATGCAGTCCAGCCAGTCCTCGTAGAGGTCGTCGACTGGGCGGTAGCGCAGGAGCTCGTGTGCCATGAGTAGCGCGGCCTGCGCGTCCATGGGAGCGCGACGAGCGTGAGACGACGAGCCGACTGGGGTTCGCGACGGAGTGGCGGTGCGACCGTCCCGCCGCACCGAGGGGTGCAGCAAGGACGCTTGCTACTCATTTCTCACCGGGCCGGTGGCGGCGTTGGCAGCGGGTCATGGGGAATGACGGGGAGGCCCGCCGACAGGAGCGGTCTAAGCAACGCGGGCAGCGAGGGCGGCCTGGCGCTCAGCGCGGGCTCGACGAGCGTCCGCCTTGGATGCGACGAAGCGATGGGACGCGGATCGGCGGAAGGAAAGCTTCGGCACACCCCTACCTGGCGCGCCAAATGTCGGATTTCGGGTTCCGGCAAAACCCTTGAGGTTCGAACACTGGGGTGCGCACCAAGGTCTCTCTCTCTCTCCCTAGATCGCTCTCGCAACAATCACAGGGCCTAGCTTGACGAACCCAAAGAACAGGAGACACAAGAGTTTATACTGGTTCGGGCCATCGATCTGGTGTAATACCCTACTCCAGTGTGCTATGGTGGATTGCCTCTTGGGCTGAGGATGAACAGTTATAAGGGAAGAACAGCCTCCTGAGGAGAGGCTTTCTTGTGCTTGGTGAACTTGTGTGTGGCTATGGATGGGATGGCCCTGATCTAAGATGAGATTTAGATGCCTCCTATGGTGGTGGCTAGCCCTATTTATAGAGGCCCTGGTCCTCTCCCCAAATATTGAGCGGGAAGGGTTCCAACAATGGCCAAATTTGAAGGGAGACAACTAGTACAAGTTATCCTGACTAAAGGTGGTCTTTGCCTGCCAAAGGCTCTGGCGGTGACGCCGTCTTGGGCTCCATGGTGACCTCCGTCCTGCCGTCCTGCTGGTCTTGATCTCGTTGCACCGATATGGAAACCTTTGTCTGATGCCTCAGGACTCCTCGCCTGCGCTTGCCCCTTTATAACCAAAGAGGAAATGAGGACACTGCGCGCGCTGGCGCCCGCCTGGCTCCAGTCGTCATGGCTTACGTCACAGGGACCTCATGAGGTGTCCCTCGCCTTGATCTCTCTGCTCCTCGCGAGCCGGCCTCGTGAGGCCGCCCCTAGGGAGGTCTTGTGTCGTCCGCCTCGCGAGGGTCTTGTGTGTTTGCTGGTGAAGATGGGTCGTACAGGGCCGTTGGTGCAGCCACGCCGTGGGCCACAGGCATGCAAGTCTGGGGACCCCCGTTCCCAGGACGCAACAGTCTTGCCGGCCTTCTTCCTTCTCGGGGCTTCAACGGCAGGAGCAAGTTCCTTGGCGGCAGTTGCTGCAACTGCCTCTCGATAGAGCTGGTCGGCGCAGATGAGCGCATCTTTCTTGTCAGAGGGGACAGTGATGACAGTCAGCGGCCTCGGCATCTTCAATGTGTTGTAGGCGTAGTGTGACGCCGCCATGAACTTGGCCAGCGCTGGGCGGCCAAGGATCCTGTTGTATGGCAAGGGGATCTCGGCGACATCGAAAACGATCTTCTCCGTCCTATAGTTTAGCTCGCCCCCAAATGTAACGGGCAGCGTGATTTTACCTTTTGGCTGGCTCCTTCTCGGGTTGACCGCTTGAAACGCGCCCGTCTCCTCGAGATCTCCGTCAGGGATCTGCAACCTCTTGACCATGTCGGGCGAGATCAAGTTCAGACCGGCCCCACCATCGACCAGTACTTTCGTCACCTTGAGGTTGCATATTGTTGGCGAAACCAACAATGGCAAACACCCGACCGCAGTTGTGCAATCAGGGTGGTCCTCGATGTCGAAAATGATGGGTGTGCGGGACCACTTCAGTGGCTTCTGGGCATCGAACGACGGCTCCGCCGCAGTGACCTCACGCGCCCACTGCTTCAGTTGGCGGTGAGAGGTGTGCAGCGAGGCGCCACCGTCGATGCACATGGCCTCTGTAGCATTCTGGAACTCGTGCTCGCCGGACTCGTCGTCCTTGCCATGATCATCATCTTCCTCCTTATCGTGGCCCCGAGCGGGCCTCTATTGTTGACTATCTTTGCCGCGGCGACCTCCTTGGTCGCCATGCTTCTTGTTGGACCCCTCAGCACCATCCTGACCCTTCTCCTTGTCGCGCCTTTCATATTCAGCCTTCTGCTTTTCTGCAAGCAGCTCAACCTGTCGGCAATTCTGGAGGTCATGGCCCTTGGTGCGGTGGATCTTGCAGTACTACTTGTCGGAGCCCCCCGGCTTGTCGGCGACCGCCAAGGCCCGACAGGCGGCGCACCCGGCAACCTCCTTGCCGGGGTCGTCAGCCTTGGCCTTCTTGGCAGTGTCGGGGTTGCCGGATCCTTCAACGACAAGCACAGTCTTGCCCTTTCGCTTCCTGTTGCGGCGCCGGCCCTTCTTTGTCGGGGCGGCAGTATCTTCGTCAGTGGAGTCGGTTTCCACGCCGGCGTCCTTGCCGGGGTACTTCCATCCTTCCTCATCCCGAGGACATCTATCAGCCAGGACATAAAGTTCGGCTACATCCTTGACCTTGTTCATCGCCAGCTCCTCATGCATCTTGCGATTCCGTACATTCTGATGGAACGCACTGATGACAGTGGCGGGATGAACATCTGGGATGGTGTACTGCACACAGCTGAACCTTTGTATATACTTACGCAGGGACTCGCCATCCTTCTGGGAGATGACATGCAAGTCACTTGCCTAGCCAGGAGCTTGGTGGCCTCCAGGGAAGGTGCCAACAAACTGGTGGCACAGATCCGACCAGGAAGATATGGAACCTATTGGCAGGTGCATCAACCACGACATAACGTTGGGCTTAAGTGCTAACGAAAAGTAGTTGGCGAGCACCTTGTCGTCGCGAGCCCCGGCGGCTTGCATCGCGATGGTGTAGATGCTCAGGAACTCTGACGGGTGAGTCTTGTCATTGTACTTTTCCCCAACATCAGGCTTGAATGTGCGGTGGGAGGGCCACTGGAACTGCCGCAGCTCTCGGGTAAAGGTTGGACAACCCACATTGTAAGGTTGGTCGCTGGAGCCCCCCGGTGCTAGGTGGTCCATAGTAGGCCCCGCGTGCCGATCCGACTGATGGTGCGTCTCCCGTCGTCGCTCGATGGTGGTTCGAGCGTCTTCCTGGGTCCGCTCACGAGGGACTTGGCGTTGGTCGCGGCTGGCTCGCGGGTCGGATGACGCCGTAGAAACATCGTCGCGTGCGTCGGCCCGGTGAGCTAGCGACTGCTGTCGCGGCCACGGGGGAGGAGAGTGCACCATGGTCGCGGCATCCCCAGCCCTCCCACCGCCGGCACACGTCGGCTCGACAGAACACCGGCACGAGGGGCCCGCCGGGCGTGGCTCATCTTTGTTGGCGAAGCTGACGAGGCTTCGAATGGTGGCTCTGCACTCGTCGATCTTCTCCGCAGTTGGCGGGAAGTCGAGGAGTGGTTGTACGCGCGCCAACGCTTCTGCTGATGTGGGTGGCAGTGAAAGCTGCGTGGACCGTGACGCGCTCCGACTTCTAACCACATTAGAAGGAGCTCTATCACGGTCTCGCGATCGCGCATCGCTTCCGCCAGCGTCCCGGTGCACACGCTGGCCCGATGCGTCCTGAGAGTGACGCAAAGGGCTTTTCCAGCGGCGGCGCCCGGGGGCGCCAACATCGCGGTGTTGCTCATCGCGCGCGGCCTGGGAAGGACACGGCGCGGGCGCCGGCGGGGGTGTCCAGGAGGTCGCCGTTCCGCCTGTGGGCAGCACAACCCCGTCCCCGGGCCCAGCAGCGTGTGGCTCGTTGTCTTGGACCCGGACAGCGTCGCTCCCCAGGCTCCGATCGCCAGAGTGTCATGGACACTCGCGGGCGGCGCCTCCGGCACCATCCGTGGCCACCCTGTCGCCCGCCCGTGCTGGTGCGGACAGGCCGGCACGGGGCAACCCAATGGCAGTCATCCCCTTCTTCTTGGGGGCCATGGTGATGATGAAGTCGATATGACAACTTCCAAACCAGACTTCCACAGCTCGCGCCCCCTACATGGCGTGCCAAAGATGTCGGGGTTCAAGAATGACACCTATGGGATCACAGGGAATCCATACTATGGTTGCTGGGGCGCGGGGCTGTAAAAAGAGCGGGTTTAGAAGATCAACGCGGGGGAGTTTATCCAGGTTCGGGCCGCAAATCGTGCGTAATACCCTACTCCTGCTGGTTTGTGTTTATCTGGTGTTCTTGGAGTAGCTACAAGGCGTGCAGGGTCCAAAAAGTCCGAATCCTCTCTCAGTACGCCGCGGGCCTCCTTTTATAGTCAAAGGGGCTGCCACAATGGCACACATGAGGTGGAAAGTTGTATAGTAGTCGAGTTTATCGCCTGACCTCATAGGACAGAACGCATTCAATGCGCTACTTAGGTGTCTCTTGCTTTATCGGGGATGGCAACGAAGTCCGTCCCGTCCGTCGCTGCTCTGCCTTGCTCCGACACGTGTCTAGGCCAACGAGGCATGCAGCGCCATGTAGGCTGGCAGGCTGCTGAGCTGGTGCGGTGGCAGGGTCTTCACGAAGATCTGTGATAACCCACAAGTATAGGGGATCGCACCAGTTTTCGAGGGTAGAGTATTCAACCCAAATTTATTGATTCGACACAAGGGGAGCCAAAGAATATTCTCAAGTATTAGCAGTTGAGTTGTCAATTCAACCACACCTGAAAGACTTAATATCTGCAAAGAAAGTATTTAGTAGCAAAGTAGTATGGAAGTAACTTGATAACGGTGGCAAAAGTAACAGTAGCAGTTTTGTAGTAATTGTAACAGTGGCAACGAAAAGGTAACTACGCAAAGATCAATATGTGAAAAGCTCGTAGGCATTGGATCAGTGATGGATAATTATGTCGGATGTGATTCCTCATGCAACAGTTATAACATAGGGTGACATGTAACTAGCTCCAGTTCATCAATGTAATGTAGGCATGTATTACGAATATAGTCATACGTGCTTATGGAAAAGAACTTGCATGACATCTTTTGTCCTACCCTCCCGTGGCAGCGAGTCTCTATTGGAAACTAAGGGATATTAAGGCCTCCTTTTAATAGAGTACCGGACCAAAGCATTAACACTTAGTGAATACATGAACTCCTCAAACTACGGTCATCACCGGAGTGGTCCCGATTATTGTCACCGGGTTACCGGATGATATCACATAGTAGGTGACTATTGACTTGCAAGATAGGATCAAGAACTCACATATATTCATGAAAACATAATAGGTTCAGATCTGAAATCATGGCACTCGGGCCCTAGTGACAAGTATTTTGCATAGCAAAGTCATAGCAACATCAATCTCAGAACATAATGGATACTAGGGATCAAACCCTAACAAAACTAACTCGATTACATGGTAAATCTCATCCAACCATCACCGTCCAGCAAGCCTACGATGGAATTACTCACGCACGGCGGTGAGCATCATGAAATTGGTGACGGAGGAAGGTTGATGATGACGATGGCGATGGATTCCCCTCTCCGGAGCCCCGAACGGACTCCAGATCAGCCCTCCCGAGAGAGATTAGGGCTTGGCGGCGGCTCCGTATCATAAAACGCAATGAATCCTTCTCCCTGATTTTTTTCTCCTCGAATGTGAATATATAGAGTTTGATTTGAGGTCGGTGGAGCCTCAGGGGGCCCACGAGATAGGGGGGTGGGCGCGCCCTCCACCCTCATGGACAGGGTGTGGACCCCCTGGTGTTGATTCTTTCGCCAGTAATTTTTATTTATTCCAAAAATATTCTCCTTGAAGTTTCATGTCATTCCGAGAACTTTTATTTCTGCACAAAAATAACACCAGCAAATTCTGCTAAACACAGCGTCAGTCCGGGTTAGTTCCATCCAAATCATGCAAGTTAGAGTCCAAAACAAGGGCAAAAGTGTTTGGAAAAGTAGATACGATGGAGATGAATCAACTCCCCCAAGCTTAAACCTTTGCTTGTCCTCAAGCAATTCAGTTGACAAACTGAAAGTGATAAAGAAGAACTTTTACAAACTCTGTTTGCTCTTATTGTTGTAAATATGTAAATCTAGCATTCAAGTTTTCAGCAAAGATTATGAACTAACCATATTCACAATAACACTTAGGTCTCATGTTTACTCATATCAATGGCATAATCAGCTAGCGAGCAATAATAATAAATCTCGGATGACAACACTCAAAACAATCATAATATAATATAACAAGATGGTATCTCACTAGCCCTTTCTGAGACCGCAAAACATAAATGTAGAGCACCTCTGAAGATCAAGGACTGACTAGACATTGTAATTCACGGTAAAAGAGATCCAGTCATAGTCATACTCAATACAAATTAATAGTAATGGATGCAAATGACAGCGGTGCTCCCCAACTTGTGCTTTTTAATAAGAAGATGACGACTCAACATAAAAGTAAATAGATAGGCCCTTCGCAGAGGGAAGATGGGATTTGTAGAGGCGCCAGAGCTTGAGTTTTGAAATAGAGATAAATAATATTTTGAGTTATATACTTTCATTGTCAACATAACAACCAAGAGATCTCGATATCTTCCATGCTACACACATTATAGGCGGTTCCCAAATAGAATGGTAAAGTTTATACTCCCCCACCACCAACAAGCATCAATCCATGGCTTGCCCGAAACAATGGGTGACTCCAACTAACAACAATCCTGGGGGAGTTTTGTTTGCAATTATTTTGATTTGGTTTGAGCATGGGACTGGGCATCCCGGTGACTAGCATTTTCTCGTGAGTGAGGAGCGGAGTCCACTCCTCTTGAGAATAACCCACCTAGCATGGAAGATACAGACATCCCTAGTTGATACATGAGCTATTCGAGCATACAAAACATAATTTCATTTGAAGATTTAGAGTTTGGCACATACAAATTTACTTGGAATGGCAAGTAAATACCGCATATAGGAAGGTATGGTGGACTCATATGGAATAACTTTGGGATTTATGGAAGTGGATGCACAAGCAGTATTCCCGCTTAGTACAAGTGAAGGCTAGAAAGAGACCGGGAAGCAACCAACTAGAGAGCGACAAATAGTCATGAACATGCATTAAAATTAATCAACACTGAGTGCAAGCATGAGTAGGATATAATTCAACATGAACATAAATATCGTGGAGGCTATGTTGATTTTGTTTCAACTACATGCGTGAACATGTGCCAAGTCAAGCCACTCAAATCGTTCAAAGGAGGATACCACCCTATCATACCACATCACAACCATTTTAATAGCATGTTGGCACGCAAGGTAAACCATTATAAACTCCTAGCAAATTAAGCATGGCATGAGCAATTATAATATCTAATTGTCACTGCAAACATGTTTCATTCATAATAGGCTAAATCAAGAATGATGAACTAATCATATTTACAAAAACAAGATAGGTCGAGTTCATACCAGCTTCTCCCTTCTCAATCAGTCCATCATATATCGTCATTATTGCCTTTCACTTGCACGAGCGAATGGTGTGGATAATATTAATAGTGCACATGCAATTGGACTAAGCTGGAATCTACAAGCATTTAATACACAGGAGAAGACAAGGTAATATGGGCTCTTGGCTAAATCAACAATAATGCACATAAGAGCCACTTCAATATTTCCATCATGGTCTTCTCCCCTCGACCCCCAAAGAAAAGAAATAAAACTATTTACACGGGAAAGCTCCCAACAAGCAAAGGAAGAACGAGAAATCTTTTTGGGTTTTTATTTAATTACTACTACTACCGGCGTGGAAGGTAAACTAGCTAAAAACTACAACTAATTTTTTTTGGTTTTTCTTAAGGTTATTCAAACACACAAGAAGAAGGCTTAAAACAGAAAATAAACTAGCATGGATAGTATAATGAAAAAGTATGAGCGCCGGCAACTAGAATGAGTGTGTGAACATGAATGTAATGTCGGTGAGAAATACGCACTCCCCCAAGCTCAGGCTTTTGGCCTAAGTTGGTCTAGGGCCACGGCTGGCCTGGCGATATCCAAAGTTGCAGCTGGGGTCATACTGAGATGTAGCGGCTATTGCCTGATGAGCTGCATCTTGGAGGTGAGCTGCCTCCGTCCTCCTCTCATACTCGTTCACCTCCTCGCTGGTTATAACATATCTCCCTTTTGCCTGATAGTCAAAGAAAGCAGGAGTAGGGAGGGCAACATGGACAGTGCGGCGTCTGTCAAAGATTAGTCGGTATTGGAGGAACTGTTCATTCCTCTCAACAAACGGAAGACGAACCATAGCATTATAATCTAAGTAAACAGGAGGCAATTCCATATCATTTTCATGTATGGGTATCTCAAGATAATTAGCTACACGCGTTGCATAAGTTCCACCAAACAAATCTCCACTAATACTGTTATGATGCAACCTTCGTGCAACAATAGCCCCCAAGTTGTATTGTTTATCTCCTAATACAGCACTCTTGAGAACACTCAGATCGGGAACACACATGTGACATGCCTCATCCTTACCGTTAATGCATCTACCTATAAAGAGAGCAAAATAATGTATGGCAGGAAAATGAATGCTCCCTATGGTAGCTTGTGTTATTTCTCTAGATTCCCCCACAGTGTTACTAGCAAGAAAATCTTTAAACTCAGATTTGCAAGGTTCACTAACATTGCCCCACTGCGGGAGTTTACAAGCAGTATTAAAGTCTTCTAAGTACATGGTATAAGATTTATCATACAGATCAAATAGGACAGTGTGAGAATTGCGTGAGGATGTAAATTTAAACCTTCTCACAAAGGAATCAGTTAGGTAGCGGTATTGAGGACACTTATCTGACACAAAGCCTTCAAGGTCAGCATTACGCACATACACGTCAAATTCATCCTTGATACCTGCTCCGCTCATAAACTCCTCTGACAGCCATTCACAAGGCCGCACTTGAGCTTCCCTCGGTAGTCCGTAGTCCAGCTCACGTATCGCGAGCCTAGGTGCCTGCTTCCTTGAGGAATCACCTTGGTACATTTTCCTAAACATATTTCCTCCTCTGAAAAAATTTCTGAAATTTTTAGTAACTCAAAATAAAAGTGAATCAAACTCAACAAAATTGATAGCAACTACTCCCACAAGTGCCTAGAGACTATATCATGCATTAGAACTACTTGGGACCATATAAATTTGACATGCAAGGTCAAAAACAATGTCACCTAAGCAGCAAAAATTTGCAATAAATAAAGCACTAGAACAAAATTAATTGGACCATTGGAGGAGTCACATACCGAAGAACAATCCCCCAAAGCAGTTTTGTGAGTGGAGCTTTGAGAAAGGAGATCGAAAATCGCAGCAAAACAAGCTAGAACACGGGTTTGAGCTGTGTGGTGATTTTTTCAGGAGGAAGACGAAGTGTGTGGGTGCAGGAATAAGTGGAGGGGGCCACATGGGGCCCACGAGGCAGGGCAGCGCGCCCAGGGGGGCAGGGCACGCCATGGACCCTCGTGGCCATGTGGTGGCTCCCCTTGGTGTGTTCTCAGTGCCAGATATTCTTAAATATTCTACAAAAAATCATATTTCATTTTTGGGACATTTGGAGAACTTCTATTTTTGGGGTATTTTTTATTGCATGTATAATTCAGAAAACAGACAGAAATTCTACTTTGCTTTATTTAATCTAAATAACAGAAAGTAAAAGGAGGGTACAGAGAGTTGTGCTTTCTAACTTCATCCATCTCATGCTCATCAAAAGCAATCCACTAACAAGGTTGATCAAGTCTTGCTAACAAACTCATTACGAATCGCATGAAACCAGAGAATTTTCGAATAGCACTAGCTTACCTCAACGGGGATATGCACGTCCCCAATAATAAGAATATCATATTTCTTCTTGACAGTAGAAAGAGGAAATTCAAAACCTCCAATAGTAATTGATGGAATTTTTCCAATAGAATTGATACTGTGGACTTGAGGTTGTTTCCTCGGAAAGTGTACCGTATGCTTATTACCATTAACCTGAAAAGTGACATTGCCTTTGTTGCAATCAATAACAGTCCTTGCAGTATTCATAAAGGGTCTACCAAGGATAATCGACATACTATCGTCCTCGGGAATATGAAGAATAACAAAGTCCATTAAAATAGTAACGTTTGCAACCACAACTGGCACATCCTCACAAATACCGACAGGTATAGAAGTTGATTTATCAGCCATTTGCAAAGATATTTCAGTAGGTGTCAACTTATTCAAATCAAGTCTATGATATAAAGAGAGAGGCATAACACTAACACCGGCTCCAAGATCACATAGAGCAGTTTTAACATAGTTTCTTTTAATGGAGCATGGTATAGTTGGTACTCCGGGATCTCCTAGTTTCTTTGGTATTCCACCTTTAAAAGTATAACTGGCAAGCATGGTGGAAATTTCAGCTTCCGGTATCTTTCTCTTATTTGTAACAATATCTTTCATGTACTTAGCATAAGGATTCATTTTAAGCATATCAGTGAAACACATACGCAAAAAGATAGGCCTAATCATTTCAGCAAAGCGCTCGAAATCCTCATCATCCTTTTTCTTGGATGGTTTGGGAGGAAAATACATGGGTTTCTGAACCCATGGTTCTCTTTCTTTACCGTGCTTCCTAGCAACAAAGTCTCTCTTATCATAACGTTGATTCTTTGATTGTGGGTTATCAAGATCAACAACAGGTTCAATCTCTACATCATTGTTATTGCTAGGTTGAGCATCGACATGAACATCATTATTAACATTATCACTAGGTTCATGTTCATCTCTAGAATGTGTTTCAGCATCAGAAAGAGAAATATCATTGGGATTCTTAGGTGTGTCAACAACAGGTTCACAAGAAGCATTCAAAAGTCCTATCATTTTTCTTTTTATTCTTCTTAGAAGGACTAGGTGCATCAACATTAGTTCTCTGAGAATCTTGCTCAATTCTTTTAGGGTGGCCCTCAGGATACAAAGGTTCCTGAGCCATTTTACCCCCTCTAGTCATAACTCTAACATCATTATCATTTTTCTTATTACTTAATTCATTGATTAAATCATTTTGAGCTTTAAGCACTTGTTCTACTTTAGTGGTAACCATAGAAGCATGTTTACTAATAATTTTAAGTTCACCTTTAACTCTAGACATATAATCACTCAAGTGTTCAATCATATAAGCATTTCATTTCAATTGTCTACCAACATATGCATTGAAGTTTTCTTGTTTAACAATAAATTTATCAAACTCGTCTAAGCATTGGCTAGCAGACTTATAACAAGGAATATCACCTTCATCAAATCTATAGAGAGAATTTACCTTTACTACTTGTGTCGGGTTATCAAGACCATGTATTTCTTCAATAGGTGGTAAATTCTTAACATCTTCAGCTTTAATACCCTTTTCTTTCATAGATTTCTTTGCCTCTTGCATATCTTTAGAACTGAGAAATGGAATACCCCTTTTCTTCGGAGTTGGCTTAGGAGTTGGTTCAGGAAGTGTCCAATAATTTTCATTACTCAACATATTATTCAATAGCAATTCAGCTTGATCAACAGTTCTTTCCCTGAAAACACAACCAACACAACTATCCAAGTGGTCTCTGGAAGCATCGGTTAGTCCATTATAAAAGATATCAAGTATTTAATTTTTCTTGAGAGGATGATCAGGCAAAGCATTAAGTAATTGGAGAAGCCTCCCCCAAGCTTGTGGGAGACTCTCGTCTTCAATTTGCACAAAATTATATATTTCCCTTAAGGCAGCTTGTTTCTTATGAGCGGGGAAATATTTAGCAGAGAAGTAATAAATCATATCCTGGGGACTACGCATAGATCCAGGATCAAGAGAATTAAACCATGTTTTAGCATCACCCTTTAATGAGAACGGAAACAATTTAAGGATATAGTAGTAACGAATTTTTTTCCTCATGAGTGAATAGGGTGGCTATATCATTTAATTTAGTAAGTTTCAGATTCATAGCCATAAAAAGGATCAGATTCAACCAAAGTAATTTACTCAGGATCGACAGAGAAATCATAACCCTTATCAGAAATACAGATAGGTGAAGTAGCAAAAGCAGGGTCATATTTCATTCTAGCATTCAAAGACTTTTCTTTCAGCTTAGCTAACAGTTTCTTAAGATCATATCTATCATCACAAGCAAGAAAATCTCTAGCAGTTTCTTCATCCATAACATAATCCTCAGGCACAACAGGAAATTCATATCTAGGGGGAGAATCTTCATCATCACTTTCATCAATATTATCAGTTTCAATAATTTCATTCTCTCTAGCCCTAGCAGTTGTTCATCAAGAAATTCACCTAATGGCATAGTATTATCAAGCTTAGAAGTAGTTTCATCATAAGTATCATGCATAGCAGAAGTGGCATCTTCAATAACATGTGACCTATAAGAATCAATAGCAGGTGTAGATGTCACAAATTTACTCATAACAGAAGATGAATCAAGTGCAGAGCTAGATGGCGGTTCCTTACCTCCCCTCGTAGTTGAGGGATAAATCTTGGTTTTTTCATCTTTCAAGTTCCTCATAGTGGTCAACACATATAAATCCCAAGTGACTCAAATAATAGATCTATGCTCCCCGGCAACGGCGCTAGAAAATAGTCTTGATAACCCACAAGTATAGGGGATCGCAACAGTTTTCGAGGGTAGAGTATTCAACCCAAATTTATTGATTCGACACAAGGGAGCCAAAGAATATTCTCAAGTATTAGTAGTTGAGTTGTCACTTCAACCACACCTGGAAAACTTAATATTTTCAGCAAAGTATTTAGTAGCAAAGTAATATGGAAGTAACGGTAATGGTGGCAAAAGTAACAGTAGCAGTTTTGTAGTAATTGTAACAGTGGCAACGGAAAAGTAACTAAGCAAAGATCAATATGTGAAAACCTCTTAGGCATTGATGGATAATTATGTCGGATGCGATTCCTCATGCAACAGTTATAACATAGGGTGACACAGAACTAGCTCCAATTCATCAATGTAATGTAGGCATGTATTCCAAATATAGTCATGCGTGCTTATGGAAAAGAACTTGCATGACATCTTTTGTCCTACCCTCCCGTGGTAGCGGGGTCCTATTAAACTAAGGGATATTAAGGCCTCCTTTTATTAGAGTACTGGACCAAAGCATTAACACTTAGTGAATACATGAACTCCTCAAACTACGGTCATCACCGGGAGTGGTCCCGATTATTGTCACTTCGGGGTTACCGTATGATAACACATAGTAGGTGACTATTGACTTGCAAGATAGGATCAACAACTCACATATATTCATGAAAAGATAATAGGTTCAGATCTGAAATCATGGCACTAGGGCCCTAGTGACAAGCATTAAGCATAGCAAAGTCATAGCAACATCAATCTTATAACATAATGGATACTAGGGATCAAACCCTAACAAAACTAACTCGATTACATGGTAAATCTCATCCAACCCATCACCGTCTAGCAAGCCTATGATGGAACTACTCACGCGCGGCGGTGAGCATCATGAAATTGGTGATGGAGGAAGGTTGATGATGATGATGGCGACGGATTCCCCTCTCCGGAGCCCTGAACGGACTCCAGATCAGCCCTCCCGAGAGAGATTAGGGCTTGGTGGTGGCTCCGTGTCGTAAAACGCGATGAATCCTTCTCCCTGATTTTTTTCTCCCCGAACGTGAATATATAGAGTTGGAGTTGAGGCCGGTGGAGCCTCAGCGGGCCCACGAGATAGGGAGGCGCGCCCCAGGGGGGTGGGCGCGCCCTCCACCCTCATGGACAGGGTGTGGACCCCTTGGTATTGATTCTTTCGCCACTATTTTTTATTTATTCCAAAAATATTCTCCGTGAAGTTTCAGGTCAGTCCGAGAACTTTTATTTATGCACAAAAATAATACCATGCCAATTCTGCTGAAAACAACGTCAGTCCGGGTTAGTTACATCCAAATCATGCAAGTTAGAGTCCAAAACAAGGGCAAAAGTGTTTGGAAAAGTAGATACGATGGAGGCGTATCAATCTGCATGCCACCACGTAGGTGCTTGACCGTGTGGGTACCTGCTTAGTTGGTGGGTCGGCCGCTGAGCTGGGGCGGCCACGGGGCGGCAAGGCCATGCCGCGGTCTTGCTGATATTCCCGGCAAGGGTCTTGCCGGGGCCTTGTCGCCGCCCTCGGCAAGTGTCTTGCCCGGGTCTCGTGGGTATCTTCGGCAGGAGCCTTGCCGAGGCCTCGTGAGCATCCTCGGCAAGGAGCCTCGTTGTTGTCTTGTTACCTGGTTCCTATCTAGGCCTCGCAGGGCCTTTGTCTTCACAAATATCTGCATGCCACCATGGATGCGCCTCCCGAGCCTTGGTTCCAATGTGGTTGATGGCGTCGGAACTCTTAGACTCAAGGGTGCAACCTCGTTTGTGTTAGGTAAGTTGTCACAGCAAGGCCCTTGCCGGGGCTATGAAGGTCGCCCTGGCAAGGGCCTTGCCGGGGGAGTTTCACCTCGCCCCTCTGCTCTTCATGCTTCTGGTCTAGAGCACGACTTGGTAGTCTTGTGTCTTTGCTTCCTCTTCATCCGCCGAGCGATCACAGCAGTGTGTGGTCATGATCGTCACAAGACAAGTAAAGGGGTACAAAAAGGACCCCCCTACTTTTGTACACCGACAGAAATCTTCCAGTGCTAGAGCTTATGGAAATATGTTCAGTAAAACCATTGTACTGTACCCTGCAATAAAATAACTACTCTATTGTTGCACTAGCCACTGGATTAGTGTATATTTGTACTATTCGAATGGTGTTGCATTAGCGTATGGACATATATAAAGTGTTGATAGCGCATTTATGCATATAGTATTTTAAGCCTTTTTGCATCTCAAGTTAAACATTTGACCACAATAATTACTTATAAAATATTCATTCCTATAGAAATGTTCCTATTATGATATTTCTTACAACACTTCTTCATATTATGCAGAATTGGTGCGTTTAGGCATCCAAACTTCGTCGAAAGTGCTTTCAACACTAAAGCAGGGATCAACTTGGAGAAGAGTTCAGTTCTGAAGGGGGCAAAACCGAAAACAACTAGAGGAGGCGTCCGGTGGCACGTGTGAGAGGAGCTGGGGGCTGGCGCAACCGACCAGACGGCCTGTCTGATGCCACGCGCGGCTGGTTCCTCTTGCCGCTGACCCACCACACCAGATCGAGGGGAGAGATAGAGGGCATCGACCAGATTCACCGTAACAAAGAAAAACAGGGGAGGAAGACTCCTTTCTCTCGCTGCTCACCACCACGCTGCTCACCTACCACCAGATCAAACCAGGGAAGAAAAGGGGGATCAAGGGAAACGAGAACAAGATTAGATTGGAGCCCGCTCCACCTCGCTGCTGCCCCTGACCGCTGACCTGATGCTCTCCCCTCCAACGACAATGCTGACCTGCTCGTCTCCAACTCCGACGCTCACTTCTGTTCATCTCCAACTCCGATGACCGCTGCTGCGGCATCTCCTCGACACCAATAGCGGGACGTCGGAATCCTGGTGGTGCTCTGCTCCGGGTGGTCGGCTGACCTCCCGCGAAGGCCTCCACGATTCCTTCCCAAGGCCGGGTCCTCCGTTGCTGATCTTCACCAGGTCTTCTTTACCATGCTGCAGCTCTACCCCAAGGATCCTCTGCTGCTACTCTTCTTCGCCTGCAACATCTACAGCTTCAAATCGAAGATCATCTACAACTTTTGGGTCTGAAATTTACTTTGTTACCTGTGCACCTTTGATGAACCCTCATGTATCCTTGCTGAATTGTTGTGACGCTTTGCTGGATATTAAGTTAGTAGTTATTCTCCTGTGAGCTGCTGTCACTTTAATTGGTTGCATGAGTTGTGTGTGATGTCTGAACCATCTTCCATGTGCTAGTGTTACTTGTCTGTTTGATTACAAGAAAACCACTAAAAGAGAGATTGTCCTATTTCCGAACCCTTTACCTTTGCTGCATATTATTTTGTTTTACCTTGTTCCAATGGCTGCTTGTTGTCACTACGGTTTGATTCATCTGTTCAGTTGTTCTGCATGTTTCGAATGTGTGCTTCGAAGTTCTAGATCCCTATGGAGAACACGACATCCGTAGTCTGGGCGCAAAAACCCTGCTATATTACATCTGATCAAGTGTGGCAAGCTTTCCCAGATATGTGCTCAAGAAAACTACTACCTGTTTTTCTAAATATCTAGACGTTTGGGTACTTTAAATTGAACTGCGAAAACGTCTTATATTAAGGAACATAGGGTGTAGAGTTCGCTCAAATTATCCCGGTAAAGCTAGTCACACCTTTGTTAAAATTAATGTTCATTATGTTATCAGAGGAGGTCTGTATGTTTGTCTCTAATGCATGTCGACTACATACCTGACATCATGATGTAATGTTAAGTCATTTCCTTTTGTACAGTGTCACTGAATTGTCAAGGCAGTGATGGCATTTTATTTTAGTTGAACTGCACAAAATATGCTTAAAAGAAGAGGAAAGATCAGGAATGGTTCAATTTTCAGAAAAACTATGTATACCTTCCTGACATCAGCCGCTGTTGCCTTATTTATTCCTTCAAACAAGTGGTTATAAACAGTCTTGCTACCTTTTCCCATTAAGAAATTGGAATGCTTATATTTGTGAGTCTATGCTTCAACTGGTGCCACTTTTATTGTAATCACACTTTCAATATCTATGCAAACAGGGATGCTTGATTTTTGTGGAACTACACAAAAAGTCCAAATGGTTCAACATTAGGAGCATGTTTTCTTCCAAACCTTTATATCCAATTGGTGGCACTATGAGCTGTTCATTACGAAGGTACATGGTTGGCTACTATCTTGCTACACTTTTTGTATTGTCATTAGATAGTAATACTAGTGGTTTGCATGCGAATTTATTGACAGGGTGGACCTATAGTGGAGGTGCAGGACATGATTCAATGATTGGATGCTCAATTTTGGTTGTATCGATTTCACCTCTTCCATCACTGCGAACATGGATATCTTTGGTCTGATGAAGAATAGGCACTATATTTCTGCGCTGAACCAACAAATAAATTCAGTATGAATTTGTCCAGGGCAAAACATGACTGTATCAAATTGTCCAGTGCAAAACATGACAAATGCTAAGTGGAAGAGACGTGTTTAAACCGAAAATACAAGGTGGGGTATATGTTTACTAGCTGCTTGATTTTTGTGCAGACAGAGATGTCTGCCCATTGCTATTTGGAAAACAAACAAAGTGACCACAATTTTGGTTGAACTGCACAAGAGAATAGTATAGTCACTGCATGCAGTGCCATTTGAAAATAGACACATAAAGATTGGATAGTCACTTCGTGGACAGCTGAAAAGTAGTACTGTACTATTTATTGGCCAACACTAGGTGCTTTATTTCTTTGGTCTGATTATACAATGGGCATCATTTTTCCTAAGTTAAAGTTTGTATTCCGAAAATAGTCTCGTTGTGTGATCGAGAGAAGACCAAATCATATTGCAGAGGATGTTCCTCCATCATGTGTGGTTCATTCTCATGGTTCCAGCTGTTGGTGACACCACTTACGTTTGCAAGAGGAATTGTAGACTTCACAAACAATTTTTTCTTTCACTCTGTACTGAATGTTGGCCAAGAGAAGCATCCATGTTAGCAGGAAGAACAGATGTTTTTTCTAGATCTTTGCTTTTGGAGCTACATATTTGTATATGATGGGTGAATCATTGAGATGCATTAACATGTTGATCTTATGTATGGGAATTGTACTAGCACTACAAAAAAATACACTTCCGTGATGATACGTGTTTGTCACAGTAGGTCACGTTTTCTGTCATGCATGTACATCCATGGCGATTTTATGACAGAATAAAGATAGTCATACCTGTGCTATCGTAGAAGTGTTCCATGACATTACCAAAATTATCATCATAGAAGTGTTCACTTCCATGACGATAAATGCCGCGTCTTGCAAGTGCTTTCGTCAAGCGTGACCTACATGTGGCATCCACAGTAACAGGTCGCCGTTAAGCTATCGAGTCCGGTTTTGCATCTGATAACCCGCTAACAGCCACAACCAATGCCGATTTTCCACGTGTAAAATTCTCATTGGCCGGCAGAACCACGTGTCAGCTCCACGTTGGCACATGTGTCACTCATCCAATGGGCGAGATGCGCCTATGATATGTCGACACGTGGACCGGCCCAACAGTGGCCCATTCAGGATAAAAGGCCGGGCCAGTCAAAATAAGCGGGCCGGCCCATTAGCAGTCTACTTGAGTCAGGCCCATTTACAAGCATGGCCCATACAAGTTACATAGAATCGGCCCATCAAAGGCCCATTCTAGATTTGGCAATTTCTAGCCCATCGTCAGTTTTAGCCCGTTAACAACCCGCTACGACTTTGGGCCCAATTGCGGACGAGCTTCTTTCGGCCTGTTAGCAGCCCATCGCCAGTTCCAGCCCGTTAATGGCCCGCAATGTCTTTCGGCCTTTTCTCGACCCATTCTGCAGTTGGGCCAGTTCTAACCCGATGTGACTTTAGGCCTGTGCTCAGCCCATCCGGTAAATGGGCCAACTCCTAGCCCATTTTGTCTCCCGGCCTGTTAACGGCCCGCACAACAGTTGGGCCTTTGACTTTAGGTCCATTAGGGGCCCATGTTCCGCAGGGCATCATTTCAGCCCAATGCGACTTTCGGCCTGTTAAAAGCCTAGTTTGCAAATTGGGCCTCCTCTGCCCCATAACACTTTCGGCTTCTTACTGGGCCGTGAAGTAAAATGGCCGAGACAAAATTGACATCTTTTTCAGCCTGCTAGAGGCCCGCGAACCATTTCCATTTATACAGCCCTATCGAGCTTTTGGCTTGTTAACGGCTGATACGTCTCCAACGTATCTATAATTTTTGATTGCTCCATGCTACTTTGTCTACTGTTTTGGACTATATTGGGCTTTATTTTCCACTTTTATATTACTTTTGGGACTAACCTATTAACCGGAGGCCCAGCCTGCACTGTGCTGTTTTTGCCTATTTCAAGTGTTTCAAGAAACGGAATATCAAACGGAGTCCAAACGGAATGAAACCTTCGGGAACGTGATTTTCCAACCGAACGTGATCCAGCAGACTTGGAACCTACTCCAAGAAGTGCCAGAGGCGGTCACGAGGGTGGAGGGCGCCCCCCTGGGCACGCCCCCTGCCTCGTGGGCCCCTGACGCTCCACCGATGTACTCCTTCCTCCTATATATACCTACGTATCCCCAAACGATCAGAACATGAGCCAAAAACCTAATTCCACCTCCGTACCTTCCTGTATGCACGAGATCCCATCTTGGGGCATGTTCCGGAGCTCCGCCGGAGGGGGCATCCACCACGGAGGGCTTCTACATCAACACCATAGCCCCTCCGATGAAGTGTGTGTCGGATTTCGGGTTCCGGCAGACCCTTGAGGTTCGAACACTGGGGTGCACGCGGAGATCCAACCCTCCACCGTCTCGCACCTCGCCGAATCGCTGGGACCTAAACTATCGAATCTAAACAAAGACAAGAGACACGGGATTTATATCGTTCGTGCCACCATTGTGGTGTAATACCCTACTCCAAAGGTGTGGTGTGGTAGATTGCCTCTTGGGCTGATGAGGAACAATACAAGGAAGAACAGCCTCGCGAGGGTCTGTTTCTTGGCGGGTGTGATGAACTGCTAGGTGGGGTTCATCGCTCTAGCTATCGGTTTCTTAATGAGGATTCAGATCCCTGCCTCGGGAGTGGCTACTCCTATTTATAAGGAAGGCCCCGGGCCTCTTCCGAAATATTGAGCGGGAAGGGCGCCAACAATTGGCCATTTTGAAGGGGAACAAGGGTACACTTATCCCGACTAAAGTTGGTCCTCGCCGCCAAAGGCTCTGGTGATGACGCCTGCTTGGGCTCCACAATGACTCCCTTCCTGCCGTTGGGCTGGTCTTGGTCTCGTTGCACCGAAATGGATGCCTTTGCTTGATACTCTCGCCTGTGCTTGCTCCCTTTGCACCAAAGAGGAAGGGAGGACACTGCGCGGGCTGGCACCCGACTGGCGCCCTTGGTCGTCATGGCTTGCATCACGGGCACCTCACGAGGTACCCTGCCTTGAACTCTCCGCCTCCTCATGAGCCAGCCTGACGAGGCCGTGCTCGAGAAGCTCCTTGTCGCCCGCCTCATGAGGCTTGGCCCCTCGCGAGGGTCTTGAGCTTGCGTTGATGAAGATGGGTCGTGATGGGCCTCCTTCGAGCCACGCCGCAGGCCGCAGGCAGGCAAGTCTGGGGACCCCCGTTCCCAGAACGCCGACAGTGTGAGTAGTTTACTTCAAACCTTCGGGTCCATAGCTAGTAGCTAGATGGCTTCTTTTCTCTTTTTGGATCTCCATACAATGTTCTCCCCCTCTCTCGTGGAGATCTATTCGATGTAATCTTCTTTTTATGTGTGTTTGTTGAGATCGATGAATTGTGGGTTTATGATCCATCTTATCTATGAATAATATTTGAATCTTCTCTGAATTCTTTTATGTATGATTGAGTTATATTTGCAACTCTCTTCGAATTATCCGTTTGGTTTGGCCAACTAGATTGGTAGTTCTCGCAATGGAAGAAGTGCTTAGCTTTGGGTTCAATCTTGCGGTGTCCTTACCCAGTGACAGAAAGGGTTGCAAGGCACGTATTGTATTGTTGCCATCGAGGATAACAAGATGGGGTATTTATCATATTGCATGAATTTATCCCTCTACATCATGTCATCTTGCTTAAGGCGTTACTGCTTTTTAACTTAATACTCTAGATGCATCTTTGGATAGCGGTCGATGAGTGAAGTAATAGTAGTAGATGCGTAATCGCTTTGATCTACTTGTCTTGGACGTGATGCCTATATACATGATCATACCTAGATAACCTCATAACTATGCTCAATTCTTTCAATTGCTCAACAGTAATTTGTTCACCCACCATAGAATATCTATGCTCTTGAGAGAAGCCACTAGTTAAACCTATGGCCCCCGGATCTATTCTCATCATATAAATCTCCATCACTTTTATACTCGCTTTGTTTTTACTTTGCTTTTACTTTTTACTTTGCATCTTTATATCAAAAATACCAAAAATATTATCTCTATCAGATATCACTCTCGTAAGTGATCGTGAAGGGATTGACAACCCCTAATCGCGTTGGTTGCGAGTAGCTATCGCTTTGTGCAGTGCACGAGGGACTTGCGCGTGGCCTCCTCTTGGATTGATACCTTGGTTCTCAAAACCGAGGGAAATACTTATGCTACTTGTGCTGCATCATCCTCTCCTCTTCGGGAAAACCAACGCAAGATCAAGACATAGCAAGAAGGATTTACGCGCCGTTGTCGGGGAGTCTACGCAAAAGTCAACATACCAAGTACCCATCACAATCCCTATCTCTCGCGTTGCATTATTTGCCATTTGCCTCTCGTTTTCCTCTCCCCCACTTCACCCTTGCCGTTTTATTCGCCCTCTTTTTTCCGCTTGCTTCTCGTTTGTTTGTGTTACCATGTGCCTTATATTTGCTTGCATCTTTGCTTGCTAAAAGTCTATTTTTATGGGTCCACTTAAAGTGTTCTACTTGGATCATCTTCGATCCTTATGCGCTCGTGCTGAAACCCCAACTAGCCTAGTTGATGGAAAATCTTTGGATAAGCATGCTCATTTTGTGCGTCACCGTTTGTCTGAAAAAGGGAGACTCTTACGGTATCATATAAATAGTCTGCTATGATATGCTTTGAATCTTTGTGAAATGTGTGATTTTACTTGTTGCTCTAAGAGCCCTGAAAAACACCTTCCCTACCTATGTGAGTTCAATGATAATGAAATCTTATCTTCTTATGCAAAGGGTGTTTATAGTTACTATGATATCGAACAAATTGAAGAATTTGTCGTTTTTAAGGGTACTCATGAAGTTGCTTCTTTGATTGAAAAGTATGATTTTACTCTCAACAAATCTGAAAATTCCGTCATACTTAAATATTGCAATGAAAACCTTGCTCATAATGTCTATGTCCAAGAATTTATTGAAAGAATGACCGTTGCTTTCGAAGGAAATATTGATATGCATGAATCTATAGATAATGATGATTCCGATGATTTGATTGAAATATCCCTTGATGAACACGATGCTTGCTATTCTTGTGGCTATGATGCCAATATTTATGAAGATGAATTTTCTATAGTTCCTTATGTTAAACATGAGATCGCTATATTATGCCCATACTTGATAGTTCCTTCGATGAAAAGCATGATTGCAATGATTTTACTATAAATCCTCTTGATGTCAATTATGCTAATAATATGCAAAACCCTTAGCTTGGGGATGCTAGTTTTGTTGTGTCCACTATTTGTTGCAATGATCATGATTGAGGTGATTTTTCTTATGATCTTGAAAATTTATTTAATCCCCATGATGAATATGAGATTGATAATATTGTTTGCAATAATATTGAAAGTGGGTTTGGAAGAGTGCCAACTTTAGATCCCACATATTTGGAGAATATTCAATCTTATGAAATTTTTGATAAAAATGGGTTTGGAGAGGTCATGACTTTAGTTAATGATAATCCCACTATTTTGGAAGAGTGTCAACTTCGCATGCATGTGGATCGTGTTGAGAATATGTTATGTGATAGCTATATTGTTGAACTTTCTTATGATCCTACATGTAATTATTATGAGAGAGGAAAATATGGTTATAGAAATTTTCATGTCACTAAATTACCTCTCGTTATGTTGAGATTGCTATTGTTCCTTTCCTCTTCCTTGCATATGCTAGTTTTTGCTTGCCTTGATAATTTGTTTGCCTATAAGATGACTATGCATAGGAAGTATGTTAGACTTAAGTGTGTTTGTCACATGTTTTATGATGCTCTATTTGTGCCTCAATTCTTGTCTTTCTTGTGAGCATCATTGAAATCTCAATGCCTAGCTAGGGGCGTTAAACGATAGCGCTTGTTGGGAGGCAACCCAATTTTATTTTAAGTTTTTTGTTTTTGCTTATGTTTAGGAATAAATAATCCATCTAGCCTCTGATTAGATGTCGTTTTATCTTTTAATTAGTGTTTGTGCCAAGTTAAACCTATTAGATCTTCTTGGGTGATAGATATTTGATCTTGCTGTAATTTCCAGAATCTTTGCTCTCAGTGCCCGAATTGTTAAAAATCACCAGAACGTGATAAAATATTGATTCCAATTGCTGCTGATCAATAAACAAATTGTCCAGGTCTTATAATTTTGGTAGAATTGTTTGAGTTACATAAGTTATGTTAGTTACAGATTACTACAGACTGTTCTGTTTTTGACAGATTCTGTTTTGCGTGTGTTGTTTGCTTATTTTGATGAATCTATGGCTAGTAAAATAGTTTATAATCCATAGAGAAGTTGGAATACAGTAGGTTTAACACCAATATAAATAAAGAATGAGTTCATTACAGTACCTTAAAGTAGTCTTTTGTTCCCTTTCTCTAACGGAGCTCACGAGATTTCTGTTGAGTTTTGTGTTGTGAAGTTTTCAAGTTTTGGGTGAATTCTTTTGATGGATTATGGAACAAGGAGTGGCAGGAGCCTAAGCTTGGGGATGCCCATGGAACCCCCAAGATAATCCAAGGACACCAAAAAGTCAAAGCTTGGAGATGCCTCGGAAGGCATCCCCTCTTTCGTCTACTTCCATCGGTAATTTACTTGGAGCTATATTTTTATTCATCACATGATATGTGTTTTGCTTGGAGCGTCTTGTATTATTTGCGTCTTTGCTTGTTAGTTTACCACAATCATACTTGCTGTACACACCTTTTGAGAGAGCCATACATGATTTGAAATTTGATAGAATACTCTATGTGCTTCACTTATATCTTTTGAGCTTGATAGTTTGCTCGTAGTACTTCACTTATATCTTTTGAGCATGATAATTTTTGCTCTAGTGCTTCACTTAGATCTTTTAGAGCACGGTGGTGGATTTGTTTTAAAGAAACTTGATCTCTCATGCTTCACTTAGATTATTTTGAGAGTCGTTAATAGCATGGTATTTTGCTTAATGTTAATATACTTAGTGTTCAAGATATGTGAAACTTTCTTTTTGAGTGAATTAAATACTAAGATAAGTTTGATGCTTGATAATTGTTTTGAGATATGGAGGTAATAATATCAAAGTCGTGCTAGTTGATAATTGTGAATTTGAGAAATACTTGTGATGATGTTTGCATGTCCCGTAGCATGCACGTATGGTTAAAGTTGTGTAACAAATTTGAAACATGAAGTGTACGGCTTGTGCATCCTTATGAGTGGCGGTCGGGACGAGCGATGGTCTTTTCCTACCAATCTATCCCCTAGGAACATGCGCGTAGTACTTGATTTTTGATGGCTTCTAAATTTTTGCAATAAGTATATGAGTTCTTTTGACTAATGTTGAGTCCATGGATTATACGCACTTTTACCTTTCCGCATTTGCTAGCCTCTTCGGTACCGTGCACTGCCCTTTCTCACCTTGAGACTTGGTGCAAACTTTGCCGGTGCATCCAAACCCCATGATACGATACACTCTATCACACATAAACCTCCTTATATCTTCCTCAAAACAGCCACCATACCTACCTATCATGGCATTCCCATAGCCATTCCGAGATATATTGCCATGCAACTTCCATCATCATTATTATGACATACATTACTTTTGTCATATTGCCATTGCATGATCATGTAGTTGACATCGTATTTGTGGCAAAGCTACCATGCATTATTTTCCATACATGTCACTCTTGATTCATTGCACCATCCGGTACATCACGGAGGCATTCATATAGAGTCATATTTTGTTCTAAGTTTCGAGTTGTAATTGTTGAGTTGTAAGAGAAATAAAAGTGTGATGATCATCATTATTAGACCATTGTCCCAAGTGAGGAGAGGATGATGGAGACTATGATTCCCCTATAAGTCGGGATGAGACTCCGGACGGAAAAAAAAGCAAGGCCAAAAAAAAGAAAAGGCCCAAAAAAATGAGAGAAAAAGAGAGAAGGGACAATGCTACTATCCTTTTACCACACTTGTGCTTCAAAGTAGCACTAAGATCTTCATGATAGAGAGTCTCTTATTTTGTCATTTTCATATACTAGTGGGAATTTTTCATTATAGAACTTGGCTTGTATATTCCAATGATGGGCTTCCTCAAAATGCGCTAGGTCTTCGTGAGCAAGCAAGTTGGATGCACACCCACTTAGTTTCTTTTGTAGAGCTTTCATATACTTATAGCTCTAGTGCATCCATTGCATGGCAATCCCTACTCCTCATGTTGACATCAATTGATGGTAGCCCGTTGATTATCCTCGTTAATATGAGACTTTCTCCTTTTTTGTCTTCTCCACACAATCCCCATCATCATATTCTATTCCACCCATAGTGCTATATCCATGGCTCGCGCTCATGTATTGCGTTAAGGTTGAAAAAGTTTGAGATTATTTAAGTATGAAACAATTGCTTGGCTTGTCATCGGGGGTATAGAAGTTGGGAACATCTTTGTGTGACGAAAATGAACCATAGCCTAACTATATGATTTTGTAGGGATGAACTTTCTTTTGCCATGCTATTTTGAGAAGACATGATTACTTTTGATTAGTACGCTTGAAGTATTATTATTTTTATGTCAATATGAACTTTTGTCTTGAATCATTCGGATCTGAATATTCGTACCATGATTAAGAAGATTAACATTGAAATTATGCCAAAGTATCACTCCACATCAAAAAAATTCTTTTTATCATTTACCTACTCGAGGATGAGCAGGAACTAAGCTTGGGGATGCCTGATACGTCTCCAACGTATCTATAATTTTTGATTGCTCCATGCTACTTTATCTACTGTTTTGGACTATATTGGGCTTTATTTTCCACTTTTATATTACTTTTGGGACTAACCTATTAACCGGAGGCCCAGCCCAGAATTGCTGTTTTTTGCCTATTTCAGTGTTTCTAAGAAACGGAATATCAAAGGGAGTCCAAACGGAATGAAACCTTCGGGAACGTGATTTTCCAACCGAACGTGATCCAGCAGACTTGGACCCTACTCCAAGACGTGCCAGAGATGGTCACGAGGGTGGAGGGCGCCCCCCTGGGCACGCCCCCTACCTCGTGGGCCCCCTGACGCTCCACCGATGTACTCCTTCCTCCCATATATACCTACGTATCCCCAAACGATCAGAACAGGAGCCAAAAATCTAATTCCACCGCCGTACCTTCCTGTATCCACGAGATCCCATCTTGGGGCCTGTTCCGGAGCTCCGCCTGAGGGGGCATCCACCACGGAGGGCTTCTACATCAACACCATAGCCCCTCCGATGAAGTGTGAGTAGTTTACTTCAGACCTTCGGGTCCATAGCTAGTAGCTAGATGGCTTCTTCTCCCTTTTTGGATCTCAATACAATGTTCTCCCCCTCTCTCGTGGATATCTATTCGATGTAATCTTCTTTTTGTGGTGTGTTTGTTCAGACCGATGAATTGTGGGTTTATGATCGAGCTTATCTATGAATAATATTTGAATCTTCTCTGAATTATTTTTTGTATGATTGAGTTATCTTTGCAACTCTCTTCGAATTATCAGTTTGGTTTGGCCAACTAGATTGGTAGTTCTTGCAATGGGAGAAGTGCTTAGCTTTGGGTTCAATCTTGCGGTGTCCTTACCCAAAGGATGTAAAGGGTTGCAAGGCACGTATTGTATTGTTGCCATCGAGGATAACAAGATGGGGTATTTATCATATTGCATGAATTTATCCCTCTACATCATGTCATCTTGCTTAAGCGTTACTGCTTTTTTAACTTAATACTCTAGATGCATGATGGATAGCGGTCGATGAGTGGAGTAATAGTAGTAGATGCGTAATCGTTTCGATCTACTTGTCTTGGACGTGATGCCTATATACATGATCATACCTAGATAACCTCATAACTATGCTCAATTACATCAATTGCTCAACAGTAATTTGTTCACCCACCGTAGAATATCTATGCTCTTGAGAGAAGCCACTAGTGAAACCTATGGCCCCCGGATCTATTCTCATCATATAAATCTCCATCACTTTTATACTCTCTTTGTTTTTACTTTGCTTTTACTTTTTACTTTGCATCTTTATATCAAAAATACCGAAAATATTATCTCTATCAGATCTCACTCTCGTAAGTGATCGTGAAGGGATTGACAACCCCTAATCGCGTTGGTTGCGAGTAGCTATCGTTTTGTGCAGGTACGAGGGACTTGCGCGTGGCCTCCTACTTGATTGATACCTTGGTTCTCAAAAACTGAGGGAAATACTTACGCTACTGTGCTGCATCATCCTCTCCTCTTCGGGGAAAACCAACACAAGCTCAAGACGTAGCAACGGCCTGCTAAGAGCCGTAGTTGCGGTGGGCCACATCAGTTGGGATCCACTTAATATTATTTTGACCAACCCAATTAAGGCCCGCTTTGACTACACATGTTTGTTTGTTTGGATGGCGTCGAGGAAATGTTTGGGCGTGTTGGCCCCCGTTTCAACAATATAGCATATTCAAGAATCATCCTACTCTATACCATTGCCTCTAAAGAACATACACTATACAATAAAAAGACTAAGGCATGCCTTGGATATCGTCATAATTATTTGCTTTTCTACCAATTGCCCAACAATAATTTGTTTACCCACCGTATGCTATTTTCATAAGAGAAGCCTCTAGTGAAAACTATGGCCCCCGGGTCTATCTTTTATCATATATTAAAACCAAAAATACCTTGCTATGTTTTTTTATTTTATTTTGTATTTTTGTCTGATCTATCTATCAAATACTATACAATTAAATCTTGATCATAACCGTTGAGTATTTTTGACAACCCCTTGTTCGCGTTGGGTTGCAAGGATTTGTTGTTTGTGTGCAGGTGTTGCTAACTAGTTGTTGCTTGGTTCCTACTATATTGATAATGTTGGTTATTTATTGAGGGAAATGCTTATCTCTATTGTACTGCATCGTCCTCTCCTATTCGGGGAAATCCCAACACAGTTCACAAGTAGCAGGAAGAATTTCTGGCACTGTTGTTGGGGAGACATCATCAACAACTATCAAGTACCTTCGCATAAACTTTCATCTCCTTGCATTTACATTATTTGCCATTTGCCTCTCGTTTTCATCCCCCACTACCAAAAATATTTTATGTTTGCCTTTTTCTTGTTTGCTTCTTTGCTTGCTTGTTATCTAGTTTGCGTAGTCACGATGTCTCGAGAAAATACAAATTTGTGTGATTTTCCCAATACTAATAAGAATGATTTTATTAGTTCCCCGATTTCTCCTCCCGCAGCTAGTGCGGAGACTTGTGATATTAATGCCACTTTGCTAAATCTTGTTCTGAAAGAACAATTTTCTAGTAGTCGTAATGAAGATGCTGCATCCCATCTTAACACTTCCGTAGAATTGTGTGACATGCAAAACTAAAAACATGTGGGTAATGATATTGTGAAATTAAAATTATTCCCGTTCTCAATGCGGAAGATGTCTACTACACAACTTGTTCTTGTAGACTCGTGTTGGGCCTCCAAGCGCAGAATTTTGTAGGACAGTAGCAAATTTCCCTCAAGTGGATGACCTAAGGTTTATCAATCTATGGGACGCGTAGGATGAAGATGGTCTCTCTCAAACAACCCTGCAACCAAATAACAAAAAGTCTCTTGTGTCCCCAACACACAAAATACGATGGTAAATTGTATAGGTGCACTAGTTCGGCGAAGAGATGGTGATACAAGTGTAGTAATGATAGTAGATATTGATTTTTGTAATAGGAAAAATAAAAAACATAAAGGTGGAAAGTAACAAAAGTGAGCACAAACTGTATTGCAATGCTTGAAAACAAGGCCTAGGGTTTATACTTTCACTAGTGCAATCTCTCAACAATGCTAACATAATTAGATCATATGGCAATCCCTCAACATGCAATAAAGAATCACTTGAAAGTTCTTATCTAGTGGAGAGCATAAGACGAAATTGTTTGTAGGGTATGAAACCACCTCAAAGTTATCCTTTCCGATCGATCTACTGAGATATTCCTATAAGTGTCACAAACAACCCTAGAGTTCGTACTAAAATAACACCATATGATACACATCAACCAACTCTAATGTCACCTAGATACTGCAATGTCACCACAAGTATCCGTGAGTTGATTATATGATATGCATCAAACAACTTCAGATCCATAATATTCAATCCAACACAAAGAACCTCAAAGAGTGCCCCAAGATTTCTACCAGAGAAACAAGGACAGAAACGTGCATCAACCCCTATGCATAGATTACCCCAATGTCACCTGGGGAATCCACGAGTTGAGTGCCAAAACATACATCAAGTGGATCAATATAATATCCCATTGTCACCACGGGTATTCATATGCAAGACATACATCAAGTGTTCTCAAATCCAACAAAGTATTCAATCCGATGAAAGCGAAATCTCAAAGGTAAAAACTCAATTCATCACAACAAGATAGAGAGGGGAAAACACCATGATCCAACTATATTAACAAAGATCACAGTACATCAAGATCATGCCAAATAAAGAATAAGAGAGAGAGAGAGAGATAAAACACATAGCTAATTGGACAAACCCTTATCCCCGTGGGTGAACTACTCTTTCCTCATCACGGTGGCCGCCGGGATGATGAAGATGGCCTCCTGTGATGATTTCCCCCTCTGCCAAGGTGCTGGAACAGGTCCAGATTGGTTTTTCATGGCTACAGAGGCTTGCGGAGGCGGAACTTCCGATTTGGGGTTATTTCTGGGGGTTTATGTATTTATAGGATTTTTTGGGTCGGTCTCACGCTGAGATGGGCTTCGAGGGGCCCACTGCCCACCAGGGTGCACCAGAGGGGGGTGGCGCGCCCTGGTGCCTAGTGGGCAGTAGCCCCCCCAGTGGGCCTTTGCTCTAGTATTTTTCTTCTATTCCAAAATAATTCTCCAAAAAGTTCCGTCCAATTCCGAGAACTTTTTTTTGTTCACAAAAATGACACCACAGTAGTTCTGCTGAACTACAGTGTTAATCGAGGGTAGTTCCATTCAAGTCATACCAAAACTATATAGAATTGTTGTAAACATGGCATGAATACTTCGTAAATTATAGATACGTTGGAGACGTATCAACATCCCCAAGCTCAATTCCTGCTCGTCCTCGAGTAGGTAAATGATAAAATAAATAATTTATGAAGTGTGAATGCTAGCATAGTGTATAGGTTTGATCAGTGATAATTTCAGTCACTTTCCTAGCATTATAACAACAACTCTTTCTCATAAAACTCATCATGATAAAGTAGCAATTGAAAATAGAATTTTTTATGTGGAATGCTACCTATCATATTCATCATATACTATTTTCTTTTGTAGCATGGACATTTGGACTTTAAATGATTCAAAGCAATAGTCTTATAATTTGACATGAAGACATCAATACTCAAGCACACTAACAAGCAACCATGTGTCGGGGAGGCTGATCGTACCCACGGACACCTATGGGGCCCGGCGGAGCAGGCCCCTTTGTGGTTCGGAGGGGGGCGGAGGTCGCACGAAGAGCGGATCGAGGCGATGCACACGAGCGGTTTACCCAGCTTCGGAGCTCTCCGGAGAGATAAAACTCCTGCTGCTGCTTGTCTTGTCTATTCTGTTTTTGCTAGGGAGCAATACGAGCTACAAAACCTAGCGTGGGTCGAACCTTGCGGAAGATGCGAACCGACCTCCGGGCCCTCCCCTACGTTGCACTCGGGCCTCCTTTTATATGCTCAAGGGGTCTCCGACAGGTGGCAACATAGGCGGGGGTACAAATGTAAAAACAGGAGTTGGTACACCTACTTGGACGGTGTACAGTGCAAAATACCTAACTCTGACGGCAATGGACAAGAGCAATAAATGCCCGTCGTTGTCGCCAAACAAAGGTAACAGACCGTCAGCGCCTCCGCCGCCACGATGGCGAGCCTGTCGGCCACAGGTCGCCGCTGTTCTCCGCTGGCTGCACAGCCGCCCGACACGCGCCCATGGAACGGTCCCATGGCGACACGTCGCTGGGTGAGCTGGAGCGGAGACGGAGAGGAGTTGCACGCCGCGGCAAGCGCCTTGCCGCGGCCGAATCCTTGTCGCGCTCGGAGACTTGTCGCGCCCCGAGCCTTCCCGGCCTCTTGCCGGGGCCTTGTCTTCTGCGTGCCTGGAGTGGCCTTCCCGACAAGCTCCTCTTGTCGGGGCCTTGTCTGCCTAGAGAGGCCTTCCCGGCAAGCTCCTCTTGTCGGGGTCTTGCCTTCAGAATGGCTACGGAGGGTCTTGGCGGACGCCCGGCAAGGCTTGTCGCGGGGACGTTGCGACTGCCCGTGCACAAGTTCGGGGTACTAAGGTACCCCTACTTTAGTACACCGACACCATGTCTTTCAAAATATGAACGCTAAAGAAAGTTATCCCTAGCCCATTATGCTCAATCATTGCTCCATTCATGAAACACCCTCAAATATTAGCTACATCCAATGCACAAGTATGACAATAGTGTTCCCTAGTTGGTGCTTTGTAACAGCAGATGGAGACTCAAAATAAAAATGAAAATTGCATAAAAGTAAATAGATAGGCCCTTCGCAGATGGAAGCAGAGATTTGCAGAGGTGCCAGAGCTCAAGGCTTAAATTGAGAGATAAATTTATTTTGAGAGACATGCTTTTCCTGTCAACGGAAACGACCGAGATTCCCAATATCTTCCATGCTAGACAAACTATAGGCGGTTCCCAACCAGAAAGTAAAGTTTATTAACTTTCCACCATTCTTTCACAATCCATGGCTAGCCGTATCCACGGGTGCCTTCCATACAAACACATTCCAAGGAATTTATTATCATAGTATTTTTCATCCGGCACTGGGCATCCCTATTACCTACCACACCCTCATGCAATGATGATATGTCTCCAATGTATCTATAATTTTTTATTGTTCCATGCTATTATATTATCTATCTTGGATGTTTTATCTGCATTTTCGTACTATTTTATATCATTTTCCCATGTTTTTGTCTTTTTTAGAAAGGAATATCAAACGGAGCCCAAACGGAATAAAATTTTATGATGATTTTTCTTGGACCAGAAGACACCTACGTGACACTAAGAGAGGGCCAGAGGAGTCCCGAGGAGGCCACCAGCCCCTAGGGCGCGCCCCAGGGGGGCGCCCCTTGGCTTGTGGGCCCCTCAAGGGTCCTCTCACCCTAGTTCCACCTCTATATATTCTCAAATATTCCCCAAACATCAGAAGCGTCCACAAAAATACTTTTCCGCCATCGCAAGCCTCTGTTCCCGTGAGATCCCATCTTGGGGCCTTTTTCGGCGATCTGCCGGAGGAGCCTTCGATCACGGAGGGCCTCTACATCAACCTTGCTGCCCTATCGATGATGTGTGAGTAGTTTACCACAGACCTACGGGTCCATAGCTAGTAGCTAGATTGTTTCTTCTCTCTCTTTCATCTTCAATACAAAGTTCTCCTTGATGTTCTTGGAGTTCTATCCGATGTAATCTTCTTTTGTGATGTGTTTGTTGAGATCTGATGAATTGTGGAGTTATGATTTAGATTATCTATGAATGTTATTTGAGTCTCCTCTGAATTATTATATGCATGATTTGATAGCTTTGTATTTCTCTCCGATCTATTGATTTGGTCTGGCCAACTAGATTGGTTTTTCTTGCAATGGGAGAGGTGCTTTGTGATGGGTTCAATTTTGCGGTGTCCTCACCCTGTGACATAGTAGGGGTAGTGAGGCACGTATTGTATTGTTGCCATTAAGGGTACAAAGATGGGGTTTATATCATATTGCTTGAGTTTATCCCTCTACATCATGTCATCTTGCTTAATGCGTTATTCTGTTCTTCTGAACTTAATACTCTAGATGGAGGCAGTTGATGTGTGGAGCAGTAGTAGATGCAGAATCATTTTGGTCTACTTGTCACGGACATGATTCCTATCTTCATGATCATTGCCTTAGATATCATCATAACTATGCACTTTTCTATCAATTGCTCAACAGTAATTTGTTAACCCTGCTTTATTCAAGAGAGAAGCCTGTAGTGAAACATAAGGCCCCGGGTCTATTTTACATCTATTATTTTCAGATCTATAAAACCAAAAAACGCAAAAATACCCCGCTGATTTTATTTACTTTTATTTGTTTTAAATCCATATCTATTATATCTCACCCTTGCAAGTGACCGTAAAGGGATTGACAACCCCTTTTTCACGTTGAGTGCAAGTGTTTGTTAGTTTGTGCAGGTGCATATATTGGAGACTTGCTTGTGCCTCCTACCGGATTGGTACCTTGGTTCTTAACTGAGGGAAATACTTATCTCTACTTAGCTGCATCACCCTTTCCTCTTCAAGCGAAAAATCAACGCAAGCTTAGAAAGTAGCAGGAATAATTTCTGGCGTCGTTGCCGGGGAGGATCTACATCAAGCCTGCCAAGTACATATCATAAACTATCATCTCTTGCATTACATTATTTGCCATTTTTCTCTCGTTTTCCTCTCCCCCACTTCTAATTTTTTTTCAGAAAAGCACAAAAATATTTTCCTTTTATTCTCCCTTCTTTCGTTCGCCTTTCCGTTTGCTTTCTTGTTTGCTTGTGTGCTAGATTGCTTGCTTTGTCACAATGACTCAAGATAATACTAAGTTGTGTGACTTTTCCAACACTAATAGTAATGATTTTATTAGTACTCCGATTCCTCCCGCCACTAGTGGGGAATCTTATGAAATTAAGGCCGCTTTGTTGAATCTCGTTATGAAAGAACAATTTTCTGGTAGTCCTAACGAATATGCTGCATCCTGTCTAAATACTTTCGTTGAGTTGTGTGATATGCAAAATAAAAAAGATGTGGATAATGATATTATTAAATTGAAGCTATTTCCGTTCTCACTACGAGCTCGTGCTAAAACTTGGTTTTCATCTTTGCCTAAAAATAATATTGCCGAAAAAGGCTTTCGCCCCACTTTATAAATAAAGCAATGACCAACAACATCCAGGTACAGACGCACACCACCACAACACACGCACACACCCAAGGCGGGATAAATAGGCGCTGAGCACAGAAACATGGCCCCCAGCACTACTCAAGCAACCGGGGCTCCACCAGTGAACACGCCACCACGAAGAGATGCAGCCGAACACGACGAACCGTGGGCTCCAAGACGGTGCCTTTAGGAAGGGTACGACACGGGAGCCCCGCCACCGCCCGATCCGAGGATCAAGGTTTCCCCCGGAACCACACGACAAACAATGAGAGTCGCGACGACGCCTTCAAGAAGGGAACGAGCTACGTCACCGCCGGTCTGTCAGAAGATAGAGCAGGTTTTCACCCCGGCCAATACTCACTGCCATCGAACGCCGCACCCCGACAACCACGCCGCCCACACGGCCATGGCCACCGGGCAGCACCAAGCGACGGGCTCTGCCCGTGAGCACCGTGCAACCCCCACCAGGGCCGCCGCCCTGGAATCCAAGACCTAGGAACCACCTCAACTGACACCCACTGCTACCCCAGCGGAAGAGATGATCGAATGTCGGGGCACACAAGTCCATCGATTCGTCCTACAGCTCCGGGCGCGATACGAGCTTGGTCCTGCTACCGGGCGCGAGACGAGCTTGGTCCTGCTACCGGGTGTGATACGAGCTCGGTCCTACTGCCGGGCGCGAGACGGGTTTGGTCCTTCTGCCAGGCGCGAGACGAGCGCGGTCCTGCTGCCCGAGAACGGGACTAGCAATGGGTCGCAGCAGGGAGAGGACCATCCCACCGACAAAGATTGTGCCCAAGCATCGAGAAGAAGGGTCGAAGCTCTTCACAAGCCGCTCACCAACGGGCCGATGCCGAAGAAGTCCAGCCGCCGCCTTGAGACGATCCTGACCACCGCCATGAGCCACCACCATGCCGTGGTATCCCACATCCCCGCCGAGCGTAGCCCGCGGCACCTGCCATCGACGGATTGGCCGGGGGCAGGCAGGTCCACCACCACCAGGGAGCGCTGCAGCAGGCGCAGCCACCGGAGCAGGCCACCACCTACGGTGAGCCGGAGCCCCGCCACCATAAGGGTCCAGAGCACCCGAGCCGCAGCCGTGACGGATCTGGGCCGCGCCCAAACGCCGTCGTCGCTGGGAGCAGGGCATGCCCCCAGCCCGTCCCAGCCACCCATGCCACCGCCAGCAAGCCGCGCCCTGAGCCAGGGCCGCGCCGCCGCCCAACAAGGATGGCCCGCGCCATCCAGCCCCGCGCGGGGGAGGAAGAGGCCCCGCCATCGCCCGAGCTGGCCGGGCTTTTTCCCGCTAGCACGCTGGGCCGGCGGCGAGGGGAGGGAGAATCAAGGAAGGAGCTGAGCCCCGCGGGCTAGGGTTTCCCCTCGGCGGCGCTCGCGGGAGCGGCCAGGGAGGGGAGGGGAGTGTGTTGCCCTAAAAACAATATTGATTCATGGAATAGGTGTAAAGATGCTTTTATTTATTTCCAAGTATCCCCCCCCCGCTAAGATCATCTCCCTTAGGAACGATATAATGAATTTTAAGCAACTAGATCATGAACATGTTGCACAATCTTGGGAGAGGATGAAATGGATGATAAGAAATTGCCCTAATCATGGTTTAAGTTTGTGGATGATTATACAAAAAATTTATGCGGGGTTGAATTTTGCATCTAGAAATCTTTTGGATTCCGCCGCGGGTGGTACTTTTATGGAAATTACATTAGGAGAATCTACTGAACTCCTAGATAATATTATGGCAAATTACTCTCAATGGCATACCGAAAAATCTTCCAATAGTAAAGAAGTGCATGCTATTGAAGAAAATAATACTTTGAGTGGAAAGATGGATGAACTTAGGAAATTGATTGCTAGTATGTGTGCTCCTATTGATCCTAATGATATGCCTTTGTCTACTTTTATTGAGCATAACACTGAATCTATGGATGTGAATTTTGTTGGTAGGAACAATTTTGGTAATAACGCTTATAGAGGCAATTTTAATCCTAGGCCGTTTCCTAGTAGTTCCTCTAATATTTATGGTAATTCCTACAACAATTATTATGGAATTTATAATAAAATACCCTCTGATCTTGAGAATAATATTAAAGATTTCTTTAATTCTCAAAAGATTTTCAATGCTATGGTAGAAGAAAAATTGCTTAAGATTGATGATTTGGCTAGAAAACTTGATAAGATTTCTCTTGAGATTGATTCATTGAAGATGAGATGTATGCCACCCAAGCATGATATTAATGAATCTCTAAAAGCTACTAGAATTTCTATGAATGAAAGTAAATAAAGAACCGCTAGGATGCGTGCTAAGCAAGATTGGTTTGTAAAAGCGTGTTCTTCTATTTCTTGTAATAATTGTGATGAAGATCTGAAAGTGATTGGTGTGAATCCTATTGAATCTTTGTTTTCTAATATAAATCTTGATAAATATGGGAGATGAGTCAACTTTAGCTATAAGGCGTCTCAATAATTCAGAGATTAAAGATCTTAACAAAAAAATTGACAAAAGTGGGGTTACAGAGGTCAAAACTTTAAGTAGCGATGAACGCACTCTTTTGGATTTGAAGGAATTTAATTATGTTAATTGTTATTTGTTATATTGTATTTCCTTGTTGCAATCCATGCTTAATTCACCTCATGCGTATAATCAAAATAAATCTTTTACTAAACATATCGTTGATGCTATGATGAAATTGTTTGAAGAAAAACTTGAGTTCGAAGTTTATATCCCTCGAAAGCTATATGATGAGTGGGAACCTACTATAAAAATTAATATTAAAGATTATGAGAGTAATTATTTGTGTGATTTGGGTGCTAGTGTTTCCACTATTTCGAAAACTTTATGTGATGTGCTCGGTTTCCACAAATTTGATGATTGTTCTTTGAATTTGCATCTAGCAGATTCCACTATTAAGAAACCTATGGGAAGGATTAATGATGTTTTATTGTTGCAAATAGGAATTATGTGCCCGTAGATTTTATTGTGCTTAATATTTATTGCAATCCTACAAGTCCTATTATTCTTGGTAGACCTCTCCTTAAAACAATTGGTGCGATTATTGATATGAAAGAAGGAAACATTAGATATCAATTTCCATTAAGGAAGGGAATGGAATGCTTTCCAAGAAAGAAAATTAAGTTTCCATATGAATCTATTATGAGGTTTACTTATGCATTAAATACCAAAGATGACAATACCTAGATCTATCGCAATATGCCGAGCTAGGGGCGTTAAACAATACCGCTTGTTGGGAGGCAACCCAATTTTATTTTTGTTTTTACCTTTTTGCTTAAGTTTTGCAATAATTATATCATCTAGCCTCTGGTTAGATGTGTTTTTATGTTTTAATTAGTGTTTGAGCCATGTAAGACCTTTGGGATGGTCTATGGTGATAGTTGATTTGATCTTGCTGAAAAACAGAAACTTTTGCGCTCGTTGCCCGAATTTAAAAAAATCCCAGAAGCGTGATTATGATATGAAGTTTTTACAAAATATTTACATACAAATTTCCTAGATTTTCCTAATTTTTCAGATTTTTTGGAGTTACAGAAGTATATGAAGTTTTCAGATTGCTACAGACTGTTCTGTTTTAGACATATTATGTGTTTATTGTGTTCTTTGCTTATTTTGATGAATCTATGGGTAGTATTGGGGGGTATGAACGATGGAGAAGTTGGAATACAGTAGATATAACACCATTATAAATTTATAAAAAGTTCACAACAGTACCTAAAAGTGGTGATTTGCTTTATTATACTAATGGAGCTTATGAGTTTTCTGTTGAGTTTTGTGTTGTGAAGTTTTCAAGTTTTGGGTAAAGATTTGATGGATTGTGGAATAAGGAGTGGTAAGAGCCTAAGATTGGGGATACCCAAGGCACCCCAAGGTAATACTCAAGGACAACCAAGCATCTAAGCTTGGGGATGCCCCTGATGGCATCCCCTCTTTCGTCTTCAATCCATCGGTAAATTTACTTGAGGCTATATTTTTATTCACCACATGATATGTGTTTTGCTTGGAGCGTCTTGTATGATATGAGTATTTGCCTTTTAGTTTACCACAATCATCCTTGTTGTACACACCTTTTGAGAGGGACACACATTAATCATGAATTTACTAGAATACTCTATGTGCTTCACTTATATCTTTTAAGCTAGAAAGTTTGCTCTAGTGCTTCACTTATATCTTTTAAGAGCATGGCGGTGGTTTTATTTTATAGAAATTATTGAACTCTCATGCTTCACTTATATTATTTTGAGAGTCTTAAATAGCATGGTAATTTGCTTATGTTATTAATTTAGTCCTAAAATGATGGGCATCCAAGAGGGATATAATAAAAACTTCCATATAAAGAGCATTGAATAATATGAGAAGTTTGATTCCTTGCATTTGTTTTGAGATATAAAGATGGTGATATTAGAGTCATGCTAGTGAATTGTGGATTGGTCAAAATACTTGTGTTAAAGTTTGTGATTCCCGTAGCATGCACGTATGGTGAACCGTTATGTGATGAAGTCGGAGCATGATTTATTTTTTTGATTGTCTTCCTTTGTGTGGAGGTCGGGATTGCGCGATGGTTAACTCCTACCAATCTATCCTCCAAGAGCATGTGTGTAGTATTTTGTTTCAATAACTAATAGACTTTTGCAATAAGTATGCGAGTTCTTTATGACTAATATTGAGTACATGGATTATATGCACTCTCACCCTTCCACTATTCCTAGCCTCTCTAGTACTGCACAACTTTCGCCGATGCATTAAACCCACCATTATACCCTTCCTCAAAACAGCCACCATACCTACCTATTTGTAACAGCCCCAAAATTTGGTTATCAATTTTTTTGCCGTTATTCCTTCCTGGCAATCATTTTCTAAATCTTTCTCCTGAGTTTGCTGGATGACTCTAAGAATTCTTGCCATTTCCAACCTTTCAAAATCTTGCTCATGTCTTTGTCAGTGGGCAAGACCTCATTTGCATCCTCTCAAACCCTCTCAAACCCTAATTCCAATTTTTTGGAATTTGAATGTGGCATTTGTGATTACAAAGGATCCATAATTTTACTTGATCTTTTGATCATCCAATTGTTCCCAGAGACCCTTATACCTTTTTGAACCCTGGATATGCAAAAATATTGCTAAGTCCCATGCAATATTTTTGAGTTGTGATTTATTCCTTTCTTGCCTTTCTGAGGAATAAAAATCCAAAGGCATATCTAGCCATCTCCTAAATTCATGAGAATTGTTGGAGTTGATATTTATGCCTAATCCAAGCTCTGGCAAAAATATTGGCCATTATTAAATAAGGGAAATTGCCTTTTCCTATTTTAAGCCAATATTGCATTTTTGCCACTTTTCAAAGGAACTACTATTTTTATAGCAGAGAAAATTCCCACATAAATTGTGGAGCTTGTCCTTGCTATATAATCACTAGTTCCATCCTTATCTCATGTTCTTCCGTTCAAAAATTGGGCACATGATGCAATGCAAGTTTCTGCCTTCTTTGAAATTTTGCAAAGGAAGTGCTTTATTCCTAATTCCAATTGAGCTGCAATTTGGCAGGGTGATTAACATGGATAAATAACCCGTGGATACCAAAGGTGAGCTCAATTCCTTCATCTTAGCTCCCTGTGCATTTTTTTAAAGTTTCTGACCAGATTGTAACTTTGTGAAGGAAGTACCTTCATAGGTTTTCCAAATGTGATGAAACTTTTCCATCTTCTCAAGTATATCAAATCATTCGGCTCCACCCAAATTCACTTCATTTCATTGAACTATGTGAGCACATGAGAAATTCTTGTTTTCTGCCCAAATTTTCAGTTTGTGAAGCAAGTGTATTTTATCTTGCTCCATTATGGCTGAAATTTTCCTGGAGCTTCTCCTACACCTATAACCTAGCTCCAACAAATTTTGGCTCATTTCAGTTAGCGATTTGCCCTGAGAATTTTTCCCAAGTTTCTGGACAGAGGAAGTGCTTGTGAAACAAGTACCACTTTGGAAGCTCCAAATGGTTTGAAACTTTTCAACATCTCTGTATGTACAAATAACCTTGCCATGATCATTTTCAGCTCAATCCATCACTCCTAGTGAGTGCTTCTTCATCATTTGATTTCTGAACATAATTTAGCAGTTGCACTGCAACTATGTTAAATATTGGTCCTAATGACCTCATAATTCCCAGGACCGTAATTCTTGCTACCCTAAGCCTCACAGACAACAATTTTACCTTTTAACCTCTCTAGTTTTATCCCTAGAATGTGATCAAGTTTGCTACAACAAACTTGTGAAGCTTAGTTTACTCAGCTCCCTTTGTCTCTGCCAGTTTCTTTACCGTAGTAATAATCTACATTGGAGGAACTACGCTGTAGACATTGTTTGGCATGGGGTAGAATGCCAGAGCGCGTGTTGTCCGTGGGGACCACGGGAAATGCGGGCCAAAACGGTGGTCTAGCCAATGTTTTCATCGGCAGCGCTGCCCCGATCAGCTCTGGACTCTCCATTAATGTCCTACAGTTCCCCCTCGACGTCCTCTTCCCTCTAGACCGCACACCCCCTTTGTTTTCTTCTCCGACGAGCCAGGCCAACGACCGAACAGTGCGCTCCCGTGGCCATCGTCTCCTTCCTCCCCAGTGTCCTCTTCCTTCACTCGTGTTCGAGCGTTGCTCGTCTCCGTGACTCTCTGGCGCTCGTCCGCTTCCCCCTTGTTGCCTTTCCATGCCCCCCCCCCCCCCGTGAACGCTGTGGCCGCCAGAGCATTGGCCGGACTTGCCCGACGGCACTTGATACGTCCATTTTGCATCATGCTTTTATATCAATATTTATTGCATTATGGGCTGTTATTACACATTATATCTCAATACTTATGGCTATTCTCCCTTATTTTACAAGGTTTACCATGAAGAGGGGAATGCTTAATGGAATTCTGGGCCGAAAAGGAGCCAATGTTGGAAACCTATTACGCACATCTCCAAAAGTCACGAAACTCCACGAAACAACTTTTTGGAATTTATAAGAAATTATGAGCAAAAGAAATAGGCGGGGCCCACACCTGTCCCAGAGACAGGCGCGCCTCTGCTGTGGCGCCTCATCTCCCGGGCCCACCGTGGCCTCCGCCACCATCTTCGCTATATCATCACTTTTACCTGGAAAAAATCGTAAGCAAGCTTACAGACGAAACTCCGCCGCCACGAGGCGGAACCTTGGCGGAATCAATCTAGGGCTCATGGAGTCGTTTCTACAGGGATACCTCCCGGAGGGGGAAATCATCATCATCATCATCACCAACGCCTCCTCTCATTGGAGATGTCTATCTCCATCTACATCTTCACCATCACCATCTCATCTCAAAACCCTAGTTCATCTCTTGTATCCAATTCTTGTCTCCAAGTCCGGGATTGGTGCTAGTAGGTTGCTAGTAGTGTTGATTACTCCTTGTAGTTGATACTAGTTGGTTTATTTGGTGGAAGATCATATGTTCAGATCCTTTATGCATATTATTACCCCTCTGATTATGAACATGAATATGCTTTGTGAGTAGTTACGTTTGTTCCTGAGGACATGGGAGAAGTCTTGCTATTAGTAGTCATGTGAATTTGGTATTCGTTCGATATTTTGATGAGATGTATGTTGTCTAGCCTCTAGTGGTGTTATGTGAACGTCGACTACATAACACTTCACCATTATTTGTGCCTAGAGGAAGGCATTGGGAAGTAATAAGTAGATGATGGGTTGCTAGAGTGACTGAAGCTTAAACCCTAGTTTATGCGTTGCTTCGTAAGGGGCTGATTTGGATCCATATGTTTCATGCTATGGTTAGGTTTACCTTGTTGTAGTTGCGGATGCTTGCAATAGAGGTTAATCATAAGTGGGATGTTTGTTCAAGTAAGAACAGCACCCAAGCACCGGTCCACCCACATATCAAATTATCAAAGTACCGAACACGAATCATATGAACGTGATGAAAACTAGCTTGATGATATTCCCATGTGTCCTCGGGAGCATTTTTCCTATTATAAGAAGTTGTCCAGGCTTGTCCTTTGCTACATAAAGGATTGCGCCACCTTGCTGCATGTTATTTACTTTTTTCTCGTTACTATTAATCTTATCACAAAACTATCTGCCACCTATTATTTCAGTGCTTGCAGAGAAAACCTTACTGAAAACCACTTATCATTTCCTTCTGCTCCTCGTTGGGTTCGACACTCTTACTTATCGAAAGGACTACGATAGATCCCCTATACTTGTGGGCCATCAATACTCTTTTCTGGCGCCGTTGCCGGGGAGTGTAGCGCTTTTGGTAAGTGGAACTTGGTAAGGAAACATTTATATAGTGTGCTGAAATTTTCTATCACTTGTCACTATGGAAACTAATCCTTTGAAGGGCTTGGTTGGGGTATCTTCACCCCAACCAGAAGAGCAAAGAGATGCTCCTCAACCTACTGAACTTCATGAAAATATTCACTTTGAGATTCCTTCGGGTATGATAGAAAACTGCTAGCTAATCCTTTTGCAGGAGACGGAACATTGCATCCCGATTTACACCTTATCTTTGTGGATGAAGTTTGTGGATTATTTAAGCTTGCAGGTATTCCTGATGATGTTTTTAAAAGGAAGGTCTTCCCTTTATCTTTGAAGGGAGATGCATTGACATGGTATAGGCTATGTGATGATACGGGATCTTGGAATAAGCGATTGAAGTTGGAATTTCACTAGAAGTTCTATCCTATGCATCTTGTTCATCGTGATCGTAATTACATATATGATTTCTGGCCTCGCGAAGGAGAGAGCATCGCTCAAGCTTGGGGGAGGCTTAAGTCAATGTTATATTCATGCCCCAATCATGAGCTCTCTTGGGAAATGATTATTCAGAATTTTTATGCTCGGCTTTCTCTTAATAATCGCAACTTGCTCGATACTTCTTGTGCTGGTTCCTATATCTTTGAAGAATATTGATTTCAAATGGGACTTATTGGAAAGAATTAAACGCAATTACGAAGATTGGGGTTCCGGCGATGGTAAGGAGTCAGGTATGACACCTAAGTTCGATTGTGTTAAATCTTTTATGGATACCGATGCTTTTCGTGGATTTAGCGCTAAGTATGGACTTGACTATGAGATAGTAGCTACTTTTTGTGAATCTTTTGCTACTCACGTTGATCTCCCTAAAGAGAAGTGGTTTAAATATGATCCTCCTTTTGAAGTGAAAGTAGTTGCACCTATTACAGTCGAAGAAAAGACTATTACTTATAGTGATCCTATTGTTCCTACTGCTTATGTTGAAAAACCTCCTTTCCTGTTAGGATAAAAGATCATGTTAAAGCTTCAATCGTTCTTCGTAAGAGTAATACTAGGACTTATACACCTCTGAGCAAATTAATGTTGAACCTGGTATTGCTATGATTAAAGATCTCTTGGATGAGGACTTAGATGGGCATGTTATCTCTTTCGTGGGTGAAACTGCTAATATTGCTAGACCCGATACTAAGACACGTAGACCTGTTGTAGGCATGCCTGTTATTTCTGTTAAAATAGGAGATCATTGTTATCATGGCTTATGCGATATGGGTGCTAGTGCTAGTGCGATACCCTATGATCTATATAAAGAAATTATGCATGACATTGCACCTGTTGAATTGGAAGACATTGATGTTACTATTAAGCTTGCTAATAGGGACACCATTAAACCTATTGGGATTGTTAGAGATGTTGAAGTCTTGTGTGGGAAGATTAAATACCCTGCTGATTTTCTTGTTCTTGCTTCCCCACAAGATGATTTTTGTCCCATTATTTTGGTAGACCTTTCTTAAATACTGCTAGTGCTAAGATTAATTGTAAAAGGAAGGTAGTCACTTGTTGGCATAGATGGTATGTCTCATGAGTTCAATTTTGCCAAGTTTAATAGACAACCTCGTGAAAGGGAACCACCTAGTAAGGATGAAATTATTGGTCTTGCTTCTATTGTTGTTCCTCCTACTGATCCGTTAGAACATTATTTGTTAGACCATGAAAACTATATGTTTATGAAGGAGAGGGAAGAAATAGATGAAATGTTCCTTAAGCAAGAACCTATACTAAAACATAACCTTCCCGTTGAAATTCTTGGGGAGCCCCCTCCACCCAAGGGTGATCCCATGTTTGAACTCAAACCTTTACCTGATAATCTTAAGTATGCTTATCTTGATGAAAAAGAAATATATCATGTTATTATTAGTGCTAACCTTTCAGAGAAAGAAGAAGAAAGATTATTGAAAACTACGAAGAAGCACCGAGCTGCTATTGGATATACTACGGATGATCTTAAGGGCATTAGTCCCACATTATGTCAGCACAAAATTTCAGTGGAGAAAGATGCCAAACCAGTTAGAGATCCTCAAAGACGATTAAATCCCAAAATGAAGGAAGTGGTAAGGAAGGAGATTCTAAAACTCCTTGAGGCAGGTATTATTTATCCCGTTGCTGATAGTGAATGGGTAAGCCCTGTCCATTGTGTCCCCAAAAGGAGGTATTACTGTTGTTCCTAATGATAAAGATGAATTGATCCCAAGAAAGAATTATTACAGGTTATCGGATGGTAATTGATTTTCGTAAGTTAAATAAAGCTACTAAGAAAGATCATTACCCCTTACCTTTTATTGATCAAATGCTAGAAAGGCTACCCAAACACACACATTTTTGCTTTCTAGATGGTTATTCTGGCTTCTCTCAAATACCTATGCCAGCAAAGGATCAATCTAAAACTACTTTTACTTGCCCTTTTGGTACTTTTGCTTATAGACGTATGCCTTTTGGTTTATGTAATGCACCTGCTACCTTTCAAAGATGCACGATGGCTATATTGTCTGATTTTTGTGAAAAGATTTGTGAGGTATTCATGGATGATTTCTCCGTCTATGGATCCTCTTTTGATGATTGTTTAAGCAACCTTGATCGAGTTTTGTAGAGATGCGAAGACACTAGTCTCGTCCTGAATTGGGAAAAATGTCACTTTATGGTTAATGAAGGCATTGTCTTGGGGCACAAGATCTCTGAGAGAGGTATTGAAGTTGATAAAGCCAAAGTTTATGCTATTGAAAAGATGCCATGTCCCAAGGACATAAAAGGTATAAGAAGTTTCCTTGGTCATGCCGGTTTTTATAGGAGGTTCATTAAAGACTTTTCTAAAATCTCTAGGCCTCGACTAATTTATTGCAAAAGATATTCCCTTTGTCTTTGATGATGATTGTGTAGAAGCATTTGAAACACTTAAGAAAGCTTTGATCACTGCACCTATTGTTCAGCCACCTGATTGGAATTTACCTTTTGAAATTATGCGCGATGCTAGTGATTATGCTGTAGGGGCAGTTTTAGGGCAAAGAGTCGATAAGAAATTGAATGTTATCCAGTATGCTAGTAAGACTCTTGATGCTATCCAGAGAAATTATGCTACTACTGAAAAGGAATTCTTAGCAGTTGTGTTTGCATGTGATAAGTTTAGACCTTGTATCGTTGATTCCAAAGTCACTATTCACACTGATCATGCTGCTATTAAATATCTTATGGAAAAGAAAGATGCTAAGCCTAGACTCATTAGATGGGTTCTCTTGCTCCAAGAATTTGACTTGCATATTATTGATAGAAAGGGAGCTGAGAACCCTGTTGGAGACCACTTGTCTAGGTTAGAGAATGTTCTTGATGACCCACTGCCTATCAATGATAGTTTTCCTGATGAACAATTAGCGGTTGTCAATGCTTCTCGTACTGCTCCTTGGTATGCTGATTATGCTAATTACATTGTTGCTAAATATATACCGCCTAGTTTCACTTACCAACAAAAGAAAAAGTTCTTTTATGATTTAAGACATTACTTCTGGGATGATCCACACCTTTATAAAGAAGGAGTAGATGGTATTATTAGACGTTGTGTGCCTGAGCATGAACAGGGACAAATCCTACGCAACTGTCACTCTGAATCCTATGTAGGACACCACGCTGGAGATAAAACTACACACAAGGTACTTCAATCTGGTATTTATTGGCCTACTCTTTTCAAAGACGCTCGTGAGTTTGTCTTATCTTGTGATGAATGTCAAAGAATAGGTAACATTAGTAGACGTCAAGAAATGTCTATGAATTATTCCCTTGTTATTGAACCGTTTGATGTTTGGGGCTTTGATTGTATGGGACCTTTTCCTGCCTCCAATGGTTATACACATATTTTAGTTGCGGTTGATTACGTTACTTAGTGCGTAGAAGCTATTCCAACTAGTAGTTCCGATCATAATACTTCTATTAAAATGCTTAAAGAAGTTATTTTTCCGAGGTTTGGAGTCCCTAGATATCTTATGAATGATGGTGGTTCACACTTTATTCATGGTGCTTTCCGTAAGATGCTTGCTAAGTATGATGCCAATCATAGAATCGCATCTCCTTATCACCCGCAGTCTAGTGGTCAAGTAGAGTTGAGCAATAGAGAGCTCAAATTAATTTTGCAAAAGACTGTCAATAGGTCTAGAAAGAATTGGTCCAAGAAACTTGATGGTGCATTATGGGCCTATAGAACTGCATACAAAAATCCTATGGGTATGTCTCCATATAAAATGGTTTATGGAAAAGCATGTCATTTACCTCTCGGACTTGAACATAAGGCATACTGGGCTATTAAAGAGCTCAACTATGATTTCAAACTTGCCGATGAGAAGAGGTTGTTTGATATTAGCTCTCTTGATGAATGGAGAACCCAAGCATATGAGAATGCCAAGCTCTTCAAAGAAAAGTCAAAAGTCGGCATGATAAGAGGATACAAAAGCGTGAGTTTAACGTAGGAGATTATGTGTTATTGTTCAACTCTAGTTTAAGATTTTTGCAGGAAAACTTCTCTCAAAATGGGAAGGTCCCTACGTTATCGAAGAGGTCTATCGTTCTGGCGCTATAAAAATCAACAACTTCGAAGGCACAAATCCGAGGGTGGTAAACGGTCAAAGAATTAAACATTATATGTCAGGAAATCCTATTAATGTGGAAACTAATAGTATTGAGACCATAACCCCGGAAGAATACATAAGAGACACTTTCCAAAACTTTTCAGACTCCGTAAAGGCATAGGTACGTGGTACGGTAAGTAAACCGACTCCAAAACAACCCTAATGGCAATTTTTATCAGTTTTGGATTATTTAAGAATTTTAGGAAGAAAGAAGTAGTCCTAAAGGGACACGAGGCTCCCATGAGAGGGGAGGGCGCGCCCCCTGTCTCGTGGGCACCTCGTGTGCCTCCCGGACTCCGTTTTCTTGTATGTTACGTATTTTGGTCGGTAAAAATTCATTATATATACTCCCGAAGGTTTTGACCACCGTATCACGCAAATATCCTCTGTTTTCGTTTCGAGTTGTTCCTGTTGCAGATTTAGATCAACATGTCGTCCTAGGATTAGGAAGGAGAAAGCTATGTGGATGTTTACCTAGCAAATCCTAAGGTCTATGGAGATGTGGAGCACGATGGTTGGACCACGGAGGAAGAAGAGGACTATGAACCCAAGGGGAAGGAGGAGACGAGCTCAGATGAAGATGAAGCCCCATTACCTCAACCTGGGGACATGCACGTGGAGTTCAAAAAGTCAAGTCTCCCCGATAGGGTAAAGAAAACAAAGATCGAGTTTATTCCTTTTCGTCTCTTGCAGGAAAATAAGCAGGACCTGTGCAAAAAGATATTAACCCTAGAGTGGGAGATTGATGATTTGAGGGACCAAAATTCTGTCCTCAAGCGCAAATTAAGGGAGAAGTCTATGCCATCAACTAAGCCTACATCATCAACAACTCCTACTTCACCACCTCCGAAGAAATAATCACATGGGTATGGGCACTCCCCTTGGCAACTGCCAAGCTTGGGGGAGGTGCCCCGGTATCGTATCACCATCACACTCCTAGCTTTACCGCTTTATTTAGTTCGATCCTTTTTAGTAGTATCTTGATCTAGTAGATTGAAGTTTTGATATCAAGTAATTTTGAGCCTTGCTTTGCGATCTCTTTATGTAAGCGAGTCCATGTGCTATCTATAATAAAGATTAGTGTTAAGTCAAGGGCTTTGCTATGATCTTGAGAAAGTAGAAAGAACAAAAGAGTTCATATTGATCTTATGGATAGTGATAACTTCACATATAGAAAGTATGAGGCATAAAAATTGTTGAGAGTTGATGAACGTAGCCTTGGTCATCGTTGCAATTAATAGGAAGTGATAAGGAAAGAGGGGTTCACATATAAATATATTATCTTGGACATCTTTTATAATTGTGAAGCACTCATTAAGTATGACATGCTAAAAGAGTTGACGTTGGACAAGGAAGACAACGTAATGATTTATGTTTTCCGACATCTCGCTTAAAATATATTGCCATTGACCTTCCAAACATGTTGAGCTTGCCTTTCCCCCTCATGCTAGCCAAATTCCTGCACTAAGTAGAGATACTACTTGTGCTTCTAAATATCCCTAAACCCAGTTTTGCCATGAGAGTCCACCATACCTACCTATGGATTGAATAAGATCCTTCAAGTAAGTTGTCATCGGTGTAAGCAATAAAATTGCTCTCTAAATATGTATGACTTATTAGTGCAAAGAAAATAAGCTTTGTACGAACTTGTTGTGGAAGTAATAAAAGCGACGGACTGCATAATAAAGGTCCACATACAAGGGGCAATATAAAGTGACGTTCTTTTGCACTAAGATTTTATGCATCAACCCTAAACGCCAAGATGACAACCTGTGCTTCCCTCTGCGAAGGGCCTATCTTTTACTTTATGCTTTACTTTATGCATTGAGTCAAGGTGATGCTCACCTTTCCCTTCTTATTTTTATCCTTTGGCAAGCTCCTCGTGTTTGAAAGATCATGATACATATATCCAATTGGATGTAAGTTGACATAGGCTATTATTGTTGACATCACCTAAAGGTGAATACGTTGGGAGGCAACACAATAAGCCCCTATCTTTCTCGTGTCCGCTGAAACTCTATAACCACAAGTATTGCGTGAGTGTTAATAATTATAGGGGACTACGGGATAGTTGAGTATGTGAGCTTTGAAAAGCTCTATTATTGACTCTTTCCCATGTTACGATAAATTGCAATTGCTTCAATGACTAAGATTATAGTTTGTTAGTTCCCAATGAAGTTTTTGAACCATACTTGATATTGTGAATTGCTTATTACTTGAGCATAGGAAATTATATGACAAAATCCATATATGCTGCTGTTATTAGAATGATCATGATGCCCACATGTCCGTATTTTATTTTTATCGACACCTCTATCTCTAAACATGTGGGCATATTTTTTGATTTCGGCTTCCGCTTGAGGACAAGCGAGGTCTAAGCTTGGGGGAGTTGATACGTCCATTTTGCATCATGCTTTTATATCAATATTTATTGCATTATGGGCTGTTATTACACATTATATCTCAATACTTATGGCTATTCTCCCTCATTTTACAAGGTTTACCATGAAGAGGGGAATGCCTAAGAATGGAATTCTTCTTTGGAAAAGGAGCAAACATTGGAAACCTATTATGCACATCTCCAAAAGTCCCGAAACTCCACGAAACAACAACTTTTTGGAATTTATAAGAAATTATGAGCAAAAGAAATAGGCCAGGGGGCCCACACCTGTCCAGAGACAGGCCCCCCCTTTGTGGCGCCCCCCCTGCTGTAGGCGCGCCTCTATCTGGCCCCCTGGTGGCCTCCGCCACCATCTTGTGCTATATCATCACTTTTACCCTGGAAAAAATCGTGGGCAAGCTTATGGGACGAAACTCCGCCGCCACGAGGCGGAACCTTGGCGAATCAATCTAGGGCTCTGGCGGAGCTGTTCTGCCGGGGATACCTCCCTCCGGGAGGGGGAAATCATCGTCATAAATCATCACCAACGCTCCTCTCATCGGGAGAGGGCAATCTCCATCAACATCTTCACCATCACCATCTCATCTCAAAACCCTAGTTCATCTCTTGTATCCAATTCTTGTCTCCAAGTCCGGGACTGGTGCTAGTAGGTTGCTAGTAGTGTTGATTACTCCTTGTAGTTGATGCTAGTTGGTTTATTTGGTGGAAGATCATATGTTTAGATCCTTTATGCATATTATTACCACTCTGATTAGGAACATGAATATGCTTTGTGAGTAGTTACGTTTGTTCCTGAGGACAAGGGAGAAGTCTTGCTATTAGTAGTCATATGAATTTGGTATTCGTTCGATACTTTGATGAGATGTATGTTGTCTAGCCTCTAGTGGTGTTATGTGAACGTCGACTACATAACACTTCACCATTATTTGGGCCTAGAGGAAGGCATTAGGAAGTAATAACTAGATGATGGGTTGCTAGAGTGATGAAGCTTAAACCCTAGTTTATGCGTTGCTTCGTAAGGGCTGATTTGGATCCATATGTTTCATGCTATGGTTAGGTTTACCTTAATACTTTTGTTGTAGTTGCGGATGCTTGCAATAGAGGTTAATCATAAGTGGGATGTTTGTTCAACTAAGAACAGCACCCAAGCACCGTCCACCCACATATCAAATTATCAAAGTACCGAACGCGAATCATATGAACGTGATGAAAACTAGCTTGATGATATTCCCATGTGTCCTCGGGAGCGTTTTTCCTATTATAAGAAGTTGTCCAGGCTTGTCCTTTGCTACATAAAGGATGGCGCCACCTTGTTGCATGTTATTTACTTTATTTACTTTTTGCTCGTTACTATTTATCTTATCACAAAACTATCTGTCACCTATTATTTCAGTGCTTGAAGAGAAAACCTTACTGAAAACCGCTTATCATTTCCTTCTGCTCCTCGTTGGGTTCGACACTCTTACTTCTCGAAAGGACTACAATAGATCCCCTATTCTTGTGGGTCATCAGCGCTCAGCTCGGCCACGCCTCGCCCCAGCTATATAAAGAGCCAGCAACCCCCTCGAGCACTTCAGCAGCTTCCCCACCCTCCTCTACGCCTCTCCACGCTCCTCATTTCGCCCCGGAGCCATTCCCCGACCTCCACTGCCGCCGTGGCCGCCGCCTCTATCCATCTCGATTCCGGCGATTCTGAGACCTCCTCTCCGTTCCCTCACCACCACTTCATCCCCCAGGCTCCGGCGAACCTCGCCGTGGCCTCGGCCCCTCCTTTTCCCCACCGTAGCCCCTGGTTCACCGGCGACCGAATCCCCTCCCTGCTGCGAGCTCTATTGCGGCCGCTACAAGGCTCGTCGGCGACAGCGACTATCCCCTCTGGATGCACCTCCCTCCCCTGGTCATCTGGGTAGGTCGCACGACCCCACCGTGACCGGAGTCGCTGGCGAGCGACGTCGGGCGCGTGCCCGAGCGGGACGAAGAAGAAGGCCAGGCCAGGAGGGCCCCTCCCAGCGTGACCCCACCTGTCGGCGACCGTAGGGCGCCACGTCAGCGTAAATGGAGACGCTCGACCAAGAATACACTACATTTACGGAAGCGTGTTGATGTAATGTCGTTTTCCATTACTGCAAACGTATTGCCTGAACTACGCTTTCTCTTCTCTGGAAACGTATTTTCTCAAATACGCTTTCTCTTTTTCAGCCTCGCCCGCCAAAGTGGCTAGTTTGTGAACGTTCACTGTTTAGTGCCTTTTCTGCCTAAAAAGTGAGCGGCTACAACTTTTCAATCGTAACTCTGATTGAGGTGATTCCAGCGCTCACTTTCTCTGTTCGTCGAGATCTTTCCGTTGGTACCATTTTTCTAATGTTCGCACATTTTGAAAATGACCATTTTGCCCTTGCCTGTAAACAGCCCCCTCCGAGAGAGAACTGTTTCCGGCAAATCTTTCCGCGATCGTTCCGCACTTTTTCCTGGAGTATTCCTGGACCCCCAGGCAAGGCAGCCTCTTATCATGAGCCCCGAACTTGCATGTTGACTTTGCTTGCACCTTGTGTGTGTGTTTAGTTGCAGTAGTTTCTTGTCTGTTCCATCTGCTGTTATTTCAGTCGTGCTTTATGTTTTTGCTATCTGCCGTCCATGCTTGTCCCTTCATAATTTGACATGCTACCTGGATGCTGTTACAGATAATATCATGCCTCTGTCTAGTTTAGTTTCATGTTAGTAGCATCGATGTTATGATGATTCTGTTGCACTAGTGAGATTGGCTGGTACTTGGTATTACCATGTTTCACATGTTATCACCGTTCACTTGAAAAGATTGATGATTTGTTACTGCATCTGTATGTTGCATGGTAGTTGTTGCATTCATGTTAAAAATGCTTGCATGATGATTGATGATGGAGAAGTTAATAATAATATGACTTAATAACAAACCTCCTCCGTCATCGATGGGATCGAGTCATAGTGCCACCAAACCGAGTTTTTTCCAGTGCAACCACATTTGCCTCTTATGGGCAGGCCCTAGCTAGATCTATTGTCGTGCCTCTCGCCGGTGCCTCCAACGAGGGAAGGTTATGGGCACGCGCTACCCTGATCAGGTAGGCAGACATAAGCCTTGGTGCCCGGAATTGGATGATAAGCGCTTTTGTCCCCGTTTGGGACCGTTTTTGTTTTGCCACGACGGTGGCCGTTGGTGTCTTTGGTAGGCACGGGGCCACCCAGGACTGAACCCCAAGGGGGTGTTGGTCGGAGTGGCCGGGAGAGTGTCATGGCAGTAGGACGGCTTTGTTAGAATGACGTTGGTCCACCCGAATGGGAGTACGAGGGCATGGATTCTGTGGTGTGGGTACAGTACACTACCTCTGCAGAGTGTGTAGTTAATCTATCGATAGCCACGTCCTTCGTCATGGGCACAAGTTCGTAGTAGGTCACACTATCAGGTATTGATCGAAATGGAGGATAAACCTGAAATAACTAAGTGATAACTAATGTGTAACAAATAATGTGGTGACTTGGACTAAGAGATAGCCATGAGAAGTCACGGTGATGTTGATATGATCACGAGACGAGGTCTCGGTGAGTGTTGAACCAAGTGTGGTTCCGTTTGTGATCCGTGAGTGATCATCGTTTGATTACAAGGTAACCCGTTGAACCGATTATGGTTTTGTTTGTGATTCGTCATGATCACCGTTCGGTTGCGAGGCAACCCGTTGGTAAGAGAGTCCGAGGGACTCAGTGCACAAGTTTGGTTACATTGCATGAGTAATATGTTGTTAGTTGCATTTAAAGAACCATGGTAGAACAGAAGATGGTTGCATAAAGTTAACATGTTATGTCTGCGTTGGTAGTTTATTTTCAGCATAGTTTCATGATGCCATTGAACTAATGCCATGCTTTGACATGCCATGTTATGGTTAAGATGTGATGCTATGTTTTGTTGTTGCCATACCAGAAGTAAGTTTGATACGCCGTGTTATTGCCATGATAGTAGATGCCACGATGTTGTGCATGCTCATTTTGATCCATGTCTCTAGTGAATATCATGCCATGTTTACTTTCTGTTATGAGATAGGTTGTTGCAGATGCTTGGTTCTTGCTTTGTCATCTGTTTGTTTGGACGCTATGTATTTGGTTGTCTTGCAAGTACATTCAATGTACTGACCTGGCGTGTCATGCCAGTTTTGTAGGTCGTGCCCGAATTGTTCGCTTGTTCCGTTGTGCTAGGCCGTAATCTTTTCAGTACTGTGAGTTGTGGAGCCCAACCAGAGTTGTTATGCTGACAAACCAAGACTTCCGCCACCATTTAAATAGCCTTAGGGCTATGCCAGATAATTGTATTCATCAATGATGTAATCATATACACATGTATTTGATGGATATTATTGTACCTCGAATGTTGTATCATGGACCTGTCATGCGTCAGGTGTTATCCTGGGCTGACGTGCCCCTTTCTCCATGCGGATCGGGGTGCCACAGGAGATAGTATCAGAGCAGCCAGGCTGGCATAGTTTATCCTAGCATTAGATCACCACTACCATTAACCCGTAATGACCCTAAGGGATTTGACCCATCCCTGGCATCCGACATGGCCACTGGTAATCAACAGGTGGCACAGTTAGGACCGACACGTCCTTACCCTGCTGTCCCCGCCTAGTTATCCGTGGAACAAATAGCAACCATATCCTTTCTGGTCGGCCGCACCATTTACCCTTCACCATTAAAGGAAAGGGGCCACACCATGCGGGCATGTCCCGCATAGCTGCCTATAAAATCCCTTTTCCGCTAGCCGTATCGCTCACTCCTCAGTCAGCCATGTCCCTGCAAAGAATCCTAGCTAGTAACACCTCAGCCATGACTCGCGCTCTCAAAGCTCCCAAACTTTACACTCGCACCTTTGTCGTCAACCATGCGGGCTTGACACGTCTCCAACGTATCTATAATTTTTTATTGTTCCATGCTATTACATTATCCATCTAGGATGTTTTATATGCATTTGTATGATATTTTATATGATTTTTGGGACTAACCTATTAACCTAGAGCCCTGTGCCAGTTTCTGTTTTTCCTTGTTTTTTGAGTTTTACAGAAAAGGAATACCAAACGGAGTCCAAATGACCTGAAATTTCACGAAGCTTATTTTTGGATAAGAAGAAGCCCACGGAGCATCGGAGATGGACCAGGGGAGTCCCGAGGCCACCACGAGAGTGGGGACGCGCCCCCTACCTCGTGGCGGCCTCGGGGACCCCCCTGACTTGTTCCCGACGCCAACACCTCTTTTATATATATATCCAAACTTACAGAAAGAAACCTAGATCGGGAGTTCCGCCGCTGCAAGCCTCTGTAGCCACCGAAAACCAATCTAGAACCGTTCCGACACCCTGCCAGAGGGGGGAATCCCTCTCCGATGGCCATCTTCATCATCTCGACGCTCTCCATGACGAGGAGGGAGTAGTTCACCCTCGGGGCTGAGTGTATGTACCAGTAGCTATGTTTGATCTCTCTCTCTCTCGTGTTCTTGATTTGACACGATCTTGATGTATCGCGAGCTTTGCTATTATAGTTGGATTTTATGATGTTTCTCCCCCTCTACTCTCTTGTAATGGATTGAGTTTTCCCTTTGAAGTTATCTTATCGGATTGAGTCTTTAAGGATTTGAGAACACTTGATGTATGCCTTGCATGTGCTTATCTGTGGTGACAATGGGATATCACGTGATCCACTTGATGTATGTTTTGGTGATCAACTTGTCGGTTCTGTAACATTGTGAACTTGTGCATAGGGGTTGGCACACGTTTCCGTCTTGACTATCCGGTAGAAACTTTGGGGCACTCTTTAAGGTTCTATGTGTTGGTTGAATAGATGAATCTAAGATTATGTGATGCATATCGTATAATCATACCCACGGATACTTGAGGTGACATTGGAGTATCTAGGTGACATTAGGGTTTTGGTTGATTTGTATCTTAAGGTGTTATTCTAGTACGAACGGAAAGAATAGCTTCGTGTTATTTTACTACGGACTCTTGAATAGATCGATTAGAAAGAATAACTTTGAGGTGGTTTCGTACCCTACCATAATCTCTTCGTTTGTTCTCCGCTATTAGTGACTTTGGAGTGACTCTTTGTTGCATGTTGAGGGATAGTTATATGATCCAGTTATGTTATTATTGTTGAGAGAACTTGCACTAGTGAAATTATGAAACCTAGGCCTTGTTCCGATGCATTGCAATACCGTTTGTGCTCACTTTTATTACTTGTTACCTTGCTGTTTTTTATATTTTCATATTATAAAAACCTATATCTACTATCCATATTGCACTTGTATCACCATCTCTTCACCGAACTAGGGCACCTATACAATTTACCATTGTATTGGGTGTGTTGGGGACACAAGAGACTCTTTGTTATTTGGTTGCAGGGTTGTTTGAGAGAGACCATCTTCATCCTACGCCTCCCACGGATTGATAAACCTTAGGTCATCCACTTGAGGGAAATTTGTTATTGTCCTACAAACCTCTGCACTTGGAGGCCCAACAACGTCTAAAGGAAGAAGCTTGCATAGTAGACATCAGGGCTTTCCACCTCTTCTTACTGAGATGCTCACCAAAGTCTTTGGTTGTAATGCTAGCCCCAATTACCTGGTGTTCCAATCGGCACCCGTCCCTCACCTTCACCGCTATGATGCAAGAGTGCAAATCTGCCCAGGTCCTGCAGTAGATGGTCAACCCTTGTTTTTTCAGGGCAGAGCGATGCCCACTACTGATTTGGCAATTCAGGTTGCTGCTGCGGAGGCTATCCTATACCTCCGAACCAAGTTCCCGCAAGTGGCAGAGAGGCGGGAGTTCTGATTTTTTTCCCGTTGTGACAAAAGCAGGATTCAGCCTCCTACCACTGCTCTGGGAGATGACCCAGCAATCGCTCGCCTGGTGCAATATATCACTGCCCAGGGGATGATGATTGCCAAGATGCTTGCCGAGTTTAGAACTATGGACAATGATGTGGTACGAGTTGTCATGGAAGCTTATCGTGAGGCTCGTAAATGTGACGCCCGGATAATCAAGCTACAGTAACCTCTGCAAATGATGCCACGTCACCTCGATTACTGTTGTTAATCTCGCATTAGTTCGAAACCGATTCAAATTCAAATTCAAAATAAGGCAAACAACAAAAGTTTTCAAACTTTAAAACTAAAATGTCCGGGTTGTGCCAAATAATGCAACGTTAATTATGGTGAAGAAACCCCACTTTTATAAAATGTTTTAATACTCTAAAATGATTAAAATAGTAGTTGAAATGATTAAATAAGTGCCTTTAATATTTTATAAAATGATGAACTATTTTATTTTGAGGTAAAACTTTTTAGGGTAGTGGGTTATTTTGAAACACTATTTTTGGAGCTATTGTCATATTTTACTAAACTAAAAATAAAGTGTAACTAAAATAAAACAGAAACGAATAAATAAAAGTAAAAGAACAAATAAAAAAAGGAACAAAAGAAAATAAAAGGCCCCCCCTCGCTGGACCTCGGCCTAGCTGGCCACTGGGCTAGCCAGGCCGGCCCAGTCGGCGCCCCACTCCCCTCCTTATCCCCACTCCGGGGGGGAAACCCTAACCCGTAATCCCCCCACTCGCCCCCCCACTGCACTCCGCCCCCGATCTGGATCGAGGCGGCATCCTCGACGCCTGCCGGGACCACCGCTCAGAACGCACCTCGCCGCCTCGACCCGTCCCCGTCCTCCTCTCTGCCAGACCACACCGATCCCCGCCGCCCCGACGTCGCCTGGAACCGCCGCCTACCGCCGTCCTCGCGCCGCCGCCTCGCAAAAGCTCCTACCATGGCCACAGCCGCCTGGTTCTCTGCGTTCGTGCCACGCCAAGCCGCCTCCTCGCCGGAGATGGACGGATCCCCGGAGGCCCCGTCGCGGATCCGGCCTCCCTCCGTCCCCTGGTGTCCGCGCCCGCCCATCTACTCCGCCCGTCATCGCCCCTGACCGACGACCTCATCACCGACGACCCGCACCTCGTCGACCGCCTCCCCGACCCTCCACAGCCTCCCCCGAGCTCACGGACCTCCCCTGCAGCTCGATGTGAGGCTCCCCCTCGATCCCCCTGCTCCCCCTTTCCGTTTCACCGTCGCCAAAGTTTGGCGCACCACCGCGTCGAGAGCTCGCTGGGCGCTCGTGTTCACCACCACCGGCCGCGCACACGCACGCCCGCAACGCGCACGTGCACCACCCCGGAGTAGTCTGTGGCTCCACCACCGCGGAACTCGTCGTTCCCAACGATTCCGGCAACTCCAACGCCTGCTGCGAAGCCCCCTAGATGCGTGTGACGGTGGGGTATCTTCTATTGCCCTCGTCCATCGCTCCCGTGGACCTCCGGCGTGTCTCCACTGCTCGGAAGGTCGCCGTCGGTTAACCCCGGCCAGTTGTCGCGTCCCTGACTATTGGGGACTAAATGGCTCTGTTGATTAGCCCTTGAGACGCCGACTAGTAGGCCCCCTAGGCTAATTAATCCACTTAATTAAGTTAACTTAATTACAAGGTATGACATGTGGATCCATCTGTTAACTTAACTAAGTAACTAAAATCAATTAGACAATGACAGATGGGGCCTGCTGCTAAATTTTAAATGCTAAACCGGTGTTAAAATTACGAGAGAGAATGACATGCGGGCCCCATATACATTGTTCACCATTTGATTAGTCAATGGTCGGTCAAACATTGATTGGACAGGTTGACTGTGGCCCCACTAGTCAGCCTCTGTGCTGTTCTGATGGGTACCTTCCTGAGTATACCTAGCATTTTGCATTTACAATATTTGTTTTAAAATAAATTAGAATAATTAAAAAAATGTTTAAAACTTTGAAAATTAATATAAAATAAACCGTACCTCGGATGGAAAAACTTTGTACATGAAAGTTGCTCAGAACGACGAGACGAATCCGTATACGCAACCTATTCGTCCCCCACACATCCCTAGCATATCGAACACACAACTTTCCCCCTCCGGTTCATCTGCCCAAAAACGCGAAACATCTAGCACCGCGTTTGTCATGTTATGCTTTGAGATGCTTTGATTGCTCTATTATTTATTATGTTCCCCCTCCGTTACTTCTTTCCGGTAGACCCTGAGACCGATGCCGGTACCCCTGTGATTGACTACGGAGTTGACGACCCCTTTCTCTTGCCAGAGCAACCAGGCAAGCCCCCCCCCTTGATCACCAGATATCGCCTACTCTCCTCTATACTGCTTGCATTAGAGTACTGTAGCATGTTACTGCTTTCCGCTATTCCTATCCTGATGCATAGCTTGTCTTTGCTACTTCTGTTGATACCTTTACTTGCAATCCTACTTGCCTAGTATAGGATGCTAGTATTTCCATCTGTGGCCCTACATTCTTGTCTGTCTGCTGTGCTATACTATCGGGCCGTGATCACTCGGGAGGTGATCACGGGTATATACTATATACTTTATACATGATACATGTGGTGACTAAAGTCGGGTCGGCTCGAGGAGCACCCGCGAGTGATTCACGGATTGGGGGCTGAAAGGACCTTTGTCCCGACGGCCCTCTGTGTGGATCTTTGTGGCGGAGCGACAGGGCAGGTTGAGACCGCCTAGGAGAGAGGTGGGCCTGGCCCTGTTCGACGTTCGCATATACTTAACATGCTTAACGAGATCTTGGTATTTGATCTGAGTTGGGTCGCTGACCTTATACGCACTAACCGCCATGTGGGACAAGATATGGGCAACCGGCGTCATGGTATCAGCCGAAGCATTCTATGGCGTCGGCCGGCGGCGGTAGCGCCGGATTGGAATGGAACGCTGCTAGGCTAGGTGCGCTCTCGGCGCCCTCGCAACATGCGAGGTGTGCTAAGGGCGATGGGCCCAGACCCTATGCGCTTAGGTTTAGACCGGTGGCGCTGACCTCTGTTATGCCTAGGTGGGGCTGCGACGTGTTGATCTTCCGCGGCCGGGCATGACCCAGGAAAGTGTGTCTGGCCAAATGGGATCAAGCGTGTCGGGTAATGTGGTGCACCCCTGCAGGGAAGTTTATCTATTCGAATAGCCGTGATCTTCGGTAACAGGATGACTTGGAGTTGTACCTTGACCTTATGACAACTAGAACCAGATACTTAATAAACACACCCTTCCAAGTGCCAGATATAACCCGGTGATCGCTCTCTAACAGGGCAACGAGGAGGGGATCGCCGGGTAGGATTATGCTATGCGATGCTACTTGGAGGAGTTCAGTCTACTCTCTTCTACATGCTGCAAGACGGAGGCTGCGAGCGTAGTCTTTGACAGGATTAGCTATCCCCTCTTATTCTCGGCATTCTGCGATTCACCCACCGATATGGCCCTTTACACATATACCCATGCATATGTAGTGTAGCTCCTTGCTTGCGAGTACTTTGGATGAGTACTCACGGTTGCCTTGTTCCCCCTTTTCCCCCTTTCTTTACCCGATTACTGCGACCAAACGATGGAGCCCAGGAGCCAGACGCCACCTTCGACGATGATTCCTACTACACCGGAGGTGCCTACTACTACGTGCAGCCCGCTGACGACGACCAGGAGTAGTTTAGGAGGATCCCAGGCAGGAGGCCTGCGCCTCTTTCGATCTGTATCGGTTTGTGCTAGCCTTCTTAAGGCAAACTTGTTTAACTTATGTACGTACTCAGATATTGTTGCTTCACGACTTCGTCTATGATCGAAAGCACTTGTATTCGAGCCCTCGAGGCCCCTGGCTTGTATTATGATGCTTGTATGACTTATTTATGTTTTAGAGTTGTGTTGTGATATCTTCCCGTGAGTCCCTGATCTTGATCATACACATTTGCGTGCATGATCAGTGTATGATTGAATCGGGGGCGTCACAGTAAATTTGCATCCCAAGCCGTTCACCCCACGCCATCCGAACCAGTGCTACCCTCTCAACCTGTGTTGTGTCCTAATCCAAACATCGTCACCCTCAACAAGGCTCTTTACCGAATCCACCAACAACATTTTCTTGGATCAATTTCAGCCACACACCCAGCAGTCGAACCCCAACTCATAGTAGTGTCAAACGACGAAGATGGAGATTGGCTCAGTCTTCGTCCTCCCGGAGAGCCCCGGCAAGGCCAGTCCTCTGCATGACCTCAGTCACGCAGTGAGATGATTCTGCGAGTAGGTCAGTCAGTCTGTTCATCCTCGATACGAGAATAGAACTATGTATCCCCGAATGATTTGTTTATTTTAGCGCGTAACGTGTTCGTGCTTTGTTGTATGTTTGTACTATTGTAGCCTGTATGCTGTGTTTATGTATGCTTTCTTGCTTTTGGTTTTGTTTTTGATTGTCTCTCTGTCAAGAAGAAATGTTTGACAGGGTTGGCAATGTGTTGCTAACAAGATTTTAATCAGTACGGCACATACACTAAAAACAACATTGACTCGTCCCGAGTCTCTAATAAAAAGCGCGCTGGTGTAGGTATATGTATACTAGGATTACATATACCCACTAGCATTAAAACACTTTAGTATGATTTGTCTGGTGTGTTTTTTCGTTGCATGTTTATTGCCTCTGTCTGCTTGTTAGTTTAGGCTACATTGCATACTGCACACATACCTGGTTCACCCACGAGTACATTTAGGGTAGTACTCGGGGGAATGCAAAGTCACACATCCCTCTCTCTTTGTGCATACCCCATGTGCCGGATTTTCAAATCCAGAGCCTCGCAGAGGCATTTCCGTCTGGCAATTCCTCGTCTCTAATTCTTTTCCCGATTTCATTTCCAGAGGAACACTGCCAATTTTTTTCACTCGATCTAGTACATCTAACCCAATACAAATTTAAACTCCGATTCTACCTCAACACCTACTTTATCATGGAGCAATCCGCGGAATTTTCCCGTACCCCAGTGTGCTTTCTGAGCTGGTACCGCCACCTCACCTGCATCTGGACCCCACCACCACCATCTTCTGTGCCTTGCATGGTGCAGGCATGTCACCATCTCGCCACCACCGCTCCATCGCAGCACGCGATCACTCCGCCGGCGCAAAGCGATGGATGATCAAGCGTGGCGGATGACCACCTAGTGCACCATCTTCTCCCGCATCTCAAGCCACCACACCTAGCCGCGCATTGTCCTGAACCTGATCATTCCGATGAGAATCAGCAGAAGGATCGGCGAGCTGATCAGCGTGCCCAGCAACGCCGTGAGGAACAACCGTAGCGCCGCCAAGAACATTTCCTCGCCGAAGGAGCTCGGCTCGATCTCGCCCAAACAGAAGAGGTAGTAGCGCGACATTGTGTTGCTGTGTTGGAGGAGAGCCGCGTTGCCGTCTTTTATAGCCCAACCCCGGTGTATGGTGAGTGTGGTCCAGGAAAACATCTCGTCGCCCGATCACCGGTCTCCGGGAGGCGAATCCGCGAGCAGTGCCGACAAGGTGCTGGCCCGCGACGTGAGTGCTTGCTGCACCGGCATCGCGCACACCGCGCACTACGACACTAGGGTCCTCATCGCCCTAGGAGCTATATGCGCGCTGCACCAAGCCGCACGTGAACCAGCAGCACAGAAGAAGAAGCAAGGCGGAGGTAGAAGAAGGAGGCTGCCAGTCGGCCCTGGACCCATGTGTCAACAAGTGAAACCACTATTCATTGGGGTGCATCTATCATTATTCGGGAGTTTGATCTCGAGTGCCCCTAGCCGTGGATATAACCAAGTTTGTCATATCCCTCCCTGCGTGTACCAATTATCGGTGCCCCCAACTCGTTTGGATTTAACCAAAGGGTTAAAAATTAACCCCGAGGTTTTTCCCCGGAGCGGTTATCCTTTCATTTGTTTTGTAACCCAAGGAATCTCGAGGACGAGATACTTTTTAAGGGGGGAAGAGTTGTAACAGCCCCAAAATTGGGTTATCAATTTTTGTGTTGTTATTCCTTCCTGGCAATCATTTTCCAAATCTTTCTCCCGAGTTTGCTGGATGATTCTGAGAATTCTTGCCATTTCCAACCTTTCAAAATCTTGCTCATGTCTTTGTCAGTGGGCAAGACCTCATTTGCATCCTCTCAAACCCTCTCAAACCCTAATTCCAAATTTTTGGAATTTGAATGTGGCCTTTGTGATTACAAAGGAGCCATCATTTTCCTTGATATTTTGATCATCCCAATTGTTCCCAGAGACCCTTCTACCTTTCTGAACCCTGGATATGCAAAGATATTGCTAAGAACCATGCAATATTTTTGAGTTGTGATTTATTCCTTTCTTGCCTTTCTGAGGAATAAAAATCCAAAGGGATAGCTAGCCATCTCCTAAATTCATGAGAATTGGTGGAGTTGATATTTATGCCTAATCCAAGCTCTGGCAAAAATATTGGCCATTATTAAATAAGGGAAATTGCCTTTTCCTATTTTAAGCCAATATTGCATTTTTGCCACTTTGCAAAGGAACTACTATTTTTATAGCAGAGAAAATTCCCACATAAATTGTGAAGCTTGTCCTTGCTATTTTTATCACTAGTTCCATCCTTCTCATGTTCTTCAGTTCAAAAATTGGGCACATGATCCAATGCAAGTTCTGCCTTCTCTGAATTTTTGCAAAGGAAGTGCTTTATTCCTAATTCCAATTGAGCTACAATTTGGCAGGGTGATTAACATGGATAAATAACCCATGGATACCGAAGGTGAGCTCAATTCCTTCATCTTAGCTCCCTGTGCAATTTTCAAAGTTTCTGACCAGATTGTAACTTTGTGAAGGAAGTTCCTTCATAGTGTTTCCAAATGGGATGAAACTTTTCCATCTTCTCAAGTATCTAAAATCATTAGCCTCCACCCAAATTCAGTTCATTTCATTGACTATGTGAGCACGTGATAATTTCTTATTTTCTGCCCAAATTTTCAGCTTGTGAAGCAAGTGTATTTTATCTTGCTCCATTATGGCTGAAATTTTTCCTGAAGCTTCTCCTACTCCCATAACCTAGCCCCAACAAATATTGGCTCATTTCAGTTAGCCATTTGCCCTGAGGATTTTCCCAAGTTTCTGGACAGAGGAGATGCTTGTGAAACAAGTACCACTTTGGAAGCTCCAAATGGTTTGAAACTTTTACAACATCTCTGTATGTCCAAATAACCTTGCCATGATCATTTTCATCTCAATACATCACTCCTAGTGAGTGCTTCTTCATCATTTGATTTCTGGACATAATTTAGCAGTTGCACTGCAACTATGTTAAATATTGGTCCTAATGACCTCATAATTCCCAGGACCGTAGTCCTTGCTACCCTAAGCCTCCCAGACAACAATTTTACCTTTTAACCTCTCTGGTTTTCTCCCTAGAATGTGATCAAGTTTGCTACAGCAAACTTGTGAAGCCTAGTTTACTCAGCTCCCTTTGTCCCTGCCCGTTTCTTTACCGTAGTAATACTTTACATTGGAGGGACTACGTTGTAGACATTGTTTGGCATGGGGTAGAATGCCAGAGCGCGTGTTGTCGGTGGTGACCACGGGCAATGCGGGCCAAAACGATGGTCTAGCCACTGTTCTCTTCGGCAGCGCTGCCCCGACCGGCTCTGGCCTCTCCATTAATATCCTACAGTCCCCCCTCGACGTCCTCTTCCCTTTGGACCACTCGCCCCCTTCATTTTCTTCTCCAACAATCCGTGCCAATGACCGAACAGTGCGCTCCCGTGGCCATCGTCTCCTTCCTCCCCAGTGTTCTCTTCCTCCTCTCATCTCCGAGTGTTGCTCGTCTCCGTGACTCTCTGGCGCTCGTCCGCTTTCCCCGTGCCGCCTTTCCACGCCCCCCCGTGACCGCTGTGGCCGCCAGAGCATTGGCCGGACTTGCCCGGCGGCACTCGGCTCGGCCACGCCTCGCCCCGGCTATATAAAGAGCCCGCGGCCCCCTCGAGCACTTCAGCAGCTTCCCCACCCTCCTCTACGCCTCCCCAGGCTCCTCATTTCGCCATGGAGCCATTCCCCAACCTCCACTTCCGCCGTGGCCGCCGCCTCTGTCCATCTCGATTCCGCCGATTCCGAGCCCTCCTCTCCGTTCCCTCACCACCACTGCATCCCCCAGGCTCCGGTGAACCTCTCTGTGGCCTCGTCCCCTCCTTTTCCCCACCGTAGCCCCTGGTTCACCAGCGACCGAATCCCCTCCCCGCCACGAGCTCGGTTGCGGCCGCTACAGGGCTCATCGGCGACAACGGCTACTGTCAGTGTCAAAACCGGCGGATCTCGGGTAGGGGGTCCTGAACTGTGCGTCTAAGGTTGATGGTAATAGGAGACGGGGGACACGATGTTTACCCTGGTTCGGGCCCTCTCTATGGAGGTAATACCCTACTTCCTGCTTGATTGATGTTGATGAATATTTGTATTACAAGAGTTGATCTACCTCGAGATCGTAATAGCTAAAACCCTAAAAGCCTAGCTTGTATGACTATGATTATTCTTGCCTCTACGTACTAAGCCCTCCGGTTTATATAGACACTGGAGGGGACTAGGGTTGTACAAAGTCGGTTGCAGAGAAATGAATCTTCATATCATTGCACCAAGCTTGCCTTCCACGCCAAGGAGAGTCCCATCCAGACACGGGAAAGAGTCTTCTGTCTTGTATATTCACAGCCCATAAGTACGGCCAATATACCATAGTCCGGACGCCCGAGGACCACGTCACCACCCGGTTATTATATCGAACCGTTTTTTAGCCTGTCGCTCCATGTTCCGAGATGCGGTTTCATTGGCAATTATTGTCGAAGCAGAGATTGTGCCCCCTTATGCGGGATCCTCATCAACACGGGCGTGGGTATTCCAACCATCCGGTTGGCATGATTCCTTAAGAATAGGCAGGTTTTAAGGCTTGGGAGGAGGCGTTCTATATTCATTGCCTTTATAAAGTGGCTAAGACCCGTCTTGCTTCTTCACGCCAACCCTTTCCTCAACCTCTCTAACCTCAAGCTCTAGCACCCAAGGTTCAGTTTAATTGCTTCGAACTTCCCAGTCATGTCCGGACCCAGCCCTCAAGGTCGGTGGGTGGCTTCCTCTGTCACAAAGGAGGATATCGCGAAGCTCCGGGCGGCAAGATACCTGACCGTGGAAATCCCCCACAGGCTTCCTGCTCAAGGGCAGGTTATTCCTACTCCCAGATCTAGCGAGAGGGTCGTATTCATCTCCCACTTCCTCCGAGGGCTTGGGTTCACCCTCCACCACTTTGTTCGAGGGCTCATGTTCTATTACGGGCTAGATTTTCACGATCTGGCTCCGGACTCTTTTCTTCACGTCTCGGTGTTCATTATCACGTGTGAGGCCTTCCTCCGCATTCCGCCACACTTCGGCTTGTGGCTTAAGACCTTTAATGTGAAGCCAAATATAGTTGATGGGAGACAAGCAGAGTGCGGTAGTGCTACAATGAGCAAACTTATCAACGCTTCTTGGCTAAAAGGATCCTTCACAGAATCTTCCGACTTAAGGTAGCGGGAGTGGTTTTACATCCCTGAACCCCGTGGTACCAAGTGGGAAGCTACACCTGCGTTCCGATCTGGCCCTCCGATCCAGCTCGCATCATGGATCAATAAGGGGTTGGACTGGGGATCAGTCGACGAAGTGTAGACTCTACAGAGCTGCATCCGGAGTCTCCTCGAGAAGGACACCGACCTCATCTAGCCTCTCGGCATGTGGGAGTTCAATCCGGAAGGACCACGGACCATTCAGCACTTCTTCGGTATGATGCACAGAGGAATGTGGAAATTATTCTTTGGGGCACGAAAACATTGGCCGGATACTACAGAGGACATCGGCCTTGATTGCAACCATCCGGATACCTCGGTAAGCACTCGACTCCCGAACATAGCTTAGTTAAACATCTCATAATAAGATAATGAGAAAACCATCTCTTTCCAGGGCTGGATAAAGAAGGCAGAGCGAATGAGGTGTTCGGCCCCTCTTCCTGAAGACGAGCTAGTCCCGTGCTAACAAGGATGCTGGTCCCGGCGCCATACCAGGTGCCGGTGAAAGAGGACAATAAGGAGAGCGGGGGAGCCAAAGGTAGCCTCCATTCCGAAGGTACACCAAACACTGTGTCCGGGGAGATTAAGGCTCCCTCTTCCGAAGACAAAAGGGAAGAAGAAGCTGACATCCTTTCTCCCTATGGTAAGAAAAGGGCCATCTCCGAAGATTGGGAGGTAAAGGCTCCTAAGCGAGGCAAGATGCCCCTGTATGGTGGTTCGGGCTCGGAAGGCGACGTTGTCGCGCAGTTCCTCCATAAGGACATGCCTTCAGCCGAATCGTAAGTGAACAAAGGTGTTTTAAACATATCCCGTTCCTTTTCCTGTTACAAGGGTAACATCTAGAATATTTGTTGTGCAGTTTGGCACAGTCTTCCTCAACAATCTTCTTCCTCAGGGGATCTTCTTCCAGAGATGATGGAAAGCGAGACGCCTCCACAAGCTTCCTCGCCCAATATGGCGGACGACTTTGAGGTGTCGTCCCGGAGGATCTCTCCCGATCAACAGAGGATAACGAAGACAACGCCCCATGGTGAGACCTCGGCCGCCCAGGGCCCGGGGTGTGCAATCCCTACGGGGACCAACGATAAAGGCCCCCCGGATTATCCGGTTTACAGCCAGAGAAGACTCTAGGGTCGAGCAAGCATATCCTTTCAAAGGGTGTCCGTACTCCCACAACTGTTTCCAGGGATCCGGAGGCGCCGGATACATTGATGGACATGTTGCGATATTCGTCCGTCTCAGAGGAACATGTACCTTGATGGGTACGGTGGTTGAGAGGATTCTGTCCGCGAAAAGCGGGTTGAATGAAGCTTTCATGAGCCTGCTAAGAGGATTCGAGGTACGTAATGTTATATTTTTTATTGTTCTCTGAACGCGAAATGCACGTGTGTATAGATAGTAGCCCCTGAGACTCTGGTTGGCGTCCAATGGGAGGCAATCAGAGGATCAAAAAAGATGTGCCTAGGAAATAATCTAATTAATTGGAACACAGGTTGTTGCCTCCATGACGACTGCCCACGCTACAGAGGTTGCAGGTCTGAAGCAAAACCTTGATGTGGCGGATGACGACATCACGCTTATTAACAGGCAACTCGACAACGCGCAAGGTATGTTTTGGGGCGGTCAGTGTATGTATAATATCATGTGCACGAAGCTAGAATTATATTCTGCGACATGTGTATCTGCAGATAGTGCTGCCGCGGTGGAGACCCTTCGGGCTGAACTTGCCCGAGCCAAGGAGCAAGCCTGGATGAGTAATGTGGCTGCCAAGAATGCAGCTGATGAGTTAAAAGCCGGACAGGCTGCTCAGTGCCAATGTGAAGAGAGAATGTCTACTATGTCGCGCGAGCTAAAGGAAGCCACTGTCCGGTGCGAATTCCTCAAAAGGGATAACAAAGCCAAAGCGGCCGATCTCGATAAGGCCTTACAAGAGGCGAGAGAAGCACGATCTGAGTCTAGAGCGGCTCGGAAGAGATCCAGCAAGCTGGGGAGATAACAGCCAGTAAGCTTTTCTTATTGCAGTCTAAATTCGGCGATCCAAGTATTCCCGCTTAATCAAATGTGGAGCTCTCCAGACGCATTCTTGGACTTCTTAGAAGAGCGCCTCGATGCGGCGCTTGATTTCTGAAGCACAAGAAGGGTATGCAGCGGAGAAGCTTTTTCTGGTCACAATTCGGCATGCCAAAGCGCCCATTGTTGCCGCGAGCTAACAGATGGCCCGATGGGCGAGCTCCACAAGATTTCTGGTTCTGCCAAGAAGGACGTCGTGGTCCGCCTGTGGTCGACTGAGCCAATTCCGAATAGTTATTTCAGTTTGGTGCAGTGACTTGTTGATGCGGTGCCACGTATCGACGCCATTAAGAAGTCAACATGCATTGAAGGTGCACGGATGGCTTTTGCCCGCGTCAAGACGTACTGGGCGAAGATGAAGGGCATCGATATTGCAGTGAAAAGTCCACCCAAGTGCAAGGAGCATCACACGCCAGAGCATTATTTCGAGGATGTCTTAGAGGGTGCCCGCTTGATAGAGGGTCAGTGCTCGAAAGATATGATATTCGAGTGAAATGTATCGAAATTGTAAAAACAATATTATGATATTTTAAGGCTATGCCTAAAATTTTTGGCTCCTCCTGTGCGGCCGGTTTTTGTATAATTTGAAAGTTTTCCAGTCGTCGGCTTCAACCCTCTCGCATAAAATACAGAGGTGTTCGGAAAAGCACTTGATCACTCTTGACCCAACGTCTTGGTCCATGAAGGAGGTGTCAATGCGACGAACAAGGCAATCGGACTATAGGGCTTTAACACTTTCACTTAGCCATAGGAGTTTGACGGTGGGTCTACCATATAGCTCCTGGTATGTACGCAGTTATCTGAATATGGTGCGTTACATGGGTGACCTTAAGAACGGCCCTTCGCGTAATACGGAAGGAATCGCGAAATATTCTAGTAAGTCATCGAGTGGTTGACCAGCTCTTGCCGGATCATGACAGTCAGTTTTTGGCTTTCTCTACTGAGGTGCTCATCCGGATAAACCGGGACACAATCGCAGCAGTTCTCCCTTTACTACCCTAGCCGATATAGCGGAACGTAAGGTAGTAAGCACAGGAGCCGTGCAACCCAACTATTGACCCAAGACATGATTCGGAGCTGGTGCATATAAGGCCAAACTCGCGACGCCAAAGTGTGCTATAAATATATTCGGACTTTGTCGGCAACTCATTTGTTCCCATATCGAGCCCCTGGCAATCTGTGTCGAGGTGCGAGTATGAAACAACCGGAATTTTTTTAGTTCTTTAGAAAAAGCAAATACTGGATACGGATTATGTTCACTGGAACCTGATTGATATGTCAATTGCCTTTTTACAAATAATAATGCCACGACCTAGGCTATTTGAGATGCCGGTGGTTGAAGGCTGAGGGAGAAGGCACTTTACAGGCTCGAAATAGAGAGTGCGGTCTACACAAAATTATTTGGACCTCCTGTCGCATGTCTGCGGCGCCTTGCCTCGGTGAAAGGATTCCTTAACGGGAAAAACCTTTGGGTAAGTGTATAAAGCCGAGCTCTGAAAGAGCCCGTGAGATGACCAGTGTTCGAGCCACCTGTGATAAGAGATAAAAAATGGTTAGAAAAGAAAAGGAGGAAATGGGAGTGCTTGTAGGCTTGTCCGTATTGTGCCTCCGCCGATGACCAGGGTATTTTAAGTACATAATTATGCATGTGTCGGTATAAACTTCGCGTGGGTGTAAGGCGAACGACGGAGGACGAATTGCTAATCCAGCTCTGAGATTGATCGGTTCCATTTAATATAGACCGGCGGCTTAATGGCTGATGAGTTACGCGGCTTGATGAGGCCGCTTTGTACTTCGGCTGTAATAGCCAAAGAATGGTCCTCTGTATGGAGGGAGTGTTCCGTATTTCCATTTAGTGTTATGATGCCGCGTGGACCGGGCATTTTAAGTTTTGCGCGGGCGTAGAGTGGGACCGCATTAAAACGAGCAAAAGCGGTATGCCCCAGAAGTGCATGGTAGCTACTGTGGAACGGGGCAATATCAAAGGTCAAGCCCTCGCTTCGGAAGTTGTTCGGCGAACCGAAAACGACTTCCGGTGTGATGGAGCCCGTGCAGTGTGCTTCTAGGCCGGGTACTGCTCCCTTGAGGATAGTTGTGGTGGGCTTGATTCTTGAAGGATCAATGCCCATTTTGCGGATAGTGTCTTGGTAGAGTAGATTAAGGCTACTGCCGCCGTCCATAAGGACTTTCGCGATATGGAACCCGTCGATAATTGGATCGATGATCAGAGCTGCCAAACCTTCGGGACGGATATGACTAAAATTTGGGGGGACCAGCTCTATGGTGTATGCGTCCTGTGGTGCGCACCTGCGCTCCCCTGTAGGGGTGTGCGTCACGTACACCATGTTTACGGTTTTCACTTCAGGGGGAAATTGCTTCTGAACCCTGATATTCGGCTGGCGAGTCTCTTTGTCATTGTTGTCACTGGGTGGCCCCTTCCCCTTGTGTTCGGCATTAAGCTTGCCGGCTTGTTTGAAGACCCAGCAACTTCTGTTAGTGTGAGTAGCTGGTTTATCGGGGGTGCCATGAATCTGGCAGGGCCAATCCAGTATCTTGTCTAGATTGGATGGTCCGGCTCTATTTGCCTTGAATGGCTTTTTCCATTGACCGGGTTTGGAGCCACTGAACCCGGCGATAACCGCCATGTCTTGCGTTATTTCATTATTATTGCGACGCTTGTGTTTACTGCGTCGTGGCTTGCCGTTGCCGTCTCGGACTTCGGAAGTGCCCGGATTGCTAGCGTTATTGCTTCTACGAGCGAGCCAGCTATCTTCTCCCGCGCAAAAGCGGGTCATTAGAGCGGTAAGGGCTGCCATAGATTTTGGTTTTTATTGACCGAGGTGGCGGGCGAGCCACTCATCCCGGGTGCTTTGTTTGAAGGCCGCGAGGGCTTCGGCGTCCGGACAATCGACAATTTGGTTCTTTTTAATTAGGAACCTAGTCCAGAGCTTCCTGGCTGACTCTCCGGGCTACTGGATGATGTGACTTAAGTCACCGGCATCTGGCGGCCGGACATATGTACCTTGGAAGTTATCTCGAAAGGCGTCTTCCAGGTCTTCCCAGCTGCCAACGGAGTTCTCTGGAAGGCTGTTTAGCCAGTGCCGCGCTGGTCCCTTTAGTTTTAGTGGGAGGTATTTGATGGCATGGAGATCATCATCGCGGGCCATGTGGATATGGAGAAGAAAGTCCTCAATCCATACCACGGGATCTGTTCCATCGTATGATTCGATATTCATAGGTTTAAACCCTTATGGGAATTCGTGCTCCATTACTTCATCGGTGAAGCAAAGTGGGTGTGTGGCGCCTCTATATCGGGCGGTGTCGTGACATAGCTCGGATGGAGTCCGTATGCGGTTCTCGGCCCGGGCGTGATTATGGTTGTTGCATCCAGCTAGGTAGCCATTGTCGCGTGTCGGGGAACTTTCCCGTGATCCATAGATCAATCTGTTCTGACCTGCTCTACTGTCCAAGTCCTGCCACAGGTCATATGTATGTGCCTGAGCTGTTTTATCTCTGCCTTTACGGTGAGGTAGAGCGGGCTGGTGTTCGGCTCGAGTTGCCGCTTTGTCCCGACTACATGGTGGTCGGTTAGCCGTATTGCACGGTGATGGTACGGGCTCCGTCGCCCCTCGTTATCGAATGGAGGTAGAAATTTGCACTTTGGATAACATTTGGTTGAGCGCTCGAGGCCGTATTCCTCGACTGCCAGGACGTTAGTCCACCTGTCAATGAGCAGATCATGATCAGCTTGAAGCTGCTGCTGCCTCTTTTTCAGGCTCCTTGCAGTGGCGATTAGCCGGCGCTTGAAGCGCTCCTGCTCGAGAGGTTCCTCGGGCATGATGAAGTCTTCGTCGCCGAGGCTCACCTCATCCTCGGAGAGTGGCAGATAATTGATGTCCTCCGAGTCTTCGTTTATGGCCTGTTCATCAAGGCTAACTTGCCCATCTTCCCGATCGTCTTGTTCGGCGGTTTTCTCGTCGGGGGCTTCTCTGTCTTCGACACCGCCTAGAGTGTTATCTTCTCCTGTGCCGGTATTGCTGTTTTTTTTGTGGCGTGATTTAGAGCGGCGCCGCTGATGTCGGCGCTTTGGTTGTATCTTGGGAGGTTCTCCTCGACTGGATCTTTCGCATTATCACCGTTGTTCTCTTTAGGTGTGTCTACCATGTACACGTCGTACGAAGAAGTGGCCATCCCATGCTCGGTAAACGGCGGGTTTTGGCCTTGCTCCTCTTCGACATCGTCGTCTATGCCATCGGTATCTTTGGAGCCGTGATCAAGCGTGTCGGTTAGGTCTTCGACAGTGGCTATGAAGTGGGCGGTGGGTGGGAAGCAAAATTCCCTATCATCAGCCTGCAGTTCGAACCGGATATAATTCAAATGTGAGTCCCCCGCTGAGGAGAGTGTTTTTAATAAGTTTAGCACGTCGCCTAAAGGCGAGTGCCGGAAGATTTCCGTGAAGCCGAATTCGACGATCGATGACTGATCAAGCTCAACGTGCGTGGACACACATGGTTCGGAACCTGTAGCCGGAAACAAGTCCGAGGTTCCGGTGACACGGATCCAACTCGAGGATGGGTCTGTGTGCGGCTCCGACGCCGCTGAGTCTGCGACTTCCGTGGCGGGGTTGAGCCTCCCGTCCTCGGATGGCGCGATCTGCTCCAGATCTAGGGCCAGAGCAGTTACAGGCGCTATCTCCTGGGTATGGTCCGACGACAGATTTAAGTCATGTTCATCGCGCTGACAGGGAGCGGCTGCCGTGGTCTCCAATCCGTCGAAGGTCAAGTCTCCGCGTATATCCGCGACGTAGTTCAAGCTTCCAAATCTGACTTAATGTCCAGGGGCGTAGCTATCGATTCGCTCTAGATGGCCAAGCGAGTTGGCCCGTAGTGTGAAGCTGCCGAAGACGAAGATCTGTCTGGGGAGGAGGACTTCTCCTTGGACAACATTGTTGTAGATGATTGACGGGGCCATCGAACCTCTTGACGACGACACGGCGGAACTCTCAATGAATGCACCAATATCGGCGTCAAAACTGGCGGATCTCGAGTAGGGGGTCCTGAACTGTGCGTCTAAGGTTGATGGTAACAGGAGACGAGGGACACGATGTTTACCCAGGTTCGGGCCCTCTCTATGGAGGTAATACCCTACTTCTTGCTTGATTGATCTTGATGAATATGAGTATTGCAAGAGTTGATCTACCTCAAGATCGTAATGGCCAAAACCCTAAAAGCCTAGCCTATATGACTATGATTATTCTTGCCTCTACGAACTAAGCCCTCCGGTTTATATAGACACCGGAGGGGACTAGGGTTGTACAAAGTCGGTTACAGAGAAAGGAATCTTCATATCAGGGCACCAAGCTTGCCTTCCATGCCAAGGAGAGTCCCATCCGGATACGGGAAAGAGTCTTCGGTCTTGTATCTTCGCAGCACATCAGTCTGGCCCACATACCATAGTCTTGACACCCGAGGACCCCTTAATTCAGGTCTCCCTCAGCTACCCCCTCTGGATGCGCCTCCCTCCCCTGGTCATCTGGGTAGGTCGCACGACCCCCACCACGGCCGGAGTCGCCGTCGAGCGCCGTCGGGGCAGATGCCTCCCTTGGCCTGGCGCATGCCCAAGCGGGAGGAAGAAGAAGGCCAGGCCAGGCGGGCCCCTCCCAGCGTGACCCCACATGTCGGCGACCGTAGGGCGCCATGTTAGCGTAAGTGGAGACGCCCGGCCAAGAATACGCTTTCTGTTTCTGGAAACGTATTCGGTGTAATATTGTTTTCCATTACTGAAAACGTATTGCCTGAACTACGCTTTCCCTTCTCTGGAAACGTATTTTCTCAAATACGCTTTCTCTTTTTTAGCCTCGCCCGCCGAAGTGGCTAGTTTGTGAACGTTCACTGTTTAGTGCCTTTTCTGCCTAAAAAGTGAACGGCCACAACTTTTCAATCGTAACTCCGATTGAGGTGATTCCAGCGCTCTCTTTCTCTGTTCGTCGAGATCTTTCCGTCGGTACTATTTTTTTAATGTTCGCACATTTTGAAAATGACCATTTTGCCCTTGCCCGTAAACAGCCCCCTCCGAGAGAGAACTGTTTCCGGCAAATCTTTCCGCGATTGTTCCGCACTTTTTCCCGGAGTATTCCTCGACCCCCACTCAAGCCAGCCTCTTATCATGAGCCCCGAACTTGCATGTTGACTTTGCTTGCACCTCGTGTGTGTTTATTTGCAGTAGTTTCTTGTCTGTTCCATCTGTTGTTATTTCAGTCGTGCTTTATGATTTTGCTATCTGCCTTTCATGCTTGTGCCTTCATAATTTGACATGCTGGCTGGATGCTATTACTGATAATATCATGCCTCTGTCTAGTTTAGTTTCATGTTAGTAGTATCAATGTTATGATGATTCTGTTGCACTAGTGAGATTGGTTGGTACATCGTATTACCATGTTTCACATGTTATCACCGTTCACTTGAAAAGATTGATGATTTGTTACCGTATATGTATGTTGCATGGTAGTTGTTGCATTCATGTTACAAATGCTTGCATGATGATTGATGATGGAGAAGTTAATAATAATATGACTTAATAACAACCCCCCCGGTCATCGATGGGATCGAGTCATAGTGCCACCTAATCGAGCTTTTTCCAGTCCAACCACATTTGCCTGTTATGGGCAGGCCCTAGCTGGGTCTATTGTCATGCCTCTCGCCGGTGCCTCCAACGAGGGAAGGTTATGGGCACGCGCTACGCTGATCTGGTAGGCGGACATAAGCCTTGTGTGCCCGTAGTTGGATGACAAACGCTTTTGTCCCCGTTTGGCACCGTTTATGTTTTGCCACAATGGTGGCCGTTGGTGTCTTTGGTCGGCACGGGGCCACCTAGGACTGAACCCCAAGGGGGTGTTGGTCGGAGTGGCGGGGACAATGTCATGGCAGTAGGACGGCCTTGTCAGAATGCCGTTGGTCCACCCGAATGGGAGTACGAGGCCATGGATTCTGTGGTGTGGGTACAGTGCGCTACGTCTGTAGAGTGTATAATTAATCTATCGATAGCCGCGTCCTCGGTCATGGGCATAAGTTCGTAGTTGGTCACACTATCAGGTCTTGGTCGAAATGGAAGATAAACCTGAAATAACTAAGTGATAACTAATGTGTAACAAATAATGTGGTGACTTGGACTATGAGATAGTCGTGAGAAGTCACGGTGATGTTGATATGATCACGAGACGAGGTCTCGGTGAGTGTTGAACCAAGTGTGGTTCCGTTTGTGATCCGTGAGTGATCATCGTTTGGTTACAAGGTAACCCGTTGAACCGAGTATGGTTTCGTTTTTGATTCGTCATGATCACCGTTCGGTTGCGAGGCAACCCATTGGTAAGAGAGTCTAAGGGACTCAGTGCACAAGTTTGGTTGCATTGCATGAGTAATATGTTGTCAGTTGGATTTAAAGAACCATGGTAGAACAGAAGATGGTTGCATAAAGTTAACATGTTATGTCTGCATTGGTTATGATTGGTAGTTTATTTTCAGCATAGTTTCATGATGCCATTGAACTTATGCCATGCTTTGACATGCCATGTTATGGTTAAGATATGATGGTATGTTTTGTTGTTGCCATACTAGAAGTAAGTTTGATATGCCATGTTATTGCCATGATAGTAGATGCCATGATGTTGTGCATGCTTATTTTGATCCATGTCTCTAGTGAATACCATGCCATGTTTAGTTTCTGCTATGAGATAGGTTGTTGCAGACGCTTGGTTCTCGGTTTGTCATCTGTTTGTTTGGACGCTATGTATTTGGTTGTCTTGCAAGTACATTCAATGTATTGACCTGGCGTGTCATGCCAGTTTTGTAGGTTGTGCCCGAATTGTTCGCTTGTTCCGTCGTGCTAGGCCGTAATCTTGCCAGTCCTGTGAGTTGTGGATGCCAGCCAGAGTTGTTATGCTGCCAAACCAAGACTTCCGCCGCCATTTAAATAGCCTTAGGGCTACGCCAGATAATTGTATTCATCAATGATGTAATCATATACACATGTATTTGTTGAATATTATTGTACATCGAATGTTGTATCATGGACCTGTCGTGCGTCAGGTGTTATCCTGGGCTGACGTGAGAAGGCCCCTTGCTCCATGCGGATCGGGGTGCCACACTATTCTGGCATTTCCATAGCCATTCCAAGATATATTGCCATGCAACTTCCACCGTTCCATTTATTATGACACATACCATCACTGTCATATTGTTCTCACAAGTTGGGATGAGTCTCCGGAATTTATAAACAACAAAAGAGGCCAAAGAAGCCCAAATAAAAGAAAGAGGCCAAAGAAGCCCAAAAAATGAGAGAAAAAGAGAGAAGAGACAATGTTACTATCCTTTTCCACACTTGTGCTTCAAAGCAGCACCATGATCTTCATGATAGAGAGTCTCCTATTTTATCACTATCATATACTAGTGGGAATTTTTCATTATAGAAATGGGCTTGTATATTCCAATGATGGGCTTTCTCAAATTGGCTTAGGTCTTCATGAGCAAGCAAGTTGGATGCACACCCACTTAGTCTGTTTTTGAGCTATCATACACTTATAGCTCTAGTGCATACGTTGCATGGCAATCCGTACTCACTTGCATCGATATCAATTGATGGGCATCTTCATAACCCATTAATTTGCCTAGATGATGTGAGACTTTCTCCTTCTTTTTGTCTTCTCCACAACCACCATATTCAATTCCACCTATAGTGCTATATCCATGGCTCGCGCTCATGTATTGCATGGAAGTTGAAAAAGTTTGATAACACTAAAAGTATGAAACAACTACTTGACTAACATCGGGGTTGTGCATGATGAAATATTTTGTGTGATGAAGATGGAGCATAACCAATTTATATGATTTTGTAGGGATAACTTTCTTTGGCCATGTTATTTTGAGAAGACATGATTGCTTAGTATGCTTGAAGTATTATTATTTTTATGTAAATATTAAACTTTTGTTTTGAATCTTATGGATCTGAACATTCATGCCATAATAAAGAAAATTGTATTGATAAACATGTTAGGTAGCATTCCACATAAAAAATTCTATTTTAATCATTTACCTACTCGAGGATGAGTAGGAATTAAGCTTGGGGATGCTTGTTACGTCTCCAACGTATCTATAATTTTTTATTGTTCCATGCTATTATATTATCTATCTTGGATGTTTTATATGAATTTTTGTACTAGTTAATATCATTTTTTGGGGACTAACCTAGTGCCCAGTGCTAGTTGTTGTTTTTCCTTGTTTTTGACTTTTTCAGAAAGGAATATCAATCGGAGTCCAAACGAAATAAAACTTTACGATGATTTTTCTTGGGCCAGAAGACACCAACGTGACTTGGAGAGAGGGCTAGAGGAGTCCTATCGGGGATATACCCCGCGGTATGACCCGGGTGGAGTTGTAAACTGGCTGGGACTTGGTAAACCGGCGGACAGTTTAGGCGGACAGTTAAGGCAGATGGCTAAGATAGACGGTAAACCGGCTGGTGGTAAACCGGCAGGAGTCAAGTCAGACGGTAAATCGGCTGGTGGTAAACCGGCAGGAGTCAAGTCAGATGATAACCCGGCAGGTGTTAAGTCAGTTCATGAACCGGCAGGAAGTCATAAACCGGCATACTATCTTAAACCGGCAGACCATCTTAAACCGGCAGACAGTGATAACTGGGTTGCCAGGGGTTATGAAGCCCGGGACGTTATGAAGCCCAAGATGTTAAGAAGCCCATAAAGAGAAGTCAGAATAGTTAAAGTCTTAAGTCCGAGTTGGACTCTACATGTAACCCGCCCCTTCAACTTATATAAGGAGGGGTAGGGCTCCCCAAAGTGGGAGAAGCAAGCAAGAAACAATCTCTAGGGCTAGACACAACTAGAGGAGAGCCGGTTTACGGCGACTCCCTCGTGATGATAATGAGACCTAGCCACAAACAGCATTTAGGGCTATTACCGGATGATGTTTCTGGGGGCCCGAAGTTGTCTAAATCCTCGCCTTGTGTTGCGTTTCTCGATTCCGCTCAACCCCTCTCAAGCTACCACATAGATGCGTTGGCCTCACGACTAAGTCCTCACACTAGGACATCTGACGTGTTAATTCCACGACAGTTGGCGCCCACCGTGGGGCTCGCGCACGGTAGTGTTGAGTTCTTGGAGGGATCTTTCTCAGGGATTGAGAGGTTCATGATTAAGTCGGACGACCATGGATAGAGTCGGCAAATTTATTGTTGGGAGATCAGAATTATGGTTAAATTTTTGGAGCCAACAGATACAAGATCTGTAGAGATTTTAGGGTTTACGTGCGGCGCCTCACGCGCTACTCCGCGACCCGTCGAAACCGAGGGCAGATCGTGTTTTCCGCTGCAGACGAGACCGGACAGGAATCTGATTCAACGATGGTCACCAAGTGATCGGGCCGATGCGTTGGTTTTAAGCAGCTGACGCAAATCACCGAGACCGACAGGAATTTTTTCTGCTCCAAGTACATGTATTACAGTATCCAGGTCAGGTTGCTATTCCTTGCGGTTCCACCGCGTTGCAACTGCTGCTCCGCACGCAGCGTCAAGTCTCGAGGAAAAATCAATCTGACCGCTGCTGCTTTGTGCATGAAGACCAAAAATCAAGTCATCAGCTACTACTCCATTACCCACAACGCGTGAAGGCACTAGTATTTTCGCTAGTACAGAGTATTAGTCCAACCTTAGTTTTTTACCATCAAATGCTACTTCCAGCAAGGCATATTACCGGTTGCAAAAAGTTGCTCAGACCGGCGCGCACATCCGGGTCAAACCTGCCTGTCTGACTTGCCTCGCCTTTGTTACCACGCCTCTGCCAGGGCCGGTGCGTTGTTCTGCCTAGCTCCACCTTGCCGTCAGCTACATCACCTTCGCCGTTGCTTTTCTCGTGGCCAGGTCAAGCCGTTCGACCTCGAGCCACCAGGCGCCCTACGTGGACCTCGCTCCTGCGGCACTGAGCCGCCATCGTCGGCCTCCGCCTCTACTACAGCGTTGCTCAAGCTTCAAGTATCCGCTGCTGGAGTGGGCCACGAGCCGCCGGTCCTCGTCCGCAGCCACGGCCCTGATCAGCCGCCTCCTCCGCCGGGTCGAGCCGGCTCTATCGCCACAACCCGCCATGCCTCAAGCGCAGTGGGAGAGTCGCCGCCAAGGTCGCGCTGAGTCACCTCTGCCGGCCACCGAGGCATCATGTCCGTTTTCACCTTCGCCTTGCTGCAAGTTTCAGTCCCCAAGATCAACAGAAATATCAGCTTGTGTCTTATCAGTATCCTATAAGGAGCCAAAGTCAGTGCAATTCATAAGGCATAAAGGGTTGCAGACTCCACATCCATGACCCGAACTCATCGTGACGAGTGGCCACGGGTGTCCCTCAACCACGGGCTCGCCGGGGCGCAGATTGAGCCGCTGGCCACATCGTCGGTGAGCCGCTACCATTTAGGTTACCATGGTCTTCCTACGCATCGAGCCATGGCTTCCGCAGCGTCCGATCTCCTCTGCCACAGCATGATCACTACCATCGCCGCCGTGCCAAGCTACCATCGTCTGCGACCGTCTCCAAAGTCGCCGGCTAGTACATGGCCACCAGAAAACCTGTTTCAGATTAAGCATTACTTCACGACACATTACTGGGCGGATCTGAGGGGTTTCCATCAACTAAAAATTCATGGTCAAAGGTCCATTGCTGATGTTCATATCACAACAAGCCGGCCCTGTTCCTAAACCGCCAGAATCAGGCGCCCGCCTGCGTGCCGCTTCTTCTCCGACCAGCGCGGGGACTGATCGCCTCCATGATCGTTGTTGCTCTTTGCCGGGTCACGAGAACCGCCACTATAACCTGCCGTCTTTGGTTTGCCTCCGTCGAGCGTCATTGCATCTGCACCAAGCCGCCACCCACGAGTCAATGACGTCGCTCTGAACCGGCCAAGTCGCCTGCCCAAGTCGCCACCACCCGCCGCACCTACTATCGCAGTTGCACAAACGAGTCCGTTGGCTTGGTGACCCGCAGAAGGGGGAAAACCCGCCGGTTTAACGCGCCTCACGGGCCTCTGCTCGCACCTACTATCGCTGTTGCACAAACGAGTCCGTTGGCTTGGTGACCCGCAGAAGGGGGAAAACCCGCCGGTTTAACGCGCCTCACGGGCCTCTGCTCCAAATCACCGGCTTGCAAGCTGCGTGCAAGCGGCCCCCGAAGCCGCCTAAGCCATCGTGCCCCGTCGTTCAGTACCAGTGCCTCCTCTGGCCGGTTTTCACTTCGCGCTCCCGCCAGGTCGCCTCCATTCGTGACCACATCATGACTCCTACTGCAAACCACTGGGATGTGCCGCGCCGCTGCGAGTCATGAGTCGCCTGCAACCCCGATCCGGCCTCGCCGAGCCAACAGCCTCCGCCGACGCGCCCTCCGCTGTGGTCGCCCTCACCGGCGCGGCTTTGGGTCGCCGCCTCCACCTCCCGCTGACCCGGGCCGGTTCTTGCTTGCTCGTCGCCTCCGTTGTCTACCCTGCAACGGCACTGCGCCGACTTCCTGCGTCGGCCACCATCATCGCCAATAGGCCTCCGCCTCAAGCCTCTCCGCTGGACTCTACTGCGAGACAGTGGTGGCCGGCTCCGACTATCAAACACCGCCTGGCCAAAGTCCCCGTGAACCAGGCTGCCGTCACCACGCCCCCAAATTGCAGCGGGGGAGCCGTCACCAGCATCGATTGCGGTGGGAGAGCCGCCGAGGCCGTGACCCGCCGTCGGTCCACCCCTCAGCTCCGGGTTAAAGCTTCACCTCGGGCGGCCGGCCTGGCCGTTTCAGCTGCTGCCTCAGGCTGCCCACGCCAGACCCGGACTACGACACTAGCTGGCTGTAAACCGCCGCCGCGGATTCAGCCCGCCGACCTCCGCCCTCACCCATACCGCAGTGCATCAAGCCGTCCAACCTCGTGGTCGTTTCTGTCGAGGCTTCAAGCCGGACCCGCCGCCACGTGCCCCGGCGTCCGTGCCAAGCCGGACCCGCCACGGATAAACCGCCGCATCCCCGCCTTCGCCGGTTTGCGCCTCCACCCCGACCGGCCTCCGCGAGCCGTCTCCCGCCTCGCTCCTCCTCGTGCCACTACGATGTTCCCGCAACGCACCAGGGCCGGTTCTTGCATCGCCCCTGCTGGCTTGCCGGACCGCTGTGTCCTTGCTCTGGTCGTCCTATCACACGGGTTGCGCCCGTTCGCTCCCTTGCAGATTGATGAAAAAAAATGAGGAGAAGAGATATGCATTAGGCCTCTCGATTAAAATCTTGATTAAAAGAAAAAAGGGGGCTTGTTGGACGTAATGTTGGACGAAAAGTCAAAGTGATCAGGTGTTGTTGAAAGTCCTTTGGATGCATACATAAGGATCAAACAGAATTCACTAACAACACAGAAAGGTTATCTATGGGTGTCTATGTCCAGATCATCTGTGGTTCACAAATACCAGGTGCTATCTTTTCTGTAAATCTTATAAGTATATATTACATTGTTTAAAAAACAATTATTCTGGTCTGTGGTATTTTTATTTTGCAGGACCATTACTTATTACAACGGTGTGGCAAAGGGGCGTAAGCCAATATTACTTTTGCACTAGTACTTGTCTGTGCCGTACTGTTGGATGGATACGTGAGCAAGTCGCCACCCCTGCTACATCAACATACGCGACTGACCGCGCTTGCAATTAACTCGTGCGTCCGCACCGGCTTACAACGCCACGGATGACTCGCCCGTCCGCTCTCGCGGCCGGTCACGCGTTCGCGCCGGCTTACAATAAGGAGGACAACTTGCTCGTCCGCACCGGCTTACAACGTCGTGGCCGACTCATCTACTTGTGCTGCCTCTGTAACCCTGTCGTCTTTACTGTCTATCTCTCGCGGCCTGGTCTACATCAACACACCGGGTCACACCTGTCTGCATGAGTTATTTATTGAGTATGAGCAAGTCACTGCTTGGGTAGCCCGATTTTCTTCCAACATATTGGAGGGAAATTATCATTCAGCCGTCGTCTGCGCTGGATGACTCAATCGACATGCGCACAAATCGCTGCCACTATAGTTTGGTTAACTTCAAACAGCCAGTTGGAAGGAACCATTGGCCGAGTTGCCGACACGGCTCATACGGGATCAGTTATAACCCGCCGCAGAAACCTCAACCTTCTGTGGATTCACATCGCGTTATCAATACCAATGATATATACCTTCTGCTATGGTCAAGTACGGAGAATCTCAAGACAACTCCTTGAGTCATCTTAAGACTCGGGGGCTACGATGATATGACTCAGCAAGCCTTGCCAGTTTAAGCGAATGTAAGAACGCCAGGACGATAGAGGGAAAGATAACCCGGTCCCGGATGCTACTGCTATATTTATGAAAATTTAAAGGCCGTCAGAGAATTTTCGGCTCAAAAAGTATATGACAAAATCCCGGCTCAGTGAAGAAGTTCTGGGTCATCAGAAAGGATTCCGGTTTAAAATCCGGTTCAAAGGAAGTCAGTCTCACTGAAGCTCTCAAATATCCGGTTTACAATCCGGTTCAAGGGAAATTTGTCTCCCACAAAACTCTGAAGCTCTCAAATCCGGTTTAAGAATATCCGGTTCAAAAAGGAATTAACTTCTCGCAAGTTCGAGTTTAAAGACCGTCAGAAAATTTCTGGCTGAAAATGAAGATTCCGGTTTAAAATCTGGTTCAAGGGAAAGATGTCTCTCACAAAGATTTGAAGCTCTCAAAATCCGGTTTAACATCCGGTTCAAGAAGAAATATCTCTCGCAAAGTTTGAGTTTTCAAGAAAAATCATTTGGGGGCTTGGTCGTATTCGAACCATAGCTACACCTCTTGATCGGCGTAAGGCCACCAGGGAACTCACTTGGGGCTTGGTTGTATCCGAACCATAGCTACACCTCTTGATCGGCGCAATGCCACAGCATCACTTGGGGGCTTGGTCGTATCCGAACCATAGCTGCACCGCTTGATTGGCGCTATGCCACAGCATCACTTGGGGGCTTGGTCATATCCGAACCATAGCTACACGTCTTGATCGGTGCTATGCCACAACATCACTTGGGGGCTTGGTCGTATCCGAACCATAGCTACACCTCTTGATCGGCGCAATGCCGCAGCATCACTTGGGGGCTTTGTCGAACCCGAACCATAGCTACACCTCTTGATCGGCGTAATGCCACAACATAATTTGGGGGCTTGGTCGTATCCGAACCATAGTCACACCTCTTGATCGGCTCAAAGCCTCGCCTACAATGGTTTTATTTGCCTTTGTTTGAGTTTTGTTCTCTTTTTGATAAAAAAAATTTGGTTGCTTTTTAAACCGGCGTTAACAACCCGGCTTGGCTTTCAACTACAAGTTGTCAGTACATGATCAAGTTATAATCCGGAGACTATCAGCCCGGTCTAGTTTGACTATGAGTCGCCAGTATTATATATGGTTAAACCAGTGTTTATCACAACCCGGTACGGTTTTATCATAAACCGGCACAATATGAAAGGAGTTATCATTACTCAAGATTGGGGTTATAACTCTTACTACAAAAAGCTGGTAAACCAACGATGTGATTCAATGTCACATGTATGATATATTTCATACTATTTGATTATTCTTAAGTGCAACCTTGGTTATAAACCCAGGTTATATGTTGGCCATTATGACCCGTCCGGCGGTAAACCGCCAGGACACTTTAAACTTGTTGTATGCAGAAACAGGTTGAATAAAGTATGATTATAAATCACCGGTGTTCATTAACCCGGCCTGGCTTTTGACTATAAGTCGCCAGTATGATGATAAATTATCCAGTGTTTATTAAACTGGCCTGGGTTTAAGACAATAAGTCGCCAGTATATGATGAGAAATTATCCGGTGTTTATTAAACCGGACTGGCTTTAAGACAATAAGTTGCCAGTATATGATGAGAAATTATCCGGTGTTTGCTAAACCGGCCTGGCTTTTGACTATAAGTCGTCAGTATATATTTGGATTGCGCCATTGGAATCATGCGCTTATAAATCATTGGGTTATATTATTCAAATAGCCAAACTTGGCTGAATTTTCATTATGATATTGAATGAATAAGGTTTTCATACCGGATTATATTTTCTTGAATAGCCAACATGGCTGGATTTTTATTATGGTTATTAATAACCGGTATTATGATTAAGGTTTTCAAAGTCTCTTTAGCGCAATGGCTATTATATTATCAATGGATATGATTTTTCCTACAATTGAAATAAATAGCCCCGACTCGCTGCAGGCTTACGACCCGGCACTTGGGGGCTACATTATTTAAGTTGAGATTACATCAAATACACAAGTCTCATGTCGCTGCAGGCATGCACCATGACACTTGGGGGCTAATGCAAAGTCATTGTTTGCTCGCCTTATTGAAGACCCGACTCATCACATCGTAATGAGCCGGCCCTTGGGGGCCACCAATTGCTCCTATCAATAATTCAAGGTACAAAGCTTTTTATCCATTATATTGAAGGGTCCACTGCTCAGTTGGTAAAGCACAAAGCTCTTAACCTTGTGGACGTGGATTGAAGCCCCATGATGGGGGTTACATCATATGATGTTATTTTCATTGAAGTATATATCAAGTCCCAGCTCAATATTATTTTACTGAGCCGGCCCTTGGTGGCTACACCGTTGCTGTGCAAAGTTTACATGATTATATTTACAAAGTCCCTGCTCATTATTGCATAATGACCTGGCCCTTGGGGGCTACACTGATTGAAGTTTTTATGAGCATTAGGCAATTACAAGTCCCAGGTTGCTGCAAGCATAACAACCCGACACTTGGGGGCTACATATGTGGAATACTCAGTTCTGACTGGTGATTGAGATGAACAACCTGGATTTCTTCAAGCTTGTGACATTCATATTGAAGCAAATCTTAAGCTGATACTATGTTACCTTCTTAAGATTTGAGGGCTACAAGTGATAGGCATATAAGAGGTATATTTTCAAAAGCTGATGTTAACAAACAGTTATGATCCGGTGCCAGCAATATTTGTAAACCACTAAAGTTCTACATTCTTAAACCGGCAAGTTCTACATCCTTAAACCGGCTGAAGATCAGATGAGTATTTCAAAGACCAATATTTTTGTTAAGCATTGGGAGCTTAGTCAAAGAAGTTATTCTTCACAATATTTCTCTGTGACAAACCAATGTCACCAAATTGATTATGAAGCTGGCCTATTGACCCAGATTTTCTAGAAGGAAATGACAAGGATTTAAAGATGCTCAGGATCAGTTTAACATGGATAAATCCAAATTAAACTAGGGGCTAATGTCGGGGATATACCCCGCGGTATGAGCCGGGTGGAGTTGTAAACCGGCTGGGACTTGGTAAACCGACGGATAGTTAAGGCGGACAGTTAAGACAGATGGCTAAGATAGACGGTAAACCGGCTGGTGGTAAACCGGCAGGAGTCAAGTCAGACGGTAAACCGGCTGGTGTTAAACCGACAGGAGTCAAGTCAGATGATAACCCGGCAGGTGTTAAGTCAGTTCATAAACAGGCAGGAAGACATAAAACGGCATACCATCTTAAACCGACAGACCATCTTAAACCGTCAGACAGTGATAACTGGGTTGCCGGGGTTATGAAGCCCGAGACGTTATGAAGCCCAAGATGTTAAGAAGCCCATGAAGAGAAGTCAGATTAGTTAAAGTCTTAAGTCCGAGTTGGACTCTACATGTAACCCGCCCCTTCAACTTATATAAGGAGGGGCAGGGCTCCCCAAAGAGGGAGAAGCAAGCAAGAAACAATCTCTAGGGCTAGACACAACTAGAGGAGAGCCGGTTTACGACGACTCCCTCGTGATGATAATGAGACCTAGCCACAAACATCATGTAGGGCTATTACCGGATGATGTTTCCTGGGGCCCGAAGCTGTCGAAATCCTCGTCTTGTGTTGCATTTCTCGATTTCGCTCAACCCCTCTCAAGCTACCACATAGATGCATTGGCCTCACGACTAAGTCCTCACACTAGGACATCTGACGTGTTAATTCCACGACAAGTTCCGAGGAGGCCAGGGGCGCGCCCCTGGCTTGTGGGCCCCTCGAGGGTCCTCTAACCCTAGTTCCACCTCTATATATTCTCAAATATTCCCCAAATATCAGAAGTGTCCACAAAAATACTTTTCCATCGCCGCAAGCCTCTGTTTCCGTGAGATCCCATCTTGGGGCCTTTTCCGGCGATCTGCCAGAGGGGGATTCGATCACGGAGGGCCTCTACATCAACCTTGTTGCCCAATCGATGATGTGCGAGTAGTTTACCACAGACCTACGGGTCCATAGCTAGTAGCTAGATGGCTTCTTCTCTCTCTTTGATCTTCAATACAAAGTTCTCCTCGATGTTCTTGGAGTTCTATCCGATGTAATCTTCTTTTGCGGTGTGTTTGTTGAGATCCGATGAATTCTGGATTTATGATTAAATTATCTATGAATATTATTTGAGTCTCCTCTGAATTATTATATGCATGATTTGATAGCTTTGTATTTCTCTCCAATCTATCGATTTGGTTTGGCCAACTAGATTGGTTTTTCTTGCAATGGGAGAGGTGCTTTGTGATGGGTTCAATCTTGCGGTGTGCTCACCTAGTCGCATAGTAGGGTAGCGAGGCATGTATTGTATTGTTGCCATTAAGGGTAAAAAGATGGTGTTTATATCATATTGCTTGAGTTTATCCCTCTACATCATGTCATCCTGCTTAATGTGTTACCCTCTTCTTCTAAACATAATACTCTAGATGCAGGCAGGAGTCGGTCAATGTGTGGAGTAATAGTAGTAGATGCAGAATTGTTTCGGTCTACTTGTCATGGATGTGATGCCTATATTCATAATCATTGCCTCAGATATCGTCATAACTATGCGCTTTTATATCAATTGCTCAACAGTAATTTGTTCACCCACAATATGCTTTATTCAAGAGAGAAGCCTCTAGTGAAACCTATGCCCCGGGTCTATTTTCCATCATATATTTTCAGATCTATAAAACCCAAAAACATATAAATACCTCGCTGATTTTATTTACTTTTATTTGTTTTAAATCTATCTCTATTATATCTCACTCTTGCAAGTGACCGTATAGGGATTGACAACCCCTTTTTCACATTGAGTGCAAGTGTTTGTTAGTTTGTGCAGGTGCATATATTGGATACATGCTTGTGCCTCCTATTGGATTGATACCTTGGTTCTTAACTGAGGGACATACTTATCTCTACTTTGCTGCATCACCATTTCCTCTTCAAGGGAAAAATCAACGCAAGCTCGAGAATTAGAAAATGACAAGTGAATAAACACTCATCTTGAGAATGAAATACCTAGCATGGAAAATATTGGCCACCCCCTGCCGCTTCATGAGCAGTACGGGCACACAAAACGGAAATTCATTTTGAAAACTAGAGTTGGCACATGCAAATTGATGTCTACTACGCAACTTTATTCTTGTAGACTCGTGTTGGGCCTCCAAGCGCAGAGTTTTGTAGGATAGTAGCAATTTTCCCTCAAGTGTATGACTAAGGTTTATCAATCCGTGGGAGGTGTAGGATGAAGACGGTCTCTCTCAAACAACCCTGCAACCAAATACAAGAAATCTCTTGTGTCCCCAAAACACCTAATACAATGGCAAATTGTATAGGTGCACTAGTTCGACAAAGAGATGGTGATAAAAGTGTAATATGGATGGTAGAAATATATTTTTATAACCTGAATAAATAAAAACAGCAAGGTAGCAAATAGTAAATGGCACAAAAACGGTATTGCAATGCTTAAAAATGAGGCCTAGGGTCCATACTTTCGCTAGTGCAATCTCTCAACAATGCTAATATAATTGGATCATATAACTATCCCTCAACGTGCAACGAAGAATCACTCCAAAGTTCCTATCTAGCAGAGAACATAAGAATAAATTGTTTGTAGGGTACGAAACCACCTCAAAGCTATTCTTTCCGTTTGATCTATTCAAGAGTTTGTACTAAAATAACACAAAGCTATTCTTTCTATTCGATCTATCCTAGAGTTCGTACTAAAATAACACCAAAGCAAATTCATATTCATAATACTCAATCCTACACAAAGAACTTGAAAGAGTGCCCCAAGATTTCTACCGAAAGAACAAAGACAAGAACGTGCATCAACCCCTATCCATAGATTACCCAAATGTCACCTCGGGAATCCGCGAATTGAGTGCCAAAACATATATCAAGTGAATCAATACGATACCCCATTGTCAACACGAGTATTCAGTTGCAAGACATATATCAAGTGTTCTCAAATCCATCAAAGTATTCAACCCGATAACAATGAAATCTCAAAGGGGAAAACTCAATTCATCACAAGAAGATAGAGAGGGGAAAACACTGTATGATCCGATTATATTAACAAAGCCCGCGATACATCAAGATCGTGACATCTCAAGAACACGAGAGAGAGAGAGAGAGAGATTAAACACATAGCTACGGGTACAAACCTTCAGCCCCGAGGCTGGACTACTCCCTCCTCATCATGGTGGACGCCGGGATGATGAAGGTGGCCACCGAAGATGATTCCCCCCTCCGGCAGGGTGTCAGAAAGGGTCTAGATTGGTTTTCGGTGGCTACAGAGGCCTGCAGCGGCAGGACTTCTAATCTAGGTTCACTCAGAATGGTTTTGGAATATTTGGGAATTTATAGGGCAAAGAGGGGGTGCGGGAGACCACCGAGGTGGGCACAACCCACCTGGGCACGCCTGGGCCCCCAGGTGCGTCTTAGTGGGTTGTGCCCCCCTCGGGGCACCCCCCCAGGTGCTACTCTGGCCCATCCTGGGTGTTCTATTCCATAAACAATCTCCAAAAAGTTTCGCGGTGTTTGGATTCTGTTTGATATTGATTTCCTGCGATGTAAAAAACAAGCAAAAAGCGACAAGAATCGGCCTTTGGGTCAATAGGTTAGTCCCAACAATTGATATAAAGTTTCTATAAAATGATTGTAAAACATCCAAGAATGATAAAATAATAGCATGAATACTTCATAAATTATAGATACGTTGGAGACGTATCACAAATTTACTTGGAACGGCATGGAAATACCGCATATAGGTAGGTATGGTGGACTCATATGGCACAACTTTGGGTTTTAGGAGTTGGATGCACAAGCAGCATTCCCTCTTAGTACAAATGAAGGCTAGCAAATAGATTGATAAGAAACCAACCAAAAAAGGGAAACGGTCGTAAACACGCATTAAACATAACTAACACTAAATAATGCACCATAAGTAGGATATAACTTCGTTGCATAACTATTGACTTCTCGTGCTTGCATAGGGAATCACAAGCCTTAACACCAATATCCCTACTAAAGCACAATTACTCACCAACATGACACACATATTATTATCTCCATATCGCAAAACTATTGCAAGGAATCAAACATATCATATCCAATGATCTACATGAAAGTTTTTATTATACCCGTCTTGAATATCCATCACTTTGGGACCAATATCATAGCTTTAGCAAATTTTCATCACTATTATCAACTCTCAAAATAATATAAGCGAAGCATGAGAGTGTTTGACAAACTACTCCAAAAAGATATAAATGAAGAACAAATGAGTAGTTAAGTAAATAGGTAGCTATGTGAGGAATCTATCTTATTTAAAAACTTACAGATCTAAGTATTTTATTAAAAGTCAAGCAAAACAAAATAAAATGACATTCCAAGAATAGCAAACTCATGTGAAGAAGCAAAAACTTAGGCTCAACCGATACTAACCGATAATTGTTGATGAAGAAAGGTGGGATGCCTACCCAGGCATCCCCAAGCTTAGATGCTTGAGACTTCTTGGAATATTATCGTGTGATGCCTTGGGCATCCCCAAGCTTGAGCTTTTGTGTCTCCTTAATTCCTTTTATTTCACGGTTTCCCTAAATTTCGAAAACTTCATCCACACAAAACTCAACAAGAACTCGTGAGATAAGTTAGTATAAATAAATACATAACCTTATTATTATCTACTGTAACAAATCACTAAAAATATAATTTAACATTGCATACTAAATCCCTCTGCATATTTAATACTCCTATCCTCATATAGAATCATTAAACAAGCAAACATATGCAAACAATGCAAACATAACAACAATCTGTCTAAACAGGATAGTCTGTAAAGGATGAAGAAGGATCCATACTTATTTAACTCAAAAAAATCTGAAAATTTAGCACACAATATAAATTTTATCATAGCTTATTATGTCAAAATTTCAACATTTTATCACATTCTGAATTTTCTTGAGAATTCACGTAATAACGGAAAACTTTCTGTTTAGAAACAGCAACTCATATACTTGCAAACTAAGCATGGTGAAGGCTATCATTGACACATTTATTGAAATAAAAGACAAAACATTATTATAAATAATAGCAAGAAAATCCAAATAAAATAAAATGACGCTCCAAGCAAAACAGATATCATGTGATGAACAAAAATATAGCTCCAAGTGAGGTTACCGATAATGTTGAAGGCGAAAGAGGGGACGCCATCCGGGGCATCCCCAAGCTTAGTTGCTTGGATCTTCCTTGAATGTTACCTTGGGGTGCCTCAGGCATCTCCAGTCTTAGGGTCTTGTCACTCCTTATCCTCCTCATATCGTCAACTCACCCAAAACTTGAAAACTTCAATCACACAAAACTTAATAGAACTCTGTGAGATAAGTTAGTATGATAAAGAGCAAACCATTCACTTGGGTACTGTCAAAGGCAAGATTAATAATTGTTTCCACATAATGCCTACTGTACCTTATCATTTCCACAATTTATATCACTAAATATAAGCTATGGAAACACTAAAACAAGCAAAGTATGCATTGAAAACAGAATCTGTCAAAAACAGAATATCATTTAATGATCTGAACAATGACCATAGTTTTGTAAATCCAAAAATTCTGAAAAATTAGAACAACATAGAATATATATATATATATATCATCTTTAAAAAAATTCGTAGCAAAACCACATTTCTACGAATTTACAAAATTCTAGAACTAGGCACAAAAGTTTCTGTTTTTGCACAGAATCAAATCAACTATCATCCACACTATCACGAAGGCTTTACTTGGCACTGTATTGAAACAAAAGATATAAAACATGATTAATACAGTATATCAATCATTTGAACACACAAAAACAGTAGGTAGAAATATTGGGTTGTCCCCCAACAAGTGCTTTTCTTTAATGCCTTTTTAGCTAGGCATGATGATTTCAATGATGCTCGCATAAGAGATAAGAATTGAAACATGAAAAGGAGCATCATGAATCACATGGAAAGCACATTTAAGCCTAACCCACTTCCTATGCATATGGGTTTTGTGAGCAAACAATTTATGGGAACAAGAATCAACTAGCATAGGAAAGGCAAAACAAGCATAACTTCAAAACTTTCAACACATAGAGAGGAAACATGATATGATTGAGATATGTAGAAGCATATATGTAGAAGCACATTTAAGACTAACATATTTCCTATGCATAGGGATTTTGTGAGCAAACAAATTATGGGAGCAATAATCAACTAGCATAGGAAGGTAAAACAAGCATGACATGAAAACTTTCAACATAAAGAGAGGAAACTTCATATTACTGAGATATGTAAAAGCATATGTCCCTCTCTCATAATAATTTTCAGTAACATCATGAATGAATTAAAAAATATAGCTATCACATAAAGCATTATTTTCATGATTCATAAGCATAGAAATTTTATTACTCTCCACATAAGCAAATTTCTTCTCATTCATGGTAGTAAACTCAAAAAATTAACTATCATGTGATACTTGATTGGCATAATCAAATTGAACATTAAAATCGTGATGACAAGTTTCATGGTTATCATTATTCTTTATGGCATACATGTCATCACAATAATCATCATAGATAGCAACTTTGTTAAAATAGTTACTTGAAACCTCTTCCGAGATAGTGGAATAGATCATTAAATAAAGTCATGACCTCTCCAAATCCACTTTCATTGTTATTATAATAAGATTCCACACCCTCCAAAATAGTGGGATCATTAGAACCTAGAGTTGACACTCTTCCAAACCCACTTTCATAAATATTGCAATCATCATAAATAGGAGGCATGCTTTCATCATAATAAATTTTCTCGCAAAACTTGGGGTGCTAAAAATATCATCTTCATCAAACATAGAATACCCATGTTTTTGGATTTGCATATCACTAACTTCATGGATATTCAAAGAATTCATACTAGCAACATTGTAATCATGCTTGTCATTCATGGATTTTATGCCAAATATTTTATTGAATTCTTCTTCTATCAATTGAGCACAATTTTCGGATCCATCATTTTCAAGAAATACATGGTAAAGACGAATAATATGAGGCCACCTCAATTCCATTTTTCTATTGTTTTCTTTTATAAACCAAACTAGGGATAAAACAAGAAGCTAAAAGATTCAATTGCAAGATCTAAAGATATACCTGAAGGAAATATGCCCTAGAGGCAATAATAAAGTTGTTATTTTATATTTCCTTATTCATGATAAAGGTTTATTATTCATGCTAGAATTGTATTGATCGGAAACCTTAATACATGTGTGAATACATAAACAAACACCATTTCCCTAGTGAGCCTCTACTATACTAGCTCGTTGATCAAAGATGGTTAAGGTTTCCTAACCATTGACATGAGTTGTCATTTGATAACGGGATCACATCATTAGGAGAATGATGTGATGGACAAGACCCATCCATTAACTTTGCATATTGATCGTTCAGTTTCTTGCTATTGCTTTCTTCATGTCAAATACTTATTCCTTCGACTATGAGAATGATACCGGAGGAATAACTTGTGTGCTATCAAACGTCACAACATAATTGGGTGATCATAAAGATCCTATAAAGGTATCTCTGAAGGTGTTTGTTGAGTTGGCATAGATCGAGATTAGGATTTGTCATCTCTAGGCCCTCTCGGTAATACACATCATAAGCTTGCAAGAAAATGACTAAGGAGTTAGTCACGAGGTGATGTATTACAGAACGAGTAAAGATACTTGCTGGTAACGAGATTGAACTAGGTATGAAGATACCGACGATCGAATCTCGGGCAAGTAACATATCGATGGACAAAGGGAATTATGTATGTTGTCATAACGGTTCGACCGATAAAGATCTTCGTAGAATATGTAGGAGCCAATATGGGCATACAGGTTCCGCTATTGGTTATTGACCGGAGAGGTGTCTCGGTCATGTCTGCATAGTTCTCGAACCCATAGGGTCCGCACGCTTAACGCTCGTTGACGATATAGTATTATATGAGTTGTGTGATTTGGTGGCCGAATGTTGTTCGGAGTCCCGGATGAGATCACAGACATGACGAGGAGTCTCGAAATGGTCAAGGGGTAAATATTGATATATAGGACGATGGTAATCGGACACCCGAAGTGTTCCGGAGGATCCGGGTACATATCGGATCACCGGAAGGCGTTCCAGGCACCACCGACAAAAGATATGGGCCTTATGGGCCTAGAGGGGAAACGCACCAGCCACAAGGGGCTGGTGCGCCCCCCATACGGGCCGGCCAAGGCGGAGAAGGAAAGGGGAAGGAGGAATGGAAAGAAAAGGAATAGGATTCCCCCTTCCTTCCCCTCCCCCTCTTTCCTTCCCCCTCCAACATATATGGCAGGGGGCGCAGTTTGGGAGGAGCCCAAGTAGGATTCGGTCCTACTTGGGGTGCCTCCTGGCCTCTCCCCTCCCCCTCTCACCTATATATATATGTGGGGAGGGGCGCCCTAGAACAAAACAATCAATTTCCTAGCCGTGTGCGGCGCCCCCCTCCACTGTTTACGCCTCCGGTCATATTTAGTGCTTAGGCGATGCCGTGCAGAGATCACTTCACCATCACCGTCACCACACCGTCGTGCTAATGGAACTCATCTACTACCTCAATGTCTTGCTAGATCAAGAAGGCGAGGGACGTCACCGAGCTGAAGTGTGCAGAACTCGGAGGTGTCGTACATTTGATACTTGATCGGTCCGAGCTAGAAGAAGTTCGACTACATCAACCACGTTGTTAAACGCTTCCGTTTACGGTCTATGAGGGTACGTAGACACACTCTCCCCCTCGTTGCTATGAATCTCCATGGATAGATCATTGCGTGTGCGTAGAATTTTTTTGTTTTCCCTGCAACGATTCCCAATAGTGGCATCATGAGCCCGGTCTATGCGTAGATGATATGCAAGAGTAGAACACAAAGAGTTGTGGGCGGTGATAGTCATACTGCTTACCACCAATGTCTTATTTTGATTCAGCGGTATTGTGGGATGAAGCGGCCCGGACCAACCTTACATGTCCACGTACATGAGACCGGTTCCACCGACAGACATGCAACTAGCTTTGCATAAAGGTGGCTGGCGGGTGTCTATTTCTCCTACTTTAGTTGAAACGAATTCGACTGTGGCCGGTCCTTGAAGAAGGTTAAAACCGCAAACTTGACGAAACACCGTTGTGGTTTTGTGCATATGTAAGAACAGTTCTTGCTAGAAGCCCGTATCGGCCACGTAAAACTTGCAACAACAAAGTAGAGGACGTCTAACTTGTTTTTGCAGGGCATGTTGTGATGTGATATGGTCAAGACATGATGTGATAAACATTATTGTATGAGATGATCATGTTCTGTAAGATATCTGAAAACCGGTAGGAGCCTTATGGTTGTCTCTTTATTGTATGAAATGCAAATGCCATGTAATTGATTTACTTTATCACTATACGTTAGCGATAGTTGTAGAAGCAATAGTTGGCGAGACGACCACGACGCAACGATGGAGATCAAGGTGTCAAGCCGGTGATGATGGAGATCATGACGATGCTTTGGAGATGGAGATCAAAAGCACAAGATTATGATGGCCATATCATGTCACACATTTTGATTGCATGTGATGTTTATCTTTTATGCAACTTATTTTGCTTAGTACGGCGGTAGCATTATAAGATGATCCCTTAACTAAATTTCAAGGTAAAAGTGTTCTCCCTGAGTATGCACCGTTGCTACAGTTCGTCGTGTTGAGACACCACGTGATGATCGGGTGTGATAGACTCTACGTTCACATACAACGGGTGCAAGACAATTTTGCACATGCGGAATACTTGGGTTAAACTTGACGAGCCTAGCATGTACAGACATGGCCTTGGAACACTGGAGACCGAAAGGTCGAACATGAATCATATAGTAGATATGATCAACATAGAGATGTTCACCATTGATGACTACCCCATCTCACGTGATGATCAGACATGGGTTAGTTGATTTGTATCACGTATCACTTAGATGACTTGAGGGATGTCTATTTAAGTGGGATTTCTTAAGTAATTTGATTAATTGAACTTAATTTATCATGAACTTAGTCCTAATAGTATTTGCAAATTAGGTTATATAGATCAATAGCTCGTGATGTAGCTCCCCGTTTATTTTTGATATGTTCCTAGAGAAAACTAAGTTGAAAGATGATAGTAGCAATAATGCAGACTGGGTCCGTGATCTGAGGATTATCATCATTGCTACACAGAAGAATTATGTCCTTGATGCACCGCTAGGTGACAGACCTATTGCAGGAGCAGATGCGGATGTTATGAACGTTTGGCAAGCTCGATATGATGACTACTTAATATTTTAGTGCACCATGCTTTACGGCTTAGAACTGGGACTTCAAAACATTTTGAACACCACGGAGCATATGAGATGTTCCAAGAGCTGAAATTGGTATTTCAGACTCATGCCCGTGTCGGGAGGTATGAGACCTTTGACAAGTACTTTGCCTATAGGATGGAGGAGAATAGCTCAGCCAGTGAGCATATGCTCAGGATGTCTGGGTACAATAATCGCTTGAATCAAGTGGGAGTTAATCTTCCAGATAAGATAGTGATTGACAAGAGTTCTCTAGTCACTATCACCAAGCTACTATAACTTTGTGATGAACTATAATGTGCAGGGAATGATGAAAAAAATTCCCAAGCTCTTCGCGATGTTGAAATCGATGAAGGTAGAAATAAAGAAAGAGCGTCAAGTGTTGATGGTTAACAAAACCACTAGTTTGAAGAAAAAGGGCAAGAGACAGAAAGGGAACTTCAAGAGGAACAACAAACAAGTTGCCGCTCCCATGAAGAAGCCCAAAGCTAGACCCAAACCAGAAACTGAGTGCTTCTACTACAAAGGAAATGGTCACTGGAAGCGGAACTGCCCCAAATACTTGGCGGATAAGAATGATGGCAAAGTGAACAAAGATATATTTGATATACATGTTATTGATGTGTACCTTACTAGTATTCATAGTAGCCCCTGGGTATCTGATACTGGTTCAGTTGCTAAGATTAGTAACTCGAAACAGGAGTTGCAAAATGAACAAAGACTAGTTAAGGGCGAGGTGACAATGTGTGTTGGAAGTGATTCCAAGGTTGATAAGATCACCATCGCATACTCCCTCTACCTTCGGGGCTAATGTTGAACCTAAATAAATGTTATTTGGTGTTTGCGTTGAGCATGAATATGATTGGATCATCTTTATTGCAATACGGTTATTCATTTAAGTCAGAGAATAATTGTTGTTCTGTTTACATGAATAAAACCTGTTATGGTCATACACCCAATGTGAATGGTTTATTGAATCTCGATAGTAGTGATACACATATTCATAATATTGATGCCAAAAGATGCAAAGTTGATAATGATAGTGCAACATACTTGTGACACTGCCGTTTAGGTCATATTGGTGTAAAGCGCATGAAGAAACTCCATGCAGATGGACTTTTGGAATCACTTGATTATGAATCATTTGATACTTGCAAACCATGCCTCATGGGCAAGATGACTAAAACTTCGTTCTCCGGAACAATGGAGTGAGCTAAATGACTTATTGGGAATAATACATACCGATGTACGCGGTCCGGTGAGTGTTGAGGCACGCGGTGAGTATCGTATTTTTTTGACCTTCATAGATAATTTGAGTAGATATGGGTATATCTACTTAATGAAACACAAGTCTGAAACATTTGAAAAGTTCAAAGAATTTCAGAGTGAAGTGGAGAATCACCATAACAAGAAAATAAAGTTTCTACGATCTGATTGCGGAGGTGAATATTTGAAGTTACGAGTTTGGCCTTCATTTAAAACAATGTGAAATTGTTTTACAACTCACGCCACCTGGAACACCACAGCGTAATGGTGTATCCGAACATCGTAATCATATTTTATTAGATATGGTGCGTTCTATGATGTCTCTTACCGATTTACCACTATCAATTTTGGGGTTATGCATTAGAGACATCTGCATTCACGTTAAATAGGGCACTGTCTAAATCCGTTGAGACGATACCGTATGAACTGTGGTTTGGCAAGAAACCTAAGTTGTCGTTTCTTAAAGTTTGGGGTTGCGACACTTATGTCAAAAGGCTTCAAATTTCGATAAGCTCGAACCCAAATCGGAGAAGTATGTCTTCATAGGATACCCTAAGGAAACAATTGGGTACACCTTCTAGCATAGATCCGAAGGCAAGATCTTTGTTGCCAAGAATGGAACATTTCTAGAGAAGGGTTTTCTCTCGAAAGAAGTGAGTGGGAGGAAAGTAGAGATGAGGTAATTGTACCTTCTCTCGAATTGGAAAGTGGCACATCAGAGAAATCTGTTCCCGTGATGCATATACCAACTAGAGAGGAAGCTAATGATGATGGTCATGAAACTTCAGATCAAGTTACTACTGGACCACGTAGGTTGAACAGAGCACGTTCTGCACCATAATGGTACGGTAATCCTATTATAGAAGTCATGTTACTGGACCATGGCGAACCTATGAGATATGAAGAAGCTATGATGAGCCCAGATTCTGACAGATGGCTTGAGGCCATGAAATCTGAGATCGGATCCATGTATGAGAACAAAGTATGGACTTTGGTGGACTTGCCAGATGATCGGCAAGCCATTAAGAATAAATGGATCTTCAAGAAGAATACCGAAGCTGATGGTAATGTCACCATCTACCAAGATCGACTTGTCGCGAAAGGTTTTCGACAAGTTTAAGGAGTTGACTACGATGAGACTTTCTCACATGTAGCGATGCTTAAGTCCGTCTGAATCATGTTAGCAATTGCCACATTTTATGATTATGAAATTTGGCAAATGGATGTCAAAACTGTATTCCTTAAATGGATATCTCAAAGAAGAGTTGTATATGATGCAACCAGAAGGTTTTGTCGATCCTAAAGGTGCTAACAAAGTGTGCAAGCTCCAGCGATCCATCTATGGACTGGTGCAAGCCTCTCAGAGTTGGAATATACGCTTTGATGAGGTGATCAAAGTATATGGTTTTATACAGACTTACAATGAAGCCTGTATTTACAAGAAAGTGAGTGGGAGCTCAGTAGCATTTCTGATATTATATGTGGATGACATATTGCTGATTGGAAATGATATAGAATTTATGGATAGCATAAAAGGATACTTGATAAGAGTTTTTCAATGAAAGACCTCGGTAAAGCTGCTTACATATTGGGCATCAAGATCTATAGAGATAGATCAAGACGCTTTACCTTGACAAGATTTTGAAGGAGTTCAGAATGGATCAGTCAAAGGAGTTCTAGCTTGTATTGTAAGGTGTGAAGTTGAGTAAGACTCAAAGCCCGACCACGGCAGAAGATAGAGAGAGATTGAAAGTCATTCCCTATGCCTCAGCCATAGGTTCTATGAAGTATGACATGCTGTGTACCAAACCTGTTGTGTACCTTGCCATGAGTTTGGCAAGGGGGTACAATAGTGATCCACGAGTAGATCAATAGACAGCGGCAAAATTATCCTTAGAGGACTAAGGAAATATTTCTTGTTATGGAGGTGATAAAGAGTTCGTCATAAAGAGTTACGTCGATGCAAGCTTTTACACTAATCTAGATGACTCTGAGTCTCAATCTAGATACATATTGAAAGTGGGAGCAATTAGCTAGAATAGCTCCATGTAGAGCATTGTAGACGTAGAAATTTGTGAAATACATATGGATCTGAATGTGGTAGACCCGTTGACGAAACCTCTCTCACAAGAAAAACATGATAACACCTTAGTACTCTTTGGGTGTTAATCACATAGCGTGTGAACTAGATTATTTACCCTAGTAAACTCTTTGGGTATTGGTCACATGGCGATGCGAACTATGGGTGTTAATCACGTGACGATGTGAACTAGATTATTGACTCTAGTGCAAGTGGGAGACTGAAGGAAATATGCCCCAGAGGCAATAATAAAGTTGTTATTTTATATTTCCTTATTCATGATAAAGGTTTATTATTCATGCTAGAATTTTATTGGTCGGAAACCTTAATACATGTGTGAATACATAAACAAACACCATGTCCCTAGTGAGCCCCTACTAGACTAGCTCGTTGATCAATGATGGTTAAGGTTTCCTAACCATTGACATGAGTTGTCCTTTGATAACGGGATCACATCATTAGGAGAATGATGTGATGGACAAGACCCATCCGTTAGCTTAGCATATTGATCGTTCAGTTTATTGCTATTGCTTTCTTCATGTCAAATACTTATTCCTTCGACTGTGAGATTATGCAACTCCCGGATACCGAAGGAATACCATGTGTGCCATCAAACGTCACAATATAACTGGGTGATCATAAAGATGCTCTACAGGTATCTCCGAAGGTGTTTGTTGAGTTGGCATAGATCGAGATTAGGATTTGTCATCTCTGGGCCCTCTCGGTAACACAGATCATAAGCTTGCAAGCAAATGACTAAGGAGTTAGTCACGAGGTGATGTATTATGGAACGAGTAAAGAGACTTGCTGGTAAGGAGATTGAACTAGGTATGAAGATACCAACAATCAAATCTCGGGCAAGTAACATACCGATGGACAAACGGAATTATGTATGTTTTCATAACGGTTCGACCAGTAAAGATCTTCATAGAATATGTAGGACTCAATATGGGCATCCAGGTTCCGCTATTGGTTATTGACCGGAGAGGTGTCTCGGCCATGTCTACATAGTTCTCGAACCCGTAGGGTCCGCAGCTTAACGCTCGTTGACAATATAGTATTATATGAGTTATGTGATTTGGTGACCGAATGTTGTTCGGAGTCCCGGATGAGATCACAGACATGATGAGGTATCTAGAAATGATCGAGAGGTAAAGATTGATATATAGGACGATGGTATTCAGACACCGGAAGTGTTCTGGAGGGTGCCGGGTACATATCGGATCACCGGAAGGTTTCCGGGCATCCCCGACAAAAGATATGGGCCTTATAGGCCTAGAGGGGAAATGCACCAGCCACAAGGGGCTGGTGCGCTCCCCATATGGGCCGGCCAAGGTTGATAAGGAAAGGTCAAGGAGGAAAGGAAAGAAAAGGAATAGGATTCCCCCTTCCTTGCCTCTTCCCCCTCTTTCCTTCCCCCTCCGATATATATGGCAGGGGGGCGCGGATACGTATCTATAATTTAGGAAGTATTCATGTTGTTATTATACCATTCTTGGATGTTTTACAATCATCTTATAGCAACTTTATATCATTTTTTGGGACTAACCTAATTGACCCAGTGCCCAGTGTCAGTTGCTGTTTTTTTGCTTGTTTTTTACATCACAGAAAATCAATACCAAACGGAGTCCAAACACCGCAACACCTTTTTGTGGATTTTTTATGGACCAGAAGGAACCCAATGGGCCAGAGCTGCACCTGGGGGGTGCCCCGAGGGGGGCACAAGCCACCAGGCCGCGCTAGGGCCCCCTGGCGTGCCCAGGTGGGTCGTGCCCACCTCGGTGGCCTCCCGCACCCCCTCTTTGCACTATAAATTCCCAAATATTCCGAAACCCATCAGGGTTACCCTAGATCAGAAGTTCCGCCGTTGCAAGGTCTCTGTGGCAACCGAAAACCAATCTAGACCCGTTCTGGCACCCTGCCAGAGGGGGGAATCATCACCGGTGGCCATCTTCATCATCCCGGCGGCCACCACGATGAGGAGGGATTAGTCCACCCTCGAGGTTGAGGGTTTGTACCAGTAGATATGTGTTTAATCTCTCTCTCTCTCTCTCTCTCTCTCGTGATCTATATCATGGGCTTTGTTAATATAGTCGGATCATATGATGTTTCTACCCTCTATACTCTTGTTATGATGAATTGAATCGTTACCCTTCAAAGTTTTGTCTTGTCGGATTGAATACTCGGAGATGAGACCACATGATATATGAAAACTTGAGGTGACATTGGGGTATCTTATTGATTCACTTGATATATGTTATGGCATTCAACTCGCAGATTCCCGCGGTGACATTGGGGTAATCTATGCATAGGGGTTGATGCATGCTTTTATCCGATAGAAACTTTCGGGTCTGTTGGGGATATTACTACTAGGCGTAAACCGGCTAGGAGAGGCCGGGTTAACTTCATCAGTAGTTCATTATACTTGAAGCCCATGAAGACAGACGGAGACGCTATGTAAAGGCCCAGGGCCCAGAACCGGTTTAAGGCCTGTAGCTATAAACCGGCATTGATATGTAACTTGCATTGTAAGGTAGAAAGAGCGGAGACCGAGTCGGACACGTTTATGAGCCGGCCTCGGGACTCTGTGAACCGACGGGCGTCAACCCATGTATATAAGGGGACGACCCGGCGGCGGTTCAAGAGAACAACTCGAGACTCAGGCAAAGTGTATTCGCTCCCTGGTCATCGAAACCCCATCAATTCCATCACAACTAGACGTAGGCTTTTACCTTCATCGCAAGGGGCCGAACTAGTATAAAACTCTCTTGCGTCCCTTGTCCGCTTTAACCCCTTTAAGTTAACCCGTAGTGATGGCTCCACGACTAAGTTCTTTCACGGGGACGTCTGCCATGACAAAACCACGACAGTTGGCGCCCACCGTGGGGCTATCGCACGATGGTTTCAAGTTCTTGGAGGGCAGCTTCGAAGGAATCAAGGGTTACGCTGTGGGCCGGATGACCAAGAGTCATCGCGGCAAGCTCTACATCGACGATGCAAGCTGGGGCCCCGAGGCCGGCTCAATCGATCTGGTGCACGGGTCCCCTTTGGTGGCATACACGTCTTCATCGGCAAGATCGGCGAACCGGGCCCTGAGCCGGACATCTGCACCGACCTCGTCGAAACGGCTCAGCGTGTGAGATCTGCCCGGGTCAAGCCCGTCATGAAGCGTGCCTTCGTGGGAGTCATCCATGGAGGGGAATACGAAGACAAATCGGAATCTGGTGGTGAGACAGTCGTTTATTCCGGCGACGAGTCGTCAACCGGAGAGGCCGAGTCATTATACCAGCTACAAGATGGCCGGATTGGGGGCTGTTCCGATGGCGACAGTATTCCGGACCCCCTGATCCACCCAACCGGGTTGGAATCTTCATGGCTAGTACGTAGCCGGCGCTCCACTCTTCGACCGCAGCAGCAATGATTTCCGGATCAGCAGCGGTGACGGCAGCCGGGGTAGGAGGCCCTGTGCGACCGTCGACTCAGGTTTTATCTAATTTATTTGACGCGTTGGCAACGCTAATGTCAATGCCGAAATTGCGAAGGTAAAGGATCAGATTACTCAGGCCAAATCCGATCTGGCAGCTGAAGATACCAGGATGGCCATGGAGCGGGCCGCTTTGGATGCATGTGCTTATCGACTTATCTTTGGATCGTAATGCATCACACGAAGTCCTGAAAAGGAGACACCATTCTCGCCTGCCTCCGGTTTACGATGCTAGGAACCTCTTTAACACCCCAGGGGCAGGGACCAGCAATCCGCCAGCGGTGAACCGGGCAGAGGTACCTGGGGCAGGGGCGCCAATTCAGCCACGTTTGATGGATCCGCCTCGACAGAACAACATTGTGATGCAGCCCGTCCCAACGCCACCGAGTCATTATTCTACTCCGATGGACAATCTTGTTGCTGCCACTTCACGACTGAAGGCTATCCCAATTGAAGGTGATTCTCCGGCGGCGGTTGAGACGCGTCGGGTTAAGGAGCTTCTTCGGACAGCCTTGGTTCAACAGGAGGCTTATTCATACAGTCGTGATCGAATTCATTCCACCCCCCGTCCAAGCCAGAGTTACAACAGGCGTATGGATGAGCCGGCCATATCAAGCAATGCGCGGAATCGTGAACCGCCCCGTGGCAAAAATCCGGCAGGGGGCGCTGGTGATGCTCAGGAGGTAGTAGACCGGGCTCGAGCTCGCAGGGAGGCCGAGTTAGCGGCACAGCATGAAGCCCGTCAGCTTGCTCCGGTTCGTCCAACCACATCAGTAGAGCCAGGAGTCACCTCTAGTTCCTTGGGGGTCCCGTGTCTCGTACCAGCGTTGCGCAACGGGCTCCTGCCCAAGGATTTCAAAGGCCCGCGCAAGGTGCCAAATTACACTGCCGATTTATCCCCTGAGACATGGGTTGAAAGTTATGAGATGGCCATGGAGATGTTGGATGTGGATGATGCGGCATGTGCAAAGTATTTTACCATGACGTTGGAAGGGACGGCCCGTACTTGGCAAAAGAGTTTACCGGCGAAGTCTATCAGGTCATGGGCCGAGTTAAGAACCCGGTTTATCCAGAATTTCAAGGATACACATAAGCAGCCTATGTCGATTGTGGACTTAGCTGCCTGTGTCCAGGAGGAAGGAGAGTCAACAACCCGATGGGTGCGCCGGGTTTCGGAAATTTTGCATTCGTCAGACCGTATCAATGCGGATACTACGATTACGACCTTGGAAGGCAATTGCGGTTTGAACCTCTGAAGTTGAAGTTGGGACGGCTCAAACGCCATTGCAATGATATGGGAAACCTCATGGCTGCTTTAGTGAAGTATGCCGACTCTGATAGTACCAAGGATCCCGAGTCTGATGATGATAAAGCAGGGAAGGGAAAAAAGAGCGGCAACGCCAAGGGGCAGCACCACAACCCGGCGGGTCATGGAAACGGCGGAAAATGTAAAGTGGATCACAGCTTGGACTTTGTGACTAATACTAGCACACAGGACAAGGGCCAACGACGCAAGGGTAAACCGCCCCAGAGCGGTGGAGCACCTAGTCCTAACCCGGACCGCCTATCTTACCTATTGAACCAGCCCTGCCCGAAACATGGGATGACGGAGATGCCGGCCACACACCTCTGGAAGGACTGCTACATCATGCAAGAGTTCAAAAACTCTAATGCTTTCCGGTATGATGACGGACCAAGTGGCGGTTCAGGCCCTGGATCTCATGGGCCGGGTTATGGTGGAGGAAATTTCAGTTCAGGCTTCCATGGTAATCAGGGCGGACATAACAATCAAGGTAATCAGGGAAACCAAGGTGGATACAATCATCAGGGCAATCAGCAGCAGCAGCAGCAATCAGGTTACCAAAGCAACCCGAAACAGTTGAATAGTGGGCAGTATCATGTTTTCACCACTAGCTTAGACAAGCATGACCAAAAGCTTCATAAGAGGGCAGTGAACTCCGTTGAACCGGTGGTGCCCCATTACCTACGCTGGTCTGAGCAGCCGATTGTGTGGTGCAGAGAAGATCACCCAGCCCGGGTTGACAATCCGGGTTATCTGGCATTGGTGGTGGCACCTCAGGTGGGAGGTTATAAGTTCACCAAGGTAGTCATGGACGGAGGAAGCAGTATCAGTATCCTTTACTATGAAACTTTCTGTCGCATGGGGTTAACAAATAAAAATCTTAAACCGTCCAATACGGTGTTCCATGGTGTGGTGCCTGGTAAATCGGCATATCCTGTTGGTAAGATAGCTCTGGAGGTGGCTTTTCGGGACGAGCACGACTCGAGATCAGAAACTTTGACCTTTGAAGTGGTGAAAATCAGAAGTCCGTATCACGCCCTGTTTGGACGGCCGACTTATGCTAAATTTATGGCACGGCCTTGCTATGTCTATCTGCAGCTCAAGATGCCGGGTCATAAGGGAACTATAACCGTACATGGGAGCCGCAAGATTGCTCTGGAGTGTGAAGAAGGTGATGCGGTGTATGCTGAGTCGGTTTGTGCCACAGAAGAATTGAAGTTTTACAAGGGCAATGTTGATCCGGCAGATATGACTTCGTTGAAGAAGCCAACTACCGAGCATGATCCGGCTGTGAAGTTTATGTCGGCTGATGAGACTAAGCTTGTTGACTTCGTACCTAGCAATTCATCCAAGCAGTTCGGCATCAGCGCTAACTTGGATCCAAAATAGGAAAGCACGCTCGTCGAGTTCATCCGTGAGAATCGGGACATCTTTGCGTGGAAGCCTTCTGACATGCCAGGTGTACCGAGAGAACTCGCTGAGCAGACACTTAATGTTGATCCTAAGTATAAACCGGTCAAGCAGTTTCTCCGCCGGTTCAATGAAGAAAGACGCAAAGCTATTGGAGAAGAAGTGGCCAGGCTCTTAGCGGCTGGATTTATCGTTGAAGTTTGCCATCCTGAGTGGTTGGCTAATTCGGTGCTGGTCCTTAAGAAGAACGGCACTTGGCGTATATGTGTGGACTACACAGATCTCAACAAAGCTTGTCCTGTAGATCCTTTTGCCCTCCCCCGTATTGATCAAATTATTGATGCTACCGCGGGTTGCGAGCGTTTGAGCTTTTTGGATGCATATTCTGGTTATCATTAGATCAAGATGGCAGTTAAGGACCAGGAGAAGACGGCCTTCATAACCCCCTTTGGAGCCTTCTGTTATGTGTCCATGCCCTTTGGGCTCAAGAGTGCCCAGGCGACTTATCAACGGTGTGTGCAGAATTGCCTCCACAAACAAATCGGACGCAATGTTCACGCCTATGTAGATGATATTGTGGTAAAATCAAGGAAGAAGAAAACATTGATTGATGACTTGAAGGAAACCTTTGATAACCTGCGGGTTTACAAGATGATGCTCAATCCGGCCAAGTGCGTTTTTGGTGTACCGGCAGGCAAGCTCTTGGGCTTTTTGGTGTCTATCAAGGGCATTGAAGCTAATCCGGACAAGATCAAGGCTATCACCTCCTTGGCTAAACCGAAGTGTATCAATGACGTTCAACGTTTGGCAGGCCGGATTGCCGCGTTGAGCCGGTTTATCAGCCGCCTTGGCGAGAAGGCCATTCCTTTATATCGAATCTTTGAAGAAAACGGATAACTTAAATGCGGAGCTCTGCCGCAGATGAAGCGTTTGAGGATTTAAAGCGGCAGCTAGCTAACCCGCCGGTTCTCGCTGCTCCGGTTGACAAGGAGCCATTATTACTATATGTGGCAGCTAATGCTCGGGCTGTTAGTGTGGCTATTGTGGTGGAGCGCAAGGAGGCAGGAAAGGAATATACGCTTCAGCGTCCGGTTTATTATATCAGTGAGGTACTTATTGAGTCCAAGCAAAGGTACCCGCACTGGCAGAAATTGGTGTATGGAGTTTTTATGGCAAGCCGGAAGCTCAAGCAATATTTCCAAGGACATCTCATCACGGTGGTCAGTTTTGCTCCTTTAGGAGATATAATCCAGAACAGGGAAGCAACTGGCTGGATTGTTAAGTGCGCTATCGAGCTTGGGCCTCACGGGTTGAAATATATACCCCGAACGGCGATCAAATCTCAAGCACTAGTGGATATCATCAACGATTGGACAGAACTACAAGCGCCTGAAGAGAAGCTGGATCACACTTATTGGACTATTCATTTTGATGGGTCCAGGCAATTGGAGGGCTCAGGGGCTGGAGTCGTATTAACTTCCCCACGAGGGGATAAGTTTTGTTATGTTCTCCGCTTAATGTTCCCCTGTACTAACAATGCAGCTGAGTACGAGGCTTTACTCCATGGTCTTCGGATGGCTAAGGAGATGAACCTAAGCCGAGTTAAGTGCTTCGATGATTCGGACCTGGTAGCTCAACAGGTGTCTGGCACTTGGGATTCCAAGGATCCACTCATGGCAGCATATCGTCATGAGGTGGATATTGTTGCAGGTCACTTTAAAGGTTATCAGGTGGATCATGTGGACCGGCGAAAGAACGAAGCGACGGACGCTTTAAGCCGCCTGGGTTCTCAACGTAAACCGGTTCCACCTAATGTCTTCTTGGATGTTCTGCATAACCCGTCCGTCAAGCTCCCTGGTGAAGAGGATTTGGCTATTCCTGATCCGGAAGCTCAATTGGTGGCGGCTCTTCATGTTATCCCGGATTGGACGTTTCCCTATCTGGCGTATATGAACTGGGGCGAGTTACCAGAGGATGAGACATTGGCCAGGCAGATAATCCGGCGGTCCAAGTCCATGACTATCATCAATGGAGAGTTACATCATTGCAGCGTGACAGGGGCGTTTCAACGCTGTGTATCTCCTGAAGAAGGCTGTGAAATTTTGCGCGAGATCCACGAAGGAGATTTTGGTCACCACGCCGGTTCAAAATCTTTGGTGGCTAAGGCGTTTCGTCACAGTTTCTATTGGTTAACCGCTCATGCTGATGTTGAGGATCTGGTCAGAAGATGTGATGGCTGTCAGAAGTTCTCAAGACGCGCTCATGTGCCGGCTCAAGAATTGAGGATGATTCCAATCACTTGGTTGTTTGCGACTTGGGGGCTGGATATGGTTGGGCCTTTCAAGAGGTCCAAAGACAAGAAGACCCACCTTTTGGTGGCAGTTGACAAGTTCACAAAGTGGGTAGAGGCCGAGCCCGTTAGCAAGTGTGACGCAGCCACGGTGGTTCAATTTATCAAAAAAGTGATCTTCCGGTTTGGCTTTCCACATAGCATCATCACCGACAATGGTACCAATCTATCAAAGGGTGCCATGAAGGAGTTCTGTCAACGTGAGCACATCCGGCTTGATGTCTCATCAGTGGCTCACCCCGATCTAATGGTCAGCGAGAGGGCTAATCAAGAGATCTTGAGAGGCATCAAACCCGGCTTATGGTTCCTTTGCAGCGACGCCGGGTTGTTGGGTTGAGGAGCTACCTTCCGGTGTTATGGAGCATCAACACCACGCCCAACAGTCGACAGGATACACACCGTTCTTCATGGTTTATGGAGCGGAGGTAGTTCTTCCTAGTGACATCCGTCATGACTCACCTCGTGTAGCGGCATATGTTGAAGCTGACAACGAGAAGGCACAGCAAGAAGCTCTTGACCTATTAGATCAGGAGCGTGACAAAGCGGCCGCCCGTTCGGCGATTTATCAGCAAGATCTGCGTCGCTATCATAGCCGCCGGGTTAGAACCAGAACCTTTCAAGAAGGAGATTTGGTGCTTCGGCTCATCCAGGATCAGACGGATATGCACAAGTTATCCCCTCCTTGGGAAGGACCTTTTGTGGTCAGCAATAATCTACACAACGGGTTGTACTACCTAATCGATGTTCGAGACCAACCGGCCGTGGAATATTTCTCATCTTCGGCCCTACTATACTTGAGCTATAGGCTATGCTTATGTACATATTATGACAATGTATATATTATGATCAATCTAATAAACCGAAACCTCAGCTAAAGCGGGGTATTTTTTGTTTTCTTACATCATGTGTGGTTACATGGAGCTTCTGTTTTTAAAGCGGCGTCCGGTTTACCCCTTGATTTAGCTTCTCAAAGCTTTATGTTATATCACTCGGGGGCTTGGTCGTATCCGAACCATAGCTGCACCTTTTGATAGGTGCAATGCCACAACATCATTTGGGGGCTTGGTCGTATCCGAACCATAGCTACACCTCTTGATCGGCCCAATGCCACAGCATCACTTGGGGGCTTGGTCGAACCCGAACCATAGCTACACCTCTTGATCGGCGCAATGCCACAACATCACTTGGGGGCTTGGTCGAACCCGAACCATAGCTACACCTCTTGATCGGTGCAATGCCACAGCATCACTTGGGGGCTTGGTCGAACCCGAACCATAGCTACACCTCTTGATCGGCGTAATGCCACAACGTCATTTGGGGGCTTGGTCGTATCCGAACCATAGTCACACCTCTTGATCGGCTCAAAGCCTCGCCTACAACGGTTTTATTTGCCTTTGTTTGAGTTTTGTTCTCTTTTTGATAAAAAAATTTGGTTGCTTTTTAAACCGGCGTTAACAACCTGGCTCGACTATCAATTACAAGTTGACGGTACACGATCAGATCATCATCCGGAGACTATCAGCCCGGTCTGGTTTTCAATCAAAATCGAAGTATGGAGTAAACCGGCATTTATCATAACCCGGAACGGTTTGTACTATAAACCAGCCTTATGTCCACAGGAGTTGTTTCTCCTCCAAGAGTTGGGTCATGCCCCTCAATACAATGTTGGTTAGCCAACCTTATGCCTCAAAGTCACAGGTATTACATATATGTCTGTGTTTGGTTATCTTTTATCGCCTTGGTTATACACCTTGGTCGTATATATATGTATGAGTATCATGACCCGCTCGGCGATAAACCGCCAGGGCGGTTTGAGATTTTTATCTGCAGGAACAACTTAAATAAATGGCTATGGATTATGAATATCATAAACATGTTAGTTTGAGCAAGCAGATAAAAATGCGCAAAGGCATACCAGACCAAATGTTTTTAACTAGCCTATTACAAGGCGTTCTCGTGCCCAAAAGGATAATTGTTTTCTCAAATACATATCGCAGCATGTCCAAGACTAAACCGGCCTCAGGTTCATGATTGGTCACCAGCTTGGCCTGACGGTTGCGGATCATCTCGCGCCGGTTCAACTTCTTCTTCTCTACCCAGTGGCTGGAAATCAACAGTTGCCCAGTCGATCCCAGTTAGGGCTTGGAATACAGCTTCATCACTTATCAGCGTGGACGGTTCAATGTCAGGGGCATAAGTGTGCTTACGGATTGACGGGATAAGATTCTGATCTTCGGGGAGTGGTGCAGCCACCCGCTTGTTCTTGTCATCATAGTTTGCTTGATAGTATGACAGGTCCGCTTCTTCAACTAGTTGACAAGCCAATGGGCGTACCTCCTGGTTTATGATCCGGAGATCATCTTCACCAAATTATGTCCCGTCTTCCTTCAAACTGGGATAACCTTGGGCCGCTTCAATTGGATCAAAGTCAGGTACCCATGCCTTTGCCCGGGTCAGTGCAGCCAAAGCGCCCGTCCTAGCAGCAGACTTTTTCAGTTCGTCAACCCGGGCAGGAAGCATGGATAACCTTTCTAAGGTATCCTTAATCAAGGTGGGAGGAGGATTGTTGTGAGAAGCAGTATATATGATCCGTTGCGCGCCGGTATACAGCTGCTCTATCAGAGTATAGGCTGCTTTTAACTTCTTCCGAACATCAGATCCCAAGTGGCCAATACGAGTTCCTGTATCATTGCAAGGATTAGTAAACCGGCAGATAGAAGAAAGGATATGGTCAAATCGGGAGTTAAGGATGCTTACCAAACACAGCTGCAGTCATGGCATGAACCTATCGCTTTATGCTGGTCAGTTCATCAACCACCGGTTTAAGAGCGGCTTCTGCTTTCTCAGCCCTTTTGATCAAATCGGATTTTTCACTTTCCCAATCCGTCCGTTCCTTGTTAAAGCCTTCTTTCAGTTTCTCCATAGCGCCTAGAGCGCTAGTCAACTCTTCCTTCGCCTTGGAGGTTTCAGCTTGTTGCAATTTAAGGTTCTCCTGGAGATCAGCGGTTTGGCTCTCTTTCTTGCTCAGCTCAGCCTATAAAGAGACAGTCATATTGTGAGGTGATAGTACATACTTGAAGTACCAAGCCCATAATAAGTTATGCCCTTGGTACTTGGGGGCTAATGCATATTTTCTCTTCATCATACATTTTCTACAAGTCCCAAGCATAATACAAGTATTCAACTTGGCACTTGGGGGCTAATAGATATTTGCTCAACAAATACTGATATGGGAGTTTCTTATACAAAGTCCCGGTTCATCTTTATAAAGTTAAACCGACACTTGGGGGCTACTTCAGCGAAGTTCAGATGCAAAGCATAAAAGTTTTACTAAGTCCCGGTTTAGATTGATATCTTAAACCGTCACTTGGGGGCTACTGGAGTTTGATAAGCTGCAGTTAAAAAATAAGGGAGCAACACTTATGAAATTACCTCATATCGTTCCTTCATCATATTCACCAAGCCGGCTTCATAGTCACGACTGGTATATAGACGGTTCAGATAGCCGGAATGAAGATCCTGAGCATTCGGATGAGCGTAAGTGGACAGATCGGCATTCCATTTGCCTTTGCCAATTGCAGAAAATTCCTCTTTGGCATTGTGCCTTGACAAAGCGACATGATTTCCTGGGTCTGTATGGCCAATGCCAGTAATCAAAACGTCATCGTCTTTCTCCTCAGCAGCTCGTACTGGAGTTGCCGGTTTGTCAGCATTTTTTGCTGGACTGACCGGATTGTCAGTCCGGATGGGGCTTGTTGGCTAGTCGGCATGGCCGGTGGCATAAATTTCTGCCTGCTCAGCAACAAACTCATGTTCTTGAGGCGGTGGATCATTCAACATATCATCAATATTGGCCTCTTCAGGATCTATAATCTTCTCCGGTTCAGCAGTTGTGTCTTCCTCTGTCGGTTTATTCAGACGAGCCTAGTTGCTGGGTCTGGGCTTGGCTCTGAGAAAAATAAAAAGAAGGATCAGTACAACGTATATTAAGTAAAATGTCAGGAACATAAGTAAGAGTATGGCTCACCCAGGCACTATTTTAAGATGTGGAAGTTTTGTGGAAGACAACTCGCCAGAGGATGAATGAGAAGTGCCCTGATAATTTGAGTCAGAAAAATTAAGAGGTTGACGAAAACAACCCGCTTTGGGGCGTGAAATGTCAAGTGAATAAGAGACCTCTGATCAGCGTTTCCGAACCGGACTTGTCGGGGAGGCTGATCTGGCCCACGAACACCTATGGGACCGGCGGACCGAGCCCCTTTCGGTTCGGCGGGGGGCGGAGGTCGCACGAAGAGCAGATCGAGGCGAAGCACACGAGCAGTTTACCCAGCTTGAGAGCTCTCCGGAGAGATAACACTCCTACTGCTGCATGTCTGAGTGTATTGAGTTATTGCTCAGAGGCGTTGAATGCTCTGATACACACAAGCTGCTAACGAGACCGGAGCGTGAGTGTTCTCGGCGAACCTCTCTCCCCTACGTATGCGCATGGGCCTCCTTTTATATGCTAAAGGGTCTCCGACAGGTGGCAACGTAGACAAGAGTAAAAATGGAAAAGGAGTGGTTGGTACAGCTACTTATGCGGTGTATCATACCTAACCACGGCGGGGGACAAAGGCATTAAATGCCCGCTTCACGCCGCCCTAACAAAGGCAGAGAGGGACCGCTGGGGGTGCCACCGCTTGCCACGATGACAATCTTGTCGGTAGCCGCTTGCCACCAGCACCGCTGGCCGCAAGACCTCTTGCCCTGCTGGCGCTGGAAAGGTCGTAGGCGACACGTTAGCGGATGTGCTGGAGCGCAGGTACAGCGTGGTGGTCTGCAGCGGCAAGCGCCTTGCCGTGGTTGTTGTCTTGTCGCGTCCGGAAGCTTGTCGCTCACCGGGCCTTCCCGGCAAGCTCCTCTTGCCGGGGCCTTGTCTCCTAGGTGCCTTGGGTGGCCTTCTGGCAAGCTCCTCTTGCCGGGCCTTGTCTCCTTGGCTTGAATACTTTGTTCTTGAATGGCTCCAAAGGAACCACGGAGGACCTTGGCGGTCACCCGGTAAGCCTTGCCGCGGAGGGCTGCAACTGCCCGTGCACAAGTTCGGGATACTAGGGTACCCCTACTCTAGTACACCGACAGGAGCCCCCGGGCCTGGGCCACACACGGTGCCGAGCGCTGTTGGGCCAGGCCCAAAACAGGGCACGGGCACGCGCGGCCTGGGTTACGCCGTAACTCACCCCGGACCCACCACGCCCTCCACGAACGGCACGCGTCGAATGCGGCGTCGTGTGAGAGATCGTGGGTGAGATCATGGGTGGTTTGTTTATTCGGAAAGACGGAACGTCCTCCCCTCCCTCTTTATAAGGAGGGGAAACAAGGGCAGTTCGCCCATCTCGCCAGTTGCTGTCCAATCTCGAAAAACCCCTGCTGCTTCCCCCTTCTTCCCAAGGCTGAAGAGAGAGCAGCGCTCACTTCATTGCCACCAGCATCACCAACGCCGTCGATCTCCCTCACCACCTCCGCCATGGCTCCGAAAGCCGACAAGGGGAAGGCCGTGAAGTCGGCCGAGGCGCAGCGACTTGCGGCGCTGCGGAAGGAGCGGGCAATCTTTCCACCCCAGCTCGCCGCGAGGGAGCTGAGGGAGTACTACTACCTCTTCTGGTCGACGGAGACGCGAGCGCATCCGCGCCTGAAGGTACTCCTACTGCCGCCCGAACTGGCTCCGGATGGGTACCCTTTCTTCGCGCTGTTCTTCTACTGCGGGCTCTGCCCGCCTTTCTTTGAATTTTTCTGCGGTATCATGAACACCTACGGGTTCCGCCTCCTTGACTTCACCCCCAATGTTGTTCTGACCATGGCAGTTTTCGCACATCTCTGCGAAAACTTTGTCGGAGTCCATCCAAACGTAGCACTTTTCCGCCACTTCTTTATGCCCCGAGTTGAGAGAGGAGCCTCTTTCCGGTGGGATCGCACGGATCTCGAGGACCGGCAAGAAGGAAGCTTATCTGGAGGAGAGCTCCGCAGCAAATGGGATGAGTGGAGAGCAGACTAGTGCCGGATTGTCGAGGAGAACCGCAGCCGTTTACCAGCGCCAAACCTCGATGGTGCGTGGCAACGATTGGAAGCAGTCTGGCCGGAAGACGCTTAGGCTGAAGATTGCCGTCATCCGGATCCTACGCTGAGGCTTGCCGGACTCACTTTGTAAGCGCCGTTGGCGCAGATTTCTTCGTCGCCGCGACGCCCCTTGCGGGAGAGGAGGAGACCCGCACTGGTGTTCCGTAACGCGGCGGATATCATGAGGCTACGCCCGGGCCTCAACTTCAATTTCACTGTCCTGGAACTGGACGCGATGCTCTTGGAGCTGTTCAAGCACGATCCTGAGCATCCCGGAGCGTTCAGGTTGCCGAAGAATGTCGTCCCGCTGTGCAACAATTCCTCGCTCGACCGCATCCGTGCAATGATGCCGTTGTGCGACTCGCATGGAATCGTTCCAACCTGGCAAGAGCTGCGCAGATAGCGTCGTCGCGAGTGTTCCTTGACAGCTGGTAGAAGTGCCGGTCCGCCCGATGAATGTAAGAGCCTCACCCGCGACACCACCGATGATGAGATGCAGCGACGCCACCAGCTGGAAGAGGCGGCGGCAGCTGCCGCGGGCGCAGTTCGGATTCATCGTGGAGGAGGCAGAGGCAGCAGAGGCGGCAAGCCTTGTCGAGCGAGGAGTTTTGCGGCGAGGAAGAGCCTGTCGGCCCTGAAGCGACGTCGAGCGAGCCCGCCGAGGGCGCCTCCTCCCCTCCTTCAGACAGCTTGCCGCGAGTGGAGCCCCCAGCTCCACCAAGAAGGCGTCTCCGCAAGGCCGGAGATGTAGCGGGGCGGCAGACGGGTCAACAGCCGCCGTGCCGCGCGATGCGCTCCACCGCGGCGAAAGCATTGCTGCGGAGCACCTCACGCCGCTGGCAACCGGAGCGGGCCTCGCGGACCACCGCTTCGCTCCCGCCAAGCGGCCAGGGAACTACTCCTCCGCCTCGTCAGATCGAGGCGAGCTGAACTTGATCTCTCCGCTCAGCTCGGCGAGGAAGAAGAAGAGTAAGATTCTTTGCAGCATTTGTAGTTCTTTGGCTTGTTGCTTTGTCTTGTATCTGATTTGCTTCACTCTGAACCCATTCCTTTTCGTGACGCTTTGGCCCGAAGAGCGTCGAACAGAGCCAAGGCCCCGATGATTGTCATGGAGGACGAACCCACCGCGACAGCAGGAGGCGCGTCCGAGACCACCTTGCTGGACGCGGCAACTCTTCCTCAAAGCAGCCCCCAGCGCAGCCCCCAGCGTAATTATATGGTTTACTTCCTGGTGTTAGTTGTGCATGGGTGCCCTTTCTTTGCTGATATCTGACTGCTAATTTGTGTAGGAGCAGAGCAGCCTTACCAGAGTGCCACAAGCCGCTTCCCGACATGCCTTCTGCTTCGACTACACCGCCAAGGGAGGATTCCCCGGCAAGGGAGCGTTCTCCGGCAAGGGAGACTTCTCCGGCAAGGGGCAGTTCTCTGGCAAGGGACAGCTCTCCGGCAAGGGACAGCACCAGCGATCCCCTGGTGGCGGAGACCATGACTGCAGACCCTAGCACAGGTAATCCTCTTGCTTGAAAACTTTCCTTGTGTTCTTCTTCTTCTGATTTTCTTTTTGAATATTTGCTTGACTTTTCTTCATTTTTCGGTCGTCGGATCCATCTGCCACAGAGCCAATGGAGTCCGAAGCCGCCGGCGAGGAGGGCGCACGCGGCAATACTGATGACGCCGCTGCCATCGGAGAAGAAGTCGGCCGACGAGCCCGGCCGCGAAGAGGCCGCCAAAGCTGCCACCGCAGAGCCGGGCGAGGTCCGCGATTACCGACGGCCCCGAGGCCGCAGGGAGCGCCAGCGCTATGCCGCACGATCCCTCCGCCCGCGGCAGCTGCCGGGCTCAAGAGCCCCAGCCCGGCGGCTATTTGAAGGCCGGCGATGGCGTCTTCATCAAGCTCCCATGGGCGCCGAGCTCAGGCGTCGGCCGAAGGAGAAACTTTTGATGAAGAGCTGCTCGCCTCCGCTGGACAGACGCTGGTCGCCGCACCAAACAGCAGCAGCGGCGAGTCTGAGGAGGAGAAGCTGCTGCGGAAGCTGCTGTCGCTCTACCGCGCCCGACAAGCCAAGCTGGAATCCCGGGAAGCGCTTGTCGTGAAGGCAGGAGCAGACATCGAGAAGCGCGCGGAGGAGCTCCGGGGCCTCAACCAGGAAGCTCTCCGGTCCTTGGCAGAGGAGCGGGAGCGACTCGCCGAGGAGCGCAAAGCCTTCCTCCTCGAGAAGGCCAAGCCGAGGAGCAACAATGGCTTGCCACCGAGAAGCTATCTCAAGGCAGGAAGGCGAGTTGGCGCAGAGGAAGGTTAATCTTGACGGCCATGAGGAGGATCTAGCCACGCATAAAGCAAACATTTTGCGGGGCTCTCAAGGAAGCAAAGGATGCTGCTGCAGCTGCCGAGGCCGCCAAGAAGGAGCTGGAGACGAAGGTGATGCAGCTCGAGGCCAATCTCAAGGAGAGCGACGAGGAGCTTGCTGCACTCAAGCATGAGCACGAGAAGGACGCCTACACTCTTGGCGAGCTGCAGGGCCGTCTCGCCGAGAGGAGCAAGGAGCTCAGCGCCGCCAAGGACTCCAACGCAGATCTTGAGTTGAAGCTGACCACCTTGACTCAGGCACTGGACGGCGCCATGGAGCAGGAGGTGGCCTTGAAGGAGAAGATCAAGGCCGACGAGCTGGCTGGCGAGGCCTTGCCGCCGCCAGAATACCTTTAGGGAGAATGTGGAGCACCGGACCGAGGGTCTCGCGGATGTTGCTGCAGCCTGGCCGATGTGGAGCTGGTACTGGGATGGAGGATCTTGGATATTCCTCCGATGAGCACCTCCGTCCCAGCGCCAAGCTCAGCTTGTTCTTCAAGGGCGTGGTGGCGGCCCTCTAGCGACTCGAGAAAAATCCCAAAGCAGCTGGCCGAGGAGTCGCGTGGATCTGCTGGGAGCTCTTCAAAAGCTGCTGATGAAGGTGGCCTTCCGCAACCCAGGCCTCAACCTCACCAACGTCCTCAAGTCCTTGCCGGCGGATGCTGATGTGGAAGCGCTCAAGACCCTTGTCGCACCCATCGTGGACAGGGTGAGCGGGATCAAGAGGGTTGAGGGCGATCGCGTAGATTAGGCCGCCCGCTTTCTCTTTTTCTTGCCGCCGCTGGTCATGTTATGAGAACAATCTATTAGAGCTGCGACAAGCTATCTTGTAATATAACTCTATTTCGGGTAGCAATTGCTATGTTATTTCCTTTACTTGGTTCCTTCCTTTGTATGTTTTTGCCCTACGCTTTTAGGGAACTTGTCATCACAGGCACCAGACATGGCCGAGTGCGGACGTCAAGACTTCTTTGGCGGTCTTGCTTCCGACAAGTAACCTTGTCGCAACTAGTCGCAGCTCACTTAAGTTGTTGAGCGGACTCGAAACAAAGTAAGAGCGCAACTAGCTACGAGTTGGCTCCTCCGTGCACAGGTTTTCCATACAAAGTACGGTCGTTCGAGGAAGATAACTTAAAAATTTTAAAACTGATTGCTCAAACTTTAGCAACTTAGCTTTTCTGTCGTTTGCTTCCCGGTAAGGCTAGACTTCCTTGAGCGATGCTTGGTCTACACCATTATCTTCTCCTTTCCCCCCGGCAAACTTGTGGGCGAGGGAACCTTCCTTTCTTTGAGAAAGAGAAAGAAGAGAAAATAAAGATATGGAGCCTTATGGCTCGTTATTGCTTACCGAGGGTAGGTGCTGCACAAAGTGTCAGATAACGCATGCAAAAATAGAAGTAGAAAGCATGAAATTGACAAGATGTGCGAAGCACATTAGCTTTACTTATGCACGGGGTCTGCGCCCGGCTTTGTACAAAGGATTACATGCAACATCGGCAAGACTTGTACAAAAGGTGGTTGCTGGAACAGGTTCCGGCAACCGCGCCCTACGGGTAAAACTTACGAAGATGCTCAATGTTCCAGGAGTTGCTCACCGGAATGCCATCTTCGGTCTCAAGGCGGACAGCGCCAGTGCCTAGTGACTCGTTTCACCCGGTAAGGGCCTTCCCACTTCGCATCAACTTGTTGGAATTCTTGGTGGACTGAACGCGCGAAGAACAAGGTCGCCTTCCTCGAGACTTCGGCATTAACTGCGGCTATGGTAGCGGTGCAAAGCTTGCTGGTATCGAGCAGCTCGTCTGACAACTGAAGGCGATCCTCCTCAAGGAGCAGCGCGTCATCTTGTCGCAACTGCTCTTGCTCAAGCTCATCATAAGCGAGCACTCGAGGTGATCCGTATCTGAGTTACGTGGGAGAAGCGCCTCTGCTCCATAGACTAGAGCGAAAGGTGTCCGCGGCGTTGGCTCGATTTGGCGTCGTCCGATCGACCAAAGAACCATCGGCAGCTCCTCAATCCAGTTCTTTCCGCACTTGTGCAGCACAGCCGAAAGTTCTGGTCTTGAGCCCGCGAAGCACTTCAAAGATTCACCCTCTCCGCTTGACCATTACTTCTCGGATGAGCAAGCGAAGCGAAGCAGACCTTGGCGCCAAGATCTTAGACGTCGCATGAAGGTGCGGCTCGTGAATTGCGTGCCGTTGTCGGTGATGATCCTGTTAGGGATTACGAAGCGACAAACAATCGACCTAAAGAACTTGACCGCCGACCGTGCTTTCACCTTCCTCATCGCTTCCACTTCCGGCCACTTTGTGAACTTGTCGATTGCAGCGCATAAGTACTCAAAGCCCCCGACAACTCAGGGAAAGGGGCCGAGGATGTCAAGCCCCAGACCGAAAATGGCGGGATAAAGGGATCGTCTGGAGAGCTTGAGATGGCTGGTGTATCTGCTTGGAATGGGCGGCATGCTTCACACTTGGTTACTTGTGCAGTTGCATCACGGAGGGCTGTCGGCCAAAAGAAACCTTGCTTAACGCTTTGCCGGCAAGTGCTCTGGCGCCAATGTGGTGACCACATATGCCTCCATGTTGCCAACAGCTTTTGTCCGTCTTCCCGGTGAATACACTTCAATTTCACACCGTTGAGTCTTCTTCTGTATAGTGTGTTGTCGACAAACTGGTACATACTTGACTGCCGGGCTACTCTTTCCGCTTCTTCTTGCTCTTCGGAAGTTCTCTGTCTGAAGGAAACGGACAATCTCTTGTGCCCATCTTTGGAGCTTGGGGCTCGACAACAAGGACTAAAGGCACATCTGCTGCTGCGGAACATCTCGCTTCCTGGCGAGAACCTGCGGCTCAACCGGAGCTTGACGTTCCCGGCAAGCTTGCCGAGCAAAACTTGTCGGGAGCGCTCGCTTCAACGGAACAAACCCTAGGGCTTGCCGGAGCAGCATCGCTCCTCAAAGACTTTGGTGTTGATCTTGAGGACCTTCTTGACGGCGACTTGGGGAAGCTCTGGGAAAATAGTCACCAGAGATCAACTTCCTCTTCTTGCTCTGTCCGGTTGATGGCGTTACAGACGGTTGAGTCAGCTTGAGCACAAAAATCCCTGGTTCCATTGGTAACTTAAGTGCAGCGACTTGACGAAGCCATCGGCAATGTCGTTCTGAGCTCTTGGAACATGTTCCATTTGTAGGCCGTCAAAGTGCTCTTCTAGCTTTCTCACTTCATCAGCATAAGCTTCCATCAACGGACTCTGGTAACTCTTGTTCACTTGGCGGATGACAAGCTGTGAGTCACCCCTGACAATGAGCTTCTTGATCCCAAGGTCTAATGCGATCCTGAGACCGGCAAGCAAACCTTCATACTCTGCAGTATTGTTTGTTGCTTGCTCCTTGGGAAAGTGCATCTGGACTACGTACTTGAGGTGCTCTCCGGTGGGTGCAACAAGTAGCACGCTCAAGCATCGGGCGCCTTTGCAGCGAGAAGGCACCATCAAAGTACATCAGCCACTCTTTGCTTGCTTCCTTGACGGGATGCTCATTTTGGAATTTCTTCATCTTGTGTTGGCGCCCATTCTGCTATGAACTCCGCCAATGCTCTACTTTGGATAGTTGAAGTGCTCTCAAACTTGAGGACAAAGCTTGACAGTTCGGTGCCCACTCGACAATCCTGCACTGTTGCCTCCGGATTTTGCATTATCCTCTTCAACGAAAAGCGAGTGACGACTGTGATCTCATGTGCTCGGAAGTAATGGCGCAGCTTTCTTGAGGCCATGAGGAGGCCGAAAGCAATTTCGCACACCGCAGTACCTTGACCTAGCCCTCTGCAGAAGGGAACCGACAAAGTAAACTGGGCGCTGCACCATTCTTTTTCTGCATCTTCTCATGCGCTCACAGTAGATCCAACCTTGTCGGGACCAGAGCTTGCTGTGAAGCCCCTGCCGTCAGCTGGATGCATCCGCCATGGTTGCTAGCTCATCATCCGCCTCCCTCTCCGCTACTAACACAGCACTAACCACTTGATTGGTTGCCGCTATATATAGCAGCAACTTCTCTTGTGGCTTAGGTGCGACCGATGTTGGAGTGGAGGACAGGTATCTCTTCAAGTCTGCAGCGCAGCCTCCGCTCGAGTCCATTTCATCAGACCTGCCTTTTTCAAAAATTTTAAAAATGGCAGGGCGCTCAGCAGACCTAGAGATAAACTTGAGAGCAGCTACATAACCGACAAGTCTTCGTGACATCCTTGACGCGCTTTGGTGCTTCAATCTGCTCAATGGCCTTGATCTTGTCGGGATTGGCTTCACCCCCGCCGAGATTTAAGAACCCGAGAAGCTTGCCGGAAGGGACTCCAAACACACACTTCTCAGGGTTGAGCTTGAGGTTGATCTTGTGCAGATTTGCAAAGGTTTCGTCTAAATCTTGAATCAGAGTCGCCTTGTCCTTGCTTTTGACCACTATGTCATCCATGTAGGTTTCCACATTTCTGTGCATTTGCGGCTCAAAAGCGTCATGGACTACTCTTGCAAATGTTGAACCAGCATTCTTTAATCCGAAAGGCATCCGTGACGAAACAGATATGTGCCACATGGGGTGATGAATGCGGTCTTCTCCTCATCCTCTTATGCCATGAAGATCTGATGATATCCTGAGTATGCATCCAGAAATGAAAGCAAATCACATCCGGCCGTGGAGTCAACAATCTGGTCGATGCGCGGCAAGGGAATGGGTCTTTGGGACAAGCTTTATTGACATCGGTAAAGTCGATACAAAGCCTCCATTTCCCATTTGCCTTGGCATAACTACAGGATTGGCCAACCACGTAGGATGGAGCACTCCTCGACAAGGCCTGCTGCTTCCAATTTCTTGATTTCTTCTGCGATGAATTCTTGGCGCTCCTTTGCACGCTTCACGACTTTCTCGCTGACGGGCGCAAGATGAGGACAAGCGGCAAGATTGTGCTCAATTACTTTCACGGGAACATCGGGGATGTCGACCGGTTGCCACGCAAACCGCGTCGGCGTTCGCCCATGAGGAAAACAACGAGAGCGCCTTCCTATTTAGGGTCGAGAGTGGCACCGATGGTGAAGGTACCACGGTGCCGTCCTCCTTGGCGGACACCTTCTTGGTCTCTGGTGGAGCTGCCATCGTCTTCTTACACTTGCCGGTGGAGCTCGATGGTGCGTCCTCGACGGTAGCGCAGCACTCCGAAGAGGTGCGCTTGCCGGAGTGGGCATCAGAGACTTGGTCTTCTTCTTCGCCCGGAGCTTCAGCGGCAAGTGGCTTGCAATCTGCTGCGATTCTTTGCTTCCGGTAGATCTTGTCGGCGTAGATAAGAGCATCCTTCTTGTCGCCAAGGACAGAGATGACACTTATCGGGCCTAGTATCTTCAGCATGTTGTATGCATAGTGAGAGGCTGCCATGAATTTGGCGAGTGCTGGACGGTCAAGTATCCCATTGTAAGGCAATGGAAAGTCAGCAACGTCAAAAGTGACCCTCTCAGTCCTGAAGTTCAACCCGCTGCCAAATGTCACCGGCAACGTGATCTTTCCCTTCGGCTTGCTCCTTCCCGGATTGATTCCTTGGAATGTGCCGGTCTCTTCGAGCTCGCCATCAGGGATCTAGAGTTTCTGGAGCACCGCGAAGGAGATCAGGTTCAAGCCGGCCCCGCCGTCAACTAGCATCTTAGTGACCTTGAGGTTGCGGATAGTTGGTGAAACCAACATTGGCAAGCACCCGACAGCGATTCTGCTGATCAGGGTGGTCCTCAATATCAAAGATGATAGGCGTGCTGGACCATTTCAGAGGCTTGCGTGACTCGGCGGATGGTTCTGCCGCATTGACTTCCCGCATCCACTGCTTGAGCTGGCGGTGTGAAGTATGCAGAGAAGCACCGCCGTCAATGCACAGGACCTTCCGTGGCTTCTGGAACTCCTGCTCATCGGTCTCGTCATCATCCATGTCTTCATCATCGTCGTCGTCTTCATCCTTGTCGCGGCCGCGGAGGTCTGTCTTTGCCGCTGCTTGGCCTTTGCCGCGTCCTCCTCGGCCGGACGTTTCTTGCTAGCTCCTCCAGCACCTTCTGGGCCTTCTCCTTGTCGCGTCGTTCGTATTCAGCCTTCGCTGCTCGACAAGCTGCTCGACCTTTTGCAGCTCACGGAGGTCATGGCCCTTGGTGCGGTGGATCTTGCAAGATCTTGTTTGTTGGAGCCGCCCCGCTTGTCGGCGACCGCCACAACTGGCGGTTGGTGCAGCGGCAACCTCCTTGCCGGAGCTACCAGCTTTGGCTTTCTTGGCGCCACCTCCGTTGCTGACTGCTCAAAACTAGCACATCTTTGCCTTTCTTCTTCCTATTGTTCCGCCGCGGTTTTTCTTTGCCGGGGCGGTCTCCTCACTATCGATCCTCCCGCTTCAAGATTCTCTCCGGGAGTCTCCTCCCTTCCTCGGCATGTGCACACTTGTCGGCGGGGCATATAGCTCATCGACGTCTCGATCTCGCACATCGCCATCTCCTCCGCATCCTGCGGTTTCGCGACGCTCGATGGAACGCGCTGATTACCGCAGGGGTGGACATCTGAGATATTGTGCCAGACGCGGCTGAATCTCCGAATGTACTTGCGCAGGGCTCTCCTTCCTTCCGGGAGAGAGCAGATGAAGGTCGCTTTCTTGGCCATGGGGCTTGTGGCCGCTGTAAAGGCGCCGACAAACCGATGGCATAGATCTGCCCAAGAGGATATGGAGTTGTCCGCAAGTGCATGAGCCAGATCGACATTGGGCTTGAGCACCGCCGGAAGTAGTTGGCCAGGATCTTGTCGCCTCGCCCCGGCAGCTTGCACCGCGATGGTGTAGATCTTTGAGGAACTCCGACGGATGCGCCTGTCGCCGTACTTCTCACGTCACGGCTTGAAATTCTTCTTGCCGGGCCATCGATTTGGACTTGCCGCAGCTCACGAAAGTGAACACAGGGCAACCTATCACAGACGGCAAGTCGCCTGGTTCCCCTGGCGCATGCATGTCGATAGAGGGCCCAGCGCGCTGGTCGGATTGACGCCACGCTTCTCTTCGGCGCTCGATGCGAGTTCGAGCGTCTTCTTGCTGTCGTTCGCGAAGAACTTGGCGCTGATCGTGACGAGCTCGTGGATCCGATGATGCGGTGGAGTCGCTGTCGAGGTAGATCCGGCGAGTCGGCGATCTTGGCCTTCGGGGCGGAGAGTGCATGGTGGTTGCACCCCCACCGGTTTCGCCGCCACCGGCTCGTGTTTGGCAGTCCTGCTGCGGCAGCGATGCACTCGGCTGCGCGGAGCGTCGCCGTTAGCAAAGCCGATGAGACTACGAATGGTGGCCTCCATTCATCGACCTTTTCGGCTGTTGGAGGGTATTCCAGGAGAAGTTGAGCTCTCGCCAAAGCTTCTGCCGGAGTGGTGGGTGGCAGTGGCGAACGGCACGAGGATCGGGATATGCTCGGACTTCTAACTATGTTAGAAGGAGCAGTATCCCGTCCAGGCGACCGTGCCTCGCTCGCGCCAGCATGTTGGAGTGCATGCTGGTCTTGAGCATCCCGAGATCCACCAGCTCGATCTTGGTCCAACGAGCGTATGGCGTTGTGAATACCATGACGTTGTCGGTCCCGCGCCTCCTGAGACGGGCGCGGTGCATGTACGGACGCCGAGGTCTGCGCAGCCTTGTCCTTGGACTTGGCAGCACCGTGGGCTCTGCCGACGTCCATTCTTCCGCGGCGTCTACCCCACCACCCGCTTGCTCGGTGGTGGTGGGTTCGACGCAGACGGAACAACTGCCGTCGTAGCCTTCTTCTTCGGTGGCATGTCGATGAAGATGATGAAGATCTAGCTTCGTGTGGACGCCGGATCAGGTTCACACAATCTCGACGCCCCTACCGCACGCCAAAGATGTCGGGAGGCTGATCCGCCCACGAACACCTATGGGACCGGGCGGACCGAGCCTTTCGGTTCGGCGGGGGACGGAGGTCGCACGAAGAGCAGATCGAGGCGAAGCACACGAGCAGTTTACCCAGCTTCGGAGGTCTCCGGAGAGATAACACTCCTACTGTTGCATGTCTGAGTGTATTGAGTTATTGCTCAGGAACGCTGAGTGCTACAATACACACAAGCTGCTAACGAGACCGAGCGTGAGTGTTCTCTGGCTTCGAACCTCTCCCCCCCCCCCTACGTTGCGCATGGGCCTCCTTTTATATGCTAAAGGGGTCTCCGACAGGTGGCAACGTAGACAAGGGTAAAAATGGAAAAGGAGTGGTTGGTACAGCTACTTGTACAGTGTATCATACCTAACCACGATGGCAGGGGACAAAGGCATTAAATGCCCGTCACGCCGCCCTAACGGTGCGACGAGGGACCGTCGGGCGCCACCGCTTGCCACGATGGCAATCTTGTCGGCGCCGCTTGCCGCGCTCACCGGCAAGACGGCCTCTTGCCAGCAGCGCTACCGGAAAGGTCCAGGCGACACGTTAGTGGATGTCTTTGGGCGCAGTACAACATGGTGGTGCCGCGGCAAGCGCCTTTGCCGCGTTGTTGTCTTGTCGCGTCCGGAAGCTTGTCGCTCACGGGCCTTCCGGCAAGCTCCTCTTGCCGTGGCCTTGTCTCCTAGGTGCCTTGGGTGGCCTTCCGGCAAGCTCCTCTTGCCGGGGCCTTGTCTCCTTGGCTTGAATACTTTGTTCTTGAATGGCTCCAAAGGAACCACGGAGGACCTTGGCGGTCACCCGGTAAGTCTTGCCGCGGAGGGCTGCAACTGCCCGTGCACAAGTTCGGGATACTAGGCTACCCCTACTCTAGTACACCGACAGGACTGTTCGGTAAACCGGCAAAGGTAACTACCTGGCCTCTATGCCGGGTAGTGCGGCGAGCCTCGTGTTGTTGTGTCTTCACAAGAAAGTTTGGATCCAAATAAGCAAGAGGATGAGAAAATTTAACTTTGCAGTTTTCTCGATGGATTTTTAATGATGGCAAAGGGTTTGAATCGGAGGAAAGAACGATTACCTCTACAGCATCAGCGTGACTGACTTAAGCGTCGTCCTGACAATAATCATCATTAATAAGGCGTATGGAAAATGAATCAAGTGAGTCAAGTTCTACCTCTAAATCTGGGTTACCCACATCATCGTCAGCAGGTGGATCGGAAGATGCAGTGGTCCTCTTCCTATTGGCAGGTTTCTTTACAACTTTGGTTTTTTGACGGGTTGGCTTCACCGGTTTGTCTTGCGGGGGTTTCTTGTTCCAGAACGGATCATCGCCCTGTCAAGAAAATAATCACACTTTCAGAGAATGTTGGGACAGAAGCAATTTCAGATAAACAAGTTATATGATTCTTACAGCTGGCGGTCTGTTGGTGGTGCAGAAAGGGAGTAGTCCGGTTTGGGCACAGACATCCTCCGGTTCATTCAGCATCTTTTTTACAGCGTCAGTGACTTCGTCATCTGTAAGCTGAATATCAATATGCCGCTGAGCATCCTTCAAGTTCCTAGTATACTCACACATCAAACCGGGGCGCCAGCTTAAGGGCAAAACGCTCCAGCTTATCCAGCAGCGGGCAAGATCAACTCTTGTCAAACCGTTTGCCATAAAGGCCCCGAGCTTTGATAGTTGAGGAGCATATTTGGCCCTTTCTTTGGTGTTCAGTCTTTGAGGAAGAGGATGTGTGTTGCTCAGACGTTCAGGACGGTAACCCGGCAAGGGATTTTCATCAGCTGGAGGCGTGTCCTTGCAATAAAACCAGGTCTGGTTCCATTCTTCGGGGTGACTGTGGAGACTGGCATGAGGAAAGGTGACTTCTTTTCTCTTCTGAACCGCCATTCCACCCAATTCTGTGTTGGGTCTATCTTTGAATTCTGTGCAACGGTTTAGGTGAAAGAAATCCCTGAATAGTTCTACTGTGGGTTCCTCTTGAAGATAAACCTCACAAAAAACTTGGAAGTGGCAGATATTGGTCACCGAGTTAGGACTGATGTCTTGTAGGCGCAGTTGAAAGCTGGCCAGTACGTCCCGGAATTTTTTTGAACCGGGAGGGTTGAAACCCCGGCTTAAATGATCAGAAAATACAACAACCTCTCCGTCCTTGGGTGTAGGAGGACATTCCGGGCCAGGGACCCTCCAGTGAATGATATCTTTCTGGGTCAAAGCGCCCGTTTTGACAAGGTTGTCTAATTGTTCCTCTGTTACTCGAGAAGGGACCCAGTTGCATTCATACACTTGCTTGGCCATGGCAATGAATGATATACAACATGACAGTTACCGGTTTAATAATTATAGTGGACAACTATGTGGCGGTTCAAGGATATAAGCATGTTGCTAAACCGGAGTTGGTACTCCTAAACCGGAATTTAGTAAATAAGGGCTCTAAGTGGAAGTACATTGGCGGTTCAACAAGGGGACTAATGGTATATACTGGGTCATCATTCTTTCAAAGTTAAACCGCCTAGTCTGACATTGAAGATGCAAATCTACAGATGTGTAAGTGAAGGACAAAGAGGTTTCACAAATTGGCAGTATACCTTTGGATCTACCGTATATCAGAAAAGGGAAATATTTTCAGACCTAAGAAGTAGTGCCGAAGTAGTGGATGAAGGTTTAGATTGGATCTTCTATTTTAACAAGGTGCATTAGATGGAAAAGGAGAGCTACGGCTATCATTGAACAGGATGAACATCAAGGTTAGGATCAAAAGGTTACTACGCAAGCAATGAACACCGAAAAACACCGAAACCCTAGAACAAATCTATGGCAGAAGAGCAGAAAAGCTTACCAGTTCTGATGAAGGAGCAGGGAAGCACCGCAATTCTCTGGTGCGTTCAGGGTGATGCAGCGGCCAGAGTTGAAGCAGAAGCGACGGTCGATGGCGGCGGCAAAGCTCCAGAGGCTGAGCGGCGCGAGGAAGACGATGACGCGAAGAGGCACGAGGGAAAGGTGAAAATGACCCCTCGGCCCTATTTATAAAGGCAAGGCATAAGTGTCAGGCGCAAAAATCAAGGAGCCAGAAATTTGGAAATAAGGCGGAGCTGTCGCCTCGATTGTCGGAGACCCATTAATGAAGATGTGTCATACACGGTTTTTAATAACAGATGACGTCACGATGTGTTACCAGGCCTGGGAAGATGACGTCACAACGGTTTACAAAATTTCATGAAGATGTTGAAGACGAAGTTTTCTTGAGGACTGACATGAACCAGTTCAAATCAGTCTGGGGCCTAATGTTGGGGATATTACTACTAGGCGTAAACCGGCCAGGAGTGGACGGGTTAACTTCATCGAAGTTCATTATACTTGAAGCCCATGAAGATGCACGATTTAAGACGCTGTAAAGGCGGGGCCTAGAACCGGTTTAAGGCATGTAGCTATAAACCGGCATTGATATGTAACTTGCATTCTAAGGTAGAAAGAGCGGAGACCGAGCCGGACACATTTATGAGCCGGCCTCAGGACTCTATAAACCTACGGGCGTCAACCCATGTATATAAGGGGACGACCCGACGGCGGTTCAAGAGAACAACTCGAGACTCAAGCAAAGCGTATTCGCTCCCTGGTCATCGAAACCCCATCAATTCCATCACAACTAGACGTAGGCTTTTACCTTCATCGCAAGGGGCCGAACTAGTATAAAACTCTCTTGCGTCCCTTGTCCGCTTTAACCCCTTTAAGTTAACCCGTAGTGATGGCTCCACGACTAAGTCCTTTCACGAGGACATCTGCCGTGACAAAACCATGACAGTCGGATCATATGATGTTTCTACCCTCTATACTCTTGTTATGATGAATTTAATCTTTACCCTTCAAAGTTTTGTCTTATCGGATTGAATGCTCAGAGATGAGACCACATGATATATGTCTTGCAATATGAATACTTGAGGCGACATTGGGGTATCTTATTGATTCACTTGATATATGTTATGGCATTCAACTCGCGGATTCCCGCGGTGACATTGGGGTAATCTATGCATAGGGGTTGATGCACGCTTTTCTCCGATAGAAACTTTGGGGTCTCTTTGTAATTCTTTGTGTGGATTGAGTATTATGAATATGAATATGCGTTGGTGTTATCTTAGTACGAATTCTTGATTAGATTGAACGGAAAGAATACCTTGCGTTATTCTAGTACGAACTCTAGGATAGATTGATCAGAAACAATGGCTTTGAGGTGGCTTCGTACCCTACAAACAATTCCTATCTTTTGTTCTCCGCTAATAGGAACTTGGGAGTGATTCTTTGCTGCACTTTGAGGGGTAATCACATGATCCAACTATGTTAGCATTGTTGTGAGATTGCACTAGCGAAAGTACGGACCCTTGGCCTCATTTTAAGCATTGCAATACCTTTTTTTGCCCGTTTAATATTTGTTACCTTGCTGTTTTTATTTATTCAGATTATAAAAATATATTTCTACCATCAATATTACACTTTTATCACCATCTCTTCGCCGAACTAGTGCACCTATACAATTTGCCATTGTATTGGGTGTCTTGGGGACACAAGAGATTTCTTGTATTTGGTTGCAGGGTCGTTTGAGAGAGACCTTCTTCATCCTACACCTCCCACGGTTTGATAAACCTTAGGTCACCCACTTGAGGGAAAATTGCTATTGTCCTACAAAACTCTGTGCTTGGAGGCCCATCACGAGTCTACAAGAATAAAGTTGTGTAGTAGACATCAAGCTCTTTTCTGGCGCCGTTACTGGGGAGGCTTGGTAAATGGCACTCCCCGTCAACGAAGCTCTTTTCTGGCGCCATTGCCGAGGAGGTGAGTGCATGAAGGTATATATTTAGATCTTGCAATTGAATCTTTTAGTTTCTTGTTTTATCACTAGTTTGGTTTATAAAAGAAAACTACAAAAAAATGGAATTGAGGTTGCATCATATTATTGATCATCTTTATAATGTCTTGCTTGAAAATGATGGTTCGGAAAATTGCGCTCAATTGTTAGTAGAAGAAGTCAATAAAATGTTTGGCACAAAATATTTGAATGATGAGCATGATTGGAATGTTGTTAGTATGAATTCTTTGAATATCCATGATGCTAATGATATGCAAAGCCATAAGCTTGGGGATGCTATGTTTGATGAATATGATATTTTTAGTCCCCCAAGTTTTGATGAGAAAATTTATTATGATGATTGTTCTATTTATGATGATTATATTGATGAAAGTGTATTTGGAGATGTCGTGACTTTATTTAATGATGAACCCACTATTTTGGAAGAGGTTGCGATTGACTATGATAACAAAATTCCTATCTATGATGATTATGGTGATGACATGTATGCTATATTGAATAATGATACCCATGAAACTTGTCATCATGATTTTAATTTTCAATCATGTGATAGTTATTTTTTTGAATTCATTCATGATGCTACTTAAAATTATTATGAGAGAGGAACTTATGCTTTTACATATCTCAATAATTTCAAGTTTCCTCTCTTTATGTTGAAAGTTTTGAAGTTGTGCTTGTTTTACGTTCCTATGCTAGTTGATTCTTGCTCCCATAATTTGTTTGCTCACAAAATCCCTATGCATAGGAAGTATGTTAGGCTTAAATGTGTTTGCCATGTGATTCAAGATGCTCTCTTTATGTTTCAATTTTTATTTTTTATGCGAGCATCATTGAACTCATCATGCCTAGCTAAAAGTCATAAAAGAAAAGCGCTTGTTGGGAGACAACCCAACATTTACCTGTCGGCGTTCTGGGAACGGGGGTACCCAGACTTGCCTGCCTGCGGCCTACGGCGTGGCTCAAGGGGTGGCCCAGTACGGCCCATCTTCATCAACACCAGCTCAAGACCCTCGCGAGGGGCCAAGCCTCGCGGGGCGGACGACAGGAAGCTTCCTCAGGCACGGCCTCGTCAGTGGCTCATGAGGAGGTGGAAAGATCAAGGCGGGGTACCTCACGAGGTGCCCATGACACAAGCCATGACGGCCGAGGGCGCCAGTGAGGCGCCAGCCCAAGATGTCCTCATTTCCCCTTTGGTGCAAAGGAGGCAAGCGCAGGCCAAGGCATCAGGCAAAGGCAACCATTTCGGTGCAACAAGACCAAGACCAGCAGAACGGCAGGAAGGAGGTCATCATGGAGCCCAAGCCGGCGTCACCGTCAGAGTCTTTGGCAGGCGAGGGCCGACTTTAGTCAGGATGAGTGTACTAGATGTTCCCCTTCAAAATGGCCAATTGTTGGCGCCCTTCCCGCTCAATATTTGGGGATAGGCCCAGGGCCTCTGCCTATAAATAGGACTAGCCACCCACCGGATAGGGGGAACACCGGATAGGGAGATCGATCTGAATCGGCACCTAGAGAGAGAGAAAGAGAGGCGACTGAACTCCCCTAGCAGTTCATCGCACCAGCTCAAGAACAGACCCTCGCGAGGCTGTTCTTCCCTTGTACTGTTCATCATCAGCCCCAGAGGCAATCCACCACACCACACACTGGAGTAGGGTATTACACCACAATGGTGGCCTGAACCTGTATAAACATCGTGTCCCTTGTGTTGTTCTTTGTGTAGTTTAGATCCTTGTGAGGCGACGAGGCGTAGGTAGGTTGGAGGTGCGATCTCCGCGTGCACCCCAGAGTCCGAACCTAGAGGGTCTGCCGGAACCCGAAATCCAACATTACCTCTACTATTTTTGTGTGTTAACATGATTAAGGTACTATAGTAATCATGTTTTATTGCTTTTGTTTCAATAAAGTGCCAAGTAAAGCCTTTGGGATCATGTTGGTGATAGTTGATTTGACCCTGCTGAAAAACAGAAACTTAGCGCTCACGAAAATGGGTCCCATTTTTAACAGAAGAGTAATTTTGAGTTGATTCTTTTTGCAGAAGTTTAATATACAAATTTCTCACGTGTTCCAATTTATTTCCTAATTTCTCGAGTAGCAGAAGTATGGTAGTTGTCCAGATCATTTCAGACTGTTCTATTTTTGACAGATTCTGTTTTCAATGCATAGTTTGCTTGCTTTCTAGGTTCTATGGTTTATATTCCTCAATATATGTTGTGGAAATGATATGCTACAGTAGGAATTGTGTGGAAACAATTATGAATATTGTCTTTGACAGTACCAAGAGTGAAATGGTTTGCTCTTTATCATACTAACCTATCTCACAAAGTTCCGTTAAGTTTTGTGTGATTGAAGTTTTCAAGTGTTAGTTGAGATATCGATATGAGGAGAATAAGGAGTGACAATACCCTCATCTTGGGGATGCCCGAGGCACCCCAAGGTAATATCCAAGGAAGATCCAAGCAACTAAGCTTGGGGATGCCCCGTAAGGCATCCACTCTTTCATGCTCAACATTATCGGTAACCTCACTTGGAGCTATGTTTTCATTCGTCACATGATATGTGTTTTGCTTGGAACGTCAATTTATTTTGTTAGGATTTTCTTTCTGTTATTTAGAATAATGTTTTGCATCTTTTATTCCAACAAAAGTGGCATTGATAGCCTTTGCCATGCTTATCTTGCAAGTATACATGTTGCTGTTTGAAAACAGAAAGTTTACCTCTGTTGCAAAAATTCCCTAGAAAAGTGAGAGTGTGATAAAATGTTAAAACTTTTTGCAAAATAAGCTCTGATAAATTCTCTAAGTTTTGTAGAATTTCATAATGTTTGGAGAAGTATTGATAGTTTGCATTCTTTACAGACTGTACTGTTTAGGAAGATTGCTGTTATGTTTGCATATGTTTGCTTGTTTAATGATTCTATTTGAGGATAGGAGTACTAAATATGCATAGGCATTTAGTATGCAATGTTGAATAATAATTTTAGTGATTTTCTAAAGTATAGAATGATAAGGTTGTTGCAATGGTTTATACTAAGTTATCTCACGAGTTCTTGTTGAGTTTTGTGTGGATGAAGCTTTTGAGATTTAGGGAAACTGTGATATGAGAAGAATTAAGGAGACACAAAAGCTCAATCTGGGGGATGCTCAAGGCACCCAAAGATAATATTTCAAGAAGTCTCAAGCATCTAAGCTTGGGGATGCTCCGGTAGGCATCCCACCTTTCTTCTTCAACAATTATCGGTTAGTATCGGTTGAGCCTAAGTTTTTGCTTCTTCACATGATGTGTGTTATCCTTGAAATGTCATTTTGTTTTGTTTTGCTTGCTGTTTTAATAAATTACTTAGATCTGAAAGTTTTTAAATAAAAATAGAGTCCTCAAATAATTTCCAGGGAGGCTAAGTAAGCCGCATTCACATCCCGTCAACGAAGCTCTTCTCTATGTCATTCACTCTTGTGCTTCACTTTTATCCTAGGAGTAAATTGTTGAATAAATTGAATGTCATGAAGTTGAAATCATATCATGCCTAGTGGCAGCTTCACATTGGGTTTAGAAAGTGAAATCTTTTGAGGCTGGACAATCGCAATATTGGTCATACAAGCAATTCACGAATAATTGGTATAAGGAAGAGAACTTTCACATGCAAATACACTATCTTGGAAATCTTTTGTGATTGTGAGCCCCCATCAAAATAATATATGCCAAAATTGTTGACGTTGGACAAGGAAGACAATGTAATGGTTTATGTTTGTTCATATTCACATAGAAGTCATATTGTCATAGATCCTTCAACATGTGGTGCTTGCCCCCCATCTTTGCTAGCCAAAAATACCTCACCAAGTAGAGATACTACTTGTGCATCCAAAAACCCTTAAACCCAAATCTTATTTTCAAGAGTCCACCATACCTACCTAAGGATTGAGCAAGATCCTTCAGGTAAGTTGTCATCGGTGCAATAAGGCAATAAAAATTGCTTCTAAAAGTGTGAGATCATTTAGTGTAAGAGAAAATTGAGCGTTGTACGAACTTATGATGGCAAAGCAATAAAAGCGACGGACTTCATAATAAAGGTTGATATCATAAGGGGCAATATAACGTGACGTTCTTTTGCACTATGGGATTGAGCATACAAACAAAAAAGTGCATGGCAACCAATGCAAAGAGTCAAAGTTATTCTCTCTATTCCTTTTTTATTTTTCTCTTTGAGCAAGCATCATGTGGTGAGGAAAGATCTAGGCACATATGTCCAGTTGAATATGGGTAGCATGAGTTATTATTGTTGACATCACCCTTGAGGTGAATACGTTGGGAGGCAAAACAATAAGCCCCTATCTTTCTATGTGTCCTGTTGAAACGTTTTTCTCATGTGTATGCGGTGAGTGTTAGCAATCATAGGAGACTATATGATAGTTGAGTATGTGGAGCTCTTACTTAAACTTTGTTGAATAAGTTGAATTGCAATTGCTTGATGACTAAGAACATAGGTTGTTGAGTTTCAAGAGAGTTCAGTGTTTGAACCATAACATGTGAATTGGTTGCCACCATAACATGAGAAGTTTCATAAGAAAGAATTGTTGTTATGATGCTAAGAAAAGTGATTGAAATCGTCATCGATCAAAATTATGCCTTTATGGCGACGGACCTCAAGCGATCGATCTACGTGCTCAAGATCATCCTGGATCGATAATGTCGACACCACACGATTACTCGGAGGATTTATAACAGAGTAGCAATCACACACTTATTACAATCGAATGTCTCAAGAGAGAACTTAATAAAATAAAAATGGCTTAAGGCCATCTAATAACGATAACAACGAAAGGCTTGGAAGAATAAAGCGAGTCCATCAACTCCAACGGCATCACTGAGTATAGAACCATGACCTAAGCACCTTACTCGTAAATGCGAAAAGTACGCAACATGAAACGTTGCAACCCGAAAACGGGTTAGCACATGGAATATGCTGGCAATGTAACACATAGAGAATAATGGAATGATAAGCCTATACTACATGCATATATGGCTGGTGGAAAAGCTCTATGGTTATAGTTTTGCATGAAGCCAATTTTTCCCTACTGCAAAGGAATAAATTTATTTAACTAACATGGTGGTTGTGAAACATTGAGAATGGCTGATAGCATTCTCAATCCCAATTAAAAGTACTCATTAACAAACCCAACAATATTAATTAGAAGTAACATGATGAGATTCACATGATATCCAGGTACTAGATACTCAAGATGTCCATAAACCGGGACACGGCTAACCATGATTAGTTTATACACTCTGCAGAGGTTTGCGCACTTTTCCCCACAAGACTCGATCGCCTCCGTTTGGTTTCTCGCACTACATGGTGTTTGAGAGACGGATGACCGAGACATAGTCTTTCAGAAGCGCTAGCACCTTACATGTGGGTAGACCGTACCAACCTACATCCCCTACATCTGCTAGTCTACCCGTAAGAGTTCGCACAACTTAGTAAACTACGCCAGAGCCCATAATGGCTTGTGGCTGCACACGGAAGTTTCTAGCTTGAATAATCTCATGATCCCTTTGAGCCTGGGTGGCGGTCCGAAGAAATACAGGCAAGTCTCGATAGAAACCAGGTGCCTCAATCCACCCGGATGTGTGTTTAAGTTGCCACCTTAAATAAACCATTAAATAACAATCTCACATCTGTCATGGATACACTCACCCAATCCACGTCTACTAGCATAGCATGGCATGATAAGCAAACGTAGAAGTAACTCCCAAAGGTTTGATAATAAAACAGGTAATAGGTACTACCTCAATTACTTCCCAAAACCCACAATTTAATTAGATACTAATCATGCAAGTGTTTGAGGATAGATCTAATGCATAAAAACTGGGTTTGAGAAGGGGTATGATCAAAGTGTTACTTGCCTTGCTGATGATCCGCGAAACCTAGAGACTTCAAGTAATGTGACGCACCCGGGTATTCTATCGCAGACAAACAAACAAGCATACAATAAGTACTCATCTAATGCACAGGTAAAACTCAAATAGATCTAACCAGATAGTTCAACTTAAGAACTACGGTTGGCAAAAAGAATCAAATCAAAGCGAAGCAACGGAAGTCAAACGGCGGAAGAAAAGCGACTTTGTTTTACTAATCTGGATCTAGGTCAAATTTTACAGATTCAAAAACTTGTTTAAGTAGATTATTCGGAAAGAGGGTTTCGAGACGAAACTACAGGCGCTTGAATCGCCTGATTCCGATAAACGAGCGAAAAGTTATAATAAAACAAAAATCGGATCTGGAATCGCGATCAGAAAAATCGCAGATTAAATCCGAGAAAAAAAGAAAAACGACGAACGGATTCGAACGAGAAAAAAATATAAAAATATATAAAAATAAAAATAAAAAAAACTGAAAAAACCGCTCGGTTTTTATAAAAAAAACCGGCACGGAAATCGAGGCGTGGCCGAACCTCGAGGCGTCTTGACTCGGCTCAGCGATGCGGCGATGGGCGGCTAGGGTTTGGGGCGCGGGGCGTGCCGGCTCGGGTGGGCTGAGGCGCCGGGTGGCCGCGCTTATATAGGCGCCCCCGAGAGGAGTCCCGCTCGGGTACGGCCCGGTAAGGCGGTGCACGTTTTTTTTTAATAAATAACTCACAGAAAAAAAATAAAAAGAAGTACCAAACGGACTCCAAAAATCCCAAAATAAATTTTCCCCGGCTTCTAAAATCAAGCCGGATTTAATGAACATTTATTTGGGACCTAGATGCAATTTTCAAAAACGCGCATTTTTTCTAAATTCAAATAAAAAGGCGAAAAACTCCAAAATAAAATCTTATTTGATTTTATTATTAAATCTTCATTATTTCTTTATTTTTGGAAAGTCATTTTATTCCATCTCTCATATTTTTGTAATAGAAATAATTGAAGATAAAATAATTAAAATCAAATGATCCTATTTTCAAAATTTGAGAAAACTCAAATATGAAAATAACGAAAATCCCCAACTCTTCCCGTGGGTCCTTGAGTTGTGTAGAATTTCTAGGATCGAGCAAAAATGCAAATGAAAAAATATGATATGCAATGATGCTCTATGTATAACATTCCAAATTGAAAATTTGGGATGTTACATACCTACCCCCTTAAGATGAATCTCGCCCTCGAGATTCGGGTTGGCTAGAAAATAGGTGAGGGTGGTCTTTAAGCAAATCTTCCTCTCGCTCCCAGGTGGCTTCTTCCTCTGTGTGGTGGCTCCACTGAACTTTGCAAAACTTAATAACCTTGCTGCGGGTAACTCGACTCGCAAACTCGAGAATCTTGACTGGTCTCTCCTCATAGGTCAAATCATCATTCAACTGGATCGCTTCTAGTGGCACGGTATCTCTCAGTGGTATATCAGCCATCTCTGCGTGACACTTCTTCAACTGAGAAACATGAAACACATCATGTACTCCTGACAATCCTTCGGGTAGTTCCAACTTGTACGCAACTTCTCCCATACGTTCCAAAACACGATAAGGTCCTACAAATCGAGGCGCTAACTTTCCTTTAACTCCAAAACGCTTAACTCCTCGAAGGGGCGATACTCGAAGATAAACTACATCTCCGACTTCAGTATTATGTCTCCTTGCGTTTTGAATCCGCATAACTTTTACGTCTTATTTGGGCTACCTTGAGCCTATCGCGAATCAACTTTACTTTCTGTTGAGACTTCTTAATCAAATCCGGTCCAAACAACGGCGGTCTCCAACTTCATCCCACAACAACGGGTCCTGCACCTCCTTCCGCATAAGGCTTCGAAAGGGGCCATCTTCAGACTGGTTTGGTAACAGTTGTTGTAAGAAAACTCCGCATATGGCAAGTTGTCATCCCAACTTGATCCATAATCCAAAGCACAAGCTCTAAGCATATCCTCCAAAATCTGGTTGACTCTCTCGGTTTGTCCATACATGCATGGATGAAAAGCGGTGCTAAACTCCAGCCTGGTTCCCAAGGTTTCGTGCAACTGCTTCCAGAACTTTGAGGTGAATTGGGTTCCTCTATCTGATACGATACTCCTCGGAACTCCATGCAAGCATACAATCCTGGTCATGTATATCTTATCCAATTTGGCACTACTGTAAGTAGTCTTTACTGGAATGAAATGAGCTACCTTCGTCAAGCGATCGACTACAACCCAAATCGAGTCATAGCCTGAACGAGTCCTGGGTAATCCCGTGAGGAAATCCATACCTAGTTTATCCCACTTCCATTCGGGTATAGGCAATGGCTGTAACAATCCTGGCTTCGATGTTACGCCTTCACCCTCGACATACATCACAAAGCGTGGCGTACTCGCAATATCCTTCTTCATTCCGGTCCACGGAAAGTATTCTTCAAATCCAAATACATCTTGGTATTTCCTGGGTGAATCGAATATGGTGAATCATGTGCCTCTTGTAGAATCAACTTCCTGATATCCGGGTCATTGGGCACATAAACACGGTCCTCAAACCATAGGGTATCGTGCTCATCCTCATGAAATCCCTTTGCTTTTCCTTCACTCATTTTCAATTTTATATAGGCAATCTCTTTGTCAGTCTTCTGAGCTTCCCTGATCTTGTCCATCAAAGTTGACTGAATCTCCAATGCTGCTACATAGCCTCTCGGAACTATTTCCGAACATAGCTCTCGAAGATCCTCGGCTAACTCCTTTGGTATTCTCCTGTCATTAGTGTGTTGACATGACTCTTACGGCTCAACGCGTCTGCTACAACGTTAGCCTTTCCGGGGTGATAATGCAATCTCATATCATAATCTTTGATGAGCTCCAACCATCTCCTCTGCCTGAGATTTAGCTCCTTCTACGTGAAGATGTACTTCAAACTCTTGTGATCCGTATACACCTCGCAATGATTTCCAATGAGGAAATGTCTCCATGTTTTCAATGCATGCACTACGGCTGCTAACTCCAAATCATGCGTAGCATAATTTAGCTCATGAGGCTTAAGCTGTCGTGAAGCATACGAAACAACTCTTCCCTCTGCATAAGCAATGCTCCAAGTCCTCGGCGTGAAGCGTGTAATACACCTCATAATCCTTGGTCCGATCTGGCGAAATTAATACCGGTGAGGTAACCAAGCGTTTCTTCAACTCTTGAAACTAGCTTCACACTCCTCGGTCCAAATGAACTTGGTATCCTTCTTCAACAATTACATCATAGGCTTCGCAATCCTTGAGAAATTCTCAATGAATCTCCGGTAGTATCCTGCTAGTCCAAGGAAACTCGGATCTCTCCAACCGTCGTTGGCGCTTCCCGATTTATTCTGGTGACAACTTTAGTGGGGTCTCTTGCTATACCTTCTCCGGATATAACATGTCCAAGAAATCCAACTTCCTTCAACCAAAACTCACACTTGCCGAACTTGGCATACAAGCTGGTGTTCTCTGAGCTTTTCGAGTACCAAACGCAAATGCTCCTTATGTTCCTCTTCATTCTTCGAGTAAACCAAAATATCATCAATGAACACCACGATGAACTTATCCAAAAATTCCATAAACACTTTGTTCATCATGTTCATAAAATAGGCAGGTGCGTTAGTCAGACCAAATGACATAACGGTGTACTCATACAGCCCGTACCTGGTGGTAAAAGCCGTCTTAGGTATATCCTGCTCTCGAATCTTTAACTGATGGTACCCTGATCGCAAATCGATCTTGGAAAACACCTTAGCTCCTTGCAATTGGTCAAACAAATCATTGATCATCGGCAATGAGTATTTGTTCTTAATGGTCACTTCATTCAATCCACGATAATCAACAACCATTCTTAATGATCCATCCTTCTTCTCCACTAGAAATCTGGTGATCCCCAAGGCGAAGAACTTGGGCGAATAAAACCTTTATCCAGTAACTCCTTAATTTGCTTCTTAATTTCCTCCAAATCTTGGGCTGGCATCCTATACGGTCTCTTAGATATCGGCCCTGTACCTGGCAATAGTTCAATCAGAAACTCAATGTCTCTATCCGGTGGCATGCACAGCAACTCTTAGGAAACACGTCCGGGTAATCCCTTACCTTGGTACTTCCTCCTGCACAACTCACGATAAAGGAATTTACATGTGCTCTCCTCGGCTCATGCCGTGATACATACTTGATTCTCCTTCCTTCTGGGGTGGTAAGAAAAATTGTCTTACTGGCGCAATCGATGTTTCCTCCATACATCGACAACCAATCCATACCAAGAATTACATCCAATCCTTGGGATTCCAATATGATTAAATCCGTTGGGAAAACATGCCTCCCTATACTTAATGGCACTTGAAAACATCCTTGGTGGCCATATACTCCGCTCCCGGTGAGCTTACTAACATGGGTGTCTTAAGAGTTTTAGTGGGTAGGCTAAACTTATCCATAAATCCCTTGATATGAATGAATGCGATGCACGGTATCAAAAAGAACAAGCTGCGATAAATGACTTAACCAAAAACTTACCTATTATCGCATCTGGCTGAGCTTCAACCTCCTCCACGGTAACGTGGTTCACTTATCCTTTGTTGAAAGGTTTGGCTTCTTTCTGAGCTTCCATTGCCATTTCCATTACGGCCTTACGGACAATCGTTTGCATAATGCCCAGTCTTGTGGCACTTAAAGCAAGTGATGTGGCTCAGTTCTACCTTGGATGGTGTTGACGGGGTGGTGCGGTTTTGTCCATTGCTTCCTCCATTCCCGTTCCCATTCTTGGTGCCATTATGGTTGTGTGAGCTACCTCCTCCATGGGTATGCTGAAATTGTCCTCCTGGCCGGGGTAAGCGAAGTTTCTTTGAGCTCGAATTATTCTTCCCTGTCCATACTTCCTCTTGCGATTGTCAATCATTCTTGCTTCCCTTCAATCATGAGAGCACGATCTACTAACTCCTGGTAGTTATTGAAGGTGGCTACCATCAACTGCATGCTCAGCTCATCATTCAGTCCTTCTAGAAACTTCTCACCTTGGCTTGCGTGCTGTAGCGTCATCTGGGGCATAACATCCTAGCTTCTGAAATCATCTACATCTTTGTGTGTCCGTCCTCCTTGGCGCAAGTTGAAACTCACGCTTCTTCATGGCCATAGCTCCTGCTGAAACATGGGCGATGCGGAAGCTTCTTGGCCCGATCCCATGTGGCGGTGTCTCTGAGGTAAGTGGTCATAAAATTCTCCCACCATCTTCTGCGGGTCCTTCAAGCTGGTGTGCGGCAAACTTCACCCTTTCTCCATCTGTACATCCTGTAGTGGTCAACTCCTCCCTATCTTACAGAGCCAATCATACGCAACAATCGGCTCGGTGCTCTTTGGAAAACACCGTGATTCAGCCTTAAGAAACGGGTCAAATGGTCAGCGGTGGTGGTGGCGGTGGGTTGTTGTTGTTGTTGTTGTTGTTGTTGTTGTTGTTGTTGTTGTTGTTGTTGTTGTTGTTGTTGTTGTTGTTGTTGTTGTTGTTGTTGTTGTTGTTGTTGCCTTGGTTACGTACCAATGTTTGAATCAAGGCATTACAACTCTTGAATCAACCGAGTGATCTCTGGCGGGAAGACAAATCCGGGTCGGCGTCTCGGAGGCATCTGAGGGGGTTTAAAGAAATGTCGAGAATTTAGAATAGAATGAGGTCTAGAGAGAAACACTACCCATATGCACATGAGACAAATCACACAATATCACTCCAATCAATTCAAACAAGGGCATACAACGGTCTATCTATCGTTACAAAGTCTTTGAAACTAAAACTAATATAAGCGGGGGTAATCTACTGTTATGGTGGTCAACTAGAAAAACTGCTCCGAAGAAGACTCCATGATATCTGCTCCAGCTTCATCTTCGTAATCATCATCACTAGGATCGGAATCGGTGTCGCCAATGATGATGTAGTTCTATGGACAGGTGCTATCTTCATCTTCTCCTCCGGGTGCTGAATTTCCCATGAGTTCTTCAATCCTCTCCTTAAGATAGCTGTTTTGTCTCACTAGAGCTACAATCTCCTCCATGTAGTCCTTGCTAGTGGCCTTTAGTTCTCCTTCTAGTTCGATAATCATGGCTTTTGTTGTCTTCAACTACATCAGGTCTGCGCACATCTGGTTCTCCTGACGTCGAATGTGCTGGTTTAACTCCTGGATGAAAGCTGCAATGGATCGATCCTTCTTAGTGTCAACTATCTCCCATTGTTCATCTCGCCGTCCGCAAATCTGGTAGATAGTATCCTTGAGGTCTTCTTTGTAAACTTCTCCAATGCGTCCCATGGTTATGTGGGCTGCCATGCTCTTTCCCAAACTCCAGGTTGGTGCATTGAAAACACACTCTATAGGCTCCGTGATTGGCGCAAACGTCCTTCCGGGAACTTGAGCTTGAATCTTCCAGCGCTCCTCTTCAGGTAAAGTGGAATTGTAGGCCCTGGTGAAGCTTGGTAATCCGATGTTAAGGTACTTAGTGACTTCCTTCAGGTGTCGTCCAAAGGGTGTATCTTCATCAAATTTGGGTGAACTCGATCCTCGCTTCCGTCATCCTAAAAGAGTAGAAAATATGAGGAGTCAGAAATGAGAAGAGAGTAGTGATCTAGGGCTTTAGCTTAGTGGTCGTGTCCTACAGTCAGCCTGTGCTCTGATACCATCATTGTAGTGACCAGACCTCAAACGATCTCATCTTCGTGCTCGGTGTCATCCTGGATCAAGAATGTCTGACACCACACGATTACTCGGAGGATTTATAACAGAGTAGCAATCACACACTTATTACAATCGAATGTCTCAAGAGTGAACTTAATAAAATAAAAATGGCTTAAGGCCATCTAATAACGATAACAGCGGAAGGCTTGGAAGAATAAAGCGAGTCCATCAACTCCAACAAAGATCATCGAGTATAGAACCACGACCTAAGCACCTTACTCGTAAATGCGAAAAGTCTACAACATGAAAGCGTTGCAACCAAAAGCGAATTCAGCACATGGAATAGGCTGGCAATGTAACACATAGAGAATAATGGAATGATAAGCCTATACTACATGCATATATGGCTGGTGGAAAAGCTCTATGGTTACAGTTTTGCATGAAGCCAATTTTTCCCTACTACAAAAGGAATAAATTTATTTAACTAACATGGTGGTTTTGAAACATTGAGAATGGTTGACAGCATTCTCAATCCCAATTAAAAGTACTCATTAACAAACCCAACAATATTAATTAGAAGTAACATGATGAGATTCACATGATATCCAGGTACTAGATACTCAAGATGTCCATAACCGGGGACACGGCTAACCATGATTAGTTTATACACTCTGCAGAGGTTTGCGCACTTTTCCCCACAAGACTCGATCGCCTCCGTTTGGTTTCTCGCACTACATGGTGTTTGAGAGACGGATGGCCGAGACATAGTCTTTCGGAAGCGCTAGCACCTTACATGTGGGTAGACCGTGCCAACCTACATCCCCTACATCCGCTAGTCTACCCGTAAGAGTTCGCACAACTTAGTCAACTACGCCAGAGCCCATAATGGCTTGTGGCTGCACACGGAAGTTTCTAGTTCGAATAATCTCATGATCCCTTTGAGCACAGGTGGCGGTCAGAAGAAATACTGAGCAAGTCTGATAGAAACCAGGTGCCTCAATCCACCTAGATGTGTGTTTAAGTTGCCACCTTAAATAAACCATTAAATAACAATCTCACATCTGTCATGGATACACTCACCCAATCCACGTCTACTAGCATAGCATGGCATGATAAGCAAACGTAGAAGTAACTCCCAAAGGTTTGATAATAAAACAGGTATCAGGTACTACCTCAACTACTTCCCAAAACCCACAATTTAATTAGATCCTAATCATGCAAGTGTTTGAGGATAGATCTAACGCATAAAAACTGGGTTTGAGAAGGGGTATGATCAAAGTGTTACTTGCCTTGCTGATGATCCGCGAAACCTAGAGACTCGAAGTAACAGGCGGCACACTCCGGGTATTCTATCGCAGACAAACAAACAAGCATACAATAAGTACTCATCTAATGCACAGGTAAAACTCAAATAGATCTAACCAGATAGTTCAACTTAAGAACTCCGGTTGGCAAAAAGAATCAAATCAAACGAAGCAACGAAACACAAACGGCGGAAGAAAACAGCTTCGTTTTACTAATCTGGATCTAGGTTAAATTTTACACATGCAAAAACTTGTTTAAGTAGATTATTCGGAAAGAGGGTTTCGAGACGAAACTCCAGGCGCTTGAATCGCCTGATTCCGATAAACGAGCGAAAAGTTATACTAAAACGAAAATCGGATCTGGAATCACGATCAGAAAAATCGCTTATTAAATCCGAGAAAAAAAGAAAAACGACGATCGGATTCGAACGAGAAAAATAAATAATAAAAATATATAAATATAAAAATAAATAAAAAATAAAAAAATATAAAAAACCAAAATAAATCGAGAAAAAACCGCTCGGTTTTTATAAAAAAACAAGGGAAATCGTGGCGAACCTCGGGCGTCTTGACTCGGCCCGGCAATGTGTGGCGGCTAGGCGGCTAGGGTTTGAGGCGTGGGGCGGGCCGGCTCGGGTAGGCTGAGGCGCCGGGTGGCCGCGCTTATATCGGCGCCCCCGAGCGGAGTCCCGCTCGGGTACGGCCCGGTAAGGCGGTGCGCGTTTTTTTTAATAAATAACTCGCAGAAAAAAATAAAAAGAAGTACCAAACGGACTCCAAAAATCCCGAAATAAATTTTCCCCGGCTTCTAAAATCAAGCCGGATTTAATGGACATTTATTTGGGGCCTAGATGCAATTTTGAAAAACGCGCATTTTTCCTAAATTCAAATAAAAAGGTGAAAAACTCCAAAATAAAATCTTATTTGATTTTATTATTAAATCTTCATTATTTCTTTATTTTGGGAAAGTCATTTTATTCCCTCTCTCATATTTTTGTAATAGAAATAATTGAAGATAAAATAATTAAAATCAAATGATCCTATTTTCAAAATTTGAGAAAACTCAAATATGAAAATAACGAAAATCCCCAACTCTCCCCGTGGGTCCTTGAGCTGTGTAGAATTTCTAGGATCGAGCAAAAATGCAAATGAAAAAATATGATATGCAATGATGCTCTATGTATAACATTCCAAATTGAAAATTTGGGATGTTACATGCACTTATTCTTTTATCATTTACCTACTCGAGGACGAGCAGGAATTAAGCTTGGGGATGCAGATACGTCTCCAACGTATCTATAATTTATGAAGTATTCATGCTGTTATTTTATCATTCTTGGATGTTTTACAATCATTTTATAGCAACTTTATATCATTTTTTGGGACTAACCTATTGACCCAGTTCCCAGTGCCAATTGCTATTTTTTGCTTGTTTTTTACATCACAGGAAATCAATACCAAACGGAGTCCAAACCCAATGGGCCAGAGCTGCACCTGGGGGTGCTCCGAGGGGGGCACAACCCACTAGGGCGCGCCAGGGCCCCCTGGCGCACCGAGGTGGGTTGTGCCCACCTCGGTGGCCTCCTGCACCCCTTCTTTGCACTATAAATTCCCAAATATTCTGAAACCCATCGGGGTTACCCTAGATCAGAAGTTCCACCGCCGCAAGGTCTCTGTAGCCACCGAAAACCAATCTAGACCCGTTACGGCACCCTGCCGGAGGTGGAATCATCACTGTTGGCCATCTTCATCATCCCGGGGGCCACCACGATGAGGATGGAGTAGTCCACCCTCGAGGTTGAAGGTTTGTACTAGTAGCTATGTGTTTAATCTCTCTCTCTCTCTCTCGTGATCTATATCATGGGCTTTGTTAATATAGTCGGATCATATGATATTTCTACCCTCTATACTCTTGTTATGATGAATTGAGTCTTTACCCTTCAAAGTTTTCTCTTGTCGGATTGTATATTCAGAGATGAGAACACCTGATATATGTCTTGCAATATGAATAATTGAGGTGACATTGGGGTATCTTATTGATTCACTTGATATATGTTATGGCATTCAACTCGCGGGTTCCCGCGGTGACATTGGGGTAATCAATGCATAGGGGTTGATGCATGTTTTTCTTCGGTAGAAACTTTGGGGTCTCTTTGTAATTCTTTGTGTGGATTGAGTATTATGAATATGAATATGCTTTGGTGTTATCTTAGTACGAACTCTTGATTAGATCAAACGGAAAGAATAGCTTGCATCATTCTAGTATGAACTCTAGGATAGATTGACCGGATAGAATAGCTTTGAGGTGGCCTCGTACCCTAAAAAACAATTCCTATCTTTTGTTCTCTGCTAATAGGAACTAGGAAGTGATTCTTTGCTGCACTTTGAGGGATAATCATATGATCCAACTATATTAGCACTGTTGTGAGATTGCACTAGCGAAAGTACGGACCTTAGGCCTCATTTTTAAGCATTGCAATACCGTTTTTGTGCCCGTTTAATATTTGTTACCTTGATGTTTTTATTTATTCAGATTATAAAAATATATGTCTACCATCAATATTACACTTTTATCACCATCTCTTCGCCGAACTAGTGCACCTATACAATTTACCATTGTATTGTGTGTGTTGGGGACACAAGAGATTTCTTGTATTTGGTTGCAGGGTCGTTTGAGAGAGACCATCTTCATCCTACATCTCCCACGGATTGATAAACCTTAGGTCATCCACTTGAGGGAAAATTGCTACTGTCCAACAAAACTCTGCGCTTGGAGGCCCAACACGTGTCTACAAGAATAAAGTTGCGTAGTAGACATCAGGCGCGGCTTGGGAGGAGCCCAAGTAGGATTCGGTCCTACTTGGGGCACCTCCTGGCCTCTCCCCTCCCCCTCCCACCTATATATATGTGGGGAGGGGCGCCCGAGCACAACCAGACAGCCTAGCCGTGTGTGGCGCCCACCTCCACCGTTTACACCTCCGGTCATATTTTCGTAGTGCTTAAGCGAAGCCCTGCATAGATCACTTCTACATCACCGTCGTCATGTCGTCACGCTGACGGAACTCATCTACTACCTTGATGGCTTGCTGGATCAAGAAAGTGAGGGGCGTCACCGAGCTGAACGTGTGCAAAACTCGGAGGTGTCATACGTTCGGTACTTGATCGGTCGGAGCTAGAAGAAGTTCGACTACATCAACCGCGTTGTTAAACGCTTCCGCTTACGGTCTACAAGGGTACATAGACACACTCTCCCCCTTGTTGCTATGCATCTCCATGGATAGATCATTGCGTGTGCGTAGAATTGTTTTTGTTTTCCATGCAACGATTCCCAACAATACCTTCAAGCACTCACCTCCCACGCAACGGCACCAGAAAAGAGCTTTATGTCTACTACGCAAATTTGTTCTTGTAGACTTCTTTTGGGCCTCCAAGCACAAAGTTTTGTTGGACAGTAGCAATTTTCCTTCAAGTAGATGACCTAAGGTTTATCAATCCGTGGGAGGCGCAGGATGAAGATGGTCTCTCTCAAACAACCCTGCAACCAAATGACAAAGAGTCTCTTGTGTCCCCAACACACCAAATACAATGGTAAATTGTATAGGTGCACTAGTTCGGCAAAGAGATGGTGATACAAGTGTAGTAATGATAGCATATATTGATTTTTGTAATATGAACAATAAAAAAATAGCAAGGTAGCAAATATGAAAGTGAGCACAAATGGTGTTGCAATGCTTGAAAATGAGGCCTAGGGTTCATACTTTCACTGGTGCAATCTCTCAACAATGCTAATATAATTGGATCATATAACCATCCCTCAACGTGCGATGAAGAATCACTCCAAAGTTCTTATCTAGCGGAGAACATAAGAAGAAATTGTTTGTAAGGTACGAAACCACCTCAAAGTTATCCTTTCCGATCGATCTATAGAGCTATTCCTATAAGTGTCACAAATAGCCCAAGAGTTCATACTAAAGTAACACCATATGATACACATCAACCAACTCTAATGTCACCTAGATACTCCAATGTCACCACGAGTATCTGTGAGTTGATTATACGATATGCATCAAACAATTTCAGATTCATAATACTCAATCCAACACAAAGAACTTCAAAGAGTGCCCCAAGATTTCTACCGGGAGAAATAAGGGCGAAAACGTGAATCAACCCCTATGCATAGATTACCCCAATGTCACCTCGAGAATCCACAGGTTGAGTGCCAAGACATACATCAAGTGCTCTCAAATCCATAGAAGTATTCAATCCGATAATAACGAAATCTCAAAGGGAAAACTCAATTCATCACAACAAGATAGAGAGGGAGAAACACCATATGATCCAACTATATTAACAAAGCTCGCGATACATCAAGATCGTGCCAAATCAAGAACACGAGAAAGAGAGATAAAACACATAGCTACTAGTACAAACCCTCAGGCCGAGGGTGGACTACTCCCTCCTCATCATGGTGCCCGCCGGGATGATGAAGATGGCCTCCGGTGATGATTTCCCACTCCAGCAGGGTGCCGGAACAGGGTCTACATTGATTTTTCATGGCTATAGAGGCTTACGCGGCGGAACTTGTGATCTAGGGTTATTTCTGGGGGTTTCTGTGTTTATAGGATATTTTGGCGTCAGTCTCACACGAAGACGAGCCTCGAGGGGCCCACTAGGTACCAGAGTGAGCCAGACCCACCTGGCATGCCCTGGTGCCTAGTGGGGCCCTCGTGGCTTTTCGGGCCCTCTGACGAAGCTTCCAGTGCCTCTTTTCTTCCAAAAAAATCGTCAAAAAGTTTCGCTGCATTTGGAGAACTTTGATTTCTGCACAAAAAACAACACCACGGTAGTTCTGCTAAAAGCAGCGTCAGTCCAGGTTAGTTCCGTTTAAATCATATAAAATTGCACCCCAACCATATAAAATTGTTGTAAACATGGAATGAATACTTCATAAATTATAGATACGTTGGACATGTATCAACTATTGATGTCTTCATGTAAAATTATATACTATTGCTTTAGATCATTCAAGTCGAAATATCCATGCTAGAAAACAAAAAAATATGATGAATATGTTAGGTGGCATTCCACATCAAAAATTCTGTTTTTATCATTTACCTACTCGAGAACGAGCTGGAATTAAGCTTCAGGATGCTTGATACGTCTCCAACGTATCTATAATTTTTTATTGGTCCATGCTATTGTATTATCAATCTTGGATGTTTTATATACACTTTCAAGCAATTATATATCTTTGTTTGGGACTAACCTATTAACTTAGTGCCCAGTGCCAGTTGATGTTTTTTGCTTGTTTTTGGTTTTGTAGAATATCAGTACCAAACAAAGTCCAAGTGCCACGAAACTTTTTGGAGATTATTTTGGCAATAAGAAACCCTCGAAGCTTCGGGAGGGGACGAGAAGATGGAGAAGTGGCCCACGAGGCACCAGGGCACGCCCAGGGGGGGTGGGGCGTGCCATGGTTACTTGTGGGGCCCATGTGGCTTTGTTTGGCCTAACTCCACCTCTGTAAATTCTCTAAAATCGTGAAACCAACAGGGGAGTCCACGGAATACTTTTTCTGCAGCCGCAAGTTCCAGAACCACGAGATCCCATCTGGAGGCCTTTTCCGGCACTCTACCATAGGGGGATTCGATCACGGAGGGTCTCTACATCATCCTTGCCGCCCTTCCATGATGCATGAGTAGTTTACCATGGACCTATGGGTCCATAGTTAGTAGCTTGATGGCTTCTTCTTCTCTATTTAATCTTTAATACAATGTTCACCTCGATATTCTTGGAGATCTATTCGATGTAATGGCTTTTTGCGGTGTGTTTATTGGGATCCGATGAATTGTGAGTTCATGATCGGATCTATCCATGAATATTATTTGAGTTTTCTGTGAACTCTTTTATGCATGATAGCTTCATATTTCTCTCCGGTCTATTGATTTGGTTTGGCCAACTAGATTGATTTTTCTTGCAATGGGAGAGGTGCTTTGTAATGGGTTCGATCTTATGGTGCTCAATCCCAGTGACAGAAAGGGACATGGCACGTATGTATAATTGCTATTAAGGTTAAAAAGATGGGGTTTATTCATACACGAGTTTATCTTCTCTACATCATGTCATCTTGCTTAAGGCATTACTCTGTTTTCTCATGAACTTAAAACACTAGATGCATGTTGGATAGTGGTCGGTGCGTGGAGTAATAGTAGTAGATGCAGAATCGTTTAGGTCTACTTGTCTCAGACGTGATGCCTATACATGATCATTGCCTTGGATATCATCATAATTATTTGCATTTCTATCAATTTCCCAACAATAATTTGTTTACCCATCGTATGCTATTTTCAAGAGAGAAGCCTCTGGTGAACAATATGCCCCCGGGTCTTTATCATATATTAAAACAAAAAATACCTTGCTGTGTTTTTTATTTATTTTGTATTTTTTTCCGATCTATCTATCAAATACCATACAATTTAATCTTGCACGTAACTGTTGAGGGATTGACAACCCTTTGTTCACGTTGGGTTGCAAGGATTTTTTTTGTTTGTGTGCAGGTGCCACTAACGAGTTGTTGCTTGGTTCTCCTACTGGATTGATAACCTTGGTTCTTAACTAAGGGAAATACTTATCTCTACTATAATGCATCTTATCTCTACTATACGGCATCATCCTCTCTGTCGGGGAGGCTGATCGTACCCACGGACACCTATGGGGCCGGCGGACCAGGCCCCTTGTGGTTCGGAGGGGGGCGGAGATCGCACGAAGAGCGGATCAAGGCGATGCACACGAGCAGTTTACCCAGCTTCGGAGCTCTCCGGAGAGATAAAACTCCTACTGCTGCTTGTTTGATCTATTGTGTTCTTGCTAGGGAGCAATGCGAGCTATAAAACCTAGCCTGAGTGTCTCTGGTCTCGGGTGGGTCGAATGAACCGAACGAGCCGAACCCCCTCTATGTTGCGCATGGGCCTCCTTTTATATGCTCAAGGTGGCAACATAGATGAGGGTACAAATGTAAAAACAGGAGTTGGTACACCTACTTGAGCGATTATGCGATGCAAAATACCTAACTCGGCGGCAAGGGACAAAAGCAATAAATGCCCGTCATTGTCGCCCCAAGCGATTATATGAGAGACCGTCAGTGCGCCTCCGCTTCGCCACGATGGCGAGCCTGTCAGCGCCGCTTATCGCTGCTCTCCGCTAGCTACACAACCCGCTCGACAGCGCGCATGGAGCAGTCCCATGGCGACACGTCATTTGGGTGAGCTGGGCGAGAGACGGAGAGAAGTTGCATGCCGCGGCAAGCGCCTTGCCGCGGCCGAATCCTTGTCGCGCCCGGATGCTTGTCGCGCTCCGAACCTTCCCGGCAAGCTCCTCTTGCCGGGGCCTTGTCTTCTGTACGCCTGGAGTGGCCTTCCCGACAAGCTCCTCTCGTCGGGGCCTTGTCTTCTTAATCAAATACTTTGTTCTTGAATGGCTCCAAGGAAGCCACGAAGGACCTTGGCGGTGACGAGGCAAGCCTTGCCGCGGGGTGCTGCAACTGTCCGTGCACGAGTACGGGATACTAGGGTACCCCTACTCTAGTACACCGGCAGAGCCCCGGGCATGGGCCGTGCACGGTGCCCGGCGCTTGTCGGGCCAGGCCCAGAAGCGTACTGCGGACAGCGGCCTCGACCACGTCGCCTTCGCCCGGACCAACCACGATCCCCACTAACTACGCACGGATGTGGCGTCGTGCGAGAAGATCGTGGGCGGTCGTGGGGGTTCTTTATTAATATAAGCGGAGCGTCCGCCCCTTCTCCCCTTTATAAGCGGAGGAAGCAGAGGCAGGCCGACCACCCCGCCATTGCTGTCTTGTCAAGAAACCACCGTCGCTCCCTCTTCTTCTGCAGTGCGAAGAGAGCAGCGCCCGCCCCCTTTCGCCACAAGCACACTCACGCCGTCGACCTCCTCCGCCCCCTCGCCATGGCTCAAAGCCAATAAGGAGAAGGCGTCAAGTCGGCCGGCGCAGCGGCTCGTGGCGCTGTGCAAGGCGAGCCATCTTCCCTGCAGCTCGGCGCCGGGAGCTGCGGGGCGTCTTCTACCTTTTACGGTCGGCGGAGACTTCGTGCGCATCCAGCGCCGCGAGGTGCTCCCGCCTCCTCCTATGATTTGGCCCCAACGGGTTACCCCTTTTTCGCACTTTTCTTCTATTGCGGGCTTTGCCCGCCCTTTTCCGAGTTCTTTTGCGACATAATAAACACCTTTAGCCTCCGCCTCCTTGATTTCACCCCCAACGCCATCTTGACTATGGCAGTTTTCGCGCATTTGTGCGAAAACTTTGCGAATCCACCGAACGTGGCACTCTTCCGCCATTTCTTTGTTCCCAGCGTCGAGAGAGGAGAGCCACTTGCGGAGGAATAGCACAGGTCTCTAGGATCGGCAAGAAAGAGGCCTACCTAGAGGGGAGTTCCGCAACAAGTGGGAGGAGTGGAGAGCCAACTAGTGCTGGAGTCGTGAGGAGAATCCATGACCCTTCACCGCCGTCGCCAAACCCCAATAGTCTTGCGGCAGGGATTGGAGTAACTTGGCGCCGGAGGATGCGAAGCTGAAGATAGCCGTGACCAATTCTGCGCCTCGGGCTTGCGGAGTAAACTGTAAGCGCGGTTGGCGCGAACTTCATTCGCCGCGCATCGCTCCCTTGCGAGAAAGGAGGAGGCCTGCTTGGAGTTCGAAATGCGGCGGACATCATGAGGCTGCGCCGGGCCTGGTGGAACTTCACCGTCATGGAGTTGGATTCGGTGTTGCTCGAGCTGTTCAAGAACGACCCGACCATCCAGTGGTTTAGGTTGCCGCGGGGTCGTCCCATTGTGCAACAACTCGGCCTTCGACCGCATCCAGCGCCATGATGCCAACTGTCACGACTCCCGCGGAATCGTCCCAACATGGCGAGGAGCCCCCACGAGATCGTGCAGCAATTCTTTGATGACTTAGAAGAAGTGCCGATCCGCGCCGACGAGCGAAGAGGCTCACCAGCGACACCACCGACCGGGAGATGGCGAGGATCGCCACCAGTGGAGGAGGCGGCAGCGGCTGCCAGCTGGAGCCGCCGGAGTTCACCGTAGAGGCGGGCGTGGCGAAGGCAGCAAGCTCTGCGGCGGGGAGGTCGCCCGGCGAGGACGAGCTTGTCAAGCCCGAGGCGGGCGAGTGGACCCGCCGAGGCGCTTCTTCCCACCGCCAAGCGACTTGCTGCCAGTGAGCCTCCGGCTCCGCCGAGGAGGCGTCTCCGCAAGGTTGGAGGCAGTCGGGCGGCGAACCGGCCACAACAGCGCGCCGCTCGGGCGCTCCACCACGGCAAGCGAGGTTGCAGCGGAGGCGCCCACACCGCTGCTGGCGACAAGCTGGGCGGAATCTTCTCGAGCCACCGCCGGCGCCTCCACCAAGCGGCCCAGAGCCCACGCCTCCGCCTCGTTGCACCGAGGCGAGCCGGAGTTCGACTTCTCCGGCGCTCAGCTCCGAGGAAGAAGGCGAAGTGTAAGCTTCTCGGGATTGTGCTTGTGTTTCTTCAATTTTATTGCTTCATCTTGAATCTGATTTGCCGTTACGGACTCTTTCCTTTTTAGGACGCTGGCCCGAGAGCGGCGAAGAGGGCCAAGATCCCGGCAGTCGTCGTTGAGGGCGATTCTCCCGTGGCGGCAGGGGGACGCGTCCGAGACCGCCTTGCCGGACCCGGCAACCCTTCCCCAGAGCAGCCCCCAGCACAGCCCCCAGAGTAAGTGTGCAGTTTCCTTCTTACTATTAGGTGTGCAGGGGTGTTCCTTCTTTGTTGATATCTAATTGTGTGCTTGTGTAGGAGCAGAGCAGCCTCATCAGGAGGGCTCGGAAGCCGCCTCCGAGATTCTGCCCGCTGCCACTACGCCGCCAAGGGAGAACTCCCCGGCAAGGGAGCTCCCTCCAACAAGGGAGGCCACCCCGGCAAGGGAGGCCACTCCGGCAAAGGAGGCTACCCCGGCAAGGGATGGCGCCAGCGACCCTTCAGTGGTCGAGGCCATGGCTGCGGATCCCGTTGCAGGTAGCTCCCTTACGCGAAAATTTCCCTTGGGCTTGCTTTCTTTTGTTTCTCTTTTTGAACATCTGCTTGACTGCCCCTTCTTCGTCTGTCGTAGAGCCGATGGAGGTCGAGGCCGCCGGCGAGGACGAAGCGCGCGGCAACACCGACGAGGCCGCCGTCGAGGAAGAAGTGGTCGTCGTCGTGGAAGAAGAGGCCGTCGCCGACGAGCCTGTTGGCGAGGAGGCCTCAGGCTGCCGACGGAGGCCGGGCGAGGGTCGGCGATTATCTTGGCAGCCACGAGGCCGCTTGAGGGCGGCAAGCGCTTCTGCTGACAGCCGACTCCCCGCCGCGCTGCCGGCGTCGAGGAGCCCGGCCAGTGCCTACGAAGGCGGCGGCGTCTTCATCAAGCTCCCACAGGAGCCGAGCTCAGGCGCCCGGTCGGCGAGACCTTCGACGGCGAGCTACTCGCCTCGGCTGACGCTGGTGGGCGCGCAAAGCAGCGTGGCGAGGAGGAGCAGCTTGAAGAAGCTCTTGTCGCTCTACCGCACCAGCAGGCCAAGTTAGAGACCGGGAAGTGCTTGTCGCGAGGCGGGGCGTACATGCGAAGCGCCGAGGAGCTCCGGGCGCCAACAAAGAAGCCCTCCGCGACGTGGCGAAGCGCGAGGGCAACTTGTGAGGAGCGCACGGCCTTCATCCTTGAGAAGGCCGCGGTGATGAGGAGCAGCGGTGGCTGCCGAGAAGCTTCGCCGCAGAAGCGAGCTGGCGCAGTGGAAGGTCAACCTGGACAGCCACGAAGAAGACCTTGCAGCGAGAAGTCGCTTGGCGGGCGCTTCAGAAGCGAAGGACGCCGCCGCCCGAGGCCGCCAAGGAAGAGCTGAAAGCGAAGGAGAGGCACAGTTGGAGGCCACCCTCAAGAAGAGCGGCGAAGAGCTTGCCGTGCTCAAGCGTGAGCGCGAGAAGGACGCCTACACCCTTGGCGAGCTGCAGAGCCGTCTCGCTGACAGGGCCAAGGAGCTCGACGCCGCCAAGGATTCCAAGGCGGATCTGGAGCTGAAAGCCACCACCACAGCAGACGTTGGACGGCGCCCGGGGAGGCGGGAGGTGGGCTTGTTGGAGGCGATCAAGGCCAAGGAGGAGCTGCTGGCGAATGCTGTCTTCGTCCAGAACACCTTGAGGGAGAGTGTGGAGCACTGGACCGAAGGTCTTGTGGACACCGCCGCCGACATCCTGACGAGCTGATGGAGCTGGGGATGGCGGACCTTGCGTACTCCTCCGACGAGCATCTCCAACCCAGCGCCAAGCTTAGCCTATTCTTCAAAGGCGTGGCGACGGGCCTCCGGCGACTCCGAGAGGAGGTCCCGAAGCAGCTGGCCGAGGAATCACGCCAGGTCTGCGCGGGAGCCCTCGAGAAGGTGTTGATCAAGGTGGCCTTCCGCAATCCGGGCCTCAACCTTAACGGCGTCCTCCGATCCTTGCCGCCAGACGCCAAGCGTGGAGGAGCTCAAATCCCTTGTCGCACCCATTGTGGACAAGGTGAACAAGATCAAGCGGATTGAGGGCGACCGCGTAGACTAGGCCGCCAACTTTATCTTTCCCTTGTTGCTGCTGATCATGTTTAGAACACTTTGTTAGATCAGCGACAAGTTATTTTGTAATATACTCTATCTTAGGTGATCAATGCAATGTTATTTCCTCTACTTGATTCCTTCCTTTATGCGTTTACGCCTTTACGCATTTAGGGGACTTGTCGGTGCGGGCACTTTGCCACAATGCGCTGAGTGCGAACGTCGGCAACTATTTGGCGATGCCGCCTCCGACAAGCAACCTCGTCGCGACTAGCCGCATCTCACTTAAGTTGTTGAGCGGACTCGAAACAAAGTAAGGGCGCGACTAGCCGCGAGTTGGTTCCTCTCGCCTGAGTTCTCCATACAAAGTACTATCGTTCGAGGAAGATAACTTAAAAATTTAAAATTGATTGCTCAAACTTTGGCAACTTAGCTTTACATCTCTTGCTTCCCGATGAGGTGAAACTTCCTCAAGCGGCGCTGGTCCATAGTATTATCTCCTCCTTCCCCTGGTTAACTTGTGCGAGGGAGCCTCCCTTTCTTTGAGAAAAGAAAAAGAAGAGGAAATAACGTTATGGAGCCCGGTGGCTCGATTACGCTTACCGGGTGTGGTTCTTGCACAAGGTGTTAGCCAAAACATGCAATAGATTGATGAAAGCATGAACTTGACAAGTTGTGCGCAACACATGAGCTTTACTGATGCACGGGGTCTGTGCCCGGCTTTGTACAAAGGATTACATGCAACAGCGGCAAGACTTGTACAAAAGGTGGTTGCTTGAGCAGGTTACGACAACCGCGCCCTATGGGTAAAACTTACGAAGATGCTCAATGTTCGAGGAGTTGCTCACGGAATGCCATCTTCGGTCTCAAAGCGACAGCGCCCGAGCCTAGTGACTCGTTTCACCCGATAAGGGCCTTCCCACCTTGGCGTCAACTTGTTTGAATTCTTGGCGGACTGAGCGAACCGAAGAACAAGGTCGCCTTCCTCGAGACTTCGGCACTAACCTGCGGCTATGGTAGCGGCCTTGAGAGCTTGGTAGCGAGCAGCTCGCAATGGCGGCCTGAAGGCGATCCTCCTCAAGGAGCAGCGCGTCATCTTGTCGCAGCTGCTCTTGCTCAAGCTCATCATAAGCGAGCACTCGAGGCGATCCGTATATGAGTTCCGTGGGGAGAACTGCCTGCTGCTCCATAGACTAGAGCAAAGGGTGTGCGGCGATGGCTCGATTTGGCGTCGTCTGATCGACCAAAGAACCACCGGCAGCTCCTCGATCCGGTTTCTTCCGCACTTGTGCAGCTGTCGAAAGTTACGGTCTTGAGTTCGCGCAAGACTTCAAAGCATTTGCCCTCTTTGCTTGACCGTTGCTTCTCGGGTGAGCAAGCGAAGCTAAAGCGAGACCTTGGCGCCAAGGTCTTGGGCGTCTTGCATGAAGGTGCGACTTCGTGAATTGTGTGCCGTTGTCGGTGATGATCCGGTTGGGGATTCGAAGCGGCAAACAATTGACTGAAGAACTTGATCTTGTTGTGCCGTCACCTTCCTCCTGCTTCCACTTCCGGCCACTTTGTGAACTTGTCGATGGCGGCGTACAAGTACTCAAAGCCCCGACGGCTTCGGGGAAGGGGCCGAGGATGTCGAGACCAGACCGAAAATGGCGGGATAAAGGGATCGTCTGGAGAGCTTGAGCATTTGGTGTATCTGTTTGGAATGGGCGGCACGCTTCACACTTGGTTACTTGTGCGGTTGGATCACGGAGGGCTGTCGGCGGAAGAAACCTTCTTGGAAAGCTTTGCGGCAAGTGCTCTTGCGCCAATGTGGTGGCCACATATGCCTCCATGTATCTCTGCCAACAGCTTACATCCATCTTCCACAGGAATACACTTCAATTTCACACCGTTGAGTCTTCTTACATCCGGTATGTTGTCGACAAACTGGTACATACTTATTGCCGGGCTACTCTTTCCGCTTCTTCTTGCTCCTCGAGAAGTTCCCTGTCTGAAGGAAATGGACAATCTGCTGCGCCCATCTTTGGAGCTTGTGGCTCGACAACAAATCTTGAAGGAACATCTGCTCTGCTGCGGGAACATCAGCTTCCACGGCAAGAACCTGCGGCCCTGCCGGGCTTGATGCTCCCGACCAGCTTGGAGCAAGACATGTCGGGGCGTGCGCTTCAACGAAACAAACCACAGGGTGCAGCCGTCAGACTGCTCCTCGGCCTTTGTTGGTGTTGATCTTGGGGACCTTTGCGGCGACGACTTGGGAAGCTCTGTCGGAAAGTAGTCACCAGAGGCCAACTTCCTCTTCTTGCTTTGTCCAGTCGATGGTGTTACGGTTGGCTGAGTCAGCTTGAGCACGAAAATCCCTGGTTCCATAGGTAACTTAAGCGTAGCGCACTTTGACAGGCCGTCAGCAATATCATTTCGAGCTCTTGGAACATGTTCCATTTGCAGGCCGTCAAAGTGCTCTTCCAGCTTCCTCACTTCATCAACGTAGGCTTCCGTCAACGGACTCTGGTAATCTTTGTTCACTTGGCGGACGACGAGTTGTGAGTCTCCCCTGACAATAAGCTTTTTGATCCCAAGGTCCACGGCGATCCACGAGACCGGCAAGCAAACCTTCATACTCTGCGGTATTGTTTGTCGCTTGCTCCTTGGGAAAGTGCATCACAGACGGCGTACTTGAGGTGCTCTCCGGTGGGTGCGATAAGCAGCACGCCGGCACCAGCGCCTTGCAGCGAGAAGGCACCATCAAAGTACATCAGCGACTCTTTGCTTGCTTCCTTGACGGGAATGCTCGTCTCCGGAATCTCTTCATCTGGTGTTGGCGTCCATTCTGCTATGAATTCTGCCAACGCTCTGCTTTGGATAGTTGATGTGCTTTCAAACTTGAGACCAAAGCTTGACAGCTCCAGTGCCCACTCGACAATCCTGCATGTCGCTTCTGGATTCTGCAGTATCCTCTTCAGCGGAAAGCGAGTGACAACTGTGATCTCATGTGCTTGGAAGTAATGGCGCAGCTTTCTCGAGTCCATGAGGAGGCCGAAAAGCAATTTCTGCACGCCAGAGTACCTCGATCTAGCCCCGCAAGAGGGAATCGACAAAGTAGACTGGGCGCTGCACCATCCTTTTACATGTCTGTTCATGTGTACGCATGGATTCATCCTTGTCGGGACCAGAGCTTGTCGTGAAGCCCCAGCTTGTCATTGGATGTGCTTGCCGTGGTTGTTGGCTCGTCATCCGCCTCCCTCTCCGCTACTAACGCAGCACTAACCACTTGATTGGTTGCCGCTATATATAGCGGCAACTTCTCTTGTGGCTTAGGTGCGACAAGTGTTGGAGTGGAGGACAGTATCTCTTCAAGTCTGCGGCGCAGCCTCCGCCGAGTCCATTTCTTTGGACCTGCCTTTTTCAAAATCTTGAAAAATGGCGAGGCGCTCAGCAGAACCTAGAAATAAACCTGCTTGAGCAGCCACACAACCGGCAAGTCTTCGTACATCCTTGACGCACCTTGGTGCTTCAATCTGCTCAATGGCCTTGATCTTGTCGGATTTGCTTCAATCCCTCATTTGAGACCACGAAGAACCCGAGAAGCTTGCGGAAGGGACTCGAACACGCACTTCTCGGGGTTGAGCTTGAGGTTGATCTTAGCAGATTTGCAAAGGTCTCGTCCAAATCTTGAACGAGTTGCTTTGTCCTTGCTTTTGACCACTATGTCATCCATGTAGGCTTCTACATTTACGTATTTATGCGGCTCAAAAGCGTCATGGACTACCCTTGCAAATGTTGAACCAGCATTCTTCAAACCGAAAGGCATCCGTATGAAGCGAGAATGTGCCACATGGTGTAATGAATGCGGTCTTCTCTTCATCTTCTTCAGCCATGAAGATCTGATGGTATCTCGAGTATGCATCAAGAAGCGAAAGCAAATCACATCCGGCCGTGGAGTCAACAATCTGGTCAATGCGGCGGCAAGGAAATGGATCTTTGGGACAAGCTTTATTAACATCCGTGAAGTCAATACAAAGTCTCCATTTTCCATTTGCCTTGCGCGCACGCGACTACGAGATTGGCCAACCACGTGGGATGGAGCACTCCTCGATGAGGCCTGCTTCTTCCGGTTCTTGATCTCTTGACTATGAATTCTTGGCGCTCCTTTGCTTGCTTCGACTTTTTGCTTGACGGGCGCACATGAGGACAAGCGGCCGCGGTGCTCAATCACTTTCACAGGAACACCGGGGATATCGGGCGGTTGCCATGCAAACACGTCGACATTCGCCCATGAGGAAAACAACGAGCCTTCCTATTTAGGGTCGAGAGAGGCACCGATGGTGAAGGTACCACCGGTGCCGTCCTCCTTGGCGGGCACCTTCTTGGTCTTGGCGGAGCCACCATCTTCTTGCACTTGCGGTGGAGCTCAATGGTGCGTCCTCGGCGGTGGCGCAGCACTCAGGAGGTGCGCTTGCGGAGTGAGCATCGAGCCCTTGCCGGACTTGGACTTGGTCTTCTTCCCCGGGAGCTTCGGTGACAAGTGCTTGGCAATCTGTCATGCTGCTGCATCACGGAAGATCTTGTCGGCACGGATAAGGGCATCCTTCTTGTCGCCATGGACGGAGATGGCGCTTATCGGGCTGGCATCTTGAGTAGGTTGTAGGCGTAGTGAGAGGCCGCCATGAACTTGGCGAGTGCCGGACGCCAAGTATCCCATTGTAGGGCAACGGGAAATCGGCAACGCGTCGAATGTGACCCTCTCAGTCCTAAAGTTCAGCTCGGCGCCAAATGTGACCCGGCAACGTAATCTTCCCCTTGACTTGCTCCTTCCCGGATTGATTCCTTGGAAGGTACCGGTCTCTTCGAGCTCGGTGTCAGGGATTTGAAGCTTCTGGAGCACCGCGGAGGAGATCAGATTCAAGCCGGCCCCGCCGTCAACTAGCATCTTTGTGACCTTGAGGTTGCGGATGGTTGGAGAGACCAACATCGGCAAGCACCCGACCGCAGTTATGCGATCAGGGTGGTCCTCAATATAAAAAATGATAGGCGTGCTGGACCACTTGAGAGGCTTGCGTGACTCTACGGATGGTTCCGCGGCATTGACCTCCGCATCCATTGCTTGAGTTGGCGGTGGGAGGTATGCGAGGAAGCTTACCTCCGTCAACGCAGAGAACCTCGTGGCTACGAAACTCCTGCTCGTCGGCGTTGCGTCTTCCATATCTTCGTCGTCGTCATCATCTTCATCCTTGTCGCGGCCGCGGGGAGGTCGATCTCCTTGCCGCTGCTTGGCCTTGCCACGGCGTCCTCCCCGGCCGGGACGTTTCTTGCTTGCTCCCCTAGCACCTTCCTGGGCCTTCTCCTTGTCGCGCCGCTCGTACTCAGCTCTCTGCTGTTCAACGAGCTGCTCGACTTTCTTGCAGCTCTGGAGGTCGTGGCCCTTGGTGCGGTGGATCTTGCAGTATTGCTTGCCGGAGAAGTCAGCTTGTCGGCCGCCACCGGCCGGTGGTTGGCGTCGTGACAACCTCCTTGCCGGAGCCACCAGCCTTGGCGTTCTTGTCGCCACCTCCATTGCCGGACTGCTCAACAGCTAGCACTTCTCTGGCCTTCTTCTTCCTGTTTCCTCGCCGCCGGCCCTTCTTTGCCGGGGCGGTGTCCTCACTGTCAGATCCTGTACGCATTCTCTCACGGAGTCTCCTCCTTCCTCGGTAGCGTGCACACTTGTCGGCCGTACAGCTCACCGGCGTCCTTGACTTTGCACATCGCCATCTCCTCCCTCATCCTGCGGTTCCGCACATTACGATGAAATGCGGCGATCACCGCGGCAGGTGGACGTCACGGGATGTTGTAGTGCACGCGGCTGAATCTCTGAATGAACTTGCGCAAGGACTCTCCTTCCTTCCGGGCGGCGGTGAAGGTCACTCTCTTGGCCATGAGGTTTGTGGCCGCGTGAAGGCGCCGACAAACCGATGGCACAGAATCTGCCAAGAGGATATGGAGCTGTCCGGCAAGTGCATGAGCCAAGATCGGACGTTGGGCTTGAGCACGAAGCGGAAGTAGTTGGCCAGGATCTTGTCGTCCCGCCCCCGCAGCCTGCACGCGATGGTGTAGATCTTGAGGAACTCCGACGGATGCGTCCTGCCATCATACTTCTCCGCACGTCTGGTTTGAAGTTTTTCTGGCTGGGCCCTTTGGACTTGCCGCAGCTCACGAGTGAACGCAGGGCAACCTACGCGTCTGACAAGTCGCCTAGCTCCTCTGGGCGCGCATGTCAACAGAAGGCCCAGCGGCAGCCGGATGACGTCGCGCTTCTCTTGGCGCTTCGATGCAAGTTCGGCGTCCTCCTGTTGTCGCTCATGAAGAACTTGGCGTTGATCGCGGCGAGCTCGCGGATCCGGCTGACGCAGCGGGAGTCGCTGTCGAGGTGGATCCGGTGAGTCGGCGATCTTGGCCTTCTTGGCGGAGAGTGCACGGTGGTTGCACCTCCGGCGATCTCATCGCCACCGGCTTGTGCCTTGTCGTCTTGCCGCGGCAATGATGGCGTTAGTTGCCGCGAGCGTCGCCGTTGGCAAAGCCGATGAGGCTACGGATAGTGGCCCTCCACTCGTCGACCTTGTCGGCCGTCGGAGGGTAGTCGAGGAGCAGTGAGCTCTCGCCAGAGCTTCACCTGGAGTAGTGGGTGACATTGGAGAGCGGTGCGAGGAGCGGGACACGCTCGGACTTCTAACTACGTTAGAAGGAGCAGCACCCGTCCGGCGATCGTATCTCGCTTCGTGCCAGCATGTTGGCGCGCATGCTGGTCTTGAGGGTCTCGATCCAGCGAACATATGGCATTGTGAGCGCCATGGCGTTGTTGGTCCCGCGTCTCTGAGATGGGCGCGGGGATGCTTGTGGACGCCGAGGTTTGTGGTGCCTTGTCCTTGGACTTGGCAGCGTCGCGAGCACCTTCGTCGGCGCCGTCCCTCCTTGTTGTCTGCCCCCCACCACCCGTTTGCTGCGGTGAGGGTGGAGTACGACAGACGGCTCTGCTGCCGAAGCCTTCTTCTTCGGTGGCATGTTGAGGAAGATGTTGATGAGGCTGCTCGTGTGAACGCCGGATCAGATTCACACGGCCTCGACGCCCCTACCTGGGCGCGCCAAAGATGTCGGGAGGCTGATCGTACCCACGGACACCTATGGGGCGGCGGACCAGGCCCCTTGTGGTTCGGAGGGGGCGGAGATCGCATGAAGAGCGGATCGAGGCGATGCACACGAGCAGTTTACCCAGCTTCGGAGCTCTCCGGAGAGATAAAACTCCTACTGCTGCTTGTTTGATCTATTGTGTTCTTGCTAGGGAGCAATGCGAGCTACAAAACCTAGCCTGAGTGTCTCTGGTCTCGGGTGGGTCGAATGAACCGAATGAGCCGAACCCCCTCTACGTTGCGCATGGGCCTCCTTTTATATGCTCAAGGGGTCTCCGACAGGTGGCAACATAGATGAGGGTACAAATGTAAAAACAGGAGTTGGTACACCTACTTGAACAGTGTACAGTGCAAAATACCTAACTCTAACGGCAAGGGACAAAAGCAATAAATGCCCGTCATTGTCGCCCAAACAGTGCAACAGAGACCGTCAGGTGCGCCTCCGCTCGCCACGATGGCGAGCCTGTCAGCGCCGCTTATCGCTGCTCTCAGCTGGCTGCCGCCGCTCGACACGCAGCGCATGGAACGGTCCCATGGCGACACGTCGCTGGGTGAGCTGGAGCGGAGACGGAGAGAAGTTGCATGCAGCGGCAAGCGCCTTGCCGGCGGATCCTTCTCGGCGTCCGGAGGCTTGTCGCTCGAACCTTCCCGCAAGCTCCTCTTGCCGGGGCCTTGTCTTCTGTATGCCTGGAGTGGCCTTCCCGACAAGCTCCTCTCGTCGGGGCCTTGTCTTCTTAATCAAATACTTTGTTCTTGAATGGCTCCAAGGAAGCCACGAAGGACCTTTGTGGTGACGAGGCAAGCCTTGTCATTTGAGTCAAGAATCGTCTGCAGGCACGAGTACGGGATACTAGGGTACCCCTACTCTAGTACACCGACACTCTCCTCTTCGGGGAAATCCCAATGCGGTTCACAAGTAGCACAAGCACATCAAGATTCATAAATCCATGAGGTCCTATGATAACCCACAAGTATAGGGGGTCGCAACAGTTTTTAAGGGTAGAGTATTCAACCCAAATTTATTGGCACGACACAAGGGGAGCCAAAGAATATTTGCAATTATTAGCAGTTGAGTTGTCAATTCAACCACACCTGGAGACTAAATATCTACATCAGAGTGATCGGTAGCACAGTAATATGGTAGTTTGATAGTAGTGATAATAGTAGCAACAGTAATGGTAACAGTAGTAGCAGTAGTAACTTAGCAAAGATCAATATGTTAAAAGCTTGTAGGCACTGGATTAGTGATGGATAATTATGTTGGATAATATTAATCATGTAACAGTTACAACCTAGGGTGACACAGAACTAGCTCCAGTTCATCAATGTAATATAGACATGTATTCCGTATATAGTCATACGTGCTTGCTATAAGAACTTGCATGACATCTTTTGTCCTACCCTCCCGTGGCAGCGGGGTCCATAAGGAAACTAAGGGATATTAAGGCCTCCTTTTAATAGAGAACTAGAACAAAGCATTAACACATAGTGAATACTGATTTCTCTCTGACTATAGCGCCAGAAAAGCTCCTGTCTGCTAGGACTACATCGGTATTTCCCCAATGAGGAGGGGATGATGCAGCACAACGACGGTAGGTATTTCCCTCAGTGAAGAAACCAAGGTTATCAAACCAGTAGGAGAACCAAGCAACACAACGTAAACAACACCTGCACACAAATAACAACACCTCGCAACCCGACGTGTTAAAGGGGTTATCAATCCCTTTCGGGTAACGATGCCAGAAATTGGTAATAGATTGAAATAATAGATCACAAGTAAAATAAAGTGCAGCAAAGTATTTTTGTATTTTTGGTTTAATACATCTGAATAAAAAATGCAAAGGAAAAGTAAATCGCAAGAAAATATATGGGAAAGAAGACCCGGGGGCCGTAGGTTTTACTAGTGGCTTCTCTCGAGAAAGATAGGAAACGGTGGGTAAAAAAATTATTGTTGGGCAATTGATAGAACCTCAAATAATTATGATGATATCCAGGCAATGATCATTACATAGGCATCACGTCCAATATTAGTAGACCGACTCCTGCCTGCATCTACTACTATTACTCCACACATCGACCGCTATCCAAATAGATCAAGTTGGCCAAAGAAAACCCAAATATCGGAGAAGAAATACGAGGCTATAAGAGATCATGCATATAAGAGATCAAAGAAACTCAAATAACTTGCATGGATATAAAAAGATATAACTGATCATAAATTCGAAGTTCATCAGATCCCAACAAACACAACGCAAAAAGAGTTACATCATATGGATCTCCAAGAGACCATTGTATTGAGAATTCAGCGAGAGAGAGGAAGCCATCTAGCTACTAACTACGGACCCGAAGGTCTACAAACAACTACTCACGCATCATTTGAAAGGCACCAATGGAGGTGGTGAACCCCATCCGAGATGGTGTCTAGATTGGATCTGGTGGTTCTGGACTCTGCGACAGCTGGATGAATATTTCGTCGACTACCCTAGGGTTCTGGGATTTTTGGGGTATTTATAGAGCAACGAGGCGGTCCGGGGGGCACCCGAGGTGGGCACAACCCACCAGGGCGCTTTGGGCCTCTGGCGGCGCCTGGTGGATTGTCCCCTCCTCGGGACTCCCCCCAGGTGCAACCAGGGCCCAATGTGTTCCTTCTGGCCCATAAAAAATCATCGTGGAGTTTCGTGGCATTTGGACTCCATCTGGTATTGATTTCCTGCGATGTAAAAAACAACAACTGGCACTTGGCACCATGTCAATAAGTTAGTACCAAAAATGATATAAAATGACTATAAAATGATTATAGAACATCCAAGATTTATAATAAAACAGCATGGAACAATAAAAAATTATAGATACGTTGGAGACGTATCAGCATCCCAAGCTTAACTCCTGCTCGTCCTCGAGTAGGTAAGTGATAAAAACAGAATTTTTGATGTGGAGTGTTGTTTATCATGTCATATCATATTCTTTTCTTTATAGCATGGACATTTGGACTTTTATGTGATTCAAAGCAATAGTCTAGTTTTGACATACTAATTTAGATACTCAAGCATATCAACAAGCAACCATGTCTTTCAAAATATCAATGCTAAAACAATTTATCCCTAGCCCATCATGCTCAAACACTGATCCATTCATGAAACACAAATCGAATATTAGCTACACCCAATACTTAAGTACGATCATATTGCCTCCTAGTTGCTGCTTTTTATGAGATAAGATGGAGACTCAAATTCAAAAATAAAAATTGCACAAAGTAAAAGAAAGGCCCTTCGTAGAGGGAAGTAGGTATTTGTAGAGGTGCTAGAGCTCAAAGCGAAAAAAATTAGAGATAAAAACATTTTGGGAGGTGTATCCATCCCACCAACGAAAACGACTTAGAGTTCGGAACACTTTCCATGCTAGATATCCCATAGGCGGTCCCCAAAAAGAAAATAACGTTTATTCCTTTTTCCACCATACTTTCACTTTCCATGGCTAACCGTATCCACGGGTGCCCTCCATACCAACACTTTCCAAGGAATTTATTATTTGACAACATAAAGTAAATTCATTTTTGCATTTCGGGACTGGGCATCCCTAAAACCTTTTCCTTACTCTCGTGCAATGACAAGTGAATAAACACTCATCGTGAGAATAACACATCCGGCATGGAAAATATTAGCCACTCACATCTTGTTCATGAAATAAACAAACACACAAAAGAGAAGTTTATTTTGAAAATTAGAGACGGCACATGCAAATTTGCTTAGAACGGCAAAATAATACCGCATATAGGTTGATATAGTGGACTCATGTGGCAAAACTGGTTTAAAGGATTTTTGGGTGCACAAGTAGAGGTCATACTTAGTGCAAAATGAAGGTAGCAAAAAGATTGAGAAGCGACCAACCAAGAAACAAATAATCTCATAACCAAGCATTAAGCATAATTAACATCGAATAATGCACCACAAGTAGGATATAATTTTCATTGCATGATTATTGACTTCCGTGCATGCATAGGGAATCACAAACCTTAACACTAATATTCTTACTAGACCATAATTACTCATCAACATAACTCACGTATCACATCATCATATCGCAAAACTATTACTAAGAATCAAGTTTATTTTGTCCAATGATCTTCATGACATTTTTTTTCTTTTTCTTTATCCTTCTTGGATATCTATCACTTTGGGACTAATTTTCATCTGTTGCTTTTCATAAGCTCAAACAAATATAAGTGAAGATCATGATCATAAAATTTTTCTTTCTCTCAAAATAATTTAAGTGAAGCAAGAGAGAATTTGTTCAAAATTTAACTAACTCTCAAACAAATCTAATTGAAGCAAGAGATCATTTCTTCAAACATACTAAGCACACCATGCTCAAAAAGATATAAGTGAAGCACTAGAGCAAGTCCTAGCTCATAAAAGATTTAAGTGAAGCACAGAGAGCAATTCTAACAAGTCATGATATAATTTTGGCTCTCTCAAATAGGTGTGTCCAACAAGTATTTATGACTTAAAACACAAAATAAAACAAGCAAAGACTCATATCATACAAGACGCTCCAAGCAAAACACATATCATGTGACGAATAAAAATATAGCCTCGAGTAAAATACCGATAGTTGTTAGCAGAAAGAGGGGATGCCACTCGGGGGCATCCCCAAGCTTAGTTGGTTGCTCATTCTCGGATAATAGCTTGGGATGCTGGCGCATCCCCAAGCTTAGGCTCTTCCATCCTTCTTTCATCCATCGTAAGATAACCCAAAACTTGAAAACTTCAATCACACAAAACTCAACAAAACCTTCGTGAGTTCCATTAGTGTAAGAAAAATAAATCACTACTATAAGTGTTGTATCAAACCGATTATTATTTTGTTTTTGTATTATATCTATTGTATTCCAGCTTTTCTATGGAAAAAACTCATCAAAGAAAACCATAAATCCATCAAAATAAGCACACAACACAAAGAAAACATAATCTATCAAAACAGAATAGTCTGTAGCAATTTGACTTTTGTGAATACTTATGTAACTCCATAAATTCTACCAAATTAGGACGACAAGGGTAATTTCTATATTAATCTTATTCAAAAAGAATCAGGGCAAAATCTCTTTTCCATGATTTATGAAAATTATTTTCGTGAGCATAAAGTTTCTGTCCTTTTCAGCAAGATCAAACAACTATCACCCAAGAAGATCCTAAAGGCTTTACTTGGCACAAACAATAATTCAAACACAAAAAACACAATCATAACAGTAGCATAATTGTGCTAACATTCAAGAATAGAAATCAAAAAGCAAAAATAAATTTTATTCATTGGGTTGCCTCCCAACAAGCGCTATAGTTTTACGCCCTTAGCTAGGCATAAGGCAAGGATCTAAGTTTTGTCATCTTTGGTTCGAGATCCATAAGATGCCCTCATGATTAATTCATAAGTGGCCTGATTTTCGTTCTAGGAAAGTGTTCCACCTTTTCTCAAAGGAAATTGGAACTTAATATTGCCTTCTTTCATATCAATGATGGCACCGATGGTGCGTAAAAACGGTCTACCAAGAATAATTGGAAAAGACAGATTGCAATCAATATCAAGAACAATAAAATCTATGGGCACATAATTCCTATTTGCAAGAATAAGAACATCACTAAGTCTTCCCATAGGCTTTTTAATAGTAGAATCCGCCAAGTGCAAATTCAAAGAACATTCTTCCAGATTGGTAAGACGAAGCACATCACATAAAGATTTCTGAATTGTAGAAACACTGGCACCCAAGTCACACAAAGCAAAACACTCATAATTTTTAATATTGACTTTGATAGTAGGTTCCCATTCATCATGCAATTTTCTAGGAATTGAAACTTCCAATTCCAATTTTTCTTCCAAAGCTTTCATCATAGCATCAACAATATGTTTAGTAAAAGCTTTATTTTGTTCATAAGCATGGGGTGAATTTAGCATGGATTGCAATAAATAAATACAATCAATCAAAGAGCAACTATCATAATTAAAGTCTTTGTAATCCAAAAGAGTGGGCATATCACTAGCTAAAGTTTTCACCTCTCCAAACCCACTTTTATCAATTTTCACAACAAGATTTTCACCCTCCGAAATATTGGGACGCCTTCTACCTAAAGTTGACTCTTCTACAGTCCCCTTTTCATCAATCTTATCTTTACTAAACAAGGAATCAATAGAAGAAACACCAATCATTTTAAGATCTTCATCATTTTTGCAAGAATAATCACTAGAAGAAGCTTTCTCTAAAAGTTCTCTTTTAGCTCTAAGCATAGCAGTTCTTTTCTTACTTTCATCCATAGAAACATAAAGAGCTTTAATTGATTCATCAACTTTAGTCACAAAAAATTTCAACTTGAGATTTTCCACATCATGAGCAATTCTATCAACACTTCTAGACAAATCATCAATCTTATTCAACTTTTCCTCTATGGAAGTGTTGAAAACTTTTTGCGTGTTGAGAAATTCTTCAATATTATTCTCAAGATCAGAGGTATTCCTATTATTATTTTAAGATTGATTTCCATAGGAATTACCATAATTATTAGAGGAATTACTAGGAAAAGGCCTAGGATTAAAATTTCCTCTATAAGCATTGTTGTTGAAATTATTGCGAGAAATAACATTCACATCAATGGCATCACTATTTTGCTCAATCAAAGTAGAAAAAGGCATATCATTAAAATCAATAGGAGCACCTTTACTAGCAACCAATTTCATAAGAGCATCAACTTTATCACTCAAACAAGAAATTTCTTCAACCGAATGAACTTTTTTATTAGTAGGAGCTCTTTCGGTATGCCATTGTGAATAATTTGCCATGATATTATCAACCAATTTGGTGGCTTCACCCAAAGTAATTTCCATAAAAGTACCACCCGCGGCGGAATTTAAAAGATTACGAGAAACAAAATTCAACCCCGCATAAATTTTTTGTATGATCATCCAAAGATTTAACCCATGAGTTGGGAAATTCCTTAGCATCATTTTCATCCTTTCCCAAGATTGTGCAACATGCTCATGTTCAAGTTGCTTGAAATTCATGATCTGGGTTCTAAGGGAAATTATTTTTGCGGGAGGAAAATACTTAGTGATAAAAGCATCTTTGCACTTATTCCAAGAATTGATACTATTGCAAGGCAGAGAAGAGAACCAAAATTTTCCTGAATCACACAAAGAAAACGGAAATAATTTCATCTTGACCACATCATTGTCCACATCTTTTTTCTTTTGCATATCGCATAATTCCACGAAGGTATTAAGATGGGATACGGCATCCTCATTAGGAGTACCGGAAAATTGGTCTTTCATAACAAGATTCAGCAAAGCAGTATTAATATCACAAGTCTCCGCACTAGTGGTGGGAGGAGCAAGCAGAGTACCAATAAAATCATTGTTGTTGGTATTTGATAAATTACATAACTTGGTGTTCTCTTGAGTCATGATGACTACACAACAAGATTGCACTCAAAAACAGATCCGGCAAGAAAACGGCGTACGGAAAAAGAGAGGCGAATAAAACAGCAAATTTTTGTGAAGTGGGGGAGAGGAAAACGAGAGGCAAATGGAAAATAATGTAAATTGTGAGGAGATGAGATTTGTGATTAGGAACCTGGTTATGTTGAAGATCCTCCCCGGCAACAGCGCCAGAAATTCCTTTTGATTGCTCTCTGACTATAGCGCCAGAAAAGCTCCTGTCTGCTAGAACTACGTCGGTATTTCCCCAAAGAGGAAGGGATGATGCAGCACAGCAACGGTAGGTATTTCCCTCAGTAAAGAAACCGAGGTTATCAGTAGGAGAACCAAGCAACACAACGTAAACAGCACCTGCACACAAATAACAACACCTCGCAACCTGACGTGTTAAAGGGGTTGTCAATCCCTTTCGGGTCACGATGACAGAAATTGGTAATAGATTGAAATAATAGATTGCAAATAAAATAAAGTGCAGCAAAGTATTTTTGTATTTTTGGTTTAATAGATCTGAATAAAAAATGCAAAGGAAAAGTAGATCACAAGCAAATATATGGGAAAGAAGACCCGGGGACCGTAAGTTTCACTAGTGGCTTCTCTCGAGAAAGATAGCAAACGGTGGGTAAACAAATTACTGTTGGGAATTGATAGAACCTCAAATAACTATGATGATATCCAGGCAACGATCATTACATAGGCATCACGTCTAAGATTAGTAGACCGACTCCTGCCTGCATCTACTACTATTACTCCACACATCAACCGCTATCCAGCATGCATCTAGTGTATTAAGTTCATGGAAAAACGGAGTAATGCAATAAGAAAGATGACATGATGTAGACAAGATCTGTTTATCTATTGCCTAGGTATAGATCTCATCTTTTATCCTTAGTAGCAACGATACATACGTGTCGTTTCCCTTTCTGTCACTGGGATCAAGCACCGCAAGATCGAACCCACTACCGGGCACCTCTTCCCATTGCAAGATAAATAGATCAATTTGGCCTAACAAAACCCAAATATCGGAGAGGAAATACGAGGATATAAGAGAACATGCATATAAGAGATCAAAGAAACTCAAATAACTTTCATGGATATAAAAAGATATAACTAATCATAAACTCGAAGTTCATCAGATCCCAACAAACACACCGCAAAAAGAGTTACAGCATATGGATCTCCAAGAGACCATTGTATTGAGAATTCAGCGAGAGAGAGGAAGCCATCTAGCTACTAACAACGGACCTGAAGGTCTACAAAGAACTACTCACACATCATCGGAGAGGCACCAATGGAGGTGGTGAACCCCATCTGAGATGGTGTCTAGATTGGATCTGGTGGTTCTGGACTCTGCGGCAGCTGGATGAATATTTCGTCGACTCCCCTAGGGTTCTGGGATTTTTGGGGTATTTATAGAGCAAAGAGGCAGTCCGGGGGCACCCGAGGTGGGCACAACCCACCAGGGCGCGCTCTGGTGGGTTGTCCCCTCCTCGGGACTCCCCCAGGTGCAACCAGGGCCCAATGTGTTCCTTCTGGCCCATAAAAAATCATCGTGGAGTTTCGTGGCATTTGGACTCCGTCTGGTATTGATTTCCTGCGATGTAAAAAACATGGAAAAAACAACAACTGGCACTTGGCACTATGTCAATAGATTAGTACCAAAAAATGATATAAAATGATTATAAAACAACGTGGAGTTCCATTGTTTATGAGTATATGTATGTTTAACGGAATTTATTATGCCTAAAAAAATAACAGATCATGCCCATATATCAACCATGGAATGAATTCATTACTCCATCATGGAGTATGTGTAAATATAACATTATCATGGAATGCATGAACATAAATCAATAGGAAACATACCACAAATAAAGTTGAATTTTCACGAGTTTTATGAATATTATATCTGATTCACATGAATCTGTATTACATAACTGATCAAGCATGAAAAAGATCCCTACGAGTATTCGTAAGAATATAACAAATCCATTTTTTAAGAAACAAAGTTTACAATTGGACATTTCATATAACAAGCTATGATAGACACAGTTTTACCTATATATAATAAAAATACAGGAAAAATATGTATAAGCCACCTAATGTACTAGGTGTCGCCTAAATTTGGCATATCTTAGTTGGCGCATGTAGGTGTGAACTAGGCGAGGCAACGCTTGTAGCACAGCGAGATGGGCTGGCCCTATTCGCGTGCAATTGCCTTTGTATTTTCTGGCGTTGGGTGTTGCGGTGTTATTCTTTTCATATTTTTCTTGAGTGGTTTTTTGTTTGGGATTTATCTTTTCTTTTTTCTTTTTTTCTTGTTTACATTCACTTTTTGGTTTTTATTTTCTCTTCAGATTTGTTTTTCCTCCAGCTTTTCTTTATTTTTCACAATTTTTTAAGTTTTATGTAGTGTAAACATTTTTATAATAGAAGATGAAGATTTTTTATAATACACACTTGAATTTTTAAATATACAGTGATTTTTTTCCAAATACACACGCAAAGAATACAAGATGAACATTTTTTAATATACAAATAACTTTTAATACACACTGAACCATTCCAAAATACACACTCGGCATTTTTTGAAGATTGCTTGTATTTTTAAAATAGTTTTTTATATCTAGATCCCTTCAAACATTAGAAAATTGAAGAGAGAAAAAAGCTAAACAAAATTAGGTAACTGAACATGGGCCGGCTCATTAGCCTTGGAAAATTTTCATGATTTTGAAGCAACTTATTAGACTTGAAGAATTTTCATGAATTTGAAAATAATCATGGATTAGAAAACATTTCATGGATCAGGAAAAAGGTCTAACTTTAAAATAAGTTCACAAATTTGGAAAAAAAATCATGGATTTCAAAAAAATAACAGGGCAGAAAAAGTTCATGAATTTGAAAAGGTTGTAACATCCCAAAATTCTAAATTTTGGAATGTTATAATAAATAGATAGATTTGATTGTTGTGTGATTGATTGAGTGAAATTCGAAACTTTTTGAAAGTTAAATGAGAGGTAATAAAAGGACTTTCCCAAACTTTCATCTTGCATTTTTTATATCCATGAATTCAAATACTTTTTCATCATAAAACCCTGGAGAGAAGATCACATGCCTTCTTCCATTTAATTAAATGAAAAAGGGTTTTGAAAAAGATTTGAATTTCATTTGAAAATATTTCAAATTCAGAAACTTTAAGCAACTCAATGATTTTCATGAGAGAACATAAAATGACTTCTTCAAAACATATGAAATATGAGTTGGGAGTTTCAATGATTTTTCAATTTGGAGTTATTTGGATTTTATTCAAGTTATTTTTCTCCAAAAATAAAATATATGGAAATTAGGGTAAAATGATTCCCTACATCAGAAAATTGGAGAGAAGTAATTTGAATTTTTTTTTGGCATTTTAAAAATGATTATATTGGATTTTAGAAGGGCTGTAGCACTCTTTAAATTATTTGAATTTTTTTCTTGATTTTATTTGCCTTGACAAAAATGTCCATAGTGTAGAAAATCTTTTTTTGAAGATTTCGATATATAATATGCCTATATAATATTTTATTTATTTTGTTTCTTTTTTCGTTTGTGTGGAAAATGTTTTTTTAACTTCATTCTCCGGACCGGGCCAACTGGGCAGAAGCCCAGCCAACCGGCCCAAGTCGCGCCGCCTTCCTCCTCCCGTGGTCAACCCGGACTCGCCGGAGTCCGAGTGAGCCACGCCGTCGGCCGCCCCTTCCACACGCCACCGCGGCTCCCCTCGTCCTTCAATACCTCGCCCCGGACCCCCCTCCCTCTTCTCGCCGCCGCCCCTCGCCAGATCTGCCACCGCCGCCTTCGGTTGCCACCACCGCCGCCTCGCTTCATTGCGCCCGCCGTGACGAACTCATGACCGCCGCCCTCGTCGCCATCGACCACCGCCGACGCCACCACCGCACCCGCAGCCCAGCGCCGCCCCTCCCCGACCTCTTCGCCGGCCTCGACGACCGCCGGAGCCACCGCCCTGAGTCGCCGGAGAACCACCGGAACCGCCGCCGCCATGGTAAACCCTAAACGATCCACCGCCGGTTTTTAACAAAAAAACCGCCTCCGACCGGTTCGATCTAGATCGGTTTTTTTTAAATAAACCGTGTTTTAGTGAACGTTTTCTATTTCGGTAATTTCAGCGAATGTTTTCGTTCGTTAGGTTTTCGTAACGAGCGTTCACTTTTTAGTTTTTTTTTCTTTTTCTGTTATTTTCTGTCCACGGACCTATTAGTAGAATTTCTTTTACAGTTTAGCCCCTGGATTTCAAACGATCACTATTTTTCAACCGTTTATCCAAATACAACGAAACCAACGCCTACTTCTTCGCTCTGATCTCCTCTTTCTAGTAAAACAACTTAAACATGTTTTTGAAAGTTTAAAATTTGAATTAGACCAGATTCGAATTCAAACTTCGTTTGATCGTAACTTGAGTTTAGCAGCTCTGTTTGAGATGATTCTTTTTGCAAATCAAAGCTCTTGACCTAAACTTTCTGATAAGGCCAAATTCACATAATTTTGGTACTGTTAGAAATTGTTTTATGTTGCAAGAGTTATTTGATTTGCTATTGATGTTCTCAAAATTGTTTTCTTCGTTCTCTCCGATCTTTTGAGTGATTGCTTATGTGTGGTTACAATTGCTTTCTCACGATAGATTGACCGGAGTGTGACGAGTAGAACTATCAAGAGTTTTGAGTGCGAATCATCTTCATCAACATTGCAGGCAAGTTCACACTTTGATCATATCTCTTTTCATACCCAGTTTTTATGCATTAGATCAATCCTCAAACATTGCATGATTAGGATCTGATTAAATTGTGGGTTTTGGGAAGTAGATGAGGTAGTACCTATTACCTGTTTTATTATCAAACCCTTGGGAGTTACTTCTACGTTTGCTTATTATGCCATGCTATGCTAGTAGACGTGGATTGGGTGAGAGTATCCATGACAGATGTGAGATTGTTATTGGCAACTTAAACACACATCTGGGTGGATTGAGGTACCTGGGTATTCCACGATTGCATGTTTCTTTTTGGACCGCCACCCAGGCTCAAAGGGATCATGAGATTATTCTGCTAGAAACTTCCGTGTGCAGCCACAAGCTACTATGGGCTCTAGCATAGTTGACTAAGTCGTGCGAACTCTTACAGTGGTAGACTAGCAGATGTAGGAGATGTAGGTTGGTACTGTCTACCCGTTTGTAAGGTGCTAGCACTTCTGAAAGACTATGTCTCGGTCGTCCGTTTCTCAAACACCTTGTAGAAAAGAGAATCCCAACGGAGGAGATCGAGTCTTGTGGGGAAAAGTGCGCAAACCTCTGCAGAGTGGATCAAACTAATCATGGTTAGCCGTGTCCCCGGTTATGGACATCTTGAGTATCTAGTACTTGGATTTTCCTGTGAATCTCATCATGTTACTTTAATTAATATTCTTGGGTTTAATTGATGTTACTTAATTGGGATTGAGAATGCTGTCAACCATTCTCAATGTTTAACAACCACCATGATAGTTAAATAAAATTTATTCCTTTTCAGTAGGGAAAAATTGGCTTTTCGCAAAAACATTATAACCATAGAGCTTTTCCACCAGCCAAATATGCATGTAGTGATAGCCTTTATTCATCATTATCCTATGGTGTGAATTTTGCCAGTACATTCAATGTACTAATCCTTTGTGGCTGCAACGTCTCATGTTGCAGGATCTTACGACTAGTAAGTGATACGTTAGGGTAACGATTTCTACACTCAACTTTGCCGTTGGTGTTGATGGGAATCCACAACCTTGTTGTTACTTCCGCTATTTTGTATTGAGGTAATAGTATTTACGTTATTTATACATGTGATTTACCTCTGTTATTAATCCTCGAGTACTGTGTGTGTCAGCATACCGATCCAGGGATGACACTTAAGCACAGAGACTTGATCCATTCGGGTCGGGTCGCTACAAGATGGTATCACAGCACATGTCGACTGTAGGACGTGACCCTAGAAACTGACAAGCCCATAGGTAAGATTTTTCTCTACAACTTTCTTTTCAAAAGAATCTTTTACCTCTTTTCTCTTCTGAGCTTATTCAAATATTCCCTTTTAGTGAGACCACACCCCTTTCCCCTTTTGACCCCTCTGAGATTCGACTGATGAGACCACTCCAAGAAGGACCAGATATCGGACAACTAAGACCACTTCGGGATGAAGAGGATTTTACCGAGCATTATAATGATGGAAACTATGACGGATATAAACTTCGAAGACTAGGAGAATATCAAGAATTTCCAGTTTTGGTATGACCAAGGAAGGCTACACTTATGGAACTTGACAGACTATGGAAGCTGTCAATACCCGAGATCAAGGTGTATCGGAGAAAGACCGGAACATGGAGCATTAGAACTCAAAGTTTTTGTCAAGAAAACCCTAAGACAGGAGATATCAATTATGGAATGATAGCTCATTGTAATGACAGGAGCAGAAACACGACTATCCATGATGTTATCGCCCGTTTATGCTATTGTCACTGTGTTGAGATAAGCATGCAGATGCATGGAAGGATTGAATGGTAGAAGGCTGATGGAGCATCTATCAAGCAAATGATGCAGTTTTAACCTTATCTGGTGTATCGCCAGGATCTCGAGTATTACATCAAGGATTATAAGATGGACCGCAGGAAGCTGTATTTGATAAGGGAGCATTTTGTGAAGAACTCAGGACCTAGAAGCTAAAAGTAGGCAAGCTGGAGAAGCAAAACCTCTAGATACCAGAGATTCGTCAGGAACTAAAGGACAGTAGAACCATGGTTCATGCCAAGGATGTTGAAACCAGAAGTTTGGAATGCAACTGTAGAATATTAAAAGACGTCACGAGAGACTTCACGTCAACAGAGAACTGGCAGAGGAACCTAAGAAGGACAAGCATGATCAGAAGAAGCTCATCGGAGACATGAACAAGACTGGAAGAATTTGGCGACCTGGAAGATTTATTCACCTTAGAAGACCAAACCCCTATTTTATACCTACGTTAGATCCGACGTTTGTGAGCTGTCATTTGTTTGATGTTTTCCTGACAGCCACAAATAAAATGCCCTTTTCGAAACTGTTGTTTGTATTGTGTGTACCCCCTCTCTATATCTCTTATCCCACCCCAAAACCCATGAACCCAATAGAGGATGAATGGAGATGAGCTCATATTATCTGGACCGATGAGTCAATTGGAGACGGACCAATGGATTCAGAACATGGAGGATCACATGAAGAATAACTCCATAGCCGGAAAGGATATGAAGAAACCTTGTGCATACAAGCTTTGTGGAGAAATAGGACACAACCATAAAGAAAACAAGGACGAATACCCTCATAAGCGGGGGATTACCAAAGGACTTTGCCGAGGATCTCAGGGAACTTCGGTTGGCGATTGTTCCCAAAGGTTTTGTTGCAGCAATGGAAGTTCAGTCTACATTGTTGGGAAAGATTCGTGAAGCTCAGAAGGATGACAAAGAGATTGCTAAGGTAAAAGAGAGGATGAGCAAAGGAAAGGCCAAATGTTTTCGTAAGGATGAGCACGACACCTTATGGTTCGAGGACCGTGTATATGATCCCAATAATGCAAAGATCAGGAAGTAAATACTTCAAGAGGCTCATGACTCACCATACTCGATTCGCCCTGGAAACACCAAGATGTATTTGGATTTGAAGGAGTTTTTCTGGTGGACTGGTATGAAGAAGGATATTGCGGAGTATGTAGTCATAGGTGATCTATGCCAGAGAGAGTAAAGGCAGAGCATCAGAAGCCAGCAGGAGTACTACAGCCTATGCCGATACCCGAATGGAAATGGGATAAGCTTGGCATGGATTTCATTACCGAATTTCCCAAAACCCGAACGGGACATGATTCTATCTGGGTAGTAGTTGATTCGCTTGACCAAAGTGGCTCACTTTATCCCAGTGAAAACCACCTATACAAGTGAGAAGTTGGCCAAGATATATTTGACCAGGATCGTATGTCTGCATGGAGTTCCGAGGACCATCATATCAGATAGAGGAACACAGTTTACCTCAAAGTTTTGGAATCAGCTACACCGGACTTTGGGTACTAGGCTAGAGTTCAGTACAGCCTTTCATCCGTAGACAGATGGATAAATTGAGAGAGTCAATCAGATTCTGGAGAACATGTTGAGAGCGTGTGCGCTAGATTATGGATCTAGTAGGGATGATAATCTACCTTACGCGGAGTTCTCATACAACAACAGTTACCAAGCCAGTTTGAAGATGGCCCCTTTTGAAGCTTTGTATAGGAGAAGGAGCCAGACACCCTTGATGTGGGATGAAGTTGGAAACCGTCAGTTGTTTGGATCAAATGTGATCAAGGATTCAGAAGAGAATGTTAAGTTGCTTCAAGATAGACTGAAGGTAGCTCAGTCTAGGCAGAAGAGTTATGCAGACTCAAAAACGCAAGGAGGTAGTCTATGCAATTGGAGAAAGAGCATGTCTTCGTGTGTCCTCTCTGCGAGGAGTTAAACGATTTGAAGTTAAGGGAAAGTTAGCCCCAAGATTTGTAGGACCATACCGAGTTTGGAGCGTATGGGAGAAGTGGCCAACAAGTTGGAGTCACCTGAAGGACTGTCAGGAGTTCATGATGTGTTTCACGTTTCCCAATTGAAGAAGTGCCATGCAGAGATGGCCAATATTCCCCTGTAAGGACGCTTGACCCTAGAAAGGATAATGATATTCCACAAAGTGGAGTATGGACTTCATAAGTATAAGTTTTTATCTCAGTATGTGGGATATCCCACGAGGATGAAGAGATGAATTACTATTGGATATAAAGGAGGTATGATGTTGGAAATATGGATCAATGGAAATTCCATGATGAGTCTGAGTAATCATGTCCTAGTTTGGTGCCAATAGAAGGAAGGAAGATAGTACAATTGAATGGATTTAAGAATACTAGAAAGTTGGAAGTTGGAATAATGATCAGATGTCCGAGGATAAGTTCAAGGACTACAAGTGATGAGATGGGCCAAAACCCACAGGCCCCAGGATCTGCCAAGAAGCAAGCACATTCTTGCTGAAGGAAAAACCCTGGAAGAAGTTACAATTTTATCAATAGATGATTTTATAGTAGTTACGCAAAACCTGAGAGTGGTGAAGGACCGATAGTTGTTTGTCTGGCTTACAGAATCCATGGATTATTCGAACTTGGTTCGTTGACAAGAGAAATTCTGCAATGCTTGTGAGGATGACCGAGTGTTAGAATGCGAGATTTGCTAAACCATATACAAGGTAATGATTTGGATGCGGGATGGATTGATCACCATACCGACTTACTCTTATTATTCGCCGTGCTATATGGGATGGAAAATCTGAGTGACTTGCCTATAGTAGAGAGACGACGATATTAAAACCTTGTTTGAACCTTAGAATGGTATCGCAATTTTTCCCCTTGTACACGGCAGTCTTTGCCAATCGTAGGATATACGGTGAGGTTCAACCCAGACCCATTTCTTGCAGGAGAAACCATAAATGGTTGACCACCATGAGATATCGATAGTTGTTTAGTATTGGCGCCAGACCCGTCAGCTAAGAAGACCCAGTCATGGAATAACCGTACCAAGATGAAAGGACAGAAGAATTGCGGTAAAGGTTATGCCACTATCAGAAGAGCCCAGAGAAGGAAATTTTCCAGAGGATCTGACTGACACCGCCAACACTAAGGATGTACGACCTGAGTTTTGATGGAACCGTAACAATGCTTCTAAGGGTGGTAGCAACCGAGACCCCCGAAGATGATTGATGGATTTTTGAGGAGACCCCAAACCCTAACCTATTTCTTTCTAGCCTCTCCGAATCTCAAGGACGAGATTCACTTTAAGGGTGGTAGGTTTGTAACATCCCAAAATTCTAAATTTTGGAATGTTATAATAAATAGATAGATTTGATTGTTTGTTTGATTGTTGTGTGATTGATTGAGTGAAATTTGAAAAAATTTAAAAGTTAAATGAGAGGGAATAAAAGGACTTTCCCAAATAATCATCTTGCATTTTTGATCTCCGTGAATTCAAATACTTTTTCATCACAAAACCCTGGAGAGAAGATGACATGACTTCTTCCATTTAATTAAATGAAAAAGGGTTTTGAAAAATATTTGAATTTCATTCGAAAATATTTCAAATTCAGAAACTTTAAGCAACTCAATGATTTTCATGAGAGAAGATAAAATGACTTCTTCAAAACATATGAAATATGAGTTGGGAGTTTCAAAGAATTAAATTCAAAGTTCTTTTGGAAATCATTTTCAATTTGGAGTTATTTGGATTTTATTCAAATTATTTTTCTCCAAAAATAAAATATATGGAAATTAGGGTAAAATGATTCCCTACATCAAAAAATTGGAGAGAAATAAATTTGAAGAAATTTTGGCACTTTTTAAAAATGATTGTATTGGATTTTAGAAGGGTTGTAGCACTCTTTAAATTTTTTGAATTTTTCTCGATTTTATTTGACTTGACAAAAATGTCCACAATGTCGAAAATCTTTTTCTCAAGATTTCGATATATAATATGCCTATATAATATTTTATTTATTTTGTTTCTTTTTTTTTCATTTGTGTGGAAAAATGTTTTTTTTTAACTTCTTTCTCCAGACCGGGCCAACTGGGCCGAAGCCCAGCCAGCCGACCCAAGTCGCGCCGCCTTCCTCCTCCCGTGCTCAACCCGGACTCGCTGAAGTCCGAGCGAGCCACGCCGTCGGCCGCCCCTTCCCCGCGCCACCGCGGCTCCCCTCCTCCTTAAATACCTCGCCCCGGACCCCCCCCCCTCTCTCTTCTCGGCGCCGCCCCTCGCCAGACCTGCAACCGCCACTGTCGGTTGCCACCACCGCCGCCTCGCTAGCCGCCGCCGTCGACGACGAACTTCGCAGCCACCGCCCTCGTTGTCGTCGACCGCCGCCGACGCCACCACGACACCCGCAGCCCAGCGCCGCCCCTCCCTGACCTCTTTGCCGGCCTCGACGACCGCCGAAGCCACCGCCCCGAGTCGCCGGAGAACCGCCGGAACCGCCGCCGCCGTGGTAAACCCTAACCGATCCACCGCCGGTTTTTAACAAAAAACCGCCTCCGACAGGTTCGATCTAGATCGGTTTTTTTTAAATAAACCGTTCTTTTAGCGAACGTTTTCGTTTGTTAGGTTTTCGTAACGAACGTTCACTTTTTAGTTTTATTCTTTTTCTGTTATTTTTTGTTCAGGGACCTATTAGTAGAATTTCTTTTACAGTTTAGCCCCAGGATTTCGAACGATCACTATTTTTCAACCGTTTATCCAAATCCAACGAAACCAACGCCTACTTCTTTGTTATGATCCCCTCTTTCCAGTAAAACAACTTAAACATGTTTTTGAAAGTTTAAAATTTGAATTAGACCAGATTTGAATTCAAACTTCGTTTGATCGTAACTTGAGTTTAGCAGCTCCGTTTGAGTTGATTCTTTTTGCAAATCAAAGCTCTTGACCTAAACTTTTTGATAAGGCCAAATTCACATAATTTTGGTACTGTTAGAAATTGTTTTATGTTGCAGGAGTTATTTGATTTGGTTTTGATGTTTTCTGAATTGTTTTCTTCGTTCTCTCTGATCTTTTGAGTGATTGCTTATGTGTGGTTACTATTGCTTGCTCACGATAGATTGACCGGAATGTGACGAGTAGAACTATCAAGAGTTTTGAGTGCGAATCATCTTCATCAACATTGCAGGCAAGTTCACACTTTGATCATATCTCTTTTCATACCCAGTTTTTATGCATTAGATCAATCCTCAAACATTGCATGATTAGGATCTGATTAAATTGTGGGTTTTGGGAAGTAGATGAGGTAGTACCTATTACCTGTTTTATTATCAAACCCTTGGGAGTTACTTCTATGTTTGCTTATTATACCATGCTATGCTAGTAGACGTGGATTGGGTGAGAGTATCCATGACAGATGTGAGATTGTTATTTAAAGGTTTATTTAAGGTGGCAACTTAAACACACATCTTGGTGGATTGAGGTACCTGGGTATTCCAGGATTGCCTGTTTCTTTTTGGACCGCCACCCAGGCTCAAAGGGATCATGAGATTATTCATGCTAGAAACTTCCGTGTGCAGCCACAAGCTACTATGGGCTCTAGCATAGTTGAGTAAGTCGTGCGAACTCTTACAGTGGTAGACTAGCAGATGTAGGGGATGTTGGTTGGTACTGTCTACCCGTTCGTAAGGTGCTAGCACTTCTGAAAGAGTATATCTCGGTCATCTGTTTCTCAAACACCTTTTAGTGCTAGAATCCCAACGGAGGAGATCGAGTCTTGTGGGAAAGTGCGCAAACCTCTGCAGAGTGTATCAAACTAATCATGGTTAGCCGTGTGCCCGGTTATGGACATCTTGAGTATCTAGTACTTGGATTTTCCTGTGAATCTCATCATGTTACTTTAATTAATATTGTTGGGTTTTATTGATGTTACTTAATTGGGATTGAGAATGCTGTCAACCATTCTCAATGTTTAACAACCACCATGATAGTTAAATAAAATTTATTCCTTTGCAAGAGGGAAAATTGGCTTTTCGCAAAAAAACATTATAACCATAGAGCTTTTCCACCACCAAATATGCATGTAGTGATAGCCTTTATTCATCATTATCCTATGGTGTGAATTTGCCAGTACATTCAATGTACTGACCCTTTGTGGCTGCAACGTCTCATGTTGCAGGATCTTACGACGAGTAAGTGATACATTAGGGTAACGATTTCTACTCTCAACTTTGCCGTTGGTGTTGATGGGCATCCACAACCTTGTTGTTACTTCCGCTATTTGGATTGAGGTAATAGTATTTACGTTATTTATACATGTGATTTACCTCTGTTATAAATCCTCAAGTACTGTGTGTGTCAGCATACCGATCCAGGGATGACACTTAAGCACAGAGACTTGATCCATTCGGCTCGGGTCGCTACAAAGGTTCATACAGCTGGGAAAAAGTATTGTAAATTTGAAAAAAATGACGTATTTTAATAACATGAATCTTAGAAAATTCATGAATATAAAAAATACAATATTAAATTTGAAATAAATCATGATTTAAAAATTTTCATGGATTCAAAAAATATGGTGAATTTGAATAAAGTTCGCAATGAAAAGGTTAAAAAGCCAAGAAAAAAACATAATGGGAAAAGGATAAAACCAGGCAAAATCCATGCTGGAAAACCCGTAATACAAGAAACCCAAAAAAATGACAAAATACTCTCCGTAGATCGTCCCATATATGAACTAGTGTAGTGGGGTATGGGCGCGCTCTGTAAACATGTTAACCGACACTAGAAGCGTTGTATAGGAAATCAAGAATCTGTTTCTGGGAATGATGAACCTGGCTAAGGATAACCCACACCCAATGCTTATTGGGGGGATTTCAACATCCTTAGGTATGAGGAATATAAAAATAATGATCGTTCTGACAATCACTGCCATTCAATGTTGTGACCGTCAATTTGAATCCTCCCGAAGCCACTATCTTGGGGCGGCAATTCACTTGGTCCAGTAATCGTCATGTGCTGACATACGAGAAACTTGATAAGGTACTCATGGATAGCGACTGGAAGCTAAAGTTCCCTCTGGTGACCATGAGGGCCCTAGAGCGTATTGAGATACTATTGGACCGCGCGCCTTTCATTCTTGATTCTAATTTTATGGGCTCATCTACTCGACCTCCTTTAAAACTTGAATTTGGATAGTTGCACTGTGATGGGTTTTCTTAACTAAATTAAGAATGTATGGAAGAGGCATGTAGTTGGTTGTACATCAATCCAGAGACGAAACTTTAAAATAAGGACCACAAGGCAATTCCTTTCTTGATGGGCAAAGCATACCAGTGGTATCTACAAAAAAGAGAAGCAATACGTCTCTACCATTATTGATGACCTTGACAAAATTACAGAAACTCGCATCTTGTCTCAACAGGAGACTGATTTGAAAAAACAATCCATATAAAAGATTGCACGTCTCTTGCGAGAAAGAGGAAAACAAATGGTACCAAATATCCAAATCAGACTTCATCTTGGAGGGAGACAACCATGCACGATACTTCCAATTGATCGTCAATGGGCGACAAAGAAAGAAGTGTATGTTTAGTCTCCAAAAAGGTAATGGCCGGACTGAAGGACAGACAAACCTCAAACGCTATATTATGAAGTACTAACAATCTTTGTTTGGGGCGCCGGATAAAAGGAATTTCACCCTAGAGGAAGCCCGAACAGATGATATCCCACAAGTCACGACAAATGAGAATAATATCCTTACAGAGCCTTTCTCTAAAGACGAGGTGAGAGCTGCGGAGTTACATATGGAACATAGCAGAGCTCCAGCCCCTGATGGCTTCCTCGCAAAATTCTATTAGAACTTCTGGGATGTCATCATTTGTGACCTAATGGAGTTGTTTAGTGCTCTTCATGCTAGCCAACTAGACCTATTGAGGCTCAACATTGGCGAGATTCTTTTGTTGTCAAAGATTAAGGAGGCTGAGGGAATACAACAATATAGACCCATATGCCTCCTTAATGTCATATTCAAGATATCCTACAAGGTGGCTACTAATAGGCTCAATTCGGTCGCTGGCCATGTTGTTCGGCCATCTCAAACTTATTTCATGCAAGGAAGAAAAATATTCAACACAGTAGTAATCCTACATCAGATTGTTCACAAGATGCATCAGAAGAACATGAGTGAAGTGTTGGGGAACGTAGCAGAAATTCAAAATTTTCTACGCATCACCAAGATCAATCTATGGAGATTCTAGCAACAAGAGAGGGAGAGGATGAGAATCTTCATACCCTTGAAGATCGCTAAGTGAAAGCGTTACAAGAACACGGATGAAGGAGTCGTACTCACAGTGATTCAGATCGCGGTTGATTCCGATCTAAGCACCGAACAACGGTGTCTCTGCGTTCAACACACGTACAGCCTGGGGACGTCTCCTCCTTCTTGATCCAGCAAGGGGAGAGGAGAAGTTGAGGGAGAACTCCAACAGCACGACGGCATGGTGGTGATGGAGCTCGTCGTTTCTCCCAAGCAGGCTTCGCCAAGCACTACAGAGGAGGAGGAGGTGTTGGAGGAGGGAGAGGGCTGCGCCAGGCGAAGGTCGCGGCTGCCATCTCTCTCCCTCACTATATATAGGGGAAAGGGAGGAGGGGGAGGCGCCCTAGGGTTCCCTAGGGAGGGCGGCGGCCATAGGGGAAACCCTAGATAGGTTTTGGCGCCCCACCCCTAGGAAACTTGCCCCCAAGCGGGGAGGCGGCTGCCCTAGGGGTGGCGCCCCACCTCTCCGTGTTACGTGAGATGGGGTGGGAGGCGCTCAGCCCCTTAGTGGGCTGATGTGCCCTCTCCCTTGGCCCATAAGACCCCAAAGCTTGTCGGGGCCTCCGAAACCCCTTTCGACACGCTGTCCTCACCGTACCCCGGAACAATTCCGGACTCCAATACCCTTCATTCAATATACCGATCTTCACCTCGGGACCTTTACGGAGCTCCTCGTCATGTCCGGGATCTCATCCGGAACTCCGAACAACCTTCGGTAACCACATACTATTTCCCATAACAACTCTAGCGTCACCGAACCTTAAGTGTGTAGACCCTACGGGTTCGGGAACCATGCAGACATGACCGAGACATTCTCCGGTCAATAACCAACAGCGGGATCTGGATACCCATGTTGGCTCCCACATGTTCCACGATGATCTCATCAGATGAACCAAGATGTCAAGGATTCAAGCAATCCCGTATGGAATTCTCTTTGTCTAGCGGTATTGTACTTGCCCGAGATTCGATCGTCGGTATGCCGATACCTTGTTCAATCTCGTTACCGGCAAGTCTCTTTACTTGTTCCGTAACACATCATCCCGTGATCAACCCTTGATCACATTGTGCACATTATGATGATGTCCTACCGAGTGGGCCCAGAGATACCTCTCCGTCACACGGAGTGACAAATCCCAGTCTCGATTCGTGCCAACCCAATAGACACTTTCAGAGATACCCGTAGTGCACCTTTATAGCCACCCACTTACGTTGTGACATTTGGTACACCCAAAGCATTCCTACGGTATCCGAGAGTTGCACAATCTCATGGTCTAAGGAAATGATACTTGACATTAGAAAAGCTTTAGCATACGAACTACACGATCTTTGTGCTAGGCTTAGGATTGGGTCTTGTCCATCACATCATTCTCCTAACGATGTGATCCCGTTATCAACGACATCCAATGTCCATGGTCAGGAAACCGTAACCATCTATTGATCAACGAGCTAGTCAACTAGAGGCTTACTAGGGACATGGTGTTGTCTATGTATCCACACATGTATATGAGTTTCCTATCAATACAATTATAGCATGGATAATAAACGATTATCATGAACAAGGAAATATAATAATAATAACTAATTTATTATTGCCTCTAGGGCATATTTCCAACAGTCTCCCATTTGCACTAGAGTCAATAATCTAGTTCACATCGCCATGTGATTAGCACTCACAGGTCACATCGCCATGTGACCAACATCCAAAGAGTTTACTAGTGTCAATAAACTAGTTCACATCATCATGTGATTAAGACTCAATGAGTTACGGGGTTTGATCATGTTTTGCTTGTGAGAGAGGTGTTAGTCAACGAATTACGCAACTTTCAGATCCGTATGTACTTCGCAAATCTCTAGGTCATATTGTAAATGGTGCTTCCACGCTCCACTTGGAGCTATTCCAAATGGTTGCTCCACTATACGTATCCGGCTTGCTACTCAGAGTCATTCAGATAGATGTTAAAGCTTGCATCGACGTAACCCTTTACGCCGAACTCTTTATCACCTCCATAATCGAGAAACATTTCCTTATTACCCCAAGGACAATTTTGACCGTTGTCTGGTGATCCACTTCTTGATCACCTTTGTACCCTCTTGCCAGACATGTGGCAAGGCACACATCAGGTGCGGTACTTAGCATAGCATACTGTAGAGCCTACGTCTAAAGCATAGGGGACGACCTTCGTCCTTTCTCTCTCTTCTGCCGTGGTTGAGCTTTAAGTCTTAACTTCATACCTTACAACTCAGGCAAGAGCTCCTTCTTTGACTGATCCATCTTGAATACCTTCAAGATCATGTCAAGGTATGTGCTCATTTGAAAGTACCATTAAGCGTTTTTGATCTATCCTTATAGATCTTGATGCTCAATGTTCAAGCAGCTTAATCCAGGTTTTCTATTGAAAAACACTTTTCAAATAACCCTATATGCTTTCCGAAACTCTACATCATTTACGATCAACAATAGTCAACAACATATACACATCGAAATTCTATAGTGCTCCCACTCACTTCTTTGGAAATACAAGTTTCTCATAAACTTTGTACAAACCCAAAATCTTTGATCATTCCATCAAAGCGCATATTACGACTCGAGATGCTTGCTCTAGTCCATGGAAGGATCGCTGGAGCTAGCATACCTTTTAGCATCCTTAGGATCGACAAAACCTTTATGATTGTATCACATACAACCTTTCCTCACGAAAACTGGTAAGGGAACTCATTTTGACATCCATCTACCAGATTTCATAAATGCAGCTAATGCTAACATGATTACGACAGACTTAAGAATCGCTACGGATGAGAAAATCTCATCGTAGTCAAGTCCTTGAACTTGTGAAAAACTCTTCGCCACAAGTCGAGCTTCATAGACGGTGACATTACCGTCCACCTCCGTCTTCTTCTTCAAGATCCATTTATCTCAATGGCTTGCCGATCATCGGGCAAGTCCACCAAAGTCCATGCTTTGTTCTGATACATGGATCCTATCTCGGGTTTCATGGCTTCTGACCATTTGTCGGAATATGGGCCCACCATCGCTTCTCCATAGCTCGTACGTTCATTGTTGTCTAGTAACATGACCTTTAAGACAGGATTACTGTACCACTCCGAAGTAGTACGCATCCTGGTCACCCTACGAGGTACGGTAGTGACTTGATCTGAAACTTCATGATCACTATCATAAGCTTCTACTTCAATTGGTGTTGGCGCCACAGGAACAACTTCCTGTGCCCTGCTGCACACTAGTTGAAGTGATGGTTCAATAACCTCATCAAGTCTCCACCATCATCCCACTCAACTTTCCGAGACAAACTTTTCCTCGAGAAAGGACCCGATTCAAGAAACAATCCCTATTGCTTTCGGATATGAATTAGGAGGTATACCCAACTGTTTTGGGTGTCCTATGAAGATACATTTTATCCGCTTTGGGTTCGAGCTTATCAACCTGAAACTTTTTCACATAAGCGTCGCAGCCCCAAACTTTTAAGAAATGACGACTTAGGTTTCTCCAAACCATAGTTCAGACGGTGTCGTCTCAATGGAATTACGTGGTGCCCTATTAAAGTGAGTGCGGTTGTCTCTAATGCCTAACCTATGAACAATAGTGGTAATTCGATAAGAGACATCATGGTACGCACCATATCCAATAGGGTGCAACTATGATGTTCGGGCACACCATCACACTATGGTGTTCCAAGCGGTATTAATTGTGAAACAATTTCTACAATGTCTTAATTGTGTGCCAAAGCTCGTAACTCAGATATTCATCTCTATGATCATATCATAGACATTTTATCCTCTTTTCACGAAGATCTTCAACTTCACTCTGAAATTACTTGAACCATTCAATAATTCAGACTTGTGTTTCATCAAGTAAATATACTCAGTATCTACTCAAATCATCTGTGAAGTAAGAACATAACGATATCCATCTGCGTGCCTCGGCACTCATTGGACTGCACACATCAAAATGTATTACTTCCAACAAGTTGCTTTCTTGTTCCATTTCACTAAAAGCGAGGCTTTGGTCATCTTGCCCATATGGTATGATTTGCATGTCTCAAGTGATTCAAAATCAAGTGAGTCCAAGCGGTCCATCTGCATGGAGTTTCTTCATGCATATACACCAATAGACATGGTTCGCATGTCTCAAACTTTTCAAAAACGAGTGAGTCCAAAGATCCATCAACATGGAGCTTCTTCATACGTTTTATACCAATATGACTTACATGGCAGTGCCACAAGTATGTGGTATTATCATCACTATTTTATATCTTTTGGCATGGACATGTGTATCACTACGATCGAGATTCAATAAACCATTCACTTTATGTGCAAGACCATTGAAGGTATTATTCAAATAAACAGAGTAACCATTATCTCCTTAAATGAATAACCGTGTTGCGATAAACATAATCCAATCATGTATATGCTCAACGCAAACACCAAATAACAATTATTTAGGTTTAACACCAATCTCGATGGTAGAGGGAGCGTGCGATGCTTGATCACGTCAACCTTGGAAACACTTCCAACACATATCGTCAGCTCACCTTTAGCTAGTCTCCGTTCATTTCATAGCTTGTATTTCAAGTTACTAACACTTAGCAACCGAACTGGTATCTAATACCCTGGTGCTACTAGGAGTACTAGTAAAGTACACATTAACATAATGTATATCCAATATACTTCTATCGACCTTGCCAGCCTTCTCATCTACCAAGTATCTAGGGTAATTCTGCTCCAGTGACTATTCCCCTTATTACAGAAGCACTTAGTCTCGGGTTTGGGTTCAACCTTGGGTTTTTCATTAGATCAGCAACTGTTTTGCTGTTTCATGAAGTATCCCTTCTTGCCCTTACCCTTCTTGAAACTAGCGGTTTTGCTAACCATCAACAATTGATGCTCCTACTTGATTTCTACTTTCGCGGTGTCAAATATCGCGAATAGCTTAAGGATCATCATGTCTATCCCTGATATGTTATAGTTCATCACGAAGCTCTAATAGCTTGGTGGCAGTGACTATGGAGAACCATCACTATCTCATCTGGAAGATTAACTCCCACTCGATTCAAGTGGTATTTGTACTCAGACAATCTGAGCACAAGCTCAACGATTGAGATTTTCTCCCTTAGTTTGCAGGCTAAGAAACTCGTCGGAGGTCTTATACCTCTTGACGTGGGCACGAGCCTGAAATCTCAATTTCAGCCCTCGAAACATCTCATATGTTCCGCGACATTTCGAAATCGTCTTCGGCGCCTCAACTCCAAACTGTTTAACATAATTGAACTATCACGTAGTTACCAAAACGTGTATGTCAGATGTTCGCAACATCTACAGACGACGTTCGAGGTTCAGCACACCGAGCGGTGCATTAAGGACATAAGCCTTCTACGAAGCAACGAAGACAATCCTCGCCATTTACGGACCTAGTCCGCATAATCGCTACTATCAACTTTCAACTGAATTTTCTCTAGGAACATATCTAAACAGTAGAACTAAAGCGCGAGCTTACGACATAATTTGCAAAAAAACTTTGTGACTATGTTCAGGATAATTAAGTTCATCTTATGAACTCCCACTCAGATAGACATCCCTCTAGTCATCTAAGTGATTACATGATCCGAGTCAACTAGGCCGTGTCCGATCATCATGTGAGACGGACTAGTCATCATCGGTGAACATCTTCATGTTGATCGTATCTACCATACGACTCATGCTCGACCTTTCGGTCTCCACGTGTTCCGAGGCCATGTATGCATACATGCTAGGCTCGTCAAGTCAACCTAAGTGTTTGGCGTGTGTAAATCTGGCTTACACCCGTTGTATGTGAACGTTAGAATCTATCACACCCGATCATCACGTGGTGCTTGAAACAACGAACTTTCGCCACGGTGCACAGTTAGGGGAACACTTTCTTGAAATTTTAATGAGGGATCATCTTATTTACTACCGTCGTTCTAAGCAAATAAGATGCATAAACATGATAAACATCACATGCAATCAAAAAGTGACATGATATGGCCAATATCATTTTGCTCCTTTTGATCTCCATCTTTGGGGATCCATGATCATCATCGTCACCGGCATGACACCATGATCTCCATCATCATGATCTCCATCATCGTGTCTCCATGAAGTTGTCTCGCCAACTATTACTTCTACTACTATGGCTAACGGTTTAGCAATGAAGTAAAGTAATTACATGGCGTTATCCCGTGACACGCAGGTCATACAATAAATAAAGACAACTCATATGGCTCCTGCCGGTTGTCATACTCATCGACATGCAACTCGTGATTCCTATTACAAGAACATGATCAATCTCATACATCACATATCATTCATCACATTCTTTTTGGCCATATCACATCACATAGCATACCCTACAAAAACAAGCGTCCTCTAATTGTTGTTTGCATGTTTTACGTGGCTGCTATGGGTTTCTAGCAAGAACGTTTCTTACCTACGCAAAACCACAACGTGATATGTCAATTGATATTTACCCTTCATAAGGACCCTTTTCATCGAATCCTATCCGACTAAAGTGGGAGATCGGCACCCGCTAGCCACCTTATGCAACGAGTGCATCTCGATTCGGTGGAACTTTGTCTCACGTAATTGTACGTGTAAGGTCGGTCCGGGCCGCTTCATCCCACAATACCGTCGAAACAAGATTGGACTAGTAACGGTAAGCATATTGAACGAAATCAACACCCACAACAACTTGTGTTCTACTCGTGCATAGAATCTACGCAATAGACCTAGCTCATGATGCCACTGTTGGGGAATGTAGCAGAAATTCAAAATTTTCAACGCATCACCAAGATCAATCTATGGAGATTCTAGCAACAAGAGAGGGAGAGGATGAGTATCTTCATACCCTTGAAGATCGCTAAGCGGAAGCGTTACAAGAACGCGGATGAAGGAGTCGTACTTCAGCCGATTCAGATCGCGGTTGATTACGATCTAAGCACCGAACAACGGTGCCTCCGTGTTCAACACACGTACAGCCGGGGACGTCTCCTCCTTCTTGATCCAGCAAGGGAGAGGAGAAGTTGAGGGAGAACTCCGGCAACCTGACGGCATGGTGGTGATGGAGCTCGTGGTTCTCCGGCAGGCTTCGCCAAGCACTACGGAGGAGGAGGAGGTGTTGGAGGAGGGAGAGGGCTGCGCCAAGGGAAGGTGCGGCTGCCCTCTCTCTCACTATATATAGGGGAAGGGAGGAGGCGGGCGCCCTAGGGTTCCCTAGGGAGGCGGCGGCCATAGGGGAAACCCTAGATGGGTTTTGGCGCCCCCACCCCCTAGGAAACTTGCCCCCCAAGCTGGGAGGGGCGGCTGCCCTAGGGGTGGCGCCCCCACCTCTCCAGGTTACGTGAGATGGGGTGGGTGTAAGTGCATCCAGTGCCCCTTAGTGATTTTGGTGTATTGAAGACTTATAGGTTAAGGGACTAATGTGTTTATGAGTGTACACAGGTCTATAAGTCTATGAGGAGTTCGATATTTACAGAGAAAGTCGACCGCTAAAAATGAAGTTCTTCGACTGAAGACTTTGATATTCTGAAGACTTTCTGAAGACTTTGAAAGTGAAGAAATTGGTGTGACCTTGAAGACTTGGTATTCATTTGAGGAACATGAAGCGTGAAGACTTTTGTTTTTGTAGTTTCGTTTTCTCTTTCTTGAGTCATAGGAAACACCGTCTTTGTTAAAGGGGTCGAGGAAATACTAAGGAAAAATTTCCATGTGATGCTCAACTCAAAATCCTACACCTACCAATCCCTTGAGTGAAGCCTTTGGAAATCTCATACAGCTCAATCAATTTCTTCAAAGGATGTAGACGAAGTTCTTCTGGTCACGAGGAATTTGTTCTGACCGAGGAGTTAGGAATTCGCCGCGGATTGCCTACGATGAGGAACATGATAGCCACGAGGAATTTGAAAGTCAAATTTCCGACCGATTCTTGTCTTCTTGGCTTGACTGTCCCAAAATATCTTATCCACCTAACGGTCATATCATTGAAGGGCATTTATGTCTTACCATGTCGGGCTGCTCCCTAGGCTATAAATAGCCGCCCCCTACAACCACTAGCTGGTTGGCTGCTCCGAGAGAAACTGACACTTGTCATTTGAGAGCAACCCATCCTCCGAGGGACTTTGAGCGAAAATCATCGAGTGAGGAAAACCCAAAACCAAACCCCTACAAACCCAAAGTGATTGAGCATCGAAGAGATTGATCCTGCGTGGATCCGACGCTTGTTATCTTTGAAGATTGTGCTTCTTCCAGACGGTTAGGCGTCATGGTCTAGAGCATCCAAGAGGAATTGTGGATCGCTGAGTGACCGAGTCTGTGAAGGTTTGGAAGTCGCCTGAAGACTTACCACGAGTGATTGGACGAGTGCATGTGACCTTAGTTCAAGGAGAATCTGATGAGGACTTGGTGTCTGAGCTGCGTGCTCGGCGGCCCAGGTGTCCGGACTGTGTGTCCTCGAGTTTAAATACTCGGCCGCTCAACCAGACGTACAACCGAGACAGCGATTGGAACTGGTCTACCAAATCATTGTCTTCACCAACCTAATTGGTTCTATTTCCTCAACTCTTTCATTTCCTCATTACTGTGTTGAGTGTTCGTTCATATCTGTGTTTTAAGACTTTGACTGAAGACTTTCTCTATTTCCTAAGTTCAATTTCTTCAGTCTGTTTGTCTTCATCTTGTGTTATCCTGTGTTTACGCTTTCTGTACTCTTTGATTGTCTTCATTTCATCATGATGACCATGCCCGCATTCTCTTATGCTTACTTCTGAGTACTTATTCCACTTCAACTAGTTCTTCGCTAAGGAATTTCCTCACCAACAAATTCCTCACTGAAGAATTCATAAAAATCACCTATTCACCCCCCTCTAGTCCATATAACGCACTTTCAATTGGTATCAGAGTAAGGTACTCCCTTGCTCTGTGTGATTTTGGTTTAACCACCTGGAGTTTTTGTTATGTCGACCGCATGTATGAAGAAAGTGACATGCCCTATCTTTGACGGTCATGATTATGCCAAGTGGAAGGCCATGATGAGGAAGCGCCTCATGGCAACGGACAACAAGCTGTGGACCGTCACTGAAATTGGTCTTACTGATCTGTGCAAAATGGTGAACGCAGATGATATTCACAAGTACACTCGACTTGACATCATGGCGAAGGATATCATCTGTTCCTGCCTATCTAGAGATGAATTCAAGCGCATTATGCATCTTTGCAATGCGAAGCTTATCTGGGACCGAATCTCGGCGTCTATGAAGGTCACCGAACCCGTCATGATCCTTGGTTTGAGGACTTCAAGGAATCTCTCAAAACGATGACTTTCGAACCAGAATCATCATCTTCTGCATCATGTCTCATGGCAAAGGGTGACAAGGTAACCGAATGTTCCTCATCTGAGTTTCGTGACGATGAATCTGATGATGATGGATCTGATGATGATATTGAACCTTATTATACCAAACTTGTTTGTATTGCCAGCAAACAACAACATGCGTTGGAAAAGGTTCAAAACATGTTAGGTAAAAGTGATGATATGTTGGGTGAAGAAATAGTTCGCACTAAAGCCCTGACTGAAAATCTTCAGAGACTTCAGTCTAGGTTTGACAACCTTCAAGGCCATTGTCGGTGTCAAAGCCGGCGGATCTCGGGTAGGGGGTCCCGAACAGTGCGTCTAGGCGGATGGTAACAGGAGACAAGGGACACGATGTTTTTACCCAGGTTCGGGCCCTCTCGATGGAGGTAATACCCTACTCATGCTTGATTAATATTGATGATATGGGTAGTACAAGAGTAGATCTACCACGAGATCAAGGAGGCTAAACCCTAGAAGCTAGCCTATGGTATGATTGTTGTTCGTCCTACGGACTAAAACCCTCCGGTTTATATAGACACCGGATAGGTTAGGGTTACACAGAGTCGGTTACAATGGTAGGAGATCTACATATCCGTATCGCCAAGCTTACCTTCCACGCCAAGGAAAGTCCCATCCTGACACGGGACGAAGTCTTCAATCTTGTATCTTCATAGTCCAGGAGTCCGGCCAATGGTGAGAGTTCGGCTATCCGGACACCCCCTAATCCGGGACTGTCTCAGTAGCCCCCGAACCAGGCTTCAATTATGATGAGTTCGGCATGTTGATTGTCTTCGGCATTGCGAGGCGGGTTCTTCTCCAAATTCCATATACTTGTCGAATAGTGTCCGGCTTCTGATAAATGTTGCGCTCCTCGTCTTCTACGCCCAATAATGGCCATCTTCCACGTGTTTGAATGAATGTGAAAAGCCAGGGTATTTTTACAATTACCCCCTAGTCAGCATAAATGAGCCGCCTATAAAAGGCAAGGATCTAGATCTGAGTCACACCATCCCCCTTTGCGAGCTTTCATGGAGCGCCTCGACCAAAGCCCATTCCATCATGGACAGTCGACGCGGCTCCTCTTCTCGCGCTCAGCCCCAGACCAGAAATTGGGAGAGATGCTCAGTCCCGCATAGCGACCTAGTTATACTCCAAGCCAAGGGATTTCTTCCCCCGGCCTTCATGGTCCCGGTTCGACCGAACTTGCCACCTACGAGGGCGGAAAGCAAGCGGAGAGCATCCCCGATCCCTCTAATGGAGAGCGGGTATGCTTCATCTCTTATCTAGTAAGAGGACTCGGATTTCCAATCCATCCGTTTCTCCGGGGCTCACGGAGTTCTCTGACCTCTAGTTGCACCATCTTACTCCTGCCTCCATCTTGCACATCGCGGGCTTCGTGGCCCTTTGTGAACTATTCTTGGGCGTCGAGGCTCATTTCGGGCTGTGGAAGAGAATATTCTGCCTAGTACCCCGTTCTCATGAGGGGTCAATATATCAAGTGGGCGGAGCCGAGCTATGGCGCATCGCCGGGACCGGATACCTATCTGGAACCCCAAAGAAGGCGTGCGAAGACTGGCCTTCAGAATGGTTTTACATGGAGGACGTCCCGCTGCTGGACCCTGTTCGGATCGGCCTTGGGAGTTCAGCAATGCTCCTCTGAAGAAGCGCCTAAGCTGGCGCCCTCGGAGCCCGGAGAGAAGATGACCGGGATGTCCTTTATTTGATGAGCGAATAAGGTTCTTGGCTCATGCCGGATTGACCATGATAGGAGTCATGGCAATCTGCATTATGAGGAGTGCAGCCGCTCCAATATAGGGGCCACCCCATGTGGGACTTCAACGGGAGGACGATGCCACCCGCCATGGCCGCAAAGTGCCGGATCGGTCATCAAACCGGTGAAGATCTTATGCGCCATGTATAAAGGGGAGGAGGAGGATTTCCTCCGTGTCAATCCATGAAGGAGTTTTCTTGAATAACCCTCGAAGCTGGGTAAGCAAACATCTTTGTTACTGTCCGATCCATGTTCCCATGGTTAAATATCTCATTTCGTGGTTTCGCCAGGAACTGCTACCGGACTGCGGGAGAAGATACACAGCCCGCCCCACAACCCGAGGATCCGGGCGGTCCCTTGATCCGACCTCCGAAGAGGATCCGGATATAATGGTGGAGTTGATCGACGGGGTATTCCACCAGCTTAGCATCGACAATGCTTTGGTTGCCATTACGGCTGATTACCCCCGAATACTTCCGGCCTCACAGGTAACAGAGACCGAGATCCCAAAACCCTGATAATGACCCATCCATGCTTATTTTTTATCACCGTATACCAATAGTGCTTCGCAGGGGGTACCTTCGAGGCAGGAAGCCGAGCTGGCCAACAAAGGGCAAAGGCGGTCTTGCCCAGCTAAAAAGAAGTGCGGTCCGCTCGAAACTCCGCCATAGCGGTATGGCGTGTCACCATACTCCCGTGATTGATTCTGGAAGGCGATTAACGCTGGTGCTCTTTTTAGTAAAAAGAGCGTTCGCCGGACTGAGTCCGGAGAGGTTGCCAATCGAACCTTCACCGGCCAGGCTTCAAATCCGGGTCCGGAGGCTGAGGCGAGCACGAGACGTGCGTCGGATGCTCCTCCGACAGAGGATGCCGACAGGTTGTCCTCCACCAACTCCGAGGTGGAGAGCGCCTTGAATCACAGGCGCCGCCGGACAGTTCTTCGTGACACATGTTTCTCCCAGGAGGCCTTGAATGCCTTCGATTCGGGAGATGCGCACCTCCGTGCCGCTCAAGATGGTCTAGCCAGAGCCATGGAGCAGTATGTGAAGGACATACGGGTAAGGAAAGTTGACAGTTATATATGCCAGTAGCCCCCGAGACTTAAAATAGTTAGAATAACTGATTTAAGGATCATTTGTTATGCAAGATCTTACAGAAAAGAATACCCGACTGTCCCAGGAGCTTGAAGAATGCAAGGCCCAACTTGAGGCCGCACTAGCCGCTACAGGGGGAGCCGCAGAGACCCCCACTGGTAATATACGCTTTTTTTTAAAAAAGTTTATGAAGTGCGGCGGGTTTGTAAATCTGACAAAAATATTGCAGATGGCGCCAGACTGGATCCGGACAAGCAGCAGCTCTTGCGCCAGCTAAAGGCCGGCGAGAGCGTGCTTACGAGTGCGGCGGAGAAAAATAACCTCCAAGACGCCAACACCAAGCTGGGTGAGGAACTAAAGGACGTTCGTGCCCAGTTGTCTGACTCCGTAAAGGAGAATCGGCGGCTTCGTCGCGGCATTTTCAGTAAGTGCTTGAGCGAACTTTGAAAAGAGTTCGGCGAGGAAGGCCACTAACATAAACATGTATGTAGGATGAGCGAGATGCCCAGTTCTTCGGGTGATCTTCTTCCCGAATTGCGTCAGCTGCACGAACGGGTCCGGCAGGTGATGAAAGGCATCGGCCAGGCCTTGTGGCCATCTATCTCCCTGCCCGAAGGCATTGGGGAGCTGGCAGAGCGGCTTCAAGGAGCACGGCGGCACTTCCGACTATGGAAGATATCGGCATGCCTTCAAGGCGCCAGGGAGGCCCGGGCCATGGTAAAGACGCTGCAGACACGGTTGTTGACCCAAACCACATGGCGAGGTCGGACTGTGGGGCACGATGGGATGGAGATCCTCAGTAAGTTTAGTGTACGGCCAAGTAGAATTGGCATAAGTATTCCCAACAAGATTGTAAATTAGATAGCCTATTAGATGGCATTGAGGGGGAATACAATGAGTCGAGTTGACTATGTAAAAATATGACATGAAAAAAATGTCTTCTAGCCGGATTGTAGATCGTTTGTCGTAGCGGACCTTTTCGCTTCAACCTCAGGACCCAATAGTCCGGAGTGTGTCCGAATACCGTCGTGGTTATATAAGAACCGGGGTATGCATGGAGACAAGGCGTAGGGGTCATTGTTGCTGTATCAGACAAGTGCCCAACTAGTTATGTTATATTACATGGGTAGTAAGAAACATCTTCCGGGGAGAATAGTTCCTTAAGGGTTCCTTTATTTGGGATGCATGCCCTAAAGTGCATGTCAAAGCTGCTATGAAAGCAGAAAATCATCCGGGGCAGATGGGTAAATAGTTAAAATCATCTTTCAGTCCACCGACCGAATATTCCCTTAAGAACACTAGCTTTGGCTTCACCCGATCTGAAGTACACATCCGGTGACCGGCGGTAACAATCGCAGAGGTGCTCCTTTACCACCTAGCCGAACAATCGGGAACGAGGGGTAAGCACAGAGCCAGCAACCCAGCTTGGCCAAAACTTAAGTCATATCGATGCATATAATGGTGAATAAAAGGTACATGCGGAAGTTTAACGCATGTGTTGGGCATGAAGCCGTATAAATAAGCTTCATTAAAGAAGCCCCAGTATAATGAGCGGACAGCGCGTCAAGTGTGTGCGAAAAAAGCGCAAAGGAGCCTCTAGAGGCTTCAAGAAGAAGAAGGAGGGAGGAGAGAAATAAAAGACAGCAAAAATAGAAAATGTGGACGGAGGAAGGAGACAAACTTGGAGTCCGGCACTTAGGCGTAGAATCTTCGTAGACGGGCTGCGTTCCATGGGTTCGGCTCGAGTCGGTTATCCGATGCGTTTCGCAGACGGTATGCTCCACCGGTCAGGACCTGGTCGATGATGAAGGGACCTTCCCATTTGGGCTTGAGTTTGTCCTTTTTCTTGTCTGGCAGCCGTAGAACTAGTTCGCCAAGGTTATAAGCTTTGGCCCGTACTTCCCTGCTTTGATATCTTCGAGCCTGCTATTGATAGAATGCGGAACGAGCTTTTGCCACGTCGCGCTCCTCCTCCAATGCGTCCAAACTGTCCTGCCGATCAAGCTCGGCTTCTCTTTCTTCATACATGCGCACGCGAGGTGAGTCATGTATTATGTCGCAGGGCAAGACTGCCTCTGCGCCGTACACCATGAAGAATGGTGTGAATTCGGTAGTACGATTCGGCGTGGTCCACAGCCCCTAGAGTACGGACTCGAGCTCCTCAACCCAGTGCGTGTTAGATTCCTTGAGGGACCGCACTAGTCTGGGTTTAATGCCGCTCATGATTAGACCATTTGCCCTTTCGACTTGGCCGTTGGTTTGAGGGTGACAGACTGAGGCGTAATCGAGCTTGATGCCCATGTTTTTGCACCATAATTTGACCTCATCGGCTGTGAAGTTGGTGCCATTATCAGTGATGGTACTGTGGGGGACACCGTAACGAGGCACTACCCCTGATATGAATTCTATCACCGGTCCGGATTCGGCCGTTTTAACAGGCTTGGCCTCTATCCATTTGGTGAATTTATCCACCATGACCAATAGGTATTTTTGCTTGTGGGTTCCTCCCTTAAGGGGTCCAACCATGTCAACCCCCAGACCGCGAACGGCCCGGTGATGGGTATAGTTTTAAGGGCGGTGGGTGGCATGTGGCTTTGGTTAGCAAAAAGCTGGCAACCGACGCATCGTTGGACTAAGTCGATGCATCTGCCGGGCCGTTGGCCAATAAAATCTTGTATGTAAGGCCTTGCCTACAAGGGCGGGCTGCGGCGTGGTGCCCACCCAGTCCGGCATGAATTTCAGCCAGGAGGTTTCGCCCTTCCTCTTCGGAGATACACCTTTGAAGGACTCCGGTAGTGCTTTTCTTATAAAGCTCTCTCTCATTGACTTTATAGGCTTTAGATCGCCGTACTATGCAGCGAGCCTCATTTTGGTCTTCGGGGAGTTCCTGCCTAGTTAGTTAGGCTAGGAATGGTTCCGTCCACGGGGCGATAACCGCCATTATGTCGTGAGCGGAGGGTGTTATCTCGGGGGCATAGCCTTCGGTTGTGTCAGAGTGTTCGGCGTCAGGCAGTGCGGTTGGGTCCGGATTGTTATTGCCGGACTCCCCTTCCCATAGTATGGATGGCTTGAACAGCCGTTCCAGGAAGATGTTGGGAAGGATGGCATCGCGTTTCGCACCGATGCGTGCCAATATATCCGCCGCCTGGTTGTTATCCCGGGCTATATGATGAAATTCGAGCCCTTCGAACCGTGCTGACATTTTTAGGACCGCATTGCGGTATGCTGCCATTTTCGGATCTTTGGCATCAAAGTCTCCGTTTATTTGAGATATTGCGAGGTTGAATCCCCACGCACCTCTAGGCGTTGAATGCCCATGGAGGCGCCATCCGGAGGCCGTGCGAAGGGCCTCGTATTAATTGCGTTGTTGGAGTCTGTATACATTATCCGAAGGGCGTATTGGACTGTGTCCCGGTTGGGGACGTCGGAACGACGCCTTGACCCAGGTTGGCCAACATTTTAGAGCCGTCAAAGTGTATGATCCAATTGGAGTATGCGCCCGTACTCTTTAGGGAGTTCGGCTTGATCCATTCGCCACGAAGTCGGCCAAAACCTGCGACTTAATAGATCGTCGTGGCTTATAAGTTATATCGAATGGAAGGAGCTCTATGGCCCATTTAGCAATCCGCCCATCGCGTCATGTTGTTTATAATGTCGTTAAGAGGTACTTGGAGGCTACCGTTATCGAACACTCTTGAAAGTAGTGTCGCAGCTTCGGGATGCCATAAACACCGCGTATGCTATCTTTTGATAGTGTGGGTACCAGGACTTGCATGGAGTTAGGACGGTGGACACATAATAAACCGGTTTTGAGCAGGGGAACCGGTGTTCATCCGTTTCTCGCTCGACAACGAGCACCGCTACCGACAACTGATGTGTTGCGGCGATATATAATAGCATTGGTTCGCCCATGTTGGTATTGCCAGGACCGGATTTGTTGCCAAAATGGCCTTTATTTCTTTGAGTCCGGCCGTGGCGGCATCCGTCCACTCGAAGTGTTCAGTGCGGCGGAGGATGCGGTAAAGGGGTAACGCCTTTTCCCCCAAACGGGAAATAAAGCGGCTTAGAGCCGCTACGCATCCTGTCAATTTTTATATTTGTTTGAGGTCTTTTGGAATATCCAATTGTGACAGAGCTCGGATCTTGGCTGGGTTTTCTTCAATTCCTCTACCGGACACAATGAAGCCCAGGAGCGTTCCGGCTGGAACGCCGAAGATGCATTTTTCCGGATTGAGCTTGATGTCATATTTTCGAAGATTGTCGAATATAAGCCTCAAGTCATCTACTAGAGTTTCGACGTGCTTGGTTTTGACGACCACGTCATCTACATATGCTTCCACCGTTTTGCCGATCTGGTTTGCCAGACATGTCTGAATCATGCGCTGATATGTTGCGCCGGCGTTTTTGAGCCCAAAGGGCATTGTGTTGATGCAGAACGGGCCATATGGAGTGATGAATGCTGTTGCAGCTTGGTCTGGCTCCGCCATCTTGATTTGGTGGTAGCGTCGAGGAAGCACAATGAGTCGTGTCCTGCTGTAGCGTCAATGATTTGATCAATTCGAGGGAGGGGGAAGGGATCCTTTGGGCAAGCTTTATTAAGGTCTTTGAAATCAACACATAGGCGCCAGGATTTATCCTTCTTTGGTACCATCACCAGGTTTGCTAGCCAGTCCGGATGTTTTATATCCCTGATGAATCCGGCTTCCAAAAGTTTGGCTAGCTCCTCTCCCATGGCCTGTCTCTTGGGTTCGGAAAAGCGCCGAAGGGCCTATTTGACTGGCTTGAATCCTTTTAGGATGGCTGTGCTCGGCCAGCTGACGTGGGATTCCTGGCATGTCCGAAGGGTGCCAGGCAAAGATGTCCCAGTTTTCTTGTAGAAATTCTCGTAGTGTGGCGTCTACATCAGGGTTTAATTGTGCCCCAATGGAGGTCGTCTTTGCAGGGTCCGTTGGGTGGACTTGGAATTTGACTATTTCATCCGCTGGTTTAAAAGAGGTGGACTTGGATCTTTTATCAAGTATCACATCGCCCCTGCTTCACCGTGGAGTGCATCGCGGTGAGTTCCTCGGCCGCTAGGGCTTCGGATAGTGCCTCGAGGGCTAGTGCGGCTGTCTTGTTTTCAGCGGAGTGCTATGTTCGGATCACTAGCGAGAGTGATGATTCCGTTAGGTCCGGGCATTTTAAGCTTCGTGTACCCATAATGGGGTATAGCTTGAAAAATTGTGAATGCCTCTCGTCCTAATAAAGCATGATATCCGCTGTTGAGCAGGGCCACTTGAAATGTGACCTCCTCGGACTGTAATTGTCCGTGAGCGAACACTACGTCGGCGTGATTTTTCCGTGCAGCATGCTTCCCTGAGGATTATTCCTCTAAAGGTTGTGCTTGCTTCGCTCAATGCGGTTCGATCTATTTCCATTTTTGGAGGGTTTCCTCATAGATGAGGTTTAGTCATTGCCGCCATCCATGAGTACCTTAGTAAGGCGAAAGCCGCCCACTATCGGGCCGAGGACCAATGCGGTGGTGCCCGGGCAGTTCGAATTTAGGTTAAATCAACGGCATAAAAGGTAATAGCCGTGTCACTCCATGGATTTATTGTTGCTACTTGGTAGACTTCAGCAAGGTTGCGGAGTGTTTGTTTTCGCATGTTATTTGATGCGTAAATCTCGAAGACTGTTAACACCGTACTGGTGTTGCTAGGCTGGGATTCCGAAGCTAGAAGCTCTTCGCCACTTTTGGCCACCTGCCGTAGTATCCAACATGCTCGAAGGATATGAGTTGGAGTGGCGCCCTACGTGCTATGAATTTTGCGAGGTCCGTTTAGCCAACCCTCCAGTACGGATCCGTACCCTTTAGGGGGTTATGGTTTTTTGGTATTTAACCCAGGTGCTTGATAATGATGCACCCTTTTGTTTCGGACTAGGGATGTATTCGGGGCCGGATTATCCCAAAATTTACTTTCGGTTTTCCAGGCGCTCTCCATCAAACAGTACTTTTGTACTATGGTCACCAATTCAGCAAAGCGTGTAATTTCGCGACGACTTATGGCATTTAGGATTCCCTTGTCCGTGCAATTATTGCAGAAAATTGGGATTGCGTCCTCCTCTCGGCAGTCCTTTATCCTGTTCATAATCAGGAGGAATCTGTCCCAAAGAATGATGTCTTGTTTGATTGGGCTCTTGCGAATTAGAGAGAGATCGCTAATGTTTGGGTGGGCGGGTGGAACTAGATCCGAACCCCGTCCAATTTAGGACTCAAGGACGAGAAGTTTCGAACTTCGCGAGTTTGGATTTTTGAGTGTTATCCAATGAGTCCAACCCGCCGCCTGACTTTAAGTTCAGGGCTTGATCGACATCCGTCCCTCTGCAGGAATCCGGCATGGAGGGATCGGGAATCCGTACATAGCAAGTCCTTAAGATACAAGAAGAATTGCCGCATTGCTCCTCTATCACAGCAACATGATGGGTAGCCTGGGGAGAGTTGATCTCTCTCAGATCGGTTTTAGGCCCGATCCGGTCGTAGTCTGTGGCGACTCCCAGGGCGGCGATGTGATCCAAGAGCTCGTTTATGGAGGAGATCTCGATCGGATCTAACTGTTCGGCAAGTTCCGAACAAACATGGAGATTGGTTTCGATGACTCGAGAGGCCATCGTCGGCGTGATGGCGGATGGCGGTCATAAGAAAACCACCTAGCCGAAGATGCGGCCAGCGTGCCAAGGCTCCTTTTGGCAATAGTATAAATCTTTAAAGGCGAGATGGGGCATCCTACGATGGCGGCGGCACGAGGAACTCTCAATGAAAGCGCCAATGTCGGTGTCAAAACCGGCGGATCTCGGGTAGGGGGTCTGAACTGCGTCTAGGCGGATGGTAACAGGAGACAAGGGACACGATGTTTTACCCGAGTTGGGCCCTCTCGATGGAGGTAATACCCTACTCCTGCTTGATTAATATTGATGATATGGGTAGTACAATAGTAGATCTACCACGAGATCAAGGAGGCTAAACCCTAGAAGCTAGCTTATGGTATGATTGTTGTTCGTCCTACGGACTAAAACCCTCCGGTTTATATAGACACCGGATAGGTTAGGGTTACACAGTCGGTTACAATGGTAGGAGATCTACATATCCGTATCGCCAAGCTTGCCTTCCACGCCAAGGAAAGTCCCATCCGGACACGGGATGAAGTCTTCAATCTTGTATCTTCATAGTCCAGGAGTCCGGCCAATGGTGAGAGTTCGGCTATCCGGACACCCCCTAATCCGGGACTCCCTTAGTCATCATAACACTCTCTTGTCTGATCATGAGAAACTTTCTTATGAATTTCTTCAAAGAAAGCAAGATCTTGAGAAGCTAAGAGTGAGTTATGAAGATCTTCAGAAGGAGCGCGATTCATTACTTGCTCAACAAATCAGCGCTTCTCAGGAAGAATTTGTTCCTCCATGCTTAAAGTGCATTGAATGTGAATCTGCTAATTCTTCACCTGAATGTTCAAATGCTTCAACTGTTACAAATTCTTCACATGCCTCTGCTATCACTAATTCTTCATCTGAGGACATTGCTAGTATCACTGACGATGCAGGGCTGAAGGAATTTGTCAGGACCCCGATTCTAAGTCACATCGACCTAGCCGGTAACACCTCATATCACTTTGCGGCCTCACGCACGGTATTCCCACGGGTGTCGCCTTACCATGGCCCGGGACCGTTTAGCCTTTTGGCTCACGTATATGATAGTGTCGCTAGCATCCATATAATGAAGAACCGGCTGACATGGCTAGTCGTGAACCCAAAGCGGCACTAACCCATGGAGACAGGCATACATGAATCACATCGAGCATGTCGGTCATCAACGTGTGAATCCGGGCTGTAGCACTTTGGGCTAACAGGACTCGGTACCCGGGTTGTAGCAGGCTAGGGAGGACTCGGATGTCACCGCGTGACATTTCCCGAAGGACAGAACCACGAGCAGTGAAACACATGCCGGCCGATCAAGTGTCCAAAGCGGTAGTCTGGGCTAGCAGGACTCCGATGAACCGGCTGTAGCGGACTACTATCGCTCAGGAAGCACTAGACTACATTTCCCCATATGAGAGGCTGCCAAGGATAAACAACTAGATTGTCGGATCCCACACATACCAAGCATTTCAAACATACACACAATATGCTCAATATGTGTAAATACAACATGGCATCACAACATAACTCTACGACTCAAATATTTATTCATTAGGCTCCGAGGAGCAAGATATTACAAACATGGGTCTCATGACCCAACACTCGAAAGCATACAAGTCAAAGCACAAGCGGAAGCTTAACATGTAGAAATGCAGACATCTACAAATTAAAAAGGTGAGAAGCCCGACTATCTACCGAGATCTCGCCGAGGGCACAAGATCGTAGCTGAGGTAACAAGCTAAATGTCGAAGTCCACGCGGAACTACTAGCGAGACTAACGTCTCGCTGCAAAACATAAAATAAGCAAACGTGAGTACAAATGTACTCAGCAAGACTTACATCAGCACTAACTACATATGCATCATTATCAACAAAGGGGGTGGTGGAGTTTGACTGCAGCAAGCCAGCTTTGACTCGGTGGCTATCCTAAACTACATCGCAAGTAACTCTTTTGAGGTGGCGCACACGAGTCCACATATTCACCAATCAATACACCACTATGGATCCGATCCATCTCCCTACGAGAACGCCATCCATAGCACTCACGCTTATCTTGCGCATTTTAGAGTATCCACTTTCACTTGTCTATGAACTGATATAGGCAACCCGGAAGTCCTTTTCCGCGGACACAGCTATTCGAAAAGATCATATTAACCCTGCAGGGGTGTACTTCTTCACACACGCTCTCACCACTTACCGCCATGTACACGTCATGTATCTCGGCAACCTTCAAGCGGAAGCTTTGGCGAGGGTGTCGGCCATGGCCTACCTAAACACTCAAGTCCCTAGTCCAGGTTTATCGCCTATTCGGGTTCCATCCGCAGGAGTCCGCCGAGGTTTCCACTAACGTCCCCGAACGATGTGTGCGAGGTTCCCGAGATACCAACGGGCATTCGATACACGGGCCACGGTGTATCTACCGCATCATAGCCCACCCCTAGGGTCGGCCACACACGGCCTCCAACACATATCCTACAAACACCGTAAACTAGTTGCAACTCTGGACAGATCACTAGGGTGGTTAAGAAGCCGAGAGAGTCAATTAAGGATCCCAATGTGTGGTAATGCTTGTTTCTTGGATCACAAACACAGAACTTCAGTTCACGAGGGCGGCTTCAATGAGACAACCCACCATGTACTCCTACATGGCCTCTCACTGCTACCTTTACCAAATCGTGTTCACACTTAGCTCACACACAGTGGGACATGTTCACACACCTCGATTCATCCTCGATGAACCAGACCCGACTCAACTCTAAGCGATGGCAGGCATGACAAACAAGCATGAATGAGTAGGCACAACAGAGGCTCAAACAACTCCTACTCATGCTAGTGGGTTTCATCTATTCTTGTGGAATGACAGGTCATGCGAGAGGATAAAGGGGTTCAGCTACATGAGCAAGTAACAGATGAATCATTGTTGTCCTAATGCAGTAAAAGAGAGCAGGAGCGAGAGAGTGGGATTGTATCGGAATGAACAAGGGGTTTTGCTTGCACGGCACTCCACGAAGATATTATAGCTCTTCATCGGTGTCATCGAACTCATCGTCGGAACCACGTCTATCGAGAGGGACAAACACCGCAAGCGAGAAAGAACACAATCAATGCAATGCACATTCACATGAATGACATGTCATGTTAAGGTATTGAATTAACCTAATGCAATATCTAGCCAAGTTAATTGAAGTGGAACTCGAACAAGAATAAATTCCAACTCCAAATGTTATTTCATAAATTGCCCTAATCATCATTTGTCCTATTCAGTGAGGTTAACTTGTTCAAACATGCATGATCATGGCATAAACAGATTCTTCATATTTTTTTGATCATTTTTCATATATAAATTATTTGATTTGGAGCTACAGTTGAATTACTATGATTTTTAGAAGTTTTAGCTATTTTCTGGAATTTCTTGAATTATTTAAATTCAAGAAAATCATTAACTGCGTCAGCATGACGTCGGTGTGACGTCGACAAGTCAGCGAGGCGGCCCAGTCAAACCGACCGATGGGTCCCGTGTGTCGATGTCATTAAGCTTAACTAACTAAATTAATATTAGTTTAACTCCTAATCTAGGTTTGACCGGTAGGGGCCCACATGGTCAAATGGGTCAAACCCACCTGACATATAACGCCGGGCGAGGCTCGAGACGGGCGGCGGTTTGGAACACACAGGCCACGCAGTTCGAGGCGCGGATGGCACCGTTGGAACCCGAAGCCTCGTGCACGTCATTTGGTGCTAGTGGGGCACGGAGACGACCTAGATCGACGGCGGTAGCTCACGCGGCCTGAGTTCGGGTGACGACGGATTTGTTGCTACGATGGACGAAAGGAGCAGCGGTTGGTCGAGTTAGGATCCTAGGGTCGCCATGAGCATGTTAGGGTGCTCGGCTACGAGCTTGCGTGGCCGTGGTCACGGTGGCGGCATGGCCGGCGGAGCCAAGCCCTCGGGCTCGGCAGGGAGCAGCGGCTAGAGATGGAAGTAGAGCACGGGAGAAGGGGAGAAGTCGGCGGAGCTCACATGGATTCCAATGGAGGGCTCGGCCGAGGCTCGGGAGGCACCGTGGACTGACGGATGGCGCCGCGATCTCGATTGCCCGAGGTAGAAGACGATCATGGTGGCGACATTCGGCATCCGGTGCCGCGTGGCTCGGCGGAGAGGTCCAGGGCGGCAAAGCGGAGCTCTTAAGCTGGTCGGGAAGCGAGGGGAGGCGGTGGCAGCGGTGGTGCTTTCGGCGGCGCTGCGGTGCGCTCGGGAGAGAGGAACAGAAGAGGGGGAGGAGCACAGGGAGAGTGAGAGGGGTCGAGCGGTTCGGAACGATGCCGGGCGTTCACCCACGCGTCCAGGGACTCGGCGGCAAGCAGGAGGAGGCTTGGCGCCTCACGCGCGCGTGCGTTGTCCCGCCTCTGCCTACTGGCAGAGGTTGAAGACGACTGGCACTTGCCAGGTGGGCTGGGCAATTTGGAGGAGCTGGGCTGTGGGGCGCCAGTAAGTTTGGGCCAGGTAGGTTTCCCTCTCTTACATCTTCTAATTTTGTTTTTGTTTTCTAATTCTTACGTAATGTCGGGGCTTTATTAAAAATACTTAGGCACACTCAAAAATCATGAAACTTGCTCAAGCCCTTTGTTTGGAATATATCCAACGGTAAATATTTAAGTTTATGATTATTTGGACATTTTAAATATTTTATAGCATTTAAATGTCCAAATGCAAATAGAGTATGATTTAATTCAGAGCCCAAATATGTCATGGAAAATGTGCAACACCTACGGTTATTGTTTCTAGCATTTCCCAGAAATGATGAACATTTTTGAAAGCCATTTGGAAACACTGGAAATATTTTAGTTGAACCTAGTGAATTCCTTTTGATGCTAGGGTTTGAACATCCCCATTTCAAATTTCTTAGGAATTTAAACATGATGACATGATGAGCAGGCAAAGTCAAGCAAGGGGCTGATCTGGGGCTGTGACAGCTCACCCCCACTAAACAAGAATCTCGTCCCGAGATTCGAGACGTGAGGTAAGAAGTCAAAGGGGTCACAAGCTAACACGATCTTGACGATCCAACTGTCCTTCTCAAGATGTTGATTCATTGCTTCATATTGATCTTGACATCTTTGCTTTCGAGAACTTCATCCAACACGACAACGACAGAGAGGAACTCTGCAGGAATCGATCTTCTTAAAGGTCGAGCAACTCACGATCAACTCACGGAATGAGATGTTGAAACATCTCGAGTTGACACACAAAACACATCGAGAGGGATGGAAGAACAAACGACGGGGTTTGATTGGTGGGCAATAATTCCACGCTTAGAAAGATGGTGGATGGTGTCAAGGTGGCGAGGAATAATTTCCATGATTCCATAACGGGGCACCTTGGGGGAGGTGACTCGTTGGACTGATCCCTTAAGTGGCAGAAAGAATTACTTTTGATTTAGAAATCATTGAGACTCTTTATACCAGCCTAGGGCAAATCACAAGCGATCATTGGAAGGTGTTCGAAGGAATGACATACTCGGACTAGGATGGATGGTGTGGACTACCTTGTTGAAGACAACGCAATGGATGATTTTGCTTATCATCGGAAATGGATGGGACCCATAGTAGGACCACCTCTGAAGATGATCCTGACCAACAATTGCTGAGAAGGGCAATCCAAAGGAGATTGGCACAAGGCGGTGCAAGCTGGGAACAAAATGCAAATGTCGGAAATGTTCCAACCATCATATCTGCCTGAGATTCAGATCTGGTTAGAAAAAGGATACTTCAGACTCACATGTCTGAAAATAAAAGTTGCAACACAAATCGACGAGATGGAGTTGCGAGATCCTCGGGGAATGAACCACGATAGCAAGCTCCAAAACATGAGCTGGTTCTGCTACAAACCCGTGGACACGCTGTCCAAGACAAGCATGACCACGTAGTAGTCTTATAATAAAACACTACCGAGTTCTTGTTGGGAACCATCATCGAGGATAACAGAATCTCGTGCATGATCTAGAATTAGCACAACACGCTCCTTTTCCTTGAGCAAATCAATCAGTGGCTTGGTGTGCTAGGGATACATATGGAATGAAGGTTGCGAGCCTGTCAAACCATAGCATACTTCGCACATGCATGACTGACTTGGGATGGTACCAGGGGGAACAAAAACAATCTTTCTCGAACTCACGGCGGCAACTTGCACCAAATGCACACGAATTCGAGAAAGTCACTTCTTCCATCCAAGCATAAGCTTCATGAATGGAACACGAAGGCATTGCTTACCAAGTTTTCAACACTAGGTTGATGTTCAACATGAATCATGGGGGAGACAAAATCTGGCGATGGGGTTCAACAACAACTCATCGGAATTTCCATATCACTGGACTTCCACCATCATGTGAACATGGTGATAGCATTGGTCAGACCAAAAGATGTAATGGTGTATGCTCGAGGGATCAACCACGAGTAAGACAACATTACGCACGTCGCTGGTTCTAATTTGACTTGATGATAGCCCATACTCAAGTCAAAGTTTTGGCAAGACAACAGATCCAACAACTGATCACGAGGACCAATCAATGGAGATATCATCTTTCTTCAACACACACACACACACACACACACAAGGATATCCCTTAGTGATGAACTAAGTCGGACAAGCTTTCATCTTCCAACTCTCCAAGTTGTTGTTTAGCTTAACCAACGAGCTCAAGGGTATCCAACACAGATTCTTGGAGAATGGCTGGTTTAGAGGCAAACCAACTTGATCACGAGCTCAACATAACAGTCAGGGGGCAACCTGGTAATATTTCCGAGAAGATATTCGGAAATCACGAACCACCAATATGCTACTAAGCTCGAGAATAATCTTGCTTTACAGGGCAAGACGATATGATCAAAGAGCGAGGAATTGGCACAATCCTAACTCATTGATCGAAGAGTTCACCGGAAATAAGGACTAGGTAGCACGATCTATCTTAGAATGATGATTCAATAATCAACACGCCAAGAATGATATTATCGTCCATTAACCACCAAGCAACGGGGTTGCTAGGAGTATTGATTTCACACATCACGATTCACTTGTCGGAATTCCTACTGTGACAACACGGATCCGAGGAATGAATAATGATGGCGAGAAGTATCACTATACCAAGAGTTCATAAGAGGTGGTGCAATTCTCATGATATTCTGACATAAAGAGGGCAATACTTGAGGTGGAACAGAATCAAAAGCTGGATTGGCATTTTGACCTGCGGAATACAACTACTTTGACCCAATCCTCGAAATGGACAAGGTACTATAGTTTGTTTCTCCAAGTCATTCTGGATAGAATGGCTTGACGGACCACAAGAAAAAATGGGCATCGATGAGGACGAGAGCACGACTACTCCTGACTATCAACTGATAGGCGGGGATCGGAATACAACTAAGGAGGAACAACTCGAGGAACATATAACTTTTCGAGTTGTGGAGGCATGGATTAGTATGTCGAATCAAGTTCAGCAGGTTTCTTCCGGATAACCCATGCAGAAAGGTAGAACTGGCAGAGTCGCAATATAGAATGGAGTACTCCTCAAGAGCACCCTGGTTGTGATCTTTTGGCTCAAAAGAACTTACGCCATAAGCAGTTCATGGTATTTGGAAGAAGGAAATACCACTGACCTCGAGGACTATTGCCAGGTTACTAATATCCTAAAGGGACTAGCAAGCACTATCAACATGAAGTAAGTAGGGTGAATCTTGGGTCAAGAAACCAGGAGTAGAATAACTACTAACTAAATTGCATCACGGGATGCTTTAGAGAATGATGGCGAGAATCATCACACGGGAACACAAAACATGGCTAGTTTACTAGGTGACTCCCTAAAACACCTAGGTTCATAATAATAGCTCCAACATATATGCCGAGGCAGCGGAGTACCTCAACATACTAATTAGTGTGCTTATTCTGACCAAAAAGGACATCGGGAACGGAAGGAAAGGATTTGCAAATGCATCAGACTATTTAGAGACCTGGGATGACTCGGACAGCATAACGGCTGTAAGTGCTCAAAAATATTTGAGACATCATGCAAAATGGTGGCATAACCACTCTACAACATCATATCAATGTTTTGAGATCAACAGTTAACATACGGAAGTAGTAGAAACTGAACTGAGATTTGAAACTATCAATTATATAAGTCTATGGATTAGTAACACGTCATCCTGATAGATAGATGAGAAGGCCTAGTTCTTAATCCCCGTAGAAGAGAAGAGGATAACTCAGATCAGAAGGCCATGAGGTATAAGGAGTAAAAAGAGCCTTACGTTCCCTCCCACAATCAATTCCCTTACATAAGTAAAGCATTTCTAGACACAACTTCGACCAGTTTGGCTTGGTAATCCTCTGATGAACAGGGCTCGATACCAACGCTGTCCGGACCACGATTCTAAGTCACATCGACCTAGCCGGTAACACCTCATATCACTTTGCGGCCTCACGCACGGTATTCCCACGGGTGTCGCCTTACCATGGCCCGGGACCGTTTGCGCCCTTTGGCTCACATATATGATAGTGTCGCTAGCATCCATATGATGAGAACCGGGCCGACATGGCTAGTCGTGAACCCAAAGCGGCACTAACCCATGGGGACAGGCATACATGAATCACATCGAGCATGTCGGTCATCAACGTGTGAATCCGGGCTGTAGCTGGCTACTATGAGGACTCCGGTACCCGGTAGCAGAGCTAGGCAGGACTCGGATGTCACCGCGTGACATTTCCCGAAGGGAGACAGAACACGAGAGCAGTGAAACACATGGCCGATCAAGTGTCCAAAGCGATAATGCTTTGGGCTAGCAGGACTCCGGTGAACCGGGCATGGCGGACTACTATCGCTCGGGAAGCACTAGACTACATTTCCCCATATGAGAGGCTGCCAAGGATAAACAACTAGATTGTCGGATCCCACACATACCAAGCATTTCAAACATACACACAATATGCTCAATATGTGTAAATACAACATGGCATCACAACATAACTCTACGACTCAAATATTTATTCATTAGGCTCCGAGGAGCAAGATATTACAAACATGGGTCTCATGACCCAACACTCGAAACATACAAGTCAAAGCACAAGCGGAAGCTTAACATGTCCGAGTACAGACATCTACAAATTAAAAAGGCCGAGAAGCCCGACTATCTACGAGATCTGCCGAGGGCACAAGATCGTGGCTGAGGTAACAAGCTAAACGTCAAGTCCACATGAAACTACTAAGCGAGACTAACGTCTCTCTGCAAAACATAACATAAGCAAACGTGAGTACAAATGTACTCAGCAAGACTTACATCAGCACTAACTACATATGCATCATTATCAACAAAGGGGGTGGTGGAGTTTGACTGCAGCAAGCCAGCTTTGACTCGGTGGCTATCCTAAACTACGACTGCAAGTAACTCTTTTGAGGTGGCACACACGAGTCCACATATTCACCAATCAATACACCACTATGGATCCGATCCCGTCTTCCTACGAGAACGCCATCCATAGCACTCACGCTTATCTTGCGCTTTTTAGAGTATCCACTTTCACTTGTCTATGAACTGATATACGCAACCCAGAAGTCCTTTTCATGGACACGGCTATTGAATAGATTATATTAACCTGCAGGGTGTACTTCTTCACACACGCTCTCGCCACTTACCGCCATGTACACGTCATGTATCTCGGCAACCTTCAAGCGGAAGCTTTGGCGAGGTGTCGGCCACGGCCTACCTAAACACTCAAGTCCCTAGTCCAGGTTTATCGCCTATTCGGGTTCCATCCGCAGGAGTCCGCCGAGGTTTCCACTAACGACCCCGAACGATGTGTGCAAGGTTCCGAGATACCAAACGGGTATTCTTGCAAGACCCACGGTGTATCTACCGCATCATAGCCCACCCCTAGGGTCAGCGCTTCATACGGCCTCCAACACATATTCTACAAACACGAAACTAGTTGCAACTCACAGACGGAGGACTAGGGTGGTTAAGAAGCCGAGAGAGTCAATTTAGTATCCCATTGTGTGTTATTAACTGCTTTCATGGATCACAAACACAGAACTCAGTTCACGAGGACGGCTTCAATGAGACAACCCACCATGTACTCCTACATGGCCTCTCACCGCTACCTTTACCAAATCGTGTTCACACACTTAGCTCACACACGAGGACATGTTCACACACCTCGATTCATCCTCGATGAACGGACCCGACTCAACTCTAAGTAGTAGCAGGCATGACAAACAAGCATGAATGAGTAGGCTGTGAGGCTCAAACAACTCCTACACATGCTAGTGGGTTTCATCTATTCTTGTGGAATGACAGGTCATGCGAGAGGATAAAGGGGTTCAGCTACCGCAGCAAGTAACAGATGAATTGTTGTTGTCCTAATGCAGTAAAAGAGAGCAGGAGCGAGAGAGTGGGATTGTATCGGAATGAACAAGGGGTTTTGCTTGCACAGCACTCTGAAGATATTATAGCTCTTCATCGGTGTCATCGAACTCATCGTCGGAACCACGTCTATCGAGAGGGACAAACACCGCAAGAATCGAGAAAGAACACAATCAATGCAATGCACATTCACATGAATGACATGTCATGTTAAGGTACTGAATTCACCTAATGCAATATCTAGCCAAGTTAATTGAAGTGGAACTCGAACAAGAATAAATTCCAACTCCAAATGTTATTTCATAAATTGCCCTAATCATCATTTGTCCTATTCAGAGAGGTTAACTTGTTCAAACATGCATGATCATGGCATAAACAGATTCTTCATATTTTTCTGATCATTTTCATATATAAATTATTTGATTTGGAGCTACGGTTGAATTACTATGATTTATAGAAGTTTTAGCTATTTTCAGGAATTTCTTGAATTATTTAAATTCTAGAAAATCATTAAGCTAACGTCGACATGACGTCGGTGTGACGTCGACAAGTCAACAGGCGGCCAGTGCCAAAACCGAGTGGGTCCCGTGTGTCAGTGTAATTAGCTTAACTAACTAAATTAATATTAGTTTAACTCCTAATCTAGGTTTGACCAGGGGCGGGGCCCACATGGTCAAATGGGTCAAACCCACCGGCGACATAACCCCGGCGAGGCCCGAGACGGCGGCGCGGTTCGGAAACGCAGCGCAGGCCACGGTTCGAGGCGTGGATGGCACCGTTGGAACCCGAAGCCTCATGCGCGTCGGCTGGTGCTAGTGGGGCCGCCGGAGACGACCTAGATCGACGGCGGTGTCCGCTTCCGCGGCGGAGTTCGGGTGACGACGGATTCGTCGCTACGATGGACGAAAGGAGCAGCGGTTGGTCGAGTTAGGATCCTAGGGTCGCCCTGAGCATGTTAGGGTGCTCGGCTGCGAGCTTGCGTGGCCGTGGTCACGGTGGCGGCATGGCCGGCGGAGCCAAGCTCTCGGGCTCGACGGGAACGGCGGCTAGAGATGGAAGTAGAGCACGGGGAGAAGGGGAGAAGGCGGCGGAGCTCACATGGATTCCAATGGAGGGCTCAGTAGGCTCCGGGAGGCACCGTGGATGACGGATGGCGCCGGCGATCTCGGTTGCCCGAGGTAGAAGATGACCGTGGTGACGACATTCGGGGGCATCCGGTGCCGCGTGGCTCGGCGGAGAGGTCCAGGGCGGCGAGGCGGAGCTCTTGAGCTGGTCGAGGAAGCGAGGGGGAGGCGGTGGCAGCGGTGGTGCTCGGCCTTCTGCAGTGCGCCGGGAGAAAGGACGAGAGGAGGGAGGAGCACAGGGAGAGTGAGAGGGGACGAAGCGGTTCGGGACGGCAGGCGTTCACCCACGTGTCGAGGGACTCGGCGGCAAGCGAGGAGGCGTGGCGCCTTGCAGCGTCTGTTATCCCGCCTCTCTGCCTATTGGCGAGAGGTTGAAGACAGCCAGCACTTGCTGTGGGCTGGGCATTTGGAGGAGCTGGGCAGGTGGGGCGCCAGTAAGTTTGGGCAGGTAGGTTTCCCTCTCTTACATCTTCTAATTTTGTTTTGTTTTCTAATTCTTCTGTAATGTCGGGGTTTTATTAAAAATACTTAGGCACACTCAAAAATCATGAAACTTGTTTCAAGCCCACTGTTTGGAATATATCCAACAGTAAACATTTAAGTTTATGATTATTTGGACATTTTAAATATTTTATAGCATTTAAATGTCCAAATGCAAATAGAGTAAGATTTAATTAAGAGCCCAAATATGTCATGGAAAAATGTGCAACACCTCTGGTTATTGTTTCTAGCATTTCCCGGAAATGATGAACATTTTTGAAAGCCATTTGGAAACACTGGAAATATTTTAGTTGAACCTAGTGAATTCCTTTTGATTCTAGGGTTTTAACATCCCCATTTCAAATTTCTTAGGAATTTAAACATGATGACATGATGAGCACGCAAAGTCAAGCAAGGGCTGATCTGGGGTTGTGATAGAATTGAACATGACAGGCATGTACAAAAGCCTCAAAGGGCATCAGACTCTTTGTGATGTGCTTAAAAATCAGATCCTCAACAGGAATCCTGGGAAAGAGGGTATTGCCTTTGAAAGGAAACTCAATGCTGATGGAACATATTGGAAGCTTTGGCGGTACCCCAAAACCTCATGGGTTGCTGCAAAGGGACCTCGATTGATCCATCTAACTTATCTGGCTTTACATGTGAAACTCCTCATTCTTCTGATGAGTCATTTGACTCCAACTATAAACTGTTCAAAAATCAGAATGGTGAAGTATTTGCTAGATATGTTGGCACTAACTGCAGGAACGGTTCTCCTATGTGTAAGTGCATCTAGTGCCCCTTAGTGATTTTGGTGTATTGAAGACTTATAGGTTAAGGGACTAATGTGTTTATGAGTGTACACAGGTCTATAAGTCTATGAGGAGTTTGATATTCTGAGAGAAAGTCGACCCTAAAAATGAAGTTCTTCGATTGAAAACTTTGACATTCGAAGACTTTCGAAGACTTTGAAAGTGAAGAAATTGGTGTGACCTTGAAGACTTGGTATTCATTTGAGGAACATGAAGCGTGAAGACTTTTGTTTTCGTAGTTTCCTTTTCTCTTTCTTGAGTCATAGGAAACACCGTCTTTGTTAAAGGGGTCGAGGAAATACTAAGGAAAAATTTCCATGTGATGCTCAACTCAAAATCCTACACCTACCAATCCCTTGAGTGAAGCCTTTGGAAATCTCATACAGCTCAGTCAATTTCTTCAAAGGATGAGACGAAGTTCTTTTGGTATTTGAGAATTTGTTCCGACCGAGGAGTTAGGAATTCGCCATGGATTGCCTACGATGAGGAACATGATAGCCACGAGGAATTTGAAAGTCAAATTTCCGACCGTTGTTATCTTCTTGGCCAGCTGTTCCAAAATATCTTATCCACCTAACGGTCATATCATTGAAGGGCATTTATGTCTTATCATGTCGGGCTGCTCCCTAGGCTACAAATAGCCGCCCCTACAACCACTAGCTGGTTGGCTGGTCCGAGAGAACTTGACACTTGTCATTTAAGAGCAACCCATCCTCCGAGGACTTTGAGCGAAAATCATCGAGTGAGGAAAAACCCAAAAACCAAACCCCTACAAACCCAAAGTGATTGAGCATCACTGAAGAGATTGATCCTACGTGGATCCGACGCTTGTTACCTTTGAAGACTGTGCTTCTTCCATACGGTTAGGTGTCATGGTCTAGAGCATCCAAGAGGAATTGTGGATCGCCGAGTGACCAAGTCTGTAAATGTTTGGAAGTCGCTCAAGACTTACCACGAAAGTGATTGGACGAGGTGCATGTGACCTTAGTTCAAGGAGAATATGGTGAGTACTTGGTGTCTGAGCTGCGTGCTCGGTATTTGGGTGTCTGGGACTGTGTGTCCTCGAGTTTAAATACTCAGCCGCTCCAACCAGACGTACAACTGAGACATCAGTTGGAACTGGTCTACCAAATCATTGTCTTCACCAACCTAACTGGTTCTATTTCCTCAACCCTTTCATTTCCTCATTACTGTGTTGAGTGTTCATTCATATCTGTGTTTGAAGACTTTGACTGAAGACTTCCTCATTTCCTTAGTTCAATTTCTTCAGTCTATTTGTCTTCATCTTGTGTTATCCTGTGTTTACGCTTTCTGTACTCTTTGATTGTCTTCATTTCATCATGATGACCATGCTCGCATTCTCTTATGCTTACTTCTGAGTACTTATTCCGCTGCAAGTAGTTCTTCGCTTAGGAATTTCCTCACCGGCAAATTTCTTAGTGAAGAATTCATAAAATCGCCTATTCACCCCCCTCTAGTCGATATAACGCACTTTCAATTGGTATCAGAGCAAGGTACTCCCTTGTTCTGTGTGATTTTGGTTTAACCACCTGGAGTTTTAGTTATGTCGACTTGGTATGATCAAGGTCTCGGTGGGTGTCCTACCTTTGATGGGACGGACTACCCCTCTTTGGAAGAACAAGATGCGAATGCATCTTGAAGCAATTGACAACGATCTCTGGTATGTTGTGGAAAATGGTGTTCCCTCTGTCACACCTTCTCTGAATGTTGCCGATGTGAAGAGATTCAAGCAACTCAATTCTCAAGCAAAGAATATCATATGTGGCCATCTGAGCAAAGGACAATATGGAAGAGTGAGTGCTTTGGAAATTGCTAAGCTCATCTGGGACAGGCTGTCCAAAGTAAATGAAGGAGTCTCAACTCAGCGTGACTCTTGAGTTGATGTTCTTCGCAATCTCTTCAACCGCTTCAAAAGAGTCGACAACGAAAATGTTCAACAAACCTTCGATCGCCTCACTGACATCTCAAATGAGCTTCAAGCGCTTGGTGCCACTGACATCACCGACCATGAGGTGGTGAAGAAATTGTTGAGATCGCTTGATTCCTCATTTGATACTCCGCTTGATGATACAAGAGTGTCTTGACTACAAGTCACTTGATCCGGTGATATCCTCGAGAGGCTAAATACTCATGAGTTCGACTTCTTTGAAAAGAAAGATCCCTATGGGTCTAGCTATGGAAAATCACGTGCCACGAAGGCCAAGGCGTATGCGAATCTGATTGTGAAGACTCGGTAGTAGCCTTGGAGATCTGAAGAATTGATCCAGGAGCTAGCACCGCCGTGAAGAAATTCGGAAGTTCTCAAGACGTGGTCGCTTTGGAAAATCCTCAAGGAGCAGTGATTCCTCATCCAGTGACTATAAGAGAAGACTTTGCCACAAATGCAAGAAACCTGGTCACTACATTCAAGATTGTCCTCAGTGGGAAAAGCAATTAAAGAAGAAGAAATACAAGGATTATAGTTCTGATGACGCTAAGAAGAAGAAGAAATCGTCGAAATCTTCATCATCAAAATCCTCAAGGCCTTCTTCTCACAAGAAGAGCAGCTCCAAGAAGGCCCGGGCATTCATTGGCAAGGAAATGGACTCTGAAGCTGAATTTGAGGAACATGAGGAAGAGGAGGCATCAGAAGAATTTGAGTCTGGTGTGGTGAGTCTGGCTCTCGCTACTGCTTTCGTCAGCAAGTCCATCTTCAACTCTGAAGAAAATGAACTCACCAACAAAGCTGATGAAGATAGTGATGACTATGCTCCCACCTTTTGCTTCATGGCAAAGGGTGCCAAGGTACTCAAATATACCTTCCCTGAATCTAGTGAAAATGAATCTGATGAGATCTAAAGCCCAGCTACTCAAAACTTGCTAAGACTGCTGTAAAACAACATAGGGCTTTTGAAAAGGTTAAAAACATGCTAGATAAAAGTGATGATATGTTAGGTGAAGAAATGGATCGCACTAAAGCCCTGACTGAAAATCTTCAGAGACTTCGGTCTAGGTTTGACAGCCTTCAAGGTCATCATAACACCCTCTTGTCTGATCATGAGAAACTTTCTTATGAATTTCTTCAAAGAAAGAAAGATCTTGAGAAGCTAAGAGTGAGTTATGAAGATCTTCAGAAGGAGCGTGATTCATTGCTAGCTCAACAAATCAGCGCTTCTCGGGAAGAATTTGTTCCTCCATGCTTAAAGTGCATTGAACGTGAATCGCTAATGCTTCACCTGAATGTTCAAATGCTTCAACTATTACAAATTCTTCACATGCTCCTGCTATCACTAATTCCTCATCCGAGGACATTGCTAGTATCCTTGACAATGCAGAAATTTGAAGGAATTGTACATGATGGCATGTACAAAAGCCTCAAAGGGCATCAGACTCTTTGTGATGTGCTTAAAAGCGAGATCCTCAACGGCAACCCTAGGAAAGAGGGTATTGCCTTTGAGAGGAAACTCAATGCTGATGGAACATATTGGAAGCTGAAGCGGTACCCCAAAACCTCATGGGTTGCGCAAAGGGACCTCCAGTTGATCCATCTAACTTATCCGGCTTTACATGCGAATCTCCTCATTCTTACGATGAGTCATTTGACTCCAACTATAAACTGTTCAAAAATCAGAATGGTGAAGTATTTGCTAGATATGTTGGCACTAATCGCAGGAATGGTTCCCCTATGAAGAAAATCTGGGTTCCCAATAAGTGCCTTGAAAGTCTTGGTGAATGTCCTCATGACACCACCTGTGAAGAATAGGAACCCCAGATCAAACTCTTCATATGGACCAAATTCTTCATATGGATCCAAGTCCTCATACGGACCAAATTCCTCACGTGGATCAAATTCCTCAAAAGGATCAAAGTCCTCATATGATTATCATCGTGCTAACAACTCTGTTTCGCAGGTAGAGCTAAGGGCTATGAATATGTGCATTATTCTTCAAACCAATATGTTCATAAGTCCTCGAAGAATTTCTCCGCTTATTCATATGCTTACCCTAACCCCTCTTATGTGAAACGAAATGGATTGGCCTCTATGCCACCATTCTCATATGGAGCTCATGATGATGAACTCTTTGCCACCCCTTGAGATGTGGGTGGTGAAGAAAAGGAACTAATCTCTTCTGAGGGTCGAGGTCTCGGAGACGGGCTTTAACGTCACGAAGAATTTCTTTGGGGCACGACAAAAATGCTGAAAGGACGCAGGCTAATCATGAAGAAATGAACTTTCATTTCACACTTCCTCATCTTGCTTATACATTATCTTTGCTGATGAAATTCATCTGATGAAATTGATATCATATTCTTCAGCGATGAAGTATATGAGATCGTAAGTTGCACTAATTCATCTGCAGGATGATCAACCCAAAGCCAATGAGTGGGTCCTTGATAGTGGATGTACAAATCACATGGTGGTGACAAGAATCTATTGATGGATACTCCCTTATCACCGTCACATCTAAAGCATATCATCTTCTTGACAAAGGCAAAAGTCAGGTATTGGGTCTTGGTAAGGTTGCGATCTCTAAGGACATACACATGGACAAAGTCATGCTTGTTGAGTCCTTAGGATACAACCTCATGTCAATCTCAATGCTTTGTGATCTTGATATGGTTGTTGTCTTTGGCCAGTATCGTTGTGTTGTGATCATGGAAGCTAACAATTCCAAAGTCTTCGAAGGCTTTAGGAGAGGAGACATGTATATTGTTGATTTTTCTGGGACCACAACCAGCCGTGTGTCTACTTGCAAAAGCTTGAGAATTTGGCTATGGCATCGGCTGACTTGGTCACGTGAGCATGAGGAATTTACTGCACGCTTGTGAAGAAGAAGCATGTCATTGGCATTGAAAATTTCAAATTCCTCAAGGATCACTTGTGTGGAGCCGGTGAAGGCGTAAAATGACCAAGGCCAAGCATCCAAAGAAAGACTATCATGACCACTACTCGTCCATTCGAATTGCTTCACATGGACCTCTTTGGTCCAAATCATTACTCATGATCACTAATGATGCATCTCTATATGGCTTTGTTATTGTTGATGATTACTCTCGTTACACATGGGTACACATTGTTACTTACAAAAATGAAGTGCAGGAAGTCTTCAAACGATTTTCCTCGGGGGCTTCAACCAACTTTAGTGTGAAGATCAGGCACATCAGGAGTGACAATGGAACTGAGTTCAAGAATTCCGGTCTTGATGCCTATCTTGATGAACTTGGTATTACTCATGAGTTATCTTCTCCCTATACTCCTAAGCAAAATGGCGTCGTGGAGCGCAAGAACAGAACTCTTGTTGAGATGGCTCGCACTATGCTTGATGAATACAAAACGCCTAGTCGTTTTTGGATTGATGCAATTGATACCGCGTGCCACATCATCAACAGTATATCTTCACAAATTCTTCAAGAAGACTGCCTATGAACTCCTCAACGACAAGAAACCCAATGTGAGTTATTTCAAAGTCTTGATTGCTAAATGCTGGATTAGAGATCCTCATCACAATTCTAAATTTGCACCGAAAGCACATGAAGGTTTTATGATTGGTTACGGAAAGGACTCGCACACCTCTGAGTCTTCAACATCGCTCTTCACAAGATTGTTGATACTGTAGATGTGCGGTTCGATGAAACTAATGGCTCGCAAAGAGAGCACCTACCTACGTGTTAGATGAACCAGACCGAGGAATCTATCAAGTTCAAGGCAACCGAGGATGTCATTCCCTCTTGAAGAATCTCTTTGAAGAATTCATTCTGTCTGTGAAGAACGCCGAGTGATGCACTGAGGATAATCTTTGAAGAAAATGGTCTTGAAGAAAATGCTGATCAAAATCCTTGACGACAACCAGCTCATCCTCGCGTTGCAAAAGAAGTGCAAGTTGACAAGATCATCGATGACATTGAAGCGCCAGGTCCTCTCACCCACTCAAAAGCTTCACATTTATCTAACTTTTGTGGGCACTGTGCTTTTGTCTCTATCATAGAGCCCACTAAGGTAGATGAAGCATTTTTGGAGCCTGAGTGGATTCAGGCAATGCAAGAAGAATTACATCATTTCGAGCTCAACAATGTCTGGGAACTGGTCAAACGCCCAGATCCTCGCAAGCATAATATCATTGGCACAAAGTGGATCTACCGCAACAAGCAAGATGAAAATGGCCTTGTGGTGAGGAATAAGGCACGACTTGTAGCTCAAGGCTACACACAGGTTGAAGGAATTGATTTCGATGAAACTTTTGCACTGTTCTTGGACTTGATGCTATTCGCATATTACTTGCTTATGCTAACCATCATAATATCACTTTATATCAAATGGATGTGAAAAGTGCATTCCTCAATGGTAAGCTTGAGGAAGAAGTATATGTTGCTCAACCCCGGGTTTTGAAGATCCAAAGAATCCCGACAAAGTCTTCGAGACTCAACAAGGCCCTCTATGGTCTCAAACAGGCCCCACGGGCATGGTATGATACATTGAAGGAATTCTTCGTGAAGAATGGCTTCACACCAGTTCACTCGACCCTACTCTCTTTACTAAATCATATGATGGTGAACTGTTTGTGTGCCAAATATATGTTGATGATATTATCTTTGGTTGTACTGACCAACGCTATAGTGAGGAATTTGCCTATATGATGAGCGAAGAATATCAAATGTCTATGATGGGAGAGTTGAAATTCTTCTTAGGTCTTCAAATTCGTCAATAACACAATGGCATATTCATATCTCAGGAGAAATACCTCAAAGATGTCCTGAAGAAATTCGGCATGCAAGATTGCAAAGGCGTCAAAATTCCTATGCCCACAAATGGCCATGTATGCACTGATGAAAATGGTATTGACTTGATCACAAGGTATACCGCTCCATGATTGGTTCTTTATTGTACTTATGTGCATCTAGGCGGATATAATGCTTAGTGTTCGCATGTGTGCCCGATTTCAAGCTACACGAAGGAATCACACCATAAGGTTGTGAAGCATATTCTTCGATATCTAGCTCACACACCAACACTAGGATTATGGTACCCCAAGGGCTCTACTTTTGATCTCATTGGATATTGACTCGACTATGTTGGTGATCGTGTGGACCACAAGTCAACATCTGGTACTTGTCATTTCCTCGGACGATCTTTGGTCTGTTGGTCCTCGAAGAAAGCGAACTGCGTATCACCATCTCTGCGGAAGTTGAATACATTGCTCTTTGGCTCTTGTTGTGCTCAATTGCTGTGGATGAAGCAAACTCTCAAGGACTACGGCATCAACGTGAAGAATGTGCCTCTCTCGTGACAATGAGAGCGCCATCAAGATTGCTCACAACCCAGTTCAGCACTCGAAGACAAAGCACATTCAGATTCGTCATCATTTTCTTCGTGATCATGTGTTGAAGGGCGACATCTCCATCAAGCATGTGAAGACTGAAGAACAGCTAGCCCATATCTTCACAAAGCCCTTGGATGAGAAGAGATTTTGCAAGTTGCGGTGTGAGCTAAATATCTTAGAATCTTCGAATGTTCTTTAAAAGGACACACATCCTGACACTTATGCAAAATTGATGACTTAGATGTGCAACACATGAAGAAATGTTTTTCTTCAATCAATGAAGAATAACACTCTAAGTGTGAAGAAATTAATGAAGAATTTGATTCTCGTAACCCTACGACAATTGTACGCGATGTCTGAAATCATCATTCTTATACGGTGGGACACGCCACCACCAAAGTTGAAAATCTTCAAATTTGAGTTTTTCCTCGCTTTTGAAATTCTTGATTTTCAAATTATACAACTTTGCTAAATCTTCACTTGTTCCGTCTTTTTTCTTTTTTGTCTATATATATATATATATATATATATATATATATATATATATATATGGGTTTATGTCCTCTACAACATTCACTTATGGCTATTTCTTCAAGTCGCTTTTTCTGCTAAGTGTATGTGATCGGACCCTTCCCCCTCTATGCTATACTCAACCCAGTCCATTCACAAATTCTTCATGTGCGTTCTATTTGAAACTTGTTCAAAATCTTCACTGTATCCTTGTCAGCTGAAGAAATTACGAACGGAACTTTAAAAATGATCTTATCCAAACTTTCGTTTTTGCCACTCAAACCGTTCCGCATCCCACGATAGATTTATCTATTCACCCATGATCTAACACAATCTCCACTTTTCAGTACGTGGGTGACACATGTCAAGCGAATGAGAAGGGTCAGGGGCACGTTCGTCCAAAATCTTCGGGCGAACAGTTTTTTTTTCACCGTGGCTATATATACCCCCTCTCCCCTTCTTCACTTCCTTTACTCCGCTCGTCTGCTCTCTCTTGCTCGAGCTTCTCAAACCCTAGCGCCGCCGCTACTCCATCATCGCCGGTGAGGAAGAGCTTCACTGCCTCGACCTCGTCGCCGTCGTACTCAGCCGACCATGAAATCTTCACTCCTCCGCCGCTTGACTGTCTTCCTCCGTCGAGTTAGGGCGTGGAAGATCTAACTGACGAACTTCCCATCTGTTCTTCTCGGTTAAATCGTGTTCTTGATTCGGGTAATTAAAAGTTAATTTTATTACTCGATTTGATTCTCAAACCTTTCTGAAAATCTTCAAAGGTGTTTATTCTTCAAATCTTCACACATATGAACACCTCAAACAAAATATGCTCTTGATTCGTTTCTCTAAGCAATGATTTTTCTTCAAGATTCCTCAATTGTGTGGATCCTCGATCTATACAACTCTGGAACCTAAGGCAAAGATCGCTAGTGAAATTCTTCAAGGCTCATCTGGTCAAATTCCTCAAACTAGTTCTTTTGAAAACCTTACGAGAATGCATAATGACCTCTCCAAATTCCTCGCATAACTATACTCTGTTCACGGTACTCATGTCATTCTTGAATCACTAGGTTCTCATCAACTTAACTCATTTGCAGCGTTCCTCGAAGAAAAGTTGCATACTTCTTCAGAGAATTCGATTGTTCAAATTCCTCAGCTGAAGAATATGGCAGAAGGAAAGAAGCCACAGAAAGGAGGAAAGAGGCCTGAGGTCATGACCGCGTTTGAGATTCCTGAGGAAATATATGCTGATTATTGCACACCTGATGAAGCCGAGTTCGACAAAGAAAACAAAAATCAGCGCAAGGTGCGCATTCAAAAGATTGAAAGGAGATGGGCAAGGGAATGGAGGGAGTACAGATATGTTACTCCAAAGTACATGAAGAAATTCGCTCTCAATCCTCCATGCCCAAGAGCTCCATTGGCACTGGTCAAGAGGTGACCCCACCGACATCAAGCGTGGTGAGGACTTTCTGAAGAATGGGCCAAGCGCCAAGCCAAATTGGCAAGACAAGCCAACGAGGCGGTGAGGAAATTTAATGAGGACTACTGCCATCTTTGCTGCCATCGAGGCCTCTGTCAAGCCAATAAAATCTATGACAAAGAAGCCAGCACACAAGCCAAGTGCTTCACCAACAGTGCCCTCACGGCCAAGTTCCTCAGCAGTGCCCTCACAGCCAATTCCTCATGCGGCTCCTGCTCCCCCCAAGTCCTCAGCAGCTCCTACAAAGTCCTCAGCAGTTCCGACAAAGTCCTCGGACTGTGCATCGGCCCACGTGCCAAGGACTGCAGGCATCTCCATTGCCTCTGGTGTCTTAGCAAGTTCCTCGGTGCACCAAATTCTTCATCGGCCCGACTACTGCTAAAGACTAAGGCCACGGTGGACGAGGTCCTCGGCCAAGTCCCAGAAGAAGCAGTCGCGTTTCAAGAGCCACTGAAGATGATGAGGTTGATGATGATGAACTTGCGGAAATCATCGAGACCGACACGAAAAGGGCCGCTAGAGCCAAAGGCACACTGTGCATTCTTTGTTGGATCCAAGAGCGATCCTAGACTACATTGATCTACGGCACAAGGACCCAAACACTCCTATGCACGACTTCAAGTTGACACTGGCCAAAGTCACATCTTGACTCATTTCATCCAAGAGGAGAAATGGAAATTTGATCTGACGGAGAGATCAAGAAATCGCAGTACGTAAAGGAGAAAGGCTGAAGAAAAGCGTTGTCAAGATGACAACTAAAGAACTTATCAAGATGCAAGTGACATCAAAGCCCTCGGCGACAAATTTGACTCCTACTATGCTGATTGGCAAGGAGCCAAAGTCGATTCGTCAACTGACGAAGAAGTTCACCAATGTTGCAGCCCCAACGCAACAAGAAATTCCTCAGTGGAGCCTCACCACCGATCGAAGAACATGCCGGCACCGTGATGAAGTTCAGTCTTTGAAGACAATGCAGTTCAGGTGATGATTCCATTCCGGCCATTGAAGAAATTACAGGCATCCACTAGTAGTGCATCAAGAAAGCTGAAGAAGTCAGGGCAATCGATTGCGCATACCGAGGAAATTCAACCAAATTCCTCAGCTCCTCCTGCGACTACACCAACTCCAATCCTTCCATCTGCATCTGATGTGAAGAAAACCAAGGCTGCAAAACGAGCTGCAGTGAAGAAAAGGAAAGCATCTGCTGCTTCAAATTCTTCAGCCCCGAAGAAAATGAAGACAATGACCAGCTCATTTGACAATCCCATTGATGTTGTTCCAATTTCCTCCATGCCATCAAAGGACCTTGTTCCTTTTGGTGAAGATTATGAGATCCCAAGCGGATCTGATGAAGAAGATCATTCTGCTGCTTCGTCAGAGCAGATTGATGAAGAAATTGAAGTGGAAGCTATCCCTTCAACCCCAATCATTTCCTCGCCTATGACTCAGTTCACTGCTGAAGAGGCCGGTGTTGAGGAAATTGAAGAAGATGTGGATATTGGAAGCACAACACCAGTGATGAACGATGACTTTTGGGAAAGTCGACATCCAAATTCTCCACTCTTCACCCCAATCCAACAGATTCCTCGGTCCCTGCTCCAACAGTTCAAATGGGCTCAAGAAACTCATCCCACTTCATCTGTACATGAATAAATTCCAGCCACTAAGCTGATGAACTGCTTCTTGCTGATCCTCGGGCGCACATGTAGAGGAACCAGAAATTAAATCGACTGAAGAACACGAGATTGCGATTCCAGAGGTCGTGATGCAACTTCACGACACTCCATTACCAAAGCCAAAGAATCCATTCTCAACTAAGCAAAAGTTCAAGGCTGAAGACTTCTTTGGCGAGCATGTTTTCTTCACGGATTACAACCCATACGACTCTGCTCGCATAAGGAAGAGGCGTTTCTGGACTGCTAGTCAAGCCAACTTCTATTCCTCAGTGTTGTTCAACAAAGACAAAGTCTTCGATCATGCACATATTCCTCATGTGGACATGGAATCTCTGCCAGGCTTCGAGCAAGTCCTCAGTGTTCTTCACGATGTAGGACTTCTAAATTTCTGCACTGACATCTGCGATTGGAATGAGGAACTTATTCTTCAATTCTATGCAACGCTGCACATCACCAGAGATGTTGAAGATGTGAACTCATGGGTGTTGGACTGGATGTCTGAAAACACTCACTACAAGGCACCAAAGAATCGAATTGCCCGTGCCCTACCACTCGATCCTCCCCTTGATGGTGCTCGTTGTATCTACAACGAACCTGAGCTTTCAAATCACTATATGCAAGTGCTGATGAAGCCTTTGAAGCCCGGACAGGCACCTCGAACCAAATTCCTCGTCAAGGAGTTATATGTGCCCCGGAATGTCTATCGGATTCTGATGAAGACAATGAGTCCTATCAAAGGCCACGACTCAAATGATGAAGAAGTCGTTGGCATCATGAAGAATATGCTTTCCAATATCATTCATGGCGTTCCTGTCAACTTCCATGATTTCTTCATGAGGACTCTTGCGAATATTGCTATGTCACCTTTTGAGCTGAAGCCTTATGCACCATGGATTATGAGGTTCATCAGGACAAGGTCTTCACTCAATTACAAGGCTGATACTCTGAACCACTGCAGCTACTTGCCTCCAATTGAAGTCCTCAAATGGACATTTTCCTCACCGATGACAAGGGCAAGGCAAGCTGCGATGATAGATGAAGGCATTCGTCCATTGGATGGTCAATTTCGCAAAGCTGCATCCTACTCCACCAATGATGACTCGCCACACATGACTCGCCGCCAATACCTCGGTAAGCAAAATTCTCAAGCCACGCACCTGTGGTGATGACCGATCGTGAGTTACTCCTCAGTCTTCATCAGAAGGTTGATCGCAATCACAGATGGGTCAAGCGTCAGTTTGGTTCAATTCTTCACAACATGACCTCTACACACAATGCAGTGAAGAAAAACCAATACTACCTACATGAAACCTTCAACCGCACCTAGGCTGTTCTTTCTAATGTCTACAAATGGAAGAATCAAGACAATGGGTCTCAAGGAAGACTTTGATTGGTCTGCACCTCCACCGAAGAAATACAAGAAGGTCAAAGTTCCTTCCTTGGTGGCCAGCTCCTATTCTTCATCACGAGACACTGATAAAGATGAAGACTTGGACGACACTGCGGCAGGCCCTACTACGACAACCGACCCCAACAACGCTGGCACTCCTTCATCAACTTGAAATTCTTCAGGGGCATTAGTCCTCAGTTTCGATCCTTTTGGTCATTGGATGACAAAGGGGGAGAAATGTGAGTTAGTCTTCAAGCGGGTCTATTATATGGGCAATTTTTTGTTAAGTTACAACTCTCGTTCTTCTGAAACTTTTATTGGATCGAGTTGTAATCTTAAACCCGATGGTGCTCGATACTTTTGATGCCTTTGTGCTCGATACTCTTGTTCCTCATTAATGTTATTGCACGCATGCTGAATTTCATCAAGCACCATATTTCATCATGCATTTCAAATTCTTCATATTATATGTCAAATGCGTGTATGAATTACAAGATATAGGGGGAGATCTCCATGATTCAACTCTTCAAATGTGCATTGCCTCAAAAGCAAATTCCTCACTATGCACATCTTCAGGGGGAGTTCTTCTATATCTTGCAATCAAATTCCTCAATATCAGTACTTACATTTCATATGTTTATTCCCGTTGAAAACTTAACCTATATTGTCATCAATCACCAAAAGGGGAGATTGTAAGTGCATCTAGTGCCCTTAGTGATTTTGGTGTATTGAAGACTTATAGGTTAAGGGACTAATGTGTTTATGAGTGTACACAGGTCTATAAGTCTATGAGGATTTTGATATTCTGAGAGAAAGTCGACCCTAAAAATGAAGTTCTTCGTTGAAGACTTTGACTTTCTACGAAGACTTTGAAAGTGAAGAAATTGGTGTGACCTTGAAGACTTGGTATTCATTTGAGGAACATGAAGCGTGAAGACTTTTGTTTTCGTAGTTTCGTTTTCTCTTTCTTGAGTCATAGGAAACACCGTACTGTTAAAGGGGGTCGAGGAAATACTAAGGAAAAATTTCCATGTGATGCTCGACTCAAAATCCTACACCTACCAATCCCTTCGAGTGAAGCCTTTGGAAATCTCATACAGCTCAGTCAATTTCTTAAGTGACAGAGACGAAGTTCTTCTAGTCGCCGTGGAATTTGTTCTGACTGAGGAGTTAGGAATTCGCCAGTGCGGATTGCCTACACAGTGAGGAACATGATAGCCCTGAGGAATTTGAGAGTCAAATTTCCGACCGTTCTTTGTCTTCTTGGCCTTGACTGTCCCAAAATATCTTATCCACCTAACGGTCATATCATTGAAGGGCATTTATGTCTTATCATGTCGGGTTGCTCCCTAGGCTATAAATAGCCGCCCTACAACCACTAGCTGGTTGGCTGCTCCGAGAGAACTTGACACTTGTCATTTAAGAGCAACCCATCCTCCGAGGGACTTTGAGCGAAAATCATCGGTGAGGAAAAACCCAAAACCAAACCCTACAAACCCAAAGTGATTGAGCATCATCAAGAGATTGATCTGCGTGGATCCGGCGTGGTTACCTTTGAAGGCATGCTTCTTCCAGACGGTTAGGCGTCATGGTCTAGAGCATCCAAGAGGAATTGTGGATCGCCGAGTGACCAAGTTTGTGAAGGTTTGGAAGTCGCTCAAGACTTACCACGAGTGATTGGACGAGGTCTGTGTGACCTTAGTTCAAGGAGAATACGGTGAGGACTTAGTGTCCCGAGCTGTGTGCTCGGCCGACTGGGTGTCCGGACTGTGTGTCCTCGAGTTTAAATACTCGGCCGCTCCAACAGACGCACAAGCTGAGATAGCAGTTGGAACTGGTCTACCAAATCATTGTCTTCACCAACCTAACTGGTTCTATTTCCTCAACCCTTTCATTTCCTCATTATTGTGTTGAGTGTTCATTCATATCTGTGTTTGAAGACTTTGACTGAAGACTTTCTCAATTTCCTCAGTTCAATTTCTTCAGTCTATTTGTCTTCATCTTGTGTTATCCTGTGTTTATGCTTTCTGTACTCTTTGATTGTCTTCATTTCATCATGATGACCATGCTCGCATTCTCTTATGCTTACTTCTGAGTACTTATTCCGCTGCAAGTAGTTCTTCGCTTAGGAATTTCCTCACCGGAAAATTCCTCAGTGAAGAATTCATAAAAATCGCCTATTCACCCCCCCCCCCTCTAGTCGATATAACGCACTTTCACTATGAAGAAAATCTGGGTTCCCAAGAAGTGCCTTGAAAGTCTTCAGGTGAATGTCCTCATGACACCACCTGTGAAGAATAGGAACCCCAGATCAAACTCTTCATATGGACCAAATTCTTCATATGGATCCAAGTCCTCATGCGGACCAAATTCCTCACATGGATCAAAGTCCTCATATGATTATCATCGTGCTAACAACTTTCATTTCATGAGGTAGAGCTAAGGGCTATGAATATGTGCATTATTCTTCAAACAAATATGTTCATAAGTCCCAGAAGAATTTCTACGCTTATTCATATGCTTACCCTAACCCCTCTTATGTGAAACGAAATGGATTGGCCTCTATGCCACCATTCTCATATGGAGCTAAATAGAGTGATGAACTTTTTCCACCCCTTGAGATGTGGGTGGTAAAGAAAAGAACTAATCTCTTATGCAGGTCGGGCCTCGGGCGTGCTTTAACGTCTGAAGAATTTCTTGGGTGCTGACAAAAATTCTGAAAGGACGCAGCTAATCATGAAGAAATGAACTTTCATTTCACACGTCCTCATCCGCTTATACATTATCTTTGCCTGATGAAATTCATCTGATGAAATTGATATCATATTCTTCACTGATGAAGTATATGAGATCATAAGTTGCACTAATTCATCTGCAGGATGATCAACCCAAAGCCAATGAGTGGGTCCTCGATAGTGGATGTACAAATCACAAGACTGGTGACAAGAATCTATTGATGGATGCTCCCTTATCACTGTCACATCTGAAGCATATTATCTTTGCTGACAAAGGCAAAAGTCAGGTATTGGGTCTTGGTAAGGTTGCGATCTCTAAGGACATACACATGGACAAAGCCATGCTTGTTGAGTCCTTAGGATACAACCTCATGTCAGTCTCAATGCTTTGTGATCTTGATATGGTTGTTGTCTTTGGCAAGTATCATTGTGTTGTGATCATGGAAGCTGACAATTCCAAAGTCTTCGAAGGCTTTAGGAGAGGAGACTTGTATATTGTTGATTTCTCTATAGGACCACAACCAGCCGTGTGTCTACTTGCAAAAGCTTCAGAAGGCTGGCTATGGCATCGACGACTTGGTCACATGAGCATGAGGAATTTACTGCACGCTTGCAAAGAAGAAGCATGTCATTGGCATTGAGAATGTCAAATTCCTCAAGGATCACTTGTGTGAAGCCTGTGAAGCTGGAAAAATGACCAAGGCCAAGCATCCAGCGAAGACTATCATGACCACTACTCGTCCATTCGAATTGCTTCACATGGACCTCTTTGGTCCCAATCATTACTCAGCAGTCACTAATGATGCATCTCTATATGACTTTGTTATTGTTGATGATTACTCTCGTTACACATGGGTACACATTGTTACTTACAAAAATGAAGTGCAGGAAGTCTTCAAACGATTTTCCTCGAGGGCTTCAACCAACTTTGGTGTGAAGATCAGGCACATCAGGAGTGACAATGGAACTGACTTCAAGAATTCCGGTCTTGATGACTATCTTGATGAACTTGGTATTACTCATGAGTTATCTTCTCCCTATACTCCTCAGCAAAATGGCATCGTGGAGCGCAAGAACAGCACTCTTGTTGAGATGGCTCGCACTATGCTTGATGAAGGCAAAACGCATCGTCGTTTTTGGATTGATGCAATTGATACCGCGTGCCACATCATCAACAGAGTATATCTTCACAAATTCTTCAAGAAGACTGCCTATGAACTCCTCACTGACAAGAAACCCAATGTGAGTTATTTCAAAGTCTTCGGTGCTAAATCTTGGATTAGAGATCCTCATCACAATGCTAAATTTGCACCGAAAGCACATGAAGGTTTTATGCTTGGTTACGGAAAGGACTCACACACCTACTGAGTCTTCAACATCGCTCTTCACAAGATTGTTGAAACTGTAGATGTCTTGATTCGATGAAACTAATGGCTCGCAAAGAGAGCACCTACCTTCTGTGATAGATGAACCAGCACCAAAGGAATCTATAAAGTTCAAGGCTACTGAGGATGTAATTCTTACTGAAGAATCTGCTGAAGAATTCATTCCAGAACGCGAAGAACGTCGAGCTGATGCACGTGAAGATAATCTTTGAAGAAAATGCTGATCAAATTCCTCGACGACAACCAGCTCATCCTCGCGTTGCAAAAGAAGTGCAAGTTGACAAGATCATCGATGACATTGAAGCACCAGGTCCTCTCACATGCTCAAAAGCTTCACATTTATCTAACTTTTGTGGGCACTATGCTTTTGTCTCTATTACAGAGCCCACTAAGGTAGATGAAGCATTTCGGAGCACTGAGTGGATTCAGGCCATGCAAGAAGAATTACATCGATTCGAGCTCAACAATGTCGGGAACTGGTCAAACGTCGAGATCCTCGCAAGCATAATATCATTGGCACAAAGTGGATCTACCGCAACAAGCAAGATGAAAATGGCCTTGTGGTGAGGAATACTGACGACTTGTAGCTCAAGGCTACACAGGTTGAAGGAATTGATTTCGATGAAACTTTTGCACTGTTGCTAGACTTGAGGCTATTATATATTACTTGCTTATGCTAACCATCATGATATCACTTTATATCAAATGGATGAGAAAAGTTCATTCCTCAATGGTAAGCTTGAGTAAGAAGTATATGTTGCTCAACCCCTATGTTTTGAATATCCAAATAATCCCGACAAAGTCTTCAGACTCAACAAGGCCCTCTATGGCCTCAAACAGGCCCCCAGGCGTGGTATGATACATTGAAGGAATTCTTCGTGAAGAATGGCTTCACACCCGGTTCACTCGACCCTACTCTCTTTACTAAATCATATGATGGTGAACTGTTTGTGTGCCAAATATATGTTGATGATATTATCTTTGGCTGTACTGACCAACGTTACAGTGATGAATTTGCCTATATGATGAGTGAAGAATATCAAATGTCTATGATGGGAGAATTGAAATTCTTCTTAGGTCTTCAAATTCGTCAACAGCACAATGGCATATTCATATCTCAGGAGAAATACCTCAAAGATGTTCTGAAGAAATTCGGCATGCAAGATTGCAAAGGCGTCAAAATTCCTATGCCCACAAATGGCCATCTATGCACTAATGAAAATGGTATTGACTTCGATCACAAGGTATACCGCTCCATGATTGGTTCTCTATTGTACTTATGTGCATCTAGGCCAGATATAATGCTTAGTGTTTGCATGTGTGCCCGATTTCAAGCTACACCAAAGGAATCACACCATAAGGCTGTGAAGCATATTCTTTGATATCTAGCTCACACACTAACACTAGGATTATGGTACCCCAAGGGCTCTACTTTTGATCTCATTGGATATTCTCACTCGACTATCTTTGGTGATCGTGTGGACCGCAAGTCAACATCTGGTACTTGTCATTTCCTCGGACGATCTTTGGTTTGTTGGTCCTCGAAGAAAGCAGGCTGCGTATCCTTTGCATCTCTGCGGAAGTTGAATACATTGCTACTAGCTCTTGTTGTGCTCAATTGCTGTGGATGAAGCAAACTCTCAAGGACTACGGCATCAACGTGAAGAATGTGCCTCTCTACTTTGACAATAAGAGCGCCATCAAGATTGCTCACAACCCAGTTCAACACTCGAAGACAAAGCACATTCAGATTCGTGATCATTTTCTTCGTGATCATGTGTTGAAGGGCGACATCTCCATCGAGCATGTGAAGACTGAAGAACAGCTAGCCGATATCTTCACAAAGCCCTTGGATGAGAAGAGATTTAGCAAGTTGCGGTGTGAGCTAAATATCTTAGAATCTTGAATGTTCTTTGAAAAGGACACACATCCTGACACTTATGCAAAATTGATGACTTAGATGTGCAACACATGAAGAAACGTTTTTCTTCAATCGATGAAGAATAACACTCTAAGTGTGAAGAAATTAATGAAGAATTTGATTCTCAGAACCCTACGACAATTGTACGCGGTGTCTGAAATCATCATTCTTATACGGTGGGACACGCCACCACCAAAATTGAAAATCTTCAATTTGAGTTTTTCCTCAGTTTTGAAATTCTTCAGTTTTTCAAATTCTTCAACTTTGCAAAATCTTCACTGTTTCCGTCGTCTTTCTTCATTGACTACAGCATTGACTTATGGCTATTTCTTCAAGTTGCTTTTTCTGCTAAGTGAATGTGATCGGACCCTTCCCCCTCTATGCTATACTCAACCCAAGCTATTCACAAATTCTTCATGTGCGTTCTATTTGAAACTCGTTCAAAATCTTCACTGTGTCCTTGTCAGCTGAAGAAATTGCGAACAGAACTTTTAACTTATGTTATCAAAATTTTCGGCTTTGCCGCTCAAACCGTTCCGCATCCCACGATAAACTTATCTATTCACCCATGATCTAACACAATCTCCACTTTTCAGTACGTGGGTGACACATGTCAAGCGAATGAGAAGGGTCAGGGGCACGTTCGTCCAAAATCTTCGGGCGAACGATTTTTCACCGTGGCTATATATACCCCCTCTTCCCTTCCTCACTTCCTTTACTCCGCTCGACCGCCCTCTCTCTCGCTCGAGCTTCTCAAACCCTAAGCGCCGCTTCTCCATCGTCGCCGGTGAGGAAGAGCTTCTTGCCTCGACTTCGTCATTTGTCGTACTTTCGCGCCCGATCGCGGAAATCTTCACTCCGCCGCCGTAGCTGTCTTCCTCCACCGAGTTAGGGCGTGGGAGATCTGAATCCATTTAACTTCTAATCTACACTTCTCAAAGGTGTCGTGTTCTTCAGTTCGGGTAATTAAAAGTTACTTTTATTACTCGCTTTGATTCTCAAACCTTCCTGAAAATTTTCAAAGGTGTTTATTCTTCAAATCTTCACACATATGAACACCACAAACGAAATATGCTCTTGATTCGTTTCTCTAAGCAATGATTTTTCTTCAAGATTCCTCAATTGTGTGGATCCTCGATCTATACAACTCTGGAACCTAAGGCAAAGATCGCTTAGTGAAATTCTTCAAGGCTCATTTGGTCAAATTCCTCAAACTAGTTCTTTTTGAAAAACCTTCTGAGAACGCATATGACCTCTCCAAATTCCTCGCAACTATACTCTGTTCACAGGTACTCATGTCCGCTGCTGAATCACTAGGTTGTCACAGCCCCAGATCTTTGTTGGTAATTAGTTGCATCTTCATCCATGTCATCATATTTAAATTTCAGTTAAACTTGAAATGGGGGTTTGATTCAAGCCCTAGCACTAAAGCAATTCAAATAGGTTTAAATTCAGAAATATTTTCAAAAACCCAAAGTGGTTTGCAAAAATGTTCATGATTAATGGAAAAAGGTGAAAACCATATCCAGAGGTGATGGATATTTTTCCAAGGCATTTTGGATTTTGAATAAACCATATTGTATTTGAATTGGGAATTTAAATACTATAAATATTTTGAATGCTCCAAAATTCTGGTTTCAATTGTGGGCTTTTGGAATAATCCAAATAATGCCCCAATTTATCTCAGAGTTATAAAAAATGATTTAGTGTCTAAAACTAAATCAAAACAAACTCTGTAAAATAGGAAAACAGAGTTAAATAGGAAAAGCAGGAGAGAACTACACTGGCCTCACTGGCAGCCCACTGCCCACCCTTCTTTCCCCCCTCCTCCTCTGGCTGGCCCAGTTGGCCCAGCCCACAGCCCCACCGCTCATCGTCTTCCTCCGCTGAAGGCAGAGGCGAGGCGTGGCGAAGGCTGGCAATGTCTGCAGCCACCTGCTTGTCTGGCGGCCTCCCGACCTTCTCGCGGCCTTTGGAGATGCCACGACACCCCCCGACCCCCTCGTTCCCTCTCCTCTCTCCCTCGGACGCCTCCCTCTCCTCTGCTCCCTCTCTCTCGCCTGGACCGCGCGGCCTCTGCCGCCACTGCCGCTGCTCACGCCACCGCCACCCTCTCCTCCCCGGGATTAGCCCACAAGCTCCGCCACTCCACCTCGCCCTCCTCACCGAAGTCTCCCGACGGAGCACCCCGAGGCGCCGCCCGCCGTTCTTCCCCTCTTGGACCAGCGGTGCCGTCGGCCAATTCGGCGTCATCCGGCCTCCCCGAGCCGGTGAGCTTGCCTTCGACCTCCCGTGAGCTTGCCGGCGTTTCCCCTCATCTCTCTCTCGCGCCACATAGCCGCCGCCCTTCTTACCGAATCCGGCCACCGCCATGGCCGTGAGCCTCGCGCCCGAGCTTTTACGCTCGTCCCGTAGCTCGGCATGTTCCACTGGTCCTCGGGAAGCCGTAGAGGCCCTCGGTTGGCCTCCCGTGCACCGCAGCGACGTTTGCGTCGTGCCGTGGTTTCGGCAGCCCGGCTCAACACCGTCGCCAACTCCGGGCGACCCGCTTCTGTGGCCTCTGTTGGATGCGCAGGAGGAAGGGCTCCCCACAGTGCCCTCCGGCGCTTTTAGCCACCGGTGGAGCAACCCAGCGGCGCTCCGCCCGCGTTCGACGTCGCCGGCGTCAAGCCGCCGGTGGCGATGACCTTTGACTGTGGGTTTGACCACCCCGGTCGATCGACATGCGGGCCCCGCCTGCTAACTACTCTAGTTTAGGTTTAAACTAATTTAACTTAACCTAGGTTAATGCTAATTAACTAGGTTAGTTTAGTTAGTCATCGACGTGTGGCCCCACACGTCGAGGTTTGACCTGGGCGCCTGTTGACCCGGTGACGTCACATTGACGTCGGTCGATAATAACTAGGTTTCTAGATTTAATTTAATTCAGTAAATTCCAGGAAATACTCTAAACTTCTAAAAAAAATCATATAAATTCAACCGTAACTCGGATGGAAATAATTTATATATGAAAAATGATCAGAAAAATATGAAGAATCTGTTTATGCCATGATCATGCATGTTTGAACAAGTTAACATCACTGAATAGGATGAATCATGATTAGGGTAATTTATGAAATAGCATTTGGAGTTGGAATTCAACCTTGTTTGAATTCCACTTCAACTAACTTGGATTATTATTGCATTAGGTGAATTCAGTACCTTAAAATGATCATGCATCATATATGTGCATTGAATTGATTGTGTTCTTTCTCAGTTGCCGGTGTTTGGTCCCTCCCGGTAGACGATGTACCGACGATGATTATTCGATGACACCGATGAAGAACTATTATCTTCAGAAGTGCCAGGCAAGCAAAACCCCCTTGTTCATTCCGATATAATCCCACTCTCTCGCTCCTGCTCTATTTTACTGCATTAGGACAACAACGACTCATGTGTTACTTGTTGCGGTAGCTGAACCCCTTGATCCTTTGCATGACCTGTCATTCCACAGTAATTAGATGAAACCCACTAGCATGAGTAGGAATTGTTTGAGCCATGTTGTGCCTACTCATTTATGCTTGCTTGTCATGCCTGCTACTGCTTAGAGTTGAGTCGGGTCTGATTCATTGGGAATGAATTGGAATGGTTGTGTGAACATGTCCTATGGTGTGTGAGCTAAGTGTTGAACACGATTTGGTAAAGGTAGCGGTGAGAGGCCATGTAGGAGTACATGGTGGGTTGTCTCATTGCAGCCGTCCTCAGGAACTGAGTTACGTGTTTGTGATCCATGAAACAGTTACTACCACGCATTGGGCCGAAACCAATGGACCCTCTCGGCTTCTTGACCACCCTTGTCCTCATCCGGGAGTTGCAAGTAGTTTCGTGTTTGTAGCATCTTTGGGGCACGCAACGCTGACCTTAGGGGTGGGTTGTGTTGCGGTAGGCACCGTGGCCCGGTGTACCGAGTGCCCGTTTGGTATCTCGGGAACCCCGCACACATCGTTCGGGGCTGTATGGGAAACCTCGGCGGACTCCTGCGGATGGAACCCGAATAGGCGATAAACCCGGACTAGGGACTTGAGTGTTTAGGTAGGCCGTGGCCGACACCCACGTTGGGCTTCCGCTTGAAGGTTGCCGAGTACATGTCGTAAACGCGGTAAGTGGTGAGAGCGTGTGTGAAGAAGTACACCCTGCAGGGTTTAATATGATCTATTCGAATAGCCGTGTCCACGGAGAAGGACTTCTGGATTGCCTATATCGGTTCATAGACAAGTGAAAGTGGATACCCTAAAATGCGCAAGATAAGTGTGAGTGCTATGGATGGCGTTCTCGTGAGGAAGGCGGGAGGCGGGTCCATAGTGGTGTATTGATATGGTGAATATGTGGACTCGTGTGCGCCACTTCAAAAGAGTTACTTGCAATCGTAGTTCAGGATAGCCACCGAGTCAAAGCTGGCTTCTTTGCGGTCAAACTCCACCACCCCTTTTGATAATGATGCATATGTAGCTAGTTACGATGTAAGTCTTGCTGAGTACGTTTGTACTCACGTTTGCTTATTTTATGTTTTGCGAGAGACGTCTACCTCGCTTAGTAGTTCCGCTTGGACTTGACGTTTAGCTTGATACCTCAGCTACGATCTTGTGCCTTGGCAGGATCTCGGTAGATAGTCGGGCTTCTCGGCCTTTTTCATTTATAGTTATGCGTACTCGAGACATGATTAGCTTCCGCTTGTGCTTTGACTTGTATGTTTCGAGTGTTGGGTCATGAGACCCATGTTTGTAATATCTCGCTCTTGGAGCCTAATGAATAATATTTGAGTCAGAGAGTTATGTTGTGATGCCATGTTGTATCTACGCATATTGAGCATAATGTGTGTATGTTTGAAATGCTTGGTATGTGTGGGATCCGACAAACTAGTTGTTTATCCTTGGCAGCCTCTCATATGGGGAAATGTAGTCTCGTGCTTACGAGCGATAGTAGTCCGCTACAGCCGGTTCACCGGAGTCCTGCTAGCCCAAAGACTACTGCTTGGACACTTGACTGGCGGCATGTGTTTCACTTTGTTCCTATGTCCGCCCTTCGGGAAATGTTACGCGGTGTTATTCGAGTCCCGCTTAGCCTGCTACGGCCGGGATACCGGAGTCCTGTTAGCCCGATGTTCTGAGCCGAATATATACGTTGATGACCGACATGCTCGATGTGATTCATGTATGCCTGTCCCCATAGGTTAGCGCCGCTTTGGGTTCACGACTAGCCATGTCGGCCCGGGTTCTTTGTCATATGGATGCTAGCGACACTATCATATACGTGAGCCAAAAGACATAAACGGTCCGGGCCATGGTAAGGCGACACCGTGGGAATACCGTGCGTGAGGCCGCAAAGTGATATGAGGTGTTACATGCTAGATCGGTGTGACTTAGGATCGGGGTCTGACAGCGTTGGTATCGAGCTGTTGCTGTCAGGATTACCAAGCCAAACCGGGTGAAGTTGTGTCTAGAAATGCTTTAGTTATGTAAGGGAATTGATTGTGGAAGGGAACGTAAGGCTCTTTTTACTCCTTATACCTCATGACCTTCTGATCTGAGTCATCCTCTTCTCTTCTACGGGGTTTAAGAACTAGGCTTCTCATCTATCTATTAGGATAACGTGTTACTAATCCATAGACCTATAAGATTGTTGGTTTTAATCCCCAGTTCAGTTCTTGCTACTCCTGTATGATAACTGTTGATCTCAGAATCTTGTTATGATGTTGTTGAGTGGTTATGCCACCATTCTTGCAGGATGTCTCAAATCATTTTGAGCATTTACAGCCGTTATGCTGTCCGAGTTATCCTGTGTCTCTAAATAGTCCGATGCATTTGCAAATCCCTTCTTCCGTTCCTCGATGTCCTTTTGGGTCGAATAAGCACACTAATCGGTGCGTTGAGGTAAATTATTGCCTTGACATATATGTTGGAATTATTATTATGACCCTAGGTGTTTAGGAAGTCACCTAGCAACTTAGCAACGCTTTTGTATCCCAGTGTGATGATTACGCCATCACCTTGAAAGCATCCGTGATGCCATTTAGTAGTAGGCATTCTACTCACGGGTTTACGAACCGAGATTCATCCTACTTCATGTTGTTAGTATTGCTAGTGCCTTTAGGATATTAGTAACCTTTGCGATAGTCCTCGAGGTCCGTGGTATATCCTTCTTCCAAATACCATGAACCACTTATGGCAGAAGTTTGTTGAACCAAAAGATCACAACTAGAGTGCTCTTGAGGAGTTCTCCGTTCATAATTGTGACTCTGCCAGTTCTACCTCTTCTGCGTGGATTATCCGGAAGAAATGTTAAGCTTGCTCAACATACTAATCTGTGCATCCACAACTCAGGAAGTTATATGCTCCTCGAGTTGTTCCTCTTCAGTTGCATTCTGACCTTCATCTATCAATTGATAGCCAAGGGTATGTGTGCATTTGTGTTCATTGATGCATTTTGTCCTTGTGGTCCGTCAAGCCATTCTATTCCGGAATGACTAGGAGAAACAAACTCCAGTACCTCATCCATATCCAGGATTGGGTCAAAGTAGTTGTATCCCGCAGATCAAAATGCCAATTCAGCTTTTGAATCTGTTCCACCACAAGTATTGCCATCTTATGTCAAGAATGTCATGGGAATTGCACAACCTCTTAGGAATTCTTGACGTGATTGATACTCTCGCTATTATTATTCATTCCTCGGTTCCGTGTTGTTGTAACCGGAATGCCGCAAGTGAATTGTGATGTGCGAAATCAATACTCCGAGCCACTCGTTGCTTGGTGGTAAATGGACAATATTCTCATTTTTAGCGTGTTGGTTATTAAATCATCATTCTAAGATAGATCGTGCTACCTAGTCCTTATTTACGGTGCACACTTGATTGATGAGTTAGGATCTTGTCAAGTCCTCACTCATTTGATAATATCGTCTTGCCCTCAAAAGCAAGATTGTTCTCGAGCTTAGTATCATACCGGTGGTTCGTGACTTTCCAAATATCTTCTTGGAAGTGTTACCGGGTTGTTCCCTGACTGATATGTTGAGACGTGATCAAGTCGGTTTCTTTTGAAACACCCTTTCCCCAAGAATACATGTTGGATACCCACGAGCTAGTTGGTTAAAGCCAAACAACAACTTGGAGAGTTGGAAGATAAAAGCTTGCCTAACTTAGTTCGATCCAAAGGGATATTCTTGTGAAGTGTGTGTTGAAGAAAGATGATATCTTCATCGATGGGTCCTTGTGATCAGTTGTTGGATCTATTGTCCTACCAATTCTTTGATTTGAGTATGGGCCATTGTCAAGTCAAATCAGAACCAACGATATCCGTGATGTTGTCTTACTCGTGGTTGATCCTTCGAGCATACACCATTATATCTTTTGGTCTGACCAATGCTATCACCGTGTTCACATGATGGTGGAAGTCCAGTGATATGGAAATTCCGATAAGTTGCTGTTGAGCCCATCAGTAGCATTTTGTCTCCCCCATGAGTCATGTTGAGCATCAACCTAGTATTGGAAAGTTGTGTAAGCATTTCTTCGTGTTTCATTCATGAAGCCTATGCTTGGATGGAAGAAGTGACTTCCTCGAACTCACGTGCATTTGATGTAAGTTGCCGCCGTGAAGTTGAGAAAGGTTTGTTTTGTTTCCTCTGGAATCATTCCAAGTCAGTCATGCATGTGCAAAGTATTCTATGGTTTGATAGACTGATCATCTTCATTCCGTATGTATCCCTAGCACCCCAAGCCACTGATTGATTTGTTCAAGGAAAAGGAGTTCTTTCATAAGAGCTAATCATGACTTATGTTAAGACTTGATATCCTCGATGATGGTTTCCCACCCGAACTTCGGTAGTGTCTTATTATAAGGCTACCATGTGGTCATGCTTGTCTAGGACAACGTGTTCACAGTGTTTGTAGCGAGAACCAGCTCATGTTTTGGAGCTTGCTATCGTAGTTCATATCCCGAGAATCTCGCAACGCCATCTCGTCAAATTGTGTTGCAACCTTTCCTTTTTCAGACGTCTTTGAGTGCGAAATATCCTAACACCAACCAGATCTGAATCTCGGCAGATATGATGGTTGGAACATTCCAACGATTGCATTTCGTTCCCAGCTTGCACCATCCTTGTGCTACCTCGCTATAGATTGTCTTCTTAGCAGTTCTTGTCCGTGTTTATCTTCAAAGTGGAATTACCATGGGTCCCCCCTCGATGATAAGCAAAATCATCCATTGCGTTGTCTTCAACAAGGTAGTCCACATCATCCATTTTAGTCCGGTGTACCATTCCTTGCATTCTACCAAATGATCGCTTGTGATTGCCTTCTTTGGTATAAAGAGTTCCAATGATCTATGGATCAAAAGTAATTCTTTTTGCCACTTGAGGGAATAGTTCTTTGCGTCACCCTTTCCGAGGTCCCCGTTACGGGATTACAGTAAATATTTTCTCACCACCTTGACACCATCCACCATCTTTCTAAGCGTGGAATTGTTGCCACCAATCAAACCCCGTTGTTGTTCTTCCATCCCTCTCGATGCATTTTATGTCTCAACTCAAGATGTGTCACCGTCTCAGCCCGTGAGTTGATCATGTTTACTTGATCTTCGTGAAGGTCGAATCATGTAGGGTTTTCCCTTTCTTTCTGTTGTCGTGTCGAGTGCAGATCTCAAAAGCGAAGACGTCAAGACCAAGGTGATGGAATGAATCAACCTCTTCGAGAAGGACAAGTGGATCATGAAGATTGTAATAGTTTTGTGACTTCCCTTTTCCTCTTACCTCACGTCTTGAATCTCGGGGCGAGATTCTTGTTTAGTGGGGGTGAGTTGTCACAGCCCCAGATCTCTGTTGGTAATTAGTTGCATCTTCATCCATGTCATCATATTTAAATTTCAGTTAAACTTGAAATGGGGGTTTGATTCAAGCCCTAGCACTAAAGCAATTCAAATAGGTTTAAATTCAGAAATATTTTCAAAAACCCAAAGTGGTTTGCAAAAATGTTCATGATTAATGGAAAAAGGTGAAAACCATATCCAGAGGTGATGGATATTTTTCCAAGGCATTTTGGATTTTTGAATAAACCATATTGTATTTGAATTGGGGAATTTAAATACTATAAATATTTTGAATGCTCCAAAAATTCTGGTTTCAATTGTGGGCTTTTGGAATAATCCAAATAATGCCCCAATTTATCTCAGGAGTTATCAAAAATGATTTAGTGTCTAAAACTAAATCAAAACAAACTACAGAAAATAGGAAAACAGAGTTAAATAGGAAAAACAGGAGAGAACTGTACCTGGCCTCACCTGGCAGCCCACCCGCCCAAACCTTCTTTCCCCCTCCTCCTGGCTGGCCTGGCTTGGTTTCAGCCCACCACCGCCCATCATTATCGCCTTTCCTCTCGCTGTATAAGTGAGGCGAGGCGTGGTGTTACTGCAATGCCGCGGCCACCTCCTGCCAGGCCGGGCGGCCTCCCGACCTTCTCGTGACGCCTTTGGAGATGCCACGCACACCCCCCGACCCCTCGTTCCCTCTCCTCTCTCCCTCGGACGCCTCCCTCTCCTCTGCTCCCTCTCTCTCGCTTGGGACCGGCGGCCTCGTCCGCCACCGTCGCCCGTTCGCTTGTGACCACCGCCACCCCTCTCCTCCCCGACTAGCCCACAAGCTCCGCCACTCCACCTCGCCCTCCTCACCGAGTCTCCCGACGCCGAGCACCCCGAGGCGCCGCCCGCCGTTCTTCCCCTCTTGGACTCCGGTGCCGTCGGCCAATTCGGCGTCATCCGGCCTCCCGAGCAGTGAGCTTGCCTTCGACCTCCCGTGAGCTCGCTGACGTTTCCCCTCATCTCTCTCTCTCGTGGCATAGCCGCCGCCCGCTTAGCACCGAATCCGGCCACCGCCATGGCCGTGAGCCTCAGCCCCGAGCTTTTACGCTCGTCCCGTAGCTCGGCATGTTCCTGGGTCCACAGGAAGCCGTAGAGGCCCTCGGTTGGCCTCCCGTGCACCGCAGCTGACGTTATGCGTCGTGCCGTGGTTCGGCAGCCCGGCTCAACACCGTCGCCAACTCCTGAGACCCCGCGCCCCCCCTGTGGCCTCTGTTTGATGCGCAGGAGTTAGGGCTCCCCACTGGTGCCCTCCGCCGCGCTTTTAGCCACCGGTGGATCATCCCCGCGGCGCTCCGCCCGCGTTCGACGTCGCCGGCGTCAAGCCGCGATGGCGATGACCCTTTGACCGGGGTTTGACCACCGGTCGATCGACATGCGGGCCCCGCCCGGCTAACTACTCTAGTTTAGGTTTAAACTAATCTAACTTAACCTAGGTTAATGCTAATTAACTAGGTTAGTTTAGTTAGTCACTGACGTGTGGCCCCACACGTCAGGTTTGACCTGGGGCGCCCTGTTGACCCGCTGACGTCACATTGACGTCGGTCGATTTAATAACTAGGTTTCTAGATTTAATTTAATTCAGTAAATTCCAGGAAATACTCTAAACTTCTAAAAAATCATATAAATTCAACCGTAACTCGGATGGAAATAATTTATATATGAAAAATGATCAGAAAAATATGAAGAATCTGTTTATGCCATGATCATGCATGTTTGAACAAGTTAACATCACTGAATAGGATGAATCATGATTAGGGTAATTTATGAAATAGCATTTGGAGTTGGAATTCAACCTTGTTTGAATTCCACTTCAACTAACTTGGATTATTATTGCATTAGGTGAATTCAGTACCTTAAAATGATCATGCATCATATATGTGCATTGCATTGATTGTGTTCTTTCTCGATTGCGGTGTTTGTTCCTCCCGGTGAGCGATGTAAAGCGATGATTATTCGATGACACCGATGAAGAACTATTATCTTCAAAAGTGCCAGCAAGCAAAACCCCTTGTTCATTCCGATATAATCCCACTCTCTCGCTCCTGCTCTATTTTCTGCATTAGGACAACAACGACTCATGTGTTACTTGTTGCGGTAGCTGAACCCCTTGATCCTTTGCATGACTGTCATTCCACGAATTAGATGAAACCCACTAGCATGAGTAGGAATTGTTTGAGCCATGTTGTGCCTACTCATTTATGCTTGCTTGTCATGCCTGCTACTGCTTAGAGTTGAGTCGGGTCTGATTCATTGGGAATGAATTGGAATGGTTGTGTGAACATGTCCTATGGTGTGTGAGCTAAGTGTTGAACACGATTTGGTAAAGGTAGCGGTGAGAGGCCATGTAGGAGTACATGGTGGGTTGTCTCATTGCAGCCGCCCTCGTGAACTGAGTTACGTGTTTGTGATCCATGAAACAGTTACTACCACGCATTGGGCCCGAAACCAATGGACCCTCTCGGCTTCTTGACCACCCTTGTCCTCGGTCCGGAGTTGCAAGTAGTTTCGTGTTTGTAGCATCTTTGGGGGCCGCATTTAACGCTGACCTTAGGGGTGGGTTGTGTTGCGGTAGGCACCGTGGGTCGGTGTACCGAAAGTGCCCGTTTGGTATCTCGGGAACCCCGCACACATCGCTCGGGCTGTATGGGAAACCTCGGCGGACTCCTGCGGATGGAACTCGAATAGGCGATAAACCCGGACTAGGGACTTGAGTGTTTAGGTAGGCCGTGGCCGACACCCACGTTGGGCTTCCGCTTGAAGGTTGCCGAGTACATGTCGTGTAAACGGCGGTAAGTGGTGAGAGCGTGTGAAGAAGTACACCCTGCAGGGTTTAATATGATCTATTCGAATAGCCGTGTCCACGGAGAAGGACTTCTGGATTGCCTATATCAGTTCATAGACAAGTGAAAGTGGATACCCTAAAATGCGCAAGATAAGTGTGAGTGCTATGGATGGCGTTCTCGTAGGGAGACGGGAGCGGGTCCATAGTGGTGTATTGATATGGTGAATATGTGGACTCGTGTGCGCCACTTCAAAAGAGTTACTTGCAAATGTAGTTCGGGATAGCCACCGAGTCAAAGCTGGCTTGCCGCGGTCAAACTCACCACCCCCTTTTGATAATGATGCATATGTAGCTAGTTCTGATGTAAGTCTTCTTGAGTACGTTTGTACTCACGTTTGCTTATTTTATGTTTTGCGTAGAGAGGCGTCGGTCCTCGCTAGTAGTTCCGCTTGGACTTGACGTTTAGCTTGATACCTCATTTACGATCTTGTGCCTTGGCAGGATCTGGTAGATAGTCGGGCTTCTCAGCCTTTTTCATTTATAGTTATGCGTACTCGAGACATGATTAGCTTCCGCTTGTGCTTTGACTTGTATGTTTCCGAGTGTTGGGTCATGAGACCCATGTTTGTAATATCTCGCTCTTGAGCCTAATGAATAATATTTGAGTCGTAGAGTTATGTTGTGATGCCATGTTGTATCTACGCATATTGAGCATAATGTGTGTATGTTTGAAATGCTTGGTATGTGTGGGATCCGACAAACTAGTTGTTTATCCTTGGCAGCCTCTCATATGGGGAAATGTAGTCTCGTGCTTACGAGCGATAGTAGTCTGCTACAGCCCGGTTCACCGGAGTCTCGCTAGCCCAAAGACTACCGCTTGGACACTTGACTGGCCGGCATGTGTTTCACTGCCTTATGTCTGTCCTTCGGGAAATGTTACGCGGTGTTATTCGAGTCCTGCCTAGCCTGCTACAGCCCGGGATACCGGAGTCCTGTTAGCCTGCTACAGCCCGAATATATACGTTGATGACCGACATGCTCGATGTGATTCATGTATGCCTGTCCCCATAGGTTAGCGCCGCTTTGGGTTCACGACTAGCCATGTCGGCCCGGTTCTTTGTCATATGGATGCTAGCGACACTATCATATACGTGAGCCAAAAGACGCAATCGGTCCCGGGCCATGGTAAGGCGACACCCGTGGGAATACCGTGCGTGAGGCCGCAAAGTGATATGAGGTGTTACATGCTAGATCGGTGTGACTTAGGATCGGGGTCCTGACATAGGTTCTCATCAACTTAACTCATTTGCAGCGTTCCTTGAAGAAAAGTTGCATACTTCTTCAGAGAATTCGATTGTTCAAATTCCTCAGCTGAAGAATATGGCAGAAGGAAAGAAGCCACAGAAAGGAGGAAAGAGGCCCGAGGTCATGATCGCTTTCGAGATACCTGAGGACATCTACGCTGACTATTGCACACCTGATGAAGCCAAGTTTGGCAAGGAAAACAAAAATCAGCGCAAGGTGCGCATTCAGAGGATTGAAAGGAGATGGGCAAGGGAATGGAGGGAGCACAGATATGTTACTCCAAAGTACATGAAGAAATTTGCTCTCAATCCTCCATGCCCAAGAGCTCCATTGGCACCTGGTCAAGAGGCTGACCCCACCAGCATCAAGCGGGGTGAGGATTTTCCTGAAGAATGGGCCAAGCGCCAAGCCAAATTGGCAAGACAAGCCAAGGAGGCAGTGAGGAAATTTAATGAGGACTCTGCTCTTTGCTGCCACTGAGGCCTCTGTCAAGCTAAGAAAATCTATGGCAAAGAAGTCTGCACACAAGCCAAGTGCTTCAACAGCAATGCCCTCACGGCCAGAATCTTCAATGCCCTCACGGCCAATTCCTCATGCTGCCCCTGCTCCTCCCAAATCCTTAGCTCCTACAAAGTCCTCAGCAGCTCCTCCAAAGTCCTCAGCACCTGTCCATCTGGCCACGTGCCAAAGGACTGCAGGCATCTCGATTGCCTCTGGTGTCTCAGCAAGCTCCTCAGCTGCACCAAATTCTTCATCAGGCCCCTCTCTGCTGAAGAAAAAGGCAACTGTTGGACGAGGTCCTCGGCCAAGTCCGAAGAAGAAACAGGTCGCCTTCCAAGCGCCATCTGATGATGAAGCTGATGATGACGAACTTGTAGAAATCATCAGAGACCGACAAGAAAGGGCCGCTAGAGCCAAAGGCACACCTGTGCCACTACTTTTGGATCCAAGGGCGATCCTCGAGTACATTGATCTCTGGCACAAGGATCCAGAGACACCTATGCCTGATTTTAATCTGACACCGGACAAAGTCACATCTTGACCCATTTCATCTCCTCAAGAGAAATGGAAATTTGAGAAGGCAAGGCAGATCAAGAAGGCTCAATTCAGGAAAGAGAAGTTCCTGAGGAAAAATGTTGTCAGAATGACAACTGAGGAACTCCTCAAGATCCAATCTGAAATCAAAACCCTAAGTGATAACTTTGATGCCTATTATGCTGATTGGCAAGGAGCCAAAGTCAGATTTGTCAATCTGACAAAGAAGTTCACAAATTTTGCAGCCCCAACGCAACAAGAAATTCCTCAGGCTGGAGCCTCTGCTCGACTTTCAAAGAACATGCCTGACCGGCGATGATTTTCAACTGCTGAAGACAATGCTAGTTCGAGTGGCTGATGACTCCATTCCAAATTGAAGAAATTGCTGTGGCATCCACTAGTGGTGCGCTGAAGAAAGCGAAGAAGTCAGGCAATCAAGAAATTCAACCAGATTCCTCAGCTCCTCCTGCGCCTACACCAACTCCAATCCTTTCATCTGCATCTGATGTGAAGAAGACCAAGGCTGCAGAGCGAGCTGCTGTGAAGAAAAGGAAAGCATCAAGTGCTTCAGAATCTTCAGCCCAGAAGAAAATGAAGCCTATGACAAGCTCTTTTGAAAATCCAATCGATGTTGTTCCAATTTCCTCCATTCCATCAAAGGACCTTGTTCCTTTTGGTGAAGAGTATGAGATCCCAAGCGGATCTGATGAAGAAAATCATTTTGCTGCTTTGTCAGAGCAGATTGATGAAGAAATTGATGTGGATACAATCCCTTCAACACCAATCATTTCCTCGCCTATGCCTCAGTTCACAGCTGAAGAGGCTGGTGTTGAGAAAATTGAAGATGAAGATGTGGATATTGGATGCACCACGCCTGTGATGAACGATGACTTTTGGGAAAGTCAGCATCCCAATTCTCCACTCTTCACCCCAATCCTACAAATTCCTCAGTCCCCTGCACCAACTGTTCAACTGGGCTCTGAAGAAACTCATCCCACTCCCTCTGTGCATGAAGAAATTCCAGCCACTAGCGCTGAAGAACCTGCTGCTGCTGATCCTATGAACACGCAGACTGCACATGAAGAGGAACCAGCTTCTATTCCTCTGTGCTATTCAACAAAGACAAAGTCTTCGATCATGCACATATTCCTCATGTGGACATGGAATCTCTGCCAGGCTTTGAGCCAGTCCTCAGTGTTCTTCATGATGCAGGACTCCTAAATTTCTGCACCGACATACGTGGATTGGAATGAAGAACTTATTCTTCAATTCTATGCGACGCTGCATATCACCGGAGATCTCAAGATGTGAACTCATGGGTGTTGGACTGGATGTCCGAAAATACTCACTACAAGGCACCAAAGAATCGAATTGCTTCGTGTCCTTCCTCTCGATCCTCCCCTTGACGGTGCACGTTGCATCTACTGATGAACTGAATCGACAAATCACTATATGCAAGTGCTGATGAAGTCTTTGAAGCCAGGGCAGGCCCCACGGACCAAATTCCTCGTCAAGGAATTATTGTATGTGCCTCGGACTGTCTATCGCATTCTGACGAAGACAGTGAGTCCTATCAAAGGCCACGACTCAAATGATGAAGAAGTCGTTGGCATCATGAAGAATATGCTTTTCAATATCATTCATGGCGTTCCCGTTAACTTCCATGATTTCTTCATGAGGACTCTGGCGAATATTGCTATGTCACCTTTTGAGCTGAAGCCTTATGCACCATGGATTATGAGGTTCATCAGGACAAGGTCTTCACTCAATTACAAGGCTGATACTATGAACCACTGCAGCTACTTGCCTCCATTTGAAGTCCTCAAACGGACATTTTCCTCAGCTGATGACAAATGCAAGGCAACTGCTGTGATAGATGAAGGCATTCGTCCATTGGATGGTCAATTTCGCAAAGCTTCATCCTACTCCACCAATGATGACTCTGCCACACATGACTCTGCCGCCAATACCTCAGCCAAGCAAAATCCTCAAGCCACGGCACCCAGGGTGATGACTGATCGTGAGTTACTCCTCAGTCTTCATCAGAAGGTTGATCGCAATCATAAATGGGTCAAGCGTCAGTTTGGTTCAATTCTTCACAACATGACCTCAACACACAATGCAGTGAAGAAAAACCAATACTACCTCTCAGGGAGTTCTGGACTAGGGGGTGTCCGGATAGCCGAACTATCATCATCGGCCGGACTCCAAGACTATGAAGATACAAGATTGAAGACTTCGTCCCGTGTCCGGATGGGACTTTCCTTGGCGTGGAAGGCAAGCTTGGCGATACGGATATGTAGATCTCCTACCTTTGTAACCGACTCAGGTAACCCTAACCCTATCCGGTGTCTATATAAACCGGAGGGTTTTAGTCCATAGGGCGAACAACAATCATACCATAGGCTAGCTTCTAGGGTTTAGCCTCTTTGATCTCGTGGTAGATCCACTCTTGTAACACACATCATCAATATTAATCAAGCATGACGTAGGGTTTTACCTCCATCAAGAGGGCCCGAACTTGGGTAAAACATCGTGTCCCTTGTCTCCTGTTACCATCCGCCTAGACGCACAGTTCGGGACCCCCTACCCGAGATCCGCCGGTTTTGACACCGACATTGGTGCTTTCATTGAGAGTTCCTCTGTGTCGTCACCGATAGGCTCGATGGCTCCTTCGATTGTCAACAACGACGTAGTCCAGGGTGAGACCTTTCTCCCCGGACAGATCTTCATATTCGGCGGCTTTGCACTGCGGGCTAATTCGCTTGGCCATCTGGAGCAGATCGAAAGCTACGCCCCTGGCCGTCAGGTCAGATTCGGAAGTTCAAACTATACGACCGATATCCGCGGAGACTTGATCTTCGACGGATTCGAGCCGCAGCCAAGCGCTACGCGACCGCTTCGATGGGCATGATCTAGCTCTGCAGCGTAAAGGCCCTGGAGGCCGCACTGAGTCCGCTCCGACCCTTAATACGGCCGGATTCCCGATCGAGGACGAGTGGTTGGACACCGCCTCGGGGCTTTAATCTCTACGGCGATCGAGCGAACTCCATCCCTGTCGCTTTGCGAAGACCTCGACTGTGGTGTTGGACTACTCTCCGGACTCCGAACCCTCCACGCCCTTGCCAATCGAATCCGATTGGGCGCCCGTTATGGAGTTCATGGCCGCGGACATCTTTCAGCACTCGCCCTTTGGCGACATCCTGAATTCACTAAAGTCTATCTCTTCATTCGGAAAGCCTTGGCCGGACCACGGTCAGGAAGGTTGGGATACGGACGATGAAGAAATTCAACGCCCACCCACCACCCACTTCGTAGCCACTGTCGATAGCCTACACGACGTGCTCGATTTCGACTCCGAAGACATCGACGGTATGGACGACGATGTAGGAGACAACAATGAACCAACACCTATAGGATGCTGGACAACCTCACCCCATGATGTATACATGGTGGATACACCTAAAGCAAATGAAGACGAGGAGCAACGGGACGCTACGAAGGATAAATCCCTCGAAAAGCAGTCAAAACGGCAACGTAAACGCCGAACAAAGGCCCGCCTCAACAAAGACCCAGCCATAGAGCAGGGCGAACCGGTGGACAATGAACAAGCTTATCGAGCAATCCTCCGAACAAGACAACTTGGATAAACAATCTGTCCTCAAAGAAGACAACAGTCCGGACGATCTCACACCGGACAAACCATCGGAGCAAAATGACCTCCAAAAAGGCTCGCCGCTGCTGGCGTAGCCTGAAAAAGCGAAGCGGAAGCTCAAAACAGCGGAAGATGCACTCAGGATTAGATGGAGCAAAGTATTCAGCACCGCAGATAAGTACGGCGACGCAACGAACAAAGAGCTACCGAAAAGAAAGCTACCGACCGATTCGACGAGGAGGCCTTAGAGCCCCCACAATTAAAAAGCAAGAAGGCCACCGGTCGGATGGACGACCTCACGGCAAAAAGAGAGCGCGAATGGCGCCAAGACACAAACCAATATGCGATCCGCATAAGGATTCACATCAAGAGGATGGCCCATTAGGTCCATCTATGGGCCAAGAAAGCAGGCTCACAAAGTAATGCAATACGCCAAAATTCCGAAGATCACGGCACACTCAAATATAGGGGCGCCGCACACCCCCTATGTTTCACCGATGAGGTGCTGGATCATGAATTTCCAGCGGGATTCAAACCCGTAAACATAGAGGCATACGACGGAACAACAGACCCCGGAGTCTAGATCGAGGATTACATCCTCCACATACACATGGCTAGAGGAGACGATCTCCACGCCATAAAATACTTACCCCTTAAACTCAAAGGGCCAGCTCGGCATTGGCTTAAAAGCCTCCCCGAAAATACCATTGGAAGCTAGGGAGAGCTCGAGGATGCATTTCGGGCAAATTTTCAGGGGACTTATGTCCGCCCTCCGGATGCAGACGATCTAATTCACATAACTCAACAGCCCGGAAATTCTGTAACAGGTTCCTTACTAAAAAGAACCAAATAGTCGAATGTCCGGACGCCGAAGCCTTAGCAGCTTTCAAACACAACGTCCGAGACGAATGGCTCGCCAGACACCTCGGCCAAGAAAAGCCAAGAACAATGGCCGCATTAACAAGCCTCATGACCCGCTTTTGCACTGGAGAGGACAGCTGGCTGGCTAGATGCAGCACCAGCGACCCGAGTACATCCGAAATCAGGGATGGAAATGGGAAATCACGATGCAGAAAAGATCAGCGCCGGAAAAAGGAAAATGGCCCGAATAGTACGGCGGTCAACGCCGGATTCAAAAGCTCTCGGCCAAACAACAAAACACTGCCCCTAAAGGATAACAGTGACGAGCTCTCCATCCTAAACAAGATTCTGGATAGACTGTGTCAAATACATGGTACCTCCGGAAGCACGCAAACCATACCCACAGAGATTGTTGGGTCTTCAAACAGTCCGCAGATCAACGCCGAACACAAGGGCTCGACACACCAAGTAAAGATGACGACGAGCACCACAAGCAGAACCGGAAAACAAAAACTTTCCCACAGGAGGTTAAAACAGTAAACTCACTTCACGTGATCAAAGGAAAAACAAAGCGGCGCCCCTAAAAAGCGCGCCGCATTAATCGGGTTGTCAAAACCAATCACCTTCGACCATCGGGACTATTCTGATAATATCCGGAACGCGGGATGGACTGCCTTGATATTGGATCCTATAATCAACGGATTCCAATTTACATGTCCTCATGGATGGTGGCAGTGACATAAACCTGATATATCAGGACACAATCCGCGGGATGGGGATAAACCCAACCAAAATTCGCCGTAGCAACACCTCCTTTAAAGGAGTACTGCGCTGCCCATACGCCCTCTGCACGGGCTCCATATTGCTAGAAGTTGTGTTTGGTTCATCCGACAACTTCCGTCGCGAACGGTTACTCTTCCATGTCGCCCCGTTTAAAAGTAGCCATCAAGCACTATTGGGGCGCGAAGCTTTCGCCCGCTTTAACGCAATACCACATTATGCATCTCTAACACTTAAAATTCCCGGTCCACGCGGCATCATCTCGTTAAAAGGAAGTATTAAGTGTTACTCGAGCACGGGAAAACGGGAGACTGCCTTGACAGCCCCACAGCTATCCGGCTCTGCTAGGCAAAGAACCTGAATTGGTCATTCAAACCCCGGACACGGCTAGACGAGTCCGGCGCCTACTAGCGGCACACCCCATACGAGGGGCCGCATGCATGTATAACAAGAGACAATAAAGCTCAATTTTATTCACTTCTTGAACTGCATTGCTCATTTAATATTACGTACATCTTTCGTGACGATACTTTTGCTTTCAAACTAAGTTCCTCTCTTTACAGATGAACAACGTGCTACACCCGTCGAGGATACGGCACAACGGAGACACAGCGCAGACGTGCAGGTAGGGACCCGTTGCAAGGATTCTTTTCAGATTAAGACCTGCGTAAACCTTTTTTCACTGTCTCTTGTTGATATACATCCCCGGTTCCTTAATATAACCGAGGAGGAGGCTGGTGCTTTGGCATTGGCCGCACTGCAGAATTTTTATGGCGCGCATACCTAGACACCAGGGCTTAGGGCATTATTCTGCCCATTTTCATAAAGACCGAATACCCTAGGGAGTATTCGGCGTCTCGAGTTAGGCCTTATATGCATCAGCTCCGAATCATGTCTTTGGTCAAATATTGGGTTGCCCGGCTCCTGTGTTTTGCTGCCTTACGTTCCATTTTCACGGCTAACGCGGCACCAGGAGAACTACTGTGATTGTGTCCCGGTTCGGCCGAGCGAGCACCTCAGTAGAGAAAGCCGAAAACTGAGTGTCATGATATAGCGAGAGACTGGTCAACCACTCGATGACTCACCGGAATGTTTAGAATTCCTCTGCATTAACGAAGGACCGGTTTACGGTCAGGCACATACGCACCCTGAATTCGGGAGAGTGAGGTGCCCCCAGGGGCTATATAGTAGCCCCACCCTCGAACTCCTATGGCTAAGTGAAAGTGATAAAGCATTTTAGTCCGGTTGCCTGGTTTGCTACGCTATCACCTCCTTAACAGGACCAAGACGTTGGATTAAGTGTGAAAAAGCGCTTTTTTTTCAAACACCCCGCACTATGTGCGTGGGGGCTGACTCCCAGCACTGCCATCTTTCCGTTTATATACACATATACATAAACGGCCGCACAGGGAGTAGTTTACTACTTGAACGCACAAGTATAAAAATCACTTATATTACATTGAAACATTGTTTTCACAAATCATACACGTCATTTAAACATAATATCCTTCGAGCATTGCGTCTCTATTAAACGAGCGCCCGGCAGGACTTCTTCAAAGTAGTGCTCGGCAGGTACTCGGCCTCCGTCTGATCCTGGGATGCAACGTCAGTGGCCTTCATCTCTGCCCAGTATGTCTTGACACAGGCAAGAGCCATCCGCGCTCCCTCAATGCACGCCGATCGCTTCATTGCATCGATACGCGGCACCGCACCAAGAAACTGCTGCACTAAACCAAAATAGCTCTTCGGCTGGGGTCCGTCCGGCCACAAGTGAGCCAAGACATGATTCATGGCAAATCCTGACAATCGATTCAGCTCGGCCCATTCGCCAACCGATCGGTCACGGCAGAGGACGCCCGGACTATGGAATTGCGACCAATATAGCTCTTCCTTCGTGCCCCTTCCGCCCCGGAAGTGCTCAACAGCGTCCTGGCGCTCGCCGCCAAGTCCAGAGATAAGCATCCTCTGAACTCCACAATTTATCCAACTAAGCATACTTTGGATCTGTATATTTCCTCCGCAGCAGAAACGGTTTTCCAGCCGCAATTGCCCCGGCCTGACTCAGCTCCTCCTTGGCAGCCCTCAAAGTCGATTGGGAATTCTTGGATTCGTCGGCGGCCTTCTTTAGGCCCTCTTGTTCCGCTTGACGCGCTTTTTCAAGAACCTCGCAGCGATCGGTAGCATTCCTTAACTTTTTGGCCATATCGGCCATCTCCTCTTTGCTTCGGCAGTGAGCAGCCCGTTCAGCTTCTAGCTCTTCGGCCGCCTTTAAAGCGGCCGTATTACTACTCCTGGCTTGCTCTTTCGCTCGGGCGAGTGCTACCCGCAGCTCCTCAACGGCAGCGGCACCATCTGCATTAAGCATACAAACAGTAAGACATGGGCGTCAAGCTCCCTTACCAGGTGTCCGCATAGAAGTCGCATACCTTGTGACTCGTCAAACCGTTTATTGACCAAATAGCGATGTTCAGATCCGCCTCATCAAGCTGCCGCTTTAGTTCGGCATATTCATCAGTCCGGCTGGCCTCCGGACGCCCCGCCACCTGTTTAGGAGTGGCGATATGTTAAAACTGAGAATTCGATCATCGGCACGTCGTCAATTTTGACAACATACCGAGTCTCAGGGGCTACTATCTATACATGGCGCATTTTATATGCATAACTATCAGAAGGTACATTATCTTTTTTTTATGCACTCAAACCCCGCCAAGAAGCTTCGACGGCTTGCGTAATCCGCTCTCTGCGCAAGATGCAATCCTTTCAATCAGCGTACCCATTAGAGCACAAAGTGATCTTACGAGATAGCCGCCCGAGCAAATCCTTCAGCCTCCGACCGCACACCACTCGGCGCCGGACCGTCCCCGCCTCACGGACTTGGGGAACCCTCCGCGACGACACCTCCGGGTCGTCCGCTTCACATGAGGGTGCGACGGTGGAGGCGTTTCACTCTCCATCATCTCCGGAAGAAGATCCTCAAGACGAGCTCACGAGAAGGGCTGAGGTCCGAACTACAAGGTACAATTTCGGTTATCTTCATAAATAAATACAGGGATGCTCCTTATTTACAAGACCCCTTCTTTCTACTTACGGCTCGCTGGAGGGCTGATCCCATGCGGCTGGGTTACTTCCCAGCGCCGGACTCTCTGCCGAAGATTCCCTTCCTTTCTTTGAGGCCTTGACCTCCGGATCTTCTGAAGCGGTCCTCTTCTCTCCTCGAAAGGTGGGACCCTTAATCCCTCCTTCCTTGATAGCCTCCGATGTAGAGGCAGTTGCTCCCCCGCTCCTCCCTTCGCCTTCTTCAAAGGGCGCGATCTTCAACATCTTGGTCAACATGGGATCCGGCGTGGTCTCTGGGAGGGGAGCCGGACACCTTATCAACTTTTCCTTGGCTATCCACTCCTGTTCAAGAAACGGCTCCTTTAAAGGGCATATATATAAAATAAATAAATGAACAGCTTGTCCGGTTACAGGACTACTTACTTGAGCATCTGGGCGATTGCAGCTTAGTCCTGCATCCTCGATCAAGTCCGGACACTTCTCTTATGATCCGAAGAACAGTTTATACATCTCCATGGGCGTCGTGCCCATAAAATTTTGGAGAGCTCGTGGTCCCTCCGGATTGAATTCCCACAGGCGGAGGGGCGACGCTTGAGGCTGAAGGCGCCGGATCACCATAACCTCGCGCCATCGCAACCAGATTGATCCCTCTTTCTGGAGATCTCGAATACGGCCCTGCAGCAGGGGAACATCCTTGGATGGCCCCAGGCGAGCCCCTTATTGACCCATGATGCGGCCGCTATGGTGGACTCGAGCGAAGGCAGGAGCGCCGCCCATTTGGTGCCCCTGGGAGCGGTGATATAAAACCACTCCCGTTGCCACAAACCAAGCTCCTCTTGAAAAGAGCCCTCGGGCCACGGAGCATCAGTACATTTGCTTATGACCGCCCCTCCGCACTCTGCTTGCTGCCCCTTGATCGTCTTTGGCTCCACCTTGAAGGTTTTGAGCCACAATCCAAAGAGGGGGTAATATGGAGGAAGGCCTCACATACAACAATGAATGACGAGATATGGAGGATGGACTCCGGATTTAAGTCATGGAAATCAAGCCCATAATAAAACATGAGCCCCCGCACAAAGGGGTCCGTCGAGAAGCCTAAGCCCCGAAGGAAGTGGGACACGAACACCACGTTCTCGCCGGGCTCAGGAGTGGGAGTGACATGCCCTGGAGCAGGCAGCCTATGCGAGATCTCGCCGATCAGATACCTGGCGTCTCGCAGCTTTATCACATCTTCTTCTGTGACGGAGGAAGACATCCATCGACCGTGCTGGTCGGAGCCGGACATCGTCGAAAGTCCGAAGCGCCTAAATCTGAAGCTTTGGGTGTTGGAACTTGAAGCGCGAGGCAAACTCGATGGAGGGTGTAAAAATAAGAGGGCCTTGGTCTCACTATAAAGAGGTTGAATACCAAGAGCCCACCCCGTGGTCGATTAGGACTCGCCTTTGATAGAGAAGGCAGGCCACGGGCACGGTTGGGTTACCCACGTCCGTATTGATGAGAATCCCGGAATAAGGGGGCACGATCTACGCTTTGATAAGACGTGCCAAGGAAACCGCCTCGCTAAGCACGCTGAGGTGGAACAATAAAAAACGATTCATATAAAGGCCTGGTCGTGGTGTGATGTCACGCCGCGGAATACGTCGGCAGATCTATGCAAAAATTATTCTCTCTACGGTGTTATGTGGAACTTGTTTTGCAGAGCCGGACACTATCCTGGTGTTCACAATCTTCTATAAATTATTTGGAGGAAGAACCCACCGTGCAATGCCGAAGACAATATGCGCGCCGGACTCGTCGTCATTGAAGCCTGGTTCAGGGGCTACTGAGGGAGTTCCGGACTAGGGGGTGTCCGGATAGCCGAACTATCATCATCGGCCGGACTCCAAGACTATGAAGATACAAGATTGAAGACTTCGCCCCGTGTCCGGATTGGACTTTCCTTGGCGTGGAAGGCAAGCTTGGCGATACGGATATGTAGATCTCCTACCTTTGTAACCGACTCTGTGTAACCCTAACCCTATCCGTTGTCTATATAAACCGGAGGGTTTTAGTCCGTAGGACGAACAACAATCATACCATAGGCTAGCTTCTAGGGTTTAGCCTCTTTGATCTCGTGGTAGATCCACTCTTGTAACACACATCATCAATATTGATCAAGCAGGACATAGGGTTTTACCTCCATCAAGAGGGCCCGAACCTGGGTAAAACATCGTGTCCCTTGTCTCCTGTTACCATCCGCCTAGACGCACAGTTCGGGACCCCCTACCCGAGATCCGCCGGTTTTGACACCGACAACCTCCATGAAACCTTCAACCGCACCTGGGCTGTTCTTTCCAATGTCTACAGCGCAGAAGAACTGAAGACAATGGGTCTCAAGGAAGAATTTGACAGGTTTGTACCTCCATCGAAGAAATACAAGAAGGTCAAGGTTCCTTCCTTGGTGGCCAGCTCCTATTCTTCATCGCGATTAATCGATGAAAATGAAGACTTGACGACACTGCGGCAGGCCCTACTACGACAACCGACCCGACAACGTCAAGGCGCTCCTTCATCAACTTGAAATTCTTCAGGGGCGTTAGTCCTCAGTTTCAATCGTTTTGGTCATTTGATGACAAAGGGGGAGAAATTTGAGTTAGTCTTCAAGCGGGTCTATTTTAACGCTCATATACAATGTTTTTTTTGCTAAGTTACAACTCTCGTTCTTTTGAAGCTTTATTGGATCGAGTTGTAATCTTAAACCCGATGGTGCTCTTATACTTTTGATGTGTTCCTCTGCATGCTTATTCCTCACTATATGTTACTACACGCATGCTGAACTACATCAGTCACCATATTTCATCATGCATTTCAAATTCTTCATATTATATGTCAAATGCATGTATGAATTACAAAATATAGGGGGAGATCTCCATGATTCAACTCTTCAAGTGTGCAATACCTCAAAAGCAAATTCCTCACTATGCACATCTTCAGGGGGAGTTCTTCTATATCTTGAAATCAAATTCCTCAATATCAGTATTTACACTTCATATGTTTATCCCCGTTAAAAACTTAACCTATATTGTCATCAATCACCAAAAATGGGGAGATTGTAAGTGCATCTAGTGCCCTTAGTGATTTTGGTGTATTGAAGACTTATAGGTTAAGGGACTAATGTGTTTATGAGTGTACACAGGTCTATAAGTCTATGAGGAGTTTTATATTTACAGAGAAAGTCGACCCCTAAAAATGAAGTTCTTCGATGAAGACTTTGATATTCTCAAGACTTTCTCAAGACTTTGAAAGTGAAGAAATTGGTGTGACCTTGAAGACTTGGTATTCATTTGAGGAACATGAAGCGTGAAGACTTCTGTTCGTAGTTTCGCTTTCTCTTTCTTGAGTCATAGGAAACACCGTATCGTTAAAGGGGTCGAGGAAATACTAAGGAAAAATTTCCATGTGATGCTCAACTCAAAATCCTACACCTACCAATCCCTTCGAGTGAAGCCTTTGGAAATATCATACAGCTCAGTCAATTTCTTGGATGTAGACGAAGTTGTTCTCGTCACGAGGAATTTGTTCGACCGAGGAGTTAGGAATTCGCCAAAGGCGGATTGCCTACGATGAGTAACATGATAGCCCCGAGGAATTTGAAAGTCAAATTTCCGACCGTTCAGGTTATGCGCCAGCTGTTCCAAAATATCTTATCCACCTAACGGTCATATCATTGAAGGGCATTTATGTCTTATCATGTCGGGCTGCTCCCTAGGCTATAAATAGCCGGCCCCTACAACCACTAGCTGGTTGGCTGGTCCGAGAGAACTCGACACTTGTCATTTGAGAGCAACCCATCCTCCGAGGACTTTGAGTGAAAATCATCGAGTGAGGAAAAACCCAAAAACCAAACCCCTACAAACCCAAAGTGATTGAGCATCACTGAAGAGATTGATCCTGCATGGATCCGACGCTTGTTACCTTTGAATACTATGCTTCTTCCAGACGGTTAGGCGTCATGGTCTAGAGCATCCAAGAGGAATTGTGGATCGCCGAGTGACCGAGTCTGTGAAGGTTTGGAAGTCGCCTGAAGACTTACCACGAGTGATTGGACGAGGTCATGTGACCTTAGTTCAAGGAGAATACGGTGAGGACTTGGTGTCTTGAGCTGCGTGCTCGGCCGATCGGGTGTCCGGACTATGTGTCCTCGAGTTTAAATACTCACCGCTCCAACCAGACGTATCGCATAACCGAGACAAAGTTGGAACTGGTCTACCAAATCATTGTCTTCACCAACCTAACTGGTTCTATTTCCTCAACTCTTTCATTTCCTCATTATTGTGTTGAGTGTTCGTTCATATCTGTGTTTGAAGACTTTGACTGAAGACTTCCTCAATTTCCTCAGTTCAATTTCTTCACCGCTTTGTCTTCATCTTGTGTTATCCTGTGTTTACGCTTTCTGTACTCTTTGATTGTCTTCATTTCATCATGATGACCATGCCCGCATTCTCTTATGCTTACTTCTGAGTACTTATTCCTCTGCAAGTAGTTCTTCGCTAAGGAATTTCCTCACCAGCAAATTCCTCACTGAAGAATTCATAAAAATCGCCTATTCACCCCCCACTAGTTGATATAACGCACTTTCAGTGGGAGCGCCCCTTAGTGGGCTGATGTGCCCTCTCCCCTTGGCCCATAAGGCCCCCAAAGCTTGCTGGGGCCTCCGAAACCCCTTTCAGACACGCTGGTCATCACCTGGTACCCCCGGAACAATTCCGGACTCCAATACCCTTCGTCCAATATACCGATCTTCACCTCCGGACCATTAGGAGCTCCTCGTCATGTCCGGATCTCATCCGGACTCGAACAACCTTCGGTAACCACATACTATTTCCCATAACAACTCTAGCGTCACCGAACCTTATGTGTAGACCCTACGGGTTCGGGAACCATGCAGACATGACCGAGACGTTCTCCGGTCAATAACCAACAGTGGGATTTGGATACCCATGTTGGCTCCCACATGTTCCACGATGATCTCATCGGATGAACCACGATGTCAAGGATTCAAGCAATCCCGTAAGCAATTCCCTTTGTCTAGCGGTATTGTACTTGCCCGAGATTCGATCGTCGGTATGCCGATACCTTGTTCAATATCGTTACCGGCAAGTCTCTTTACTCGTTCCGTAACACATCATCCCGTGATCAACCCCTTGGTCACATTGTGCACATTATGATGATGTCCTACCGAGTGGGCCCAGAGATACATCTCCGTCACACGGAGTGACAAATCCAGTCTCTCGATTCGTGCCAACCCAGCAGACACTTTCGGAGATACCCGTAGTGCACCTTTATAGCCACCCAGTTACGTTGTGACGTTTGGTACACCCAAAGCATTCCTACGGTATCCGGGAGTTGCACAATCTCATGGTCTAAGGAAATGATACTTGACATTAGAAAAGCTTTAGCACACGAACTACACGATCTTTGTGCTTGGCTTAGGATTGGGTCTTGTCCATCACATCATTCTCCTAATGATGTGACCCCGTTATCAACGACATCCAATTTCCATGGTCAGGAAACCGTAACCATCTATTGATCAACGAGCTAGTCAACTAGAGGCTTACTAGGGACATGGTGTTGTCTATGTATCCACACATGTATCTGAGTTTCCTATCAATACAATTATAGCATGGATAATAAACGATTATCATGAACAAGGAAATATAATAATAATAACTAATTTATTATTGCCTCTAGGGCATATTTCCAACATGAAGTAGTATTCAAGTTTGACTTTGAAAAGGCCTATGATAAATTCAAATGGCCGTTCCTCCAAAAGGCCCTGAGAATGAAAGGTTTCTCCGCAAAATGGCAATAATAGATCCAAAATTTTGTTACCCGAGGTAGTGTGACCATCAAAGTCAATGATGAGATTGGCCATTACTTCCAAACAAAAAAAGGTCTATGACAGGGTGACACCATGTCTCCAATGTTACTTAACAATGTGGTTGCCATGTTAGCAATTCTGATTGATCGCGGTAAGTAGGACAGTCAGATTGCATGAGTAGTGCTACATCTTGTGGATGATGGCCTCTCGATATTGCAATATGCTTATGATATAATTCTTTTTATGGAATATGACCTGGACAAGGTTCGAAACCTGAAACTATTATTTTCACCTTTTGAGCAAATGTCAGATCTTAAAATTTACTTGAATCCTTTTGCTTCGGAGAAGCCGGCGAGGCGGCTGCTGCATATGCTAACCTTTTTGGTTGTGCGCAAGGACAATTCCAGATTAAATATTTGGGAATCTCGTCCATTATCGACGCTTCACTAATGTGGAGTGGAAACAAGTAGAGAAACATTTAGAGAAATAGTTGGGCAGTTGGAAAGACAAGTTGCTCTCGTTGGAGGACGTCTACTCTTGATCAATCATCTCCTCACATATGGTTGTCTATATGCTCTCCTTCCAACTGCCAAAAGGGGTCCTTCAAAGATTGGATTAATTCAGATCCAGATTCTTTTGGCGAGGAGATAGTGAAAAGAAAAAGTACCGGGTCAAATGGAGTGTGGTTTGTAGACCGAAATACCAAGGTACCCTAGGCATTCATGACCTTTAGATTAAGAATGATGCCTTACTTAGTAAATGATTGATCAAACTACTTCCTCGCGATGGCGTTTGGCAAACCTGACTACGCAATAAGTATCAAAACCAAAAGATTGCATTTTAGAAACCTAGAGATTTACATTTTTGGGGCAGGTCTAATGGTGGAAAATAAGCATCTCTTTCACTTTGGATCGTTCGCAATAAGGGACGGCTTAGAGATTCGCTTCTGGGAGGAAAAGTGGCTAGCCAATGGTAATCTTCGGGAACAATATCCAACTTTGTATCACATTGTTAGACAAGAACGATACTCTTGCGCAGGTGCTCACCTCATTCCCTTCGGATATTTCTTTCAGATAGGACCTGGTCGGCCATCGCTTTTATCATGGCATAATCTCCTATCCCGATTGGATTCGGTTAACCTGACACAGGGACGAGATGTCTTCCGTAATCTCACAACATCTAGGTCATTTATAGTTGACTCTATGTACCATGCACTCATGAACTCTAAGATTCAATGGATAATTATAATCAAATTTGGAAAAGGATTCTAGTAAAAGTGAAAAATTGCATGTGGTATCTTCGTAGGGTGAGTTGTGCTAATCAAAGACAATCTCACTTGCCACAATTAGCAAGGAAGTAAGAAGTGTTATTTTTGTACTCACTGTGAGATAATCAAACACCTCTTTTGTTGATGCAACTTTGCATGCTCTAGGTCAGTCATCCAAATAGCGTCCAATTTATATCTTCCCACAAGTACAACCAACATTTATGGTCACTGGCTGGATGAGATTCCAAATATAGTTAGAACGTTAACAAGGGTGAGAGCATCTGTTTTATTATGGTCGCTTTGGCTACATATAGATTTTGTTTTTAATAACAAAAAATCTTCTCCTTTATAGGTTATTTATCGTTGTACACACCAACTTCATACGTGGTCTATTTTGCACCGTATGGAGTACCGACCCTTATTCACTGCGGTGTGTATGCGGTTAGAATGAGTGGCTATGGATGTTTTTTACCCAACATGACTGGCAGCATAACCTCTAGATCGGTCCACTGTCTCATGCATCTTAGAAATAGGCATAGTGTGCGTGTGTGTTATGGCTTGTTGTTGTTACGTTGTTTTACTTTACTTTAGTGAGACTGATGGTGTGTGGCTATGGGCTTCCTAACTAAACAGATCGGGTGTTGCTTTTTATGTTTTGTATTCGCTTGATGCTACACGTTGAGTTAATAAAAGTGTCCATTCTTGAAGAAAACAAAAACGAAATGACAATGGGAGAGACATCACATAGAGGCCAATTTAGTGACCAACAAAGTGGACGCCCGGCGGGGGAGCTCCTATTTGACTCATTTCGTGCCAAATAGGATCACAACGCACGCACGTAGCTTCGACTAGGCCGGGTCAATTACGTGCAATTGTGCAATTTAAAAAAAATTGCAAGAAGGAATGCCCTCATGTGTGGTCGACCTCGAAACCTCTCCGGTTGAAGGTGCATTGCAAACTAGTTGAGCAACTAATTATATGTGAACAATGAGCAGTGTCAAAGTTTTTTTTTAAACGAAGACAAAGGAGCGTTCGGCTTTAAATTAATAAAGCCCACCAATAGGAAGCATCCAACAAACGATACAGACGAAAACAAAAGATAGTCATGGCCGAAGCCCAAGTTTGATACATGCAACCAGCCTAGGCCTCAATAAGATGAAGCAGTCTAAACATGACGACACTGGCCAGAAAAGAAATAGATCCACATCATCTTAATGATGGGCAGCAATCTGGATTAAGCGAATCCGCTCCATGGCCTCCTGCATCCGCTCAGCGTCCCGCCGTTTCCCCAACGGCATCCAGGTCTGGAGGAACAAATGGCATTTGAAAATAATGTCAGCGGGGTGAGAAGGGAATTTGTGCTCTATAATGATTTTGTTTCTAATAGTCCAAAGAGCCCACAAAATCACCCTACGCAATGCCATAAAACTCGGCCGAAACCACCCCTATGAGCCAAGAGAATATCATGGAGTTCACTGCCCGAGTGAGGGTTCCAATTCTGATCGAAGGCTTCCCGAACCGCACTCCAAGCAAATCGAGCTAAGTGACAATTGAAGAATATGTGGTTTGCATCTTCATGCGCACCACACATCACGCAAGTGCCATCGGACGACCCATTTTGTTTCGCTATGTTGTTAGAGGACTGGAGACGGTCATGGAACATTTACCAAAGGAATATTTTTATTTTGAGAGGGATTGAAACTTTCCATAGCCCCCTAGCTATATCTAGTGACGGGCCCTCCGTTAACTTAGCATATAATGACTTGACCGAGAACTTCCCGGAGCTCGTGAGAGACCAAGAGACCTTATCGGGCTTGGGTCGCAACACCACGCCAGCAAGAGAATTACATAGCCCCTCCCAACTAGCCCGTTCGGTATCTAGTAGAGGCCTTTTGAAAGAAATAGCTGGCGGTTTGGTTCTAAGCGCGTCGGCAACGAGGATATCAATGTTAGTAGCAAGTTGGTAGATGGAGGGGTGGCTGCGCCACAACGGCTCCGTACCATACCAGTGTTTAACCAAAATCTCGTGGAGTTGCCATCATTAACGCTAAGCTTAGCTCCTAACGCAAAGGCCGGTTTGACAGCCTGGATCCCATTCCAGAATGTCGACCCTTTGGCCTTAGAGGTAAGGAAATTCCAATCGGGGAAATATTTCGCTCTTAGGATATCCGCCCGGAGCCCCTGCTCGTTTTGGGCGAGTTTCCAGAGCCACTTGGTAAGGAGGGCAACGCTCATAAGTTTGGAATTGGGGATCCATAGGCCGCCAAATTTCTTTGGACGACATAACGCTGCCCACTTAATCAAGTGGTACTTCTTTTTGGACCCAGTTCCTTCCCAAAAGAACTTTGATCGGGAGTATCGAGCTTGGCGTGAACACCATCTGCCAGGAGAAACATGCCCATGGTAAACATGGGCAAGGAGGAGAGGCTAGTATTCGTCAGAATGAGCCTAGCGGCCGAAGACATAAACTGACCACGCCAAGGACTGACCCGGTTCGCCACCTTGCCGTACAAGGGTTCCCACTCATGGATAGATATGTGTTTGTCTGAGATAGGGAGGTCCAAGTACTTAAACGGAGAGCTCCCAAGCTTACAGTTAAAAAGGTTGGCTACTCGAATCGCGAGAGGTTCGGCCATCCCAATGGCTATCACCTTGCTCTTGAGAAAGTTTAAGAACTGATGGAAGCCTCAGATCCAAACTCTCTCTGGAAAAATTCGGACTTTTCTTGGAAATTTTGAACATTTCCTTAACATGTGAATAATTTTAAAATCTGTCAATTTTGAAACAACTCGGACAATTTTTAAAATTTCAAACTTTTCTTAAAAGTTTGAACATTTCTTGAATTTTGAGAACAAAATTTTGGAACCTAGAAAAATTTTAAGTTCCCAAACAAATTTAGAAAACGGAAACAATTTGTGAATACATGATTTTTTACTAAAAAATATTTTTTAACTTATGAACAAAAAATTGAAAAATAGGAACATGTTTTGAAACTGTGAACTAAATTTTGAAACTGCAAACATTTTTTGAAATTGTGGACAAAATTTGAAAACAAGAATGTTTTTTGGAATTCCAAACTATATTTGAAATTCTAAACAATTTTAAATCTCAGAACAAAATTTGAAAATAGAAACACTTTTTTAGAAAAGAACAAGTTTTGGAAAACGCAGCTTTTTGAACTTTATGAGAAAAAAAAATTAGAAAATAAACTCGATAATAATAATAATAGTAGTAGTAAACAATAATAATAATAATAATAATAATAATAATAATAATAATAATAATAATAATAATAATAATAATAATATAAAAACGAAATGGGCCGGCCAGTCAAGGGGCGCCCATGTGCGACGCGCCAGCAATACGTCGCAGCGAGTGGCGGATACTTTTTTCCGTTGAACGGCTGAACGAACACAAAGTAAAATAGGCCCTTCCCAGGTCAGAGAGCTCACAAAACGAAATGTCTCTCCCAAGAAAAATGGCTGGAAGCTCCAAACTTGAAGCCATCACAAACAAGGCCGATCATAGCTCAACCTGCTGCAATCCAGCTCTCTTCAACCCTTTATCTAAAAAAAGGCTCTCTTCAATCTTCTTTTTGGCGGGAAAAAAACATTGAGCATTGCGGAGTCAGAAACAACACAAAGTTGGGGAGTATGCAATGCAGCTTTGCAATCACAAATCTGCCACGTGAAGTAAAACTCATACGTGCCCACTCAATTTGCGTGGATAAGCGGGCGAATCAAATCAGTACGTAGAAACTTTTCAATCAGGTTTTGGCAAGTTCTGCAATGGGCAGACTTGAACGAAACCATGCAAGCGTGAACCACAGATCTTGGAGAACCCCAAGCCGCCAGCGGCGAGCGGCATCACTGGAGCTGACGTGAAAACGTCTACGCAAACAGTTCCAGCCTCCAACACTACTGCGCGCACGCATCGCATCACCACTGCCGGGGCCGGCCGCCGCCGACGACGCGCGGATAGTGATCAGTGAGCGAGCGGTGGCGCTGCACGTCAAGTACGTACTCACGATATATCAATACTCTACACGAGCGTTGCACTACACTATCGCGGTAGGGTTGGAATTTAATTTGAGGAAGGGGCTCGTGCAAACACAGTGCGCGCGCTGCCAGCGGCACGGGATCCGACGCTCCTGCAGCCTAGAGCAGGATTGAGCGAGCGCGTGCATGCGCGGCGCCGCGCCGTGCAGCTACTCTTCGTGAATGCTTCTTACATTCTCCATGATAAATTACTCCGTTCCCGTCTGTCGCATCCACCCTTTGCGTGCGTTATTACTGCGTGCATTCGCAACTCGAACAGAAGCTTGGATGCTTCAGAGAATGAAAAGCCCGAGGGAGGGGTCGATTTTACTCGTGCACTGTTGGTCGCCGCAGGCGGCCAGGCAGGGGGTCAGATTGCCTGCGCCATCTTTTTGCTTTACACCGAAGTACCCTTTGCGAATTAAATCTTCCGCTACAGTCAACAAATTACTGCACCATCGTATAGCAGCAGTAGTCTCACGCAAAAAAAAAAAAGTATGGCAGCAGTAGTAAAAATTTGAACCGTAGTTTGTCGAGTACGTAGGGGCGAGGCGTCGATCCGTGAACAACGGGACGGGACGGGGACGGATCGCGTACGGATACGACCAAGGCAGTCCGTTGTACCGTTCTACAGGGATCTCTGGCCGCGCTGCTCGGCGCCAGCACGCGTCCTGGCGCCATGACGCGGCGCCGGCCCCCGCGCTGTCGCGTCTCCCGCCCTGTTGCCTCGCCTGCGTCGCTGCACATGCACGTCGTCCGTCCCGTCGCTGCCGGATTCGCTTCCGGCCCGGCCGCGGCATCCGATGCCAAGGCGCGGATCCGGCGCGGCGCGACGCTCCGTGGGACGGATGGCGCTGTACTTGGTCATTTCTGTTACGGTGTCTCCGTGGTGACAGGACAGTCGCTTTTTGGCGAGGATCCTCTCATTACGGTACGGTGCGGTACGGGGGAGTCGTCAAGTTTTGCACTCTCTTTGTACGGCTAGTAGGTGTGCATATTTCCTCTAGTAGCAGCTTGCGAGGGAGTGACGTTTTGTGGCGACAGCGACATTTTGTGTTGTCTGTGGGCAGCTAACATCAGGTATGCCTGAGCGAGTCTGCAGCTCCGCGGTGTGAGTGTGAGCACCGCGTTTTTGACAATGGTTAACTTGGACCTCACGTGTTTACAGCACTAGCGCGCGGAGGCATTATGAATCGGGGTTTTAAGGTGTGAATTTTGCGGCATGTTTGCAGCCCCATTAAACCATGCTATTTTCCTCCGCCATCCCATTTGAACCCAGGTTCGTTAAGGAAAGAAATCTAACCAAAGCTGAGCTGTAGTGCTGAACCCTACAGTTCGGAAAAGAAGAGGACCACGTACTGTACGTACTACGAGTGGTATCCCCACTTACTACCGTAGATCAAGGATCGTATTAATGCCGAGAGGCCGGGCAGGCAGGAGGGACTCCATGAGTCTCCTGTGCGGCGGGATCCGACTTGCCTACTCCCTTCCCATGCTTTCATCCGTGCTCCCACTTCATCCTACGGCTGTCTTTTTTTCTTTTTTCTTTCTAATCTAATCATCTTCCCCCTGATTTTAAGGGGGTGGGGCCGGACCTTATTTTGTTTCAATCATATCATGTCACGTAGCACGGATGGGCACACACGTGGGGAGCAGGCAAGTCTCGTCCGTGCGGCGGTGCCCGCATGCCTGCTTGCCTGCCTGCCGGGCCGCCGCCCATGCCACGCCACGCTAACGTCTCTCATGGCCAAAGAGCATCTACGACCAAACTTCAAATCCGTTTCACTATGGTCGCTTTTGGTAGCCCGCATTAGGCCGAGTCAGGCCCGCGCGGGATGAAAATGTGCTGTTTGGATGCATGTGTTTACTCTTTGGCCCGCATAGTACGAACCTCAAAGCACCCCTCAGCCTGGCCCACTAGGAACGGCCGAAACGGCCGTTTTCAGCAAGTCAGCTCGAGCGATGCACGGGAGGAGAACCCCGCGCCGCGCCGCGCAGGGGAGGGAGATGGCAGGAGGCAGGAGCGATGGCGCATCTCCGAAAAAGCGGCGGAACGAATTTGAGTCATCGCCCGCCGATTTGGTCGCCCTATATATCGAGGGTCACTGCCGCCGCAAAACTCCCGCCACCATTCCCCCCCCCCCCCTCTCGAACTTTCCCTCCGGCGCGGATCCACTTCGACGACGAGGTAAGTGGTGCATCTACTCCGGCGACCGGTTGACTGCGGCGGCGGGTCGACTCCTCCTCCTCTCCGACGTGTCAGGCACCTCCTCCGCGATCGTTCCGATGGCCTTTGTAAATTCAATCACCACCTCCTCTCTTATAGTTCTGGCTAGATCTGTCCATGTGCTAAGGTTAGGTCGTCCGATCCATTTGACTGTGATGGTGTAGTAGCTAGTTGTGATGGATTTGGAGCATTCTAGGGGTTGTTTTCATGTGGGCAAGTGTTGGTAGTTAGTGGTCATGGATGAATCGGTGGTATGCTAGTGTGCAAGTGTTGAACAAGATCATCCATGTGTCCATGATTAGTGCTCTGTTATGCTGTGGTATGCTTGTGCATGTGTTACTGCTAGCTTGATCTGTCCATGATGTAATGCTAGTTCGGTATGTGCAAGACGTACTGCTAGTTCGATCTGCCCATGTTGTACTGCTAGTTCATATTGGCCATGTGTAGTGTCTTGTGGTGTTGATGACATTTACGTTTGTAGGACATGACCACGCAAGAGTTTAGTCAGGCCATCGTGATGTCCGAGAGCCAGTTCCTGTCGTCCTAAGTCTAGGACTCCCAGCCTCCTCTGGAACAGATGCCTCTTGATTCAGATGCTTCCGAGGTGCCGCCTACGGTTCCTCCATTTGTGCTGGCTCAGCTCAATGTTGTTGCTCATATTGTTGCTCTAAAGGCAGCAACAAAGGAAAAGAAGGATGGCAGGAGGAACAACACGAAATGGCAGCCGTTCCTCTCCACTTTTGTGCTTAATAAGATGTGTGAGATCATAGCTAGTGGGGTGAGGACCGACAAGGGCTTCAAGCAGGTGCACTTGATGAAAGAAATATGCCCTAGAGGCAATAATAAAGTTGTTATTTTATATTTCCTTATATCATGATAAATGTTTATTATTCATGCTAGAATTGTATTAACCGGAAACTTGATACATGTGTGGATACATAGACAAAACACCGTGTCCGTAGTAAGCCTCTACTAGACTAGCTCGTTAATCAAAGATGGTTAAGTTTCCTAACCATAGACATGCGTTGTCGTTTGATGAACGGGATCACATCATTAGGAGCATGATGTGATGGACAAGACCCATTTGTTAGCTTAGCATAATGATCGTTCAGTTTTGTTGCTATAACTTTCTTCATGTCATATACATATTCCTTTGACTATGAGATTATGCAACTCCCAGATACCGGAGGAGTGCCTTGTGTGCTATCAAACGCCACAACGTAACTGGGTGATTATAAAGACGCTCTACAGGTATCTCCGAAGGTGTTTGTTGGTTTGGCATAGATCGAGATTAGGATTTGTCACTCCGAGTATCGAAGAGGTATCTCTGGGCCCTCTCGGTAATGCATATCATAATAAGCCTTGCAAGCAATGTGACTAATGAGTTAGTTGCAGGATGATGCATTACGGAAAGAGTAAAGAGACTTGTCGGTAACGAGATTGAACTAGGTATGAAGATACCGATGATCGAATCTCGGGCAAATAACATACCAATGACAAAGGGAATAACATATGTTGTCATACGGTACGACGGATAATGATCTTCATAGAATATGTGGGAACCAATACAAGCATCCAGGTTCCGCTGTTGGTTATTGACCGGAGAGGTGTCTCGGTCATGTCTACATAGTTCTCGAACCCATACGATCCGCACGCTTAACGTTCGATGGCGATTTTGTATTATATGAGTTACGTGATTTGGTGACTGATACGTCCATTTTGCATCATGTTTTCTTACTGTTATTTATAATGTTTTTATCCACAATAATGCTTTTTGGAGTAATTCTAATGCATTTTCTCTCATAATTTGCAAGGTACCCACCAAGAGGGAGAATTCCGGCAGCTGGAAATCTGGACCGGGAAAAGCTACGTCAGGCCACCTATTCTGCACAACTCCAAACAAGCTGAAACTTCACGGAGATTTTTCATGGAGTACTTAAGAATTATTGGAGCAAATAACTACCAAAGGGGGCCCATCAGGTGGGCACAACCCACCTGGGCGCGCTAGGGAGCCCAGGCGCGCCCTGGTGGGTTGTACTCACCTAGGCCCAGTTCCGGTGCCCATCTTCTGGTATATAGGTCATTTTGACCTAGAAAAAATAAAGGGAGGACTGTCGGGACGAAGCGTCGCCGCCTCGAGGCGGAACTTGGGCAGGAGCACTTTTGCCCTCTGGCGGAGCGATTCCGCCGGGGGAACTTCCCTCCCGGAGGGGGAAATCAACATCCTCATCATCACCAACAACTCTCCCATCTTGGGGAGGGCAATCTCCATCAACATCTTCAATAGCACCATCTCATCTCAAACCTAGTTCATCTCTTGTGTTTAATCTTGTTACCGGAACTATAGATTGGTGCTTGTGGGTGACTAGTAGTGTTGATTACATCTTGTAGTTGATTACTATATGGTTTATTTGGTGGAAGATTATATGTTCAGATCCAATATGCTATTTAATACTCCTTTGATCACGAGAATGTTTATCATTTGTGAGTAGTTACTTTTGTTCTTGAGGTAAGGGGAGAAATCATGTTGGAAGTAATCATGTGAACTTGATATGTGTTCGATATTTTGATAGTATGTATGTTGTGATTCCCTTAGTGGTGTCATGTGAACGTTGACTACATGACACTTCACCATATTTGGGACTAAGGGAATGCATTATGGAGTAGCAATTAGATGATGGGTTGCGAGAGTGACAGAAGCTTAAACCCCAGTTTATGCGCTATTCCGTAAGGGACCGATTTGTCGGAAAAATGCCCTAGAGGCAATAATAAAAGCATTATTATTATATTTCCTTGTTCATGATAATTGTCTTTTATTCATGCTATAATTGTATTATCCGGAAATCGTAATACACGTGTGAATACATAGACCACAATACGTCCCTAGTAAGCCTCTAGTTGACTAGCTCGTTGGTCAATTGACAGATAGTCACAGTTTCGACTATGGACATCGGATGTCATTGACAACGGGATCACGTCATTAGGAGAATGACGTGATGGACAAGACCCAATCCTAAGCATAGCACAAGATCGTGTAGTTCGTTTTGCTAGAGCTTTTTCAATGTCAAGTATCTCTTCCTTAGACCATGAGATCGTGTAACTCCCGGACACCGTAGGAGTGCTTTGGGTGTACCAAACGTCACAACGTAATCGGGTGACTATAAAGGTGCACTACGGTATCTCCGAAAGTGTCATTGGGTTGACACGGATCGAGACTGGATTTGTCACTCCGTATGACGGAGAGGTATCTCTGGGCCCACTCGGTAATGCATCATCATAATGAGCTCAAAGTGACCAAGTGTTTGGTCACGGGATCATGCATTACGATGCGAGTAAAGTGACTTGCCGTAACTTGAGACTGAACGAGGTATTGGGATACCGACGATCGAGTCTCGGGCATGTAACGCACCGATTGACAAAGGGAATAGTATCTGGGTTGCTTGAATCCTCGACATCGTGGTTCATCCGATGACATCATCGAGGAGCATGTGGGAGCCAACATGGGTATCCAGATCCCGGCTGTTGGTTATTGACACGAGAGCGTGTCGGTCATGTACGCATGTCTCCCGAACCGTAGGGTCTACACACTTAAGGTTCGGTGGCGCTAGGGTTATTAGGAAGACTTGTATGTGATTACCGAATGTTGTTCGAGTCCGGATGAGATCTCGGACGTCACGAGGAGTTCGGAAGGGTCCGGAGGTAAATATTTATATATGGGAAGTTGTCACACGGACACCGGAAAAGTTACGGGGCATATCGGTATTGTAATGGGGTCACCGGAAGGGTTAGGAGGTCCACCGAGGGGCCACCTCCCGAGGGGCCACTGGGCTGCGTGGGAAGGGGCCAGCCCCTGGTGGGCTGGGCGCACCCTCCCTTGGGCCCTTGCGCCTAGGGGTTGAGGGGGAACCCTAGAGGCGCCCTTGCTTGGGGGGCAAGCCCCCCTCCCCTTGGCCGCCGCCCCCCCTCTAGATGCATCTAGAGGGGCCGTCCCCCTTCTCCCTTCCCCCTATAAATAGAGGGGTGAGGGGAGGGCAGCCACACACAAGCCAAGGCGCGGCCCCTCCCCTCCCCAACACCTCTCCTCCTCCGTACGTGCTTGGCGAAGCCACAGCCGAATCTTCTGCACCAAAAACACCACACCGTCGTGCTGCCGTTGGAGCTGTCTTCCTCAACCTCTCCTTCCCCCTTGCTGGATCAAGAAGAAGGAGACGTCGTCCGTATCGTACGTGTGTTGAACACGGAGGTGCTGTCCGTTCAGCACTTGATCATCGGTGATCCGAATCACGGCGAGTACGACTCCATCATCACCATCCCCTTGAACGCTTCCGCTTTTCGATCTACAAGTGGTATGTAGATGCAAACTCACTCCCTTGACTCGTTGCTTAGATGAACTCATAGATGGATCTTGGTGAAACCGTAGGAAAATTTTAATTTTCTGCAACGCGTTCCCCAACAGTGGTATCGAGCTAGGTCTATGCGTAGTTCTCTATTGCACGAGTAGAACACAATTTTGTTGTGGGCGAGATCTTGTCAACTTGCTTGCCGCTACTAGTCTTATCTTGCTTCAGCAGTATTGTGGGATGAAGCGGCCCGGACCAACCTTACGTGACGCTTACGTGAGACCGGTTCCACCGACTAACATGCACTAGTTGCATAAGGTGGGCTGGCGGGTGTCTGTCTCTCCCACTTTAGTTGGAGCGGATTCGATGAAAAGGGTCCTTATGAAGGGTAAATAGAAGTTGACAAAATCACGTTGTGGTTATTCGTAGGTAAGAAAACGTTCTTGCTAGAACCCAATTGCAGCCACGTAAAAGATGCAACAACAATTAGAGGACGTCTAACTTGTTTTCGCAGCAATTGTCATGTGATGTGATATGGCCAGAAGTTGTGATGAATGATGAATGATATATTGTGATGTATGAGATCATGTTCTTGTAATAGGAATCACGACTTGCATGTCGATGAGTATGACAACGGCAGGAGCCATAGGAGTTGTCTTAATTATTGTATGACCTGCGAGTCATTGATTCAACGCCATGTAAATTACTTTACTTTATTGCTAAACGTGTTAGCCATAGTAGTAGAAGTAATAGTTGGCGAGCAACTTCATGGAGACACGATGATGGAGATCATGATGATGGAGATCATGGTGTCATGCGGTGACAAGATGATCATGGAGCTCAAGAAGATGAAGATCAAAGGAGCTATATGATATTGGCCATATCATGTCACTACTTTATATAATTGCATGTGATGTTTATTATGTTTTATGCATCTTGTTTACTTAGAATGACGGTAGTAAATAAGATGATCCCTTATAATAATTTCAAGAAAGTGTTCCCCTAAGCGTGCACCGTTGCTAAAGTTAAATGCGTTCAAGCACCACGTGATGATCGGGTGTGATAGATCCTTACGTTCACATACAACGGGTGTAAGACAGTTTTACACATGCATAAACACTTAGGGTTAACTTGACGAGCCTAGCATGTACAGGACATGGCCTCGGAACACAAGAGACCGAAAGGTCGAACATGAGTCGTATGGAAGATACGATCAACATGGAGATGTTCACCGACGATGACTAGTCCGTCTCACGTGATGATCGGACACGGTCTAGTCGACTCGGATCGTGTAACACTTAGATGACTAGAGGGATGTCTAATCTGAGTGGGAGTTCATTAAGATAATTTGATTAGATGAACTTAATTATCATGAACTTAGTCTAAAACCTTTGCAAATATGTCTTGTAGATCAAATGGCCAACGCTCATGTCAACTTGAACTTCAACGTTCCTAGAGAAACCAAAATTTGAAAGATGACGGCAAGAAGAACTATACGGATTTGGGTCCTAACCCGAGGATCATCCTCATAGCTGCCAGGAAACAATATGTCCTAGAAGGACCGCTAGGTGACGCTCCGTCCCGAAGAACCAAGACATTATGAATGCTTGGCAGCCTCGTCTTGATGATTACTCCCTCGTTCGGCGGCATGCTTTACTGACTTAGAACCGGGCTCCAAAAGCGTTTTGAGCAACATGGAGCATATGAGATGTTCAAGAGCTGAAACTAGTTTTCCAAGCTCATGCCCGGTCGAGAGATATGAAGTCTCCGACAAGTTCTATAGTTGTAAGATGGAGGAAAATAGTTATGTCGGTGAGCACATACTCAAAATGTCCTGGGTTGCACAACCGCCTTTGTCCGGTGGACATTAACCTCCCGGATGAGGCGGTCATTGACAGAATCCTTGATCGCTCCCACCAAGCTACAAGAGCTTTGTGATGAACTACAATATGCAGGGGATGGTGAAGACCATTCCCGAAGTATTTTCAATGCTGAAGTCAGCAGAGGTTGAAATCAATAAAGAACATCAAGTGTTGATGGTCAATAAGACCACTAAGTTCAAGAAGGCCAAGGGTAAGAAGAACTTCAAGAAGGATAGCAAAGATGTTGCCGCGCCCGGTAAGCCAGTTGCCGGGAAGAAGTCAAAGAATGGACCCAAGCACGAGACCGAGTGCTTTTATTGCAAGGGAAGGGTCCTTTGAGCGGAACTGCCCCAAATACTTAGCGGATAAGAAGGCCGCAACACCAAAGGTATATTTGATATACATGTAATTGATGTGTACCTTACCAAGATTACTCGTAGTAACTCTGGGTATTTGATACGGTGTCGTTGCTCATATTTGTAACTCACGGCAGGAGCTGCGGAATAAGCGGAGGCTGGCGAAGGACGAGGTGACGATGCTTGGCGTCGGGAATGGTTCAGAGTCGATGTGATCGCCGTCGGCACGCTACCTCTACATTTACCTACGGGATTAGTTTTGAACCTTAATAATTGTTATTCGGTGCCAAGTTTGAGCATGAACATTGTATCTGGATCTCGTTTAATGCGAGATGGCTACTCATTTAAATCCGAGAATAATGGTTGTTCTATTTATATGAGAGATAAGTTTTATGGTCATGCTCCGATGGTGAATGGTTTATTCTTAATGAATCTCGGCGTAATGTTACACATATTCATAGCGTGAATACCAAAAGATGTAAAGTTGATAACGATAGTCCCACATACTTGTGGCACTCGCCGCCTTTGGTCACATTGGTGTCAAGCGCATGAAGAATCTCCATGCTGATGGACTTTTGGAGTCTCTAGATTATGAATCATTTGACACATGCGAACCATGCCTCATGGGCAAGATGACCAAGACTCCGTTCTCCGGAACAATGGAGCGAGCAACCAACTTGTTGGAAATCATACATACCGATGTGTGCGGTCCAATGAGTGTTGAGGCTCGCGGAGGATATCGTTATGTTCTCACTCTCACTGATGACTTGAGTAGATATGGGTATGTCTACTTGATGAAACACAAGTCCGAGACCTTTGAAAAGTTCAAGGAATTTCAGAATGAAGTAGAGAATCAACGTGACCGAAAGATAAAATTCTTGCGATCAGATCGTGGAGGAGAATATTGAAGTCACGAATTTGGTACACACTTAAGGAAATGTGGAATCGTTTCACAACTCACGCCGCCTGGAACACCTCAGCGTAACGGTGTGTCCGAACGTCGTGTCGCACTCTATTGGATATGGTGCGATCTATGATGTCTCTTACCGATTTACCGCTATCATTTTGGGGATACGCTCTAGAGATAGCTACATTCACTTTAAATAGGGCACCGTCTAAATCCGTTGAGACGACACCGTATGAATTATGGTTTGGGAAGAAACCTAAGGTCGTTTCTAAAAGTTTGGGGATGCGATGCTTATGTCAAGAAACTTCAACCTGAAAAGCTCGAACCCAAATCGGAAAAATGCGTCTTCATAGGATACCCTAAGGAAACCATTGGGTATACCTTCTACCTTAGATCCGAAGGCAAGATCTTTGTTGCCAAGAACGGATCCTTTACGGAAAAGAGTTTCTCTCGAAAGGAGTAAGTGGGAGGAAAGTAGAACTCGATGAAGTACTACCTCTTGAACCGGAAAGTAGTGCAGCTCAGGAAAATGTTCTGTGGTGCCTACACCAATTGGAGAGGAAATTAATGATGATGATCAAGGTACTTCGGATCAAGTTGCTCTTGAACTTCGTGGGTCCACTAGGACACGCCCGCACTGCAGTGGTACGGCAACCCTGTCCCGGAAATCATGTTGTTAGACAACGGTGAACCTTGAACTATGAAGAAGCGATGGCGGGCCGGATTCCAACAAATGGCTTGAAGCCATGCAATCCGAGATAGGATCCATGTATGAAAACAAAGTATGGACTTTGACAGACTTGCCCGATGATCGGCGGCGATAGAAAATAAATGGATCTTTAAGAAGAAGATGACGCGGATGGTAATGTCACCATCTATAAAGCTCGACTTGTCGCTAAGGGTTATCGGCAAGTTCAAGGGATTGACTACGATGAGACTTTCTCTCCGTGGCGAAGCTTAAGTCCGTCTGAATCATGTTAGCAATTGCCGCATACTATGATTATGAGATATGGCAGATGGACGTCAAAACAGCGTTCCTTAACGGTTATCTTAAGGAAGAACTATATATGATGCAGCCGGAAGGTTTTGTCGATCCTAAGAATGCTAACAAAGTATGCAAGCTCCAGCGATCCATTTATGGGCTGGTGCAAGCATCTCGGAGTTGGAACATTCGCTTTGATGAGATGATCAAAGCGTTTGGGTTTATCTTGAGACTTATGGAGAAGCCTGCGTTTACAAGAAAGTGAGTGGGAGCTCTGTAGCATTTCTCATATTATATGTAGATGACATACTTTTGATGGGAAATGATATAGAATTCTTGGACAACATTAAGACCTACTTGAATAAGTGTTTTTCAATGAAGGACCTTGGAGAAGCTGCTTATATATTAGGCATCAAGATCTATAGAGATAGATCGAGACACCTCATAGGTCTTTCACAAAGCACATACCTTGATAAGATTTTGAAGAAGTTCAAAATGGATCAGTCCAAGAAAGGGTTCTTGCACTGTCTTTGCAAGGTGTGAGATTGAGCTCAGCTCAATGCCCGACCACGGCAAAAGATAAAGAAGAGATGAGCGTCATCCCCTATGCCTCATCCATAGGATCTATTATGTATGCCATCTTGTGTACCGGACCTGATGTAAACCTTGCCGTAAGTTTGGTAGGAAGGTACCAAAGTAATCCCGGCAAGGAACACTGGACAACGGTCAAGAATATCCTAAAGTACCTGAAAAGGACAAAGGACATGTTTCACGTTTATGGAGGTGACGAAGAGCTCGTCGTGAAGGGTTACGTCGACGCTTAGCCGACACAGATCTGGATGACTCTAAGTCACAAACCCGGATACGTGTATATGTTGAATGGTGGAGCGAAGCTGGTGCAGCTGCAAGCGAGCGTCGTGGCGGATCTACATGTGAAGCGGAGTACATGGCAGCCTCGGAGGCAGCGCATGAAGCAATTTGGGTGAAGGAGTTCATCACCGACCTAGGAGTCATACCCAATGCGTCGGTGCAGATCAAACTCTTCCGTGATAACACTGGAGCTATTGCACTTGCCAAGGAGCCCAGGTTTCACAAGAAGACCGAGCACATCAAGCGTCGCTTCAACTCCATCCGTGAAAATGTTCAAGATGGAGACATAGAAATTTGTAAAGTGCATACGGATCTGAATGTCGCAGATCCGTTGACTAAACCTCTTCCATGGGCAAAACATGATCAACACGAGAACTCTCTGGGTGTTCGATTCATCACAATGTAACTAGATTATTAACTCTAGTGCAAGTGGGAGACTGTCGGAAATATGCCCTAGAGGCAATAATAAAAGCATTATTATTATATTTCCTTGTTCATGATAATTGTCTTTTATTCATGCTATAATTGTATTATCCGGAAATCGTAATACACCTGTGAATACATAGACCACAATACGTCCCTAGTAAGCCTCTAGTTGACTAGCTCGTTGGTCAGAGATAGTCACGGTTTCACGACTATGGACATCGAGATGTCATTGACAACGGGATCACGTCATTAGGAGAATGACGTGATGGACAAGACCCAATCCTAAGCATAGCACAAGATCGTGTAGTTCGTTTTGCTAGAGCTTTTTCAATGTGAAGTATCTCTTCCTTAGACCATGAGACCGTGTAACTCCCGGATACCGTAGGAGTGCTTTGGGTGTACCAAACGTCACAACGTAACTGGGTGACTATAAAGGTGCACTACAGGTATCTCCGAAAGTGTCTGTTGGGTTGACACGGATCGAGACTGGATTTGTCACTCCGTATGACGGAGAGGTATCTCTGGGCCCACTCGGTAATGCATCATCATAATGAGCTCAAAGTGACCAAGTGTTTGGTCACGGGATCATGCATTCTGATGCAGTAAAGTGACTTGCGATAACGAGGTGAGCGAGGTATTGGGATACCGACGATCGAAGTCTCGGGCATGTAACGTACCGATTGACAAAGGGAATAGTATATGGGGTTGCTTGAATCCTCGACATCGTGGTTCATCCGATGACATCATCGAGGAGCATGTGGGAGCCAACATGGGTATCCAGATCCCGCTGTTGGTTATTGACCTGAGAGCCGTCTCGGTCATATGCGCATGTCTCCCGAACCCGTAGGGTCTACACACTTAAGGTTCGGTGGACGCTAGGGTTATTAGGAAGACTTGTATGTGATTACGAATGTTGTTCGGAGTCCGGATGAGATCCCGGACGTCACGAGGAGTTCGGAAGGGTCCGGAGGTAAAGATTTATATATGGGAAGTTGTCAAGCGGACACGGAAAAGTTTGGGGCATATCGGTATTGTGCAGGGGTCACCGGAAGGGTTCCGGAGGTCCACCGGGAGGGCCACCTCCCGAGGGGCCACTTGGGCGGCGTGGGAAGGGCCAGCCCCTGGTGGGCTGGGCGCACCCTCCCTTGGGCCCTTGCGCCTAGGGTTGAGGGGATCCCTAGAGGGGCGCCTTGCTTGGGGGCAAGCCCCCTCCCTTAAGCCGCCCCCTCTAGATGCATCTAGAGGGCCGTCCCCTTCTCCCTTCCCCTATAAATAGAGGGGTGAGGGAGGGCAGCCACACACAAGCCAAGGCGCGGCCCTCCCTCCCCAACACCTCTCCTCCTCCGTGCGTGCTTGGCGAAGCCACAGCCGAATCTTCTGCACCAACAACACCACGCCGTCGTGCTGCCGTTGGAGCTGTCTTCCTCAACCTCTCCTTCCCCTTGCTGGATCAAGAAGAAGGAGGCGTCGTCCGTCACTGCACGTGTGTTGAACACGGAGGTGCTGTCCGTTCGACACTTGGTCATCGGTGATCCGAATCACGGTAGTACGACTCCATCATCACCATCCCCTTGAAGGCTTCCGCACTCGATCTACAAGTGGTATGTAGATGCAAACTCACTCCCTTGACTCGTTGCTTAGATGAACTCATAGATGGATCTTGGTGATACCGTAGGAAAAATTTTAATTTTCTGCAACGTTCCCCAACACGATTGGATCCAAAAGTTTAATGCTACGATTAGGATTTATTCTTAATACTTTTCTCATAGTTGCGGATGCTTGCGGGAGGGTTATTCATTAGTAGGAGGTTTGTTCAAGTAAGAACAACACCTAAGCACCGGTCCACCCACACATCAAATTATCAAAGTAGCGAACACAAATCGAACCAACACGATGAAAGTGACTAGATGAAAATCCCATGTACCCTCAAGAACGCTTTGCTTATCATAAGAGACCTTTTTGGCGTTTCCTTTGCCTCAAAAGGATTGGGCTACCTTGCTGCACTTTCGTTACTACTATTGTTACTTGCTCGTTACAAATTATCTTGCTATCAAACTACTCCGCTACTTACAATTTTAGCACTTGCAGACATTACCTTACTGAAAACTATTTATCATTTCATACGCTCCTCGTTGGGTTCGACACTCTTACATATCGAAAAGAGCTACAACTGATCCCGTATACTTGTGGGTCATCAAGGCTATTTTCTGGCGCCGTTTCCGGGGAGTGAAGCGCCTTTGGTAACGGAACATTTTATATAGTGTGCTGAAATTAATTGTCACTTGTTACTATGGAAAACAATCTTTTGAGGGGTTTGTTCGGGGTATCTTCACCTCGTCTGGAACCTCAATTATCTACCTCTCAACCTAGTGCACCTACTGAAAATATTGAATATGAAATTCCTTCGGGTATGATAGAACAACTACTAGCTAATCCTTATGCAGGAGATGGAACCGAACATCCTGATATGCACTTGATATATGTGGAACAAATTTGTGGATTGTTTAATCTTGCAGGTTTACCCAGATATGAAGTAATGAAAAAGGTTTTCCTTTAACTTTGAAGTGAAAAGTATTAGCATGGTATAGGCTATGCGATGATATTGGATCATGGAATTGGAATCGCTTGAAATTGGAGTTCCACCAAAAAAATTATCCTATGCATCTAGTTCATCATGATCGGAATTATATATATAATTTTTGGCCTCGTGAAGGAGAAAGTACCGCTCTAGCTTGGGGGGGGGGGGGGCTTAAGTCAATGTTATATTCATGCCCCAATCATGAGCTCCCAAGAGAAATTATTATCCAGAATTTTTATGCTTGACTTTCTCGTAATGATCAAACCATGCTTGATACTTCTTGTGCTGGTTCTTTTATGAAGAAGACTATTGAATTCCGGTGGGATCTTTTGGAAAGAATTAAACGCAACTCTGAAGATTGGAAACTCGACGAAGGTAAATATTCAGGTATTAAACTTAAGTTTGATTGTGTTAAATCTTTTACAAATACCGATGCTTTTCAAAAGTTTAGCACTAAATATGGACTTGACTCAGAGATAGTAGCCTCCTTTTGTGAATCATTTGCTACTCATGTTGAACTCCCTAAATAGAAGTGGTTTAAATATCACCCACCTATTAAAGAAGAAATTAAAGAACCGGTACCAGTTAAAGAAGAAACTATACTTTATAATGTTGATCCAGTTGTTTCTTCTACATATATAGAGAAACCACCTTTCCTTGTTAGGATAAAGGAACATGCTAAAGTTTCAACTATGGATAACAAAAGCTATATTAAAACACCTAAACCTGATGAACAAATTAAAGTAGAACCTCGCATTGCTATGGTTAAAGATCTCTTGGAAGATTATATAGATGGGCATGTTATTTACTTTTGTGAAGAAGCTGCTAGAATTGAAAAAACCAGATAAGAAGGACAAACATAGACTTGTTGTTGGCATGCCTGTCATCTCAGTTAAAATAGGAGATCACTATTATCATGGTTTATGTGACATAGGTGCTAGTGTGAGTGCTATTCCTTACACCTTATATCAAGAAATTATGAATGACATAGCACCTGCAGAGATAGAATAAATATATGTTACTATTAAACTTGCTAATAGAGACACCATATCACCAATTGGGATTGTTAGAGATGTTGAGGTCTTGTGTGGGAAAATAAAATACCCTACTGATTTTCTTGTTCTTGGTTCCCCACAAGATGACTTTTGTCCGATTATCTTTGGTAGACCTTTCTTGAACACCGTTAATGCTAAGATAGATTTTGAGAAACAAACTATCGGTGTTAGTTTTGGTGATGAGTCTCATGAGTTTAATTTTTCCAAGTTTAGCAGAAAGCTTCATGAAAAAGAGTTGCCTAGTAAGGATGAATTAATTGGTCTTGCTTCTATTGCTGTACCACCTACTGATGCTTTAGAACAATATTTGCTAGACCATGAAAATGATTTACATATGCATGAAAGAAATGAAATAGATAAATTTTCTTTGAACAACATCCCCTGCTTAAACACAATTTGCCTATTGAAACTCTAGGAGGTCCTCCTCCACCTAAAGGTGATCCTGTGTTTGAATTAAAACAATTGCCACACACTTTGAAATATGTTTATCTTGATGAAAAGAAGATATATCATGTTATTATGTAACATCCCAAAATTCTAAATTTTGGAATGTTATATTATGTAACCACCCGAGACGCCGACGCACTCGCTGCCCGAGCCGCCGCCGCCGCCGATCTCCGGTAAGCCACCGGACTTCACCCCCGCCGTCCGATCTACTCCCTACGGCGTAGATTAGAAACCCCCGAAGGGGTATGTTCTTTTAAATAAAACCGGTTTTATTCCGGTTCGTTCCGGTTTAGTTTAAGTTAGGGTTTTTATTTAGATCGGCCCGATTCGTTTAACCCTAGGGCCCGTTTAGCTATATTACGCATGGGCGTTAGTTAGGCCCATTTAGCCCGTTTTCTTTATTTTCGTTTTTCTGTTTTAACAGAATAGTTTCCGATTTGAAAAATTCATATCTTTTAATCTACTTAATATTTTTAAGTGATTTTTTTTGTTGGTTTGCAAATTTCTTATAGTTTCTGTAGAAAATATAACTAGCCATGTTAAAAGTATTTAAAATTGCTTTAAATTAGATTTAGACAGAATAGTAAATCTGCTATAGAATGAGTTAGGAATATTATTTTTTAATGATTCTTTTGTCACAACTTTGTTTTGACATTGCCAAACCGTAGGAATTTATTTGGGCATTTTAGGATTAATAAAAAATAGTTTTAATCAGAATCATGTTATTCTTAATTAATTAACTAGCTACTGTTTTCCTATTGTTTTAGTTAGCAAATAAATTTATTTTTCCTATGTGATAGATTATTCTAGGTTAGTTTCTGTCACTTTAGAGCATGAACTTTTATTTATAATAAATAAAACTTTTATTTTAATTTTCTTAATAGAATTTGAATTAGGCCTAATAGGAGTTTTAAAATAGCTTTTAAGATGATTCTTTTTGCTCCTAGTTGCATGATGGATTCTTTTCTGTTAGGTATCATAAACCCTTGCTTAGGTCCTGTTAAGAAAATTTTTGTTATGAAAAACTAGTTTTAGTTGTTGCTTGAAGTAGGAAAACTTTGAGTTGGATTTCTTGAGTTTTCCTTTGGGTTTTGATTCGCTTTGTTTTGGTGTGTTATGTTACTATGCTATTGTGTTAAGTGATCATATGCTATGTGCTTATTATGGTTATTGTTTGCCTCGGTAGAATTTACGGAGTGCGAAGCTTGCTACCACGAGTCCCTAGTTTTCGAAGATCGTCAGCAAGGCAAGTTCACTTTGACCATGCTTTCATACCTATGTTTTATTGCATTTAGTGGCATCTTTGCAACCACCCCTCAGTAGTGTTATTGAATCCTTGTAGTTGAGTAGTATGCATGAGGTAGGAACCCATCACCCTGTTACCAAGCCCGGGATGTTATTTATTTTAATGCTACGCTATAGTAGACGAGGTTTGGTATGAGTGCTCAGGAGTGGTGTGAGAATGGAGAATCTACGTCAATGACGACAACACCATGATGAAATCTGCAAGGACTGCATCTTCAAGGCCTCAAGACTTCAAGACTCGAGACAAGAATTCAATACACACTCTTTGGGTGAAGGACGGTTGACGGGCACCTGGAGGAACCGGTGGTTGGCGGGATGCATGGAGAAGCGCCATGACATCTTGCGGAAAGCTTCACCCAGGACTCAAAGAGGCGGAAGAATACTTCATGCCGGAAGCTTACATGCAACGCAAGTCAATATGGGCTCTGGCTTGGTTGACCTTAGTTGTGACTCTGGCTGGGGCAGTGCTAGCAGATGTAGAACTACGGTAGGATTGGATGGGCAGGAAAGTGGTCGGAGGAACTCTTGAGGAAGACCATGTTTCGGTCATCTTGTTCTCAAACACCACGAAGTGCGAGAACGTAAAGAGAGGGATCGAATCTTGCGGGTAAAGTGTACAAACCTCTGCAGAGGGTTAAAACCTAATCGATTAGCCGTGTCCCGATTCACGGACAACTTGAGCATCTGGACTTGGATCTATCGGAACTCTCAACACCGGATTGATAACTTAATTGTGGGCAACTTATGATGAATTTGGGCTATGAGACATCGGTTGGCGGAATCATGTCATGATAGCAAACTCCATAGTACAGACTTCATTTATTCCTTTGATGTAGGGAAAATAAAACCATCTTTTACATAAACAAAACTGGAATCTGAGCCATAAAGCCATATTGCATATAGTATAGTTTTATCATCTGTTTTCTCATATTGTGATCTTGCGGTACATTCAATGTCTTGACCTACACGCTGCAACGTATCATGTTGCAGATATTTCCTCGACGCAGTAAGAGTTACGATACAGGTTACGGTCTACACTCAACCGCCGATGGCGTTGATGGGACTCCACACGACTATTTGTTTCATTGTGACTTATGAGGTATATATCAGTTTTACGTTAATTATACATGTGATTGCACTTTGATATATAGATTGATGTACTGTGTGCCAAAGATATCTTGATCCGAGGATGGCACAGATACACAGAGGCTTGACCGTCTGAGGTCGGGTCGCTACAGAGATGGTATCAGAGCACATGTTGGCTGTAGGACGTGACCCTAGAAAATGACTTAGTAATATGAAGACCCCAATAGGAATGACCTTGTTTTGTACTACTCTCGTAACACCTGATTTCTTTTATTGAACCTTCCTTATTTCAAACTATAGATGGAGAGCTACATTACGAACAAAAGAGAACACTACGAGAAGGTTCTTGGAGGCCCCTTCCTTGTGGAGCTAGTCAGTCTTTGAAGTTACCGATACACGAGATCAAGGCAACTAAGAGGACGTCTAGATCGTGGGGAGTCAAGACCCAAGTTTTTGGTCGTAAAGAAGACCCCAAGACTGCAGACATCAACTTCGGAACTATAAATGGTGATCGTGATATGGGCATCAACACTGCCGTCCATGATGCTATTGCACGCGTTTATGCTATCGTCATCGTGCTGCACTAAACCCACACTTCTTTGGAAGGATTGGATGGCGAAGTTTGATGGAGCAACTATTGCCTTGACGGAAGCGCAAAAGATGAAGTTCTCCCTTTTTAGTGTACAATCGGGATCTGGAACAATACGTCAAGAATCTTCAGATGGACCTCCTGGAAGCCCTGTTTGACAATGAAGCACTACGAGGAGAGGTCAAGACTTGAGATCAAGGTAAACAAGCTGGAGGAGGAGAACCTCGAGATCTCGAGAATGCGCCAGAACTGAAAAGCAGCAGGACCATGTCTCATGCCAAGGACGTTGAAATCCGAGCTCAAGGAACAACTTGGGACATACAGGTCGTCACAAGAAACTCCGCGTCGACGGGGAAAATCTAGCGAGAAAAAGCGGAGGAGATCAAGTCCACACGGAAGAAGCCCAGTGGGGACAATGATCAAGTTCCTAATAAATTAGCTTAGTAGTATCCCACCATGAGAGAAATAAAGATGAACGCTTTCTCGATTTAAGTATCGACCATACCAATTTATGTGGGTGGCGATACCGTAGAATTGATTGAATAAATGAATGCTTGGTTGCTATTATTTTTGTGTGTTTATTGAATGGTTGGATAGATGCGATATTAAATGAGGCTTGTATTTATTTCAACCATGAGAGGCGTAAGTTACGGAAGAATGGTAGAAGGCCTTCATATGGGAAAAGCATCAGAATTGGAAACTCCGAGCATTGAAGACACGAAGAAATGAGGACTTAGAAAGCGAAAACCATAGTAGAACGGCCCATTACAAGCGGTACTTTTGAGCTAGGATTCTTTTGTTGATGGGTGGGTATTTGCTTTCTCTTTCTATCTCAACCAGACCCGAAATCTTGAACCCATGGACAATTGAACACCAAACTTTTACGGAGACAATTGCAATTTCCCCATGGAGATACATTCCTTGTTACGAGCACCCTCTTATCCTACACATGCAGATGACAACTCTTTATGAGTCTTTCCTTAAGGGCCACAAGCGATCATGACCCTGACAAGTGATCATGATTACCCAAAGATCCTGAAGGACATGATGAAGCATATTCACCTTGAAGGAGAAGCAGTCTACCAAGGCTACCCCTTCATGCAAAAGGGAGTGGAACTTTGGTATGTGGAGGTACACCTCCACCGTTCGAAAGGAGTTTGCCCAAAGATGATGGGGCAGTACTTTTTCATTTCACGGATGCCACAAGCAACTTTCTTCGATGCTGTTCGTGAAGCAGCCATGGAAGCCATACGCCAGATCGGAGAAATACTTGAAGCAAGACTCCGTTATACTCAGGAGTACCTAAGCGAAGTGCATGCAGAGATGATGGAGGTGAAGCTCAAGGCCACCACGATGAAACAGAAGATTGAAGATTTCAAGGTGCATATCGCACAATTCCAGCGGGACTAAAGAATCCTCGGGGAGGAAAAAATAAATAAAGTTGGAAGTAATGCCTGACCATACCAAATCATGTGGGTGGCAGCATTTGTAACAAAGTACTTTTTGGAATTTGGATTTACGAAAATGGTTAAGGATGTAATAAAAGATCGATATGAAAATAATGAGATATTATGGATAAACTTGTGCATTTCTTTTGGTCATAGTACTCTGTAAAGCCACAGGATCAATGAAGAAAGAAATGTGTTATTCATGACGGCCCATAGCAGGAAACTGGACAAAATAAGTTGGAGTTTTGTATGATCGTCGCCACAAGGGTATGAAGGAAGAAGTACTATTGGATTTACAGGAGATGTAATGTTGGAATATGGAATGATAATCCTAGGAAGGATGAATTAAACTTGTACAAGAGTTGAAGTGGGCCCATAACCCACAGGCCCAGGAGATAATAATAAGCAAGCACACTCTTGCTATAGGAGCATATTCCGGAAGAAAACTCCGAGTTTAATCATCCGACATTTTTAGGAGGATACGAAAACCCGATGATTGTGAAGAATGATAGATGTCTTGTTCAGCTTGCAGAAACCATGGATTTATACGAACTTGGTTCGTCGACAAGAGAAATCTGCAATGCTTGTGAGAGTGCCCAAGTGTTAGAATACGTGATTCGATATTACGTATGTGGTAATGATTCAAATGCGGGATGGATTGGCCCCATACCGGAGACTTCTATCATGAACTATCATATGTTGATGGAAAATCGAGAGAGCCTTGAAAACCTTAGAAGAGTGTCGACGCGATAAGCCATAAAACCATAGAATGGTAGTACGATGGAACCCTTTACAGCAACCGTTGCCAATCGTGGGTTATACGGTGAAGTTCAACCCAGACCCGTTTTCTGCGGGAGAAACCATTAATGGTAGACCACCATGAGTGTTTCGATAGTTGTCTAGAATGGACACAGACCTATCGACTAAGAAGATCCGGTCTCGGACGAACTTCAACTTTGACGAACCGACCCAAGATTTTGAGGAAAACTCTATGCTTCCGGAAGAGCGCTAATGAAGGAGCTATTGTAAGATATGTGAAGAGACATACATTGTCGGCACTCGGAGGAAGTATCTGAGTTTATTGGAACCGTAACCATGCTTTTAAGTGTGGTAGCACCCCTGACCCTTCCGACCAAACGTTTGCAAGCAGACCCCCAACCCCTAACCTTTTCTTGCTAGCCTCTGCGAATCTCGAGGACGAGATTCATTTTAAGTGTGGTAGGTTTGTGACATCCCAAAATTCTAAATTTTGGAATGTTATATTAGATAAATAACTATGCTTGTTATGCGATGGTTTGTTTGAGTGATTGAGTGAAATTGAGTGGAATTTGAAATTTTTGAAAGTTGGATGAGAGGGAATAAAATGACTTTCCCAAAACTATCCCTTGCCCTTTTGGATCTCAATGAATTCAATTCCATTCCAACATCAAAACCCTAGAGTGAAGATGAAATGACTTCTTCCATTTGAAATGAAAAGGGTTTTGAAAAGATTTGAATTTCATTTGAGAATATTTCAAATTCAAAGCTTTATGCAACTCAATGATTTTCATGAGGGAAGATAAAATGACTTCTTCAATTATATGAAATATGAGTTGGAAGTTAAAAAGAATCAAATTGAAAAGTCATTTGAAGGTATTTTGAAACTCCCCTTCAAATTTGGAATTATTTGGATTTTATTCAAATTATTTTTCTCCTAAAAATAAATAAATGGAAATATGGGTAAAATGATTCCCTTCAATGGAAAATTAGGAGAAAATAAATTTGAAGTCATTTTGGTATTTTAAAATGATTTTATTGGATTTTTAGAGCAGAAACACTCTTTGTTTTATTTGAATTTTTGTGTATTTTATTTGAACTTGAAAAATAGTTCATGTTGTAGGAAATCTTTTTCTGATCATTTTAATATATATATGTCCTATATAAAATATTTATATTTTATATAGTTTTTCTCTCTTTTTATTTCAAAAAAAAAATAGAAAGAAAGGAAAAGCCCCTGGGCGCCGGCCAGGCCAACCGGCCCAGCCAACACCCAGGCGAGGCCTAACCCGGCCCGGCCGCTTGTGAGCCGGCCCGACCAAGCCCCCTCAAGGCCGAAACCCCTCGGGTCGGCCAACCGAGCCCGCTCCCTCTCCCCACTGCCAGGCGGGCTCCCACCGTCGTCAACCTCGCCCACGCCACTCGCCCGGGCCGCCTCACGGATCCGAAGGATCCGGATTCGATCTCTCCCGGTGCCCCTCGCCCAAGATGAGGACCCGCCCTATATATACCCCCACCCCATTCCCCCTCGCCCCCTCACCGGACCCCCGCTCTCTCACCGCCCGCACTCACCGGAGTTGCCGAACGCCGCCGCCGCCATGTACCTCGTCGCCGCCGCCCTAGCCCACCCCGAGCTCCACCAACTCCACCAGACGCTCCCCTCGGCCGCGCGCACCTTGAGCCCTCCGCCGACTTCCCGACCACCGGAGGCAGCTGACGCCTTTTCGCCGCCCGAGCCGCCGCTGCCGCCGATCTCCGGTAAGCCACCGGACTTCACCCCCGCCGTCCGATCTACTCCCTACGACGTAGATTAGAAACCCCCGAAGGGGTATGTTCTTTTAAATAAAACCGGGTTTTATTCCGGTTCGTTCCGGTTTAGTTTAAGTTAGGGTTTTTATTTAGATCGGCCCGATTCGTTTAACCCTAGGGCCCGTTTAGCTATATTACGCACAGGGCGTTAGTTAGGCCCATTTAGCCCGTTTTTCTTTATTTTCGTTTTTCTGTTTTAACAGAATAGTTTCCGATTTGAAAAATTCATATCTTTTAATCTACTTAATATTTTTAAGTGATTCTTTTTTTGTTGGTTTGAAAATGTCTTATAGTTTCTGTAGAAAATATAACTAGCCATGTTAAAAGTATTTAAAATTGCTTTAAATTAGATTTAGACAGAATAGTAGATCTGCTATAGAATGAGTTAGGAATATTATTTTTTAATGATTCTTTTTGTCACAACTTTGTTTTGACATTGCCAAACCGTAGGAATTTATTTTGGTCATTTTAGGATTAATAAAAAATAGTTTTAATCAGAATCATGTTATTCTTAATTAATTAACTAGCTACTTGTTTTCCTATTGTTTTAGTTAGCAAATAAATTTATTTTTCCTATGTGATAGATTATTCTAGGTTAGTTTCTGTCACTTTAGAGCATGAACTTTTATTTATAATAAATAAAACTTTTATTTTAATTTTCTTAATAGAATTTGAATTAGGCCTAATAGGAGTTTTAAAATAGCTTTTAAGATGATTCTTTTTGCTCCTAGTTGCATGATGGATTCTTTTCTGTTAGGTATCATAAACCCTTGCTTAGGTTCTGTTAAGAAAATTTTTGTTATGAAAAACTAGTTTTAGTTGTTGCTTGAAGTAGGAAAACTTTGAGTTGGATTTCTTGAAGTTTTCCTTTGGGTTTTGATTCGTTTGTTTTGGTGTGTTATGTTACTATGCTATTGTGTTAAGTGATCATATGCTATGTGCTTATTATGGTTATTGTTTGCCTCGGTAGAATTTCCTGAGTCTGAAGCCTGCTACCACGAGTCCCTAGTTTTGAAGATCGTCAACAAGGCAAGTTCACTTTGACCATGCTTTCATACCTATGTTTTATTGCATTTAGTGGCATCTTTGCAACCACCCCTCAAAGAGTGTTATTGAATCCTTGTAGTTGAGTAGTATGCATGAGGTAGGAACCCATCACCCTGTTACCAAGCCCGGGACGTTATTTATTTTAATGCTACGCTATAGTAGACGAGGTTTGGTATGAGTGCTCAGGAGTGGTGTGAGAATGGAGAATCTCGTCAATGGCGACAACACCATGATGAAATCTGCAAGGACTGCATCTTCAAGGCCTCAAGACTTCAAGACTCGAGACAAGAATTCAATACACACTCTTTGGGTGAAGGGCGGTTGTGGGCACCTGGAGGAACCAGTGGTTGGCAGGATGCATGGAGAAGCGCCATGACATCTTGCGGAAAGCTTCACCCAGACTCAAAGAGACGGAAGAATACTTCATGCCGGAAGCTTACCGTGCAACCGCAAGTCAATATGGGCTCTGGCTTGGTTGACCTTAGTTGTGACTCTGGCTGGGGCCGGTGCTAGCAGATGTAGAACTACGGTAGGATTGGATGGGCACGGACGGTGGTCGGAGGAACTCTTCGGAAGACCATGTTTGATCATCTTGTTCTCAAACACCACGAAGTGCGAGAACGTAAAGAGAGGGATCGAATCTTGCGGGTAAAGTGTACAAACCTCTGCGGAGGGTTAAAACCTAATCGATTAGCCGTGTCCCCGATTACGGACAACTTGAGCATCCGGACTTGGATCTATCTCGGAACTCTCAACACCGGATTGATAACTTAATTGTGGGCAACTTATGATGAATTTGGGCTATGAGACATCGGTTGGCGGAATCATGTCATGATAGCAAACTCCATAGTACAGACTTCATTTGTTCCTTTGATGTAGGGAAAATAAAACCAGCTTTTACGCAAACAAAACTCGAATCTGAGCCATAAAGCCATATTGCATATAGTATAATTTTATCATCTGTTTCTCATATTGTGATCTTGCGGTACATTCAATGTACTGACCTACATGGCTGCAACATATCATGTTGCAGATATTTCCTCGACGAGTAAGAGTTGCGATGAGGTTACGGTCTACACTCAACTTTGCCGATGGCGTTGATGGGACTCCACACCCGACTATTTGTTTCATTTGTGACTTATGAGGTATATATCAGTTTTACGTTAATTATACATGTGATTGCACTTTGATATATACATTGATGTACTGTGTGTGCCAGCATACTGATCCAGGGATGGCACAGATACACAGAGGCTTGACCGTCTGAGATCGGGTCGCTACATATTATTAGTGCTAACCTTTCAGAACATGAAGAAGAAAGATTATTGAAAGTTCTAAGGAAGCACCGAGCTACTATTGGATATACTCTTGACGATTTAAGGGGCATTAGTCTCACTCTATGTCAGCACAAAATTAATATGGAACCTGATGCTAAACCCGTTGTTGATCACCAATGTCGGTTAAATCCGAAGATGATATAAGTGGTAAGAACGGAAATATTAAAACTTCTAGAAGCATGTATAATCTATCCTATAGCTAACAGTAGATGGGTATGTCCTGTTCATTGTGTCCCTAAGAAGGGAGGTATAACTGTTGTTCCTAATGATAAGAATGAACTTATTCCACAAAGAATTGTTACAGGCTATAGAATGGTAATTGATTTTTGAAAATTAAACAAAGCAACTAGAAAAGATCATTACCCTTTGCCTTTTATTAATCAAATGCTTGAAAGATTATATAAGCACACACACTTTTGCTTACTTGATGGATATTCTGTTTTTTCACAAATACCTGTTTCTCAACTTGATCAAGAAAAGACCACTTTTACTTGTCCTTTTGGAACGTATGCTTCTAGATGTATGCCTTTTGGTTTATGTAATGCACCTGCTACCTTTCAAAGATGTATGACTGCTATATTCTCTGACTTTTATGAAAAGATTGTTGAGGTTTTCATGGATGAATTTTCCGTTTATGGGAAGTCTTTTGATGATTGTTTAAGCAATCTTGAGCGAGTTTTGCAGAGATGTGAACAAACAAACCTCATCTTGAATTGGAAGAAGTGCCACTTTATGGTTAATGAAGGCATTGTCTTGGGTCATAAAATTTCTGAAAGGGGCATTGAAGTGGACCAAGCTAAGGCTGCTGCAATTGAGAAAATGCCATGTCCTAAAGATATAAAAGGCATTGTCTTGGGTCATGTTTTTTTTATTTCGGTTTTCGCTTGAGGACAAGCGAGGTCTAAGCTTGGGGGAGTTGATACGTCCATTTTGCATCATGTTTTCTTACTGTTATTTATACTGTTTTATCCATAATAATGCTTTTTGGAACAATTCTAATGCCTTTTTCTCTGATAATTTGCTAGGTACCCACCAAGAGGGAGAATTCCGGCAGCTGGAAATCTGGACCTGGAAAAGCTACGTCAGGCCACCTATTCTGCACAACTCCAAACAAGCTGAAACTTCACGGAAATTTTTTATGGAATATTTAAGAATTATTGGAGTAAATAACTACCAGAGGGGCCCCACCTGGTGGGCATAACCCACCTGGGCGCGCAGGGAGCCCATGCATGCCCTGGTGGGTTGTGCTCACCCAGGCGCACCTCCGGTGCCCATCTTCTGGTATATATGTCATTTTGACCTAGAAAAAAATAAAGGGAGGAATTTCGGGACGAAGCGTCGCCGCCTCGAGGCGGAACTTCGGCAGGAGCACTTTTGCCCTCCGGCGGAGCGATTCCGTCGGGGGAACTTCCCTCCCGGAGGGGGAAATCATCATCCTCATCATCACCAACAACTCTCCCATCTTGGGGAGGGAAATCTCCATCAACATCTTCAACAGCACCATCTCATCTCAAACCCTAGTTCATCTCTTGTGTTCAATCTTGTAACCGGAACTATAGATTGGTGCTTGTGGGTGACTAGTAGTGTTGATTACATCTTGCAGTTGATTACTATATGGTTTATTTGGTGGAAGATTATATGTTCAGATCCAGTATGCTATTTAGTACTCCTCTGATCATGAGCATGTTTATCATTTGTGAGTAGTTACTTTTGTTCTTGAGGTCACGGGAGAAATCATGTTGCAAGTAATCATGTGAACTTGCTATGTGTTCGATATTTTGATAGTATGTATGTTGTGATTCCCTTAGTGGTGTCATGTGAACGTCGACTACATGACACTTCACCGTATTTGGGCCAAAGGGAATGCATTGTGGAGTAGCAATTAGATGATGGGTTGCGAGGGTGACCGAAGCTTAAACCCTAGTTTATGCGCTATTCCGTAAGGGACTGATTGGATCCAAAAGTTTAATGCTATGGTTAGAATTTATTCTTAATACTTTTCTCGTAGTTGCAGATGCTTGCGGGAGGGTTAATCATAAGTAGGAGGTTTGTTCAAGTAAGAACAACACTTAAGCACCGGTCCACCCACATATCAAATTATCAAAGTAGCGAACACAAATCGAACCAACATGATGAAAGTGACTATAGATGAATATCCCGTGTACCCTCAAGAACGCTTTCCTTATCATAAGAGACCGTTTTGGCCTGTCCTTTGCCTCAAAAGGATTGGGCTACCTTGCTGCACTTTTGTTACTACTATTGTTACTTGCTCGTTACAAATTATCTTGCTATCAAACTACTCTGCTACTTACAATTTCAGCACTTGCAGACATTACCTTACTCAAAACTACTTGTCATTTCCTTCTGTTCCTCGTTGGGTTCGACGCTCTTACTTATTGATCCCCTATACTTGTGGTTCATCGGTGACCGAATGTTGTTCGGAGTCCCGGATGAGATCATGCACATGATGAGGAGTCTCGAAATGGTCGAGAGGTAAAGCATAATCTATAGGACGATACTATTCGGACACCGGAAGTGTTCCGGGGGTACCGGGTACGTATCGGGTCACCGGAAGGGGTTTTGTGCACCCCCCCGGCAAAGATATGGGCCTTATTGGGCCAAGGGCGGGACAGACTAGCCCCTAGTGGGCTGGTGCGCCCCCATATGGGCCGATCAAAGTGGAGAAAGAAAAAAGGGGAGGAGGAAAGGAAATAGAGGGAATAGGATTCCCCCTTCCTTTCCGCTCTCCCATCTTTCCTTCCCACCTCCGGAGATAAGGAAAGGGGGAGGACGAATAGGAGGAGGCCCCCAAGTAGGATTCCTCCTACTTGGGGCGCCCCAAGGCTGCTCCCCTCCCCCTCCCACCTATATATACATGGGGAGGGGGCGCCTAGAACACAACCTAACAATTGTTAGCCGTGTGCGACACCCCCCTCCACAGTTTATGCCTCCGGTCATATTCACGTAGTGCTTAGGCGAAGCCCTACACGGATTACTTCACTATCACCGTGACCACGCCATCGTGCTAACGGAACTCTCCCTCGACACTTTGCTAGATCAAGAGTTCGAGGGACGTCATCGAGCTGAACGTGTGCAGAACTCGGAGGTGTCGTACGTTCGGTACTTCATCAGTCGGAACAAGAAGAAGTTCGACTACATCAACCGCGTTGTCAAATGCTTCCGCTTTCGCTCTACGAGGGTACGTGGACACACTCTCCCCCTCTTGTTGCTATGCATCTCCTAGATAGATCTTGCATGAGCATAGGAATTTTTTTGAAATTGCATGCTACGTTCCCCAACACTTGAACATTGTTGCAAAGCTGGTGTTCGACTTCCGTGGACAGGAGGTCACCTCGACCCAGGTGTAGAACCACCTGAGGAAGTGCAGAGCGAGGTGGATCACCGCGTCCAAGCTTAGAGACCTCAGCGGTGCTTCATGGGATGAGGACACCTGCTCGATCCTTCTGGAGGCTTGGTACTACCAAGGCCACGGCGTGGTTAGCTCGCAAACCATGCCATTCTGACAAACCAGCAATTCAAGCCTATGCACCATTTCCATACTAACTAACATCTCTGCCCTATTTCTTCTTAGCTTCACCCCAAGGACGCAGAGTTCCTCAACACCCCTATCCAGAACTACCACTAGATGCAGCAGATCTTCTCCTTCGGGCTGGCAACCGGCAAGAATGCCATGGGCTCTGGTCAGCCGCTGGGCTAGCCGATGCTGGAGTATCCAGACACCCAGGAGTCAGACACCATCAACGTTGATGCTCCTGCGAAGGATGGTCAGCATGTTCCTATGCTTGATAGGAAGAGGAAGCGGGTAGGCTTCATGGAAGAGGAGCTGAGCGTCTTCAGCAGCATGACTAAGGTAGTGAAGGAGGTGGCCACCGCCATCAGGGAGAGCGAGAGTGTGGACGTCCACCCTCAGCTATTCAGCGCGTCATGGAGCAGATTGGCTTCAGCCTAGAGGTTCTCATGGTGGCTCTCAGCCACCTGCTAGACAACAAAGCCCATGGTGTTGGGTTTGTTTCCATGGGAGCAGCCCACAGGGTGCTCTGACTGAGGACCTGGCTGGGCAAGCACTACTACTAGTGCTGCTTCTGCTGGTGGCGACGGCGTGCATGATCCTCGACAGCGATGGCGACAAGGACGACGATGATGATGACGACGTATATTTTGTGTAGTTAGGGCTTGAAAACAATCTTATGGTGCGTATATTTTGGTGAGGTGGTATATACTAACCCCTCACGGTGATCCTTGCGGTGATCACAAACTTGCGATGGTAGGGCGACACCCTCTTTTGGATGTGGTGGTAGGATGACACCAAAGTAGTGTTAGGTTGAACTTGCTATGATCATGCATGCTTACTAATGATCTTCTGCTCCATTGCTTGCTCCTAGAGTTCTTCATTGCTTCCTATTTGTGTGTGTGACAGGCTGGTTTTTGCCCCCTCTTCTTTGCCTGATTTTCAGTTGGTTTGAATTTGAGTTTGGAGTTTTTAAATCCTTTCATTTGAACTTAACCACTTGGGTACCCCTTGACTTTCACCCAAGTGCTTCGTCTTCCTCTCAAACCATCACTCCATCTCTGGTTCACCTCAGAATATCATTTGGAATATTTTTCTTTAATGAAAAATATTCATTTTCCCTCCTAAACCCTAGCTAGCTCAATGTGCTCCCAAGCAACCCCAATTTTTCTTGACCATAAAATCCTGAAAAAAATTCCAATTATTATTTGAACCCTAGGGCACCTTTCTGAGAAAAAATATTTCATCACTTTTTGGAATATTATGGCTACATAAAATATTTTCATTTCTGGAGAGAAATGGTAGTTTCTACAGCAACTACCATTTTACTTGCCCCATTGTAGCTGGTTTTTCTTGTGCATCTTCACCTTAGTAAATGTTGGCTAGCCTCCAAAGCTCAGCCTTCAACTCCCAGTGGCCTGACCACGGTAAACCTTCAAAGTTACTGTCCAGAAACTTACCTTGAGTGTAAATGTAATTCTACTGCACCTGGAACCCAACCCAAGCATGGTAACAGTCAAAACTACCACGGACTACAAGCCATACATGAAGTTTATGCTTAGGTCGGCCTGAGGTCATAGTTCACGTGGTGACCGCGTTTGTCCAGGCGTGCTGGCATGCAAAACACGCGCTTTGAGTGCCGCCGAGCGCTCTGTTCCGCGCGTGCTCGCTGCCCAGCCTACCAGAGCGTGCCAAACCGCGCCACCATCACCGTCTCTACTCACTTAACTCCCCACGGCACTCATGACGCCGGAGCTTCGCCGCTTGGCAATCACGGGCCGCAGATAACGCCACACAGTTGCGCTGGGCCTTTGTGCTCGTCGTCTTCCTCTCGCCCCTGTGCTTGTCCCCGTTCGCCAACAGTCCCTGCGTGAGCTCCGTCTTCTTCCCCCTCGCTCACTGGCGCCGTTCGTCGCCGGGTGCCGCGGACAGGTGTCCAATGGCGGAGCCCGAACCCCCCTCACCGCTCTCCTATAAATACGGCCACCCCCAGCCTCCTCGAGCACCATCTACCACTCCCACACACTCCACAAGCTAGTAGGAAGCCGTAGCGCGGCCGGGCAGGCCGCGTGCCGCCGTCCCCGAGCTCGAGCTTGCCGTTGATCCCCTCGGGTCATCCCCGTAGCTCCAGCCCCTCCCAGGCCAGGGCAATCCTTCCAGGGCCTCCACCACTCTCCGGTGGTGCCGTTCCGCCCGGTTGGAGCCCCCGGGGTCGCCCCTAGTCACCGTCGTCTTCATCTCCGGCGATCGCTGCTCTCTGCCTCCGCTGGAGAGGTCGATTTCGGCCCCGTCCGACCACCCCTATCCACTCTACGGGTACGGGCAGGTGCGCCTCCGTCTCCTCTCTCGATCCCTCCCTCTCGTTTTGGCCCAAGAGCCCTCGCCGCTAGCGTGCGCTCCGGCAAAGCGTCGCCGCTCCCTGTTTCCCCCTCCTCCTCCACCTCACCTAACTAGCGGGGCCCGCTAGTCAGCCACTCTATACGCACATAAAGCGGTACGAGTGGTGGCGCCCTGAGCTTTTACGCCTTCGACGTTACCTCCCCCAGTCTGTTTATTTCTAATTCAAATTTCATATTTATCCAGAGAGATTCAAACAGCCATAACTCTTTAACCATAAGTCCAAATGAATTGATTCTTTTTGCATTGTGTTCTTTGGGCAAAAATCTAGCAGCTCAACAAAGATGGGATTTTTCCCTGCTGTCTAGATTTTCTGGTGAATTTCAGAAGGTTTCTTGATGATTTCTTTTTGTGTTTTTAAATGTTTCAGAAGGTCAGACTTGTCTTGAGGATCACCAGGAGGCTTGTGAACCTCATCTGCACTAAGGCAAGCCACAACAACATTTTCACGATGCCACTACAATATTTGTGATTTTCTACTTGAACAAATGATTATCCATGCGTTTAAATTATTAATATGTTAATTATATTCTGTTAGATGCTTGTTAAAGTAAATATGCTTGATTTACAGAAAGTTTGAAGTGAACTTAGTTGGTAAACTAGCAAGGATTTAGTTTTGAGTAATGAAAATATAAAATGGTTATGGATATAAATAATTCGTGGAGATATTTTCTTGCATGAGTAAAAATGATAAATTTGCTAGAAAAGATTCTGGTTGAAGTGAGGCTTGATCTTAACCAGAGAAGTATCATGAGTTGTTGATGCTCCGTGTGAGTATAGTTGACCCAGTTATTTCCGTTGATATGTGATACATGTGTTATTGCTGCATGTCATGGCATTATGACACTGGTTATTTTCACCTTAAGTTGAACCTGATAATAACTCAACTTGAATATGTTGTTGACCGGGTCATGGTGCCACTGAATCGAGTCTTTCCAAGTGCAACCACATTTTCCGGTATGGGACGGCTTTTATTCGTTTCATTGTCATGTCTCTGGTCGGTGCCTCCAACCAGGGAAGGTTATGGGCATGTTGTACCCTGGCCCGGTAAGCAGGCATAACCTTGTGTACCCGTTGTTGAGTTTTTGGTACCGGGTCCCCGTGTGGGATCGTTTGGCCACGGCGGTGGTCGTTGTGTCTTTGGTAGACACGGGGCCACCCAGGACTAGCCCGATGGGGAGTGAGACGGAGTGGCCGGGAGAGTGTCATGGCAATGGAGGGGTTTCGTCAGAATGCCGTTGGTCCACCCGAATGGGAGGGCGAGGTCATGGGTTCTGTGGTGCGGGTCCAGTGCGCTACCTCTGCAGAGTGTATTAATCTATCGATAGCCGAGTCCACGGTTAAGGACACGCTCGAAAGTAGGTCACACCATGGGTCAACATTTAATAAATCTTGCACACTAAGTATGAAGTTTGCATTGTGTTGGTGGCGGGAAGGCCATCGTGTTGATTTGGACCAGATGTTGGTCGTGGTTGTGATCGCCGTAAGGATCACAGGCCAAATATTGGTCGTGGTTGTGATCACCGTAAGGATCACGGACCAAATCTTGGTCGTGGTTGTGATCGCCGTAAGGATCACAGTTTGAGGCCAATTATTGGTCGTGGTTGTGATCGCCGGAAGGATCACGAGGTGTCTCTGGGTTGGCACGTTGGTGATCAAGGAACGATCACGTTTGGTAAGCCAGTCCAAGGGACGATTATCACAAGAGCATGGTCACAGCATGTTGGATATATTGTTGCATTGTTATAAATTGGTTAATTGTCATGATATTGTTTGTCATTATGTTTATGCTTGTTGTGAGTTTGCAAGTACATTCAATGTACTGACCTGGCGTGTCAAGCCAGATTTCAGGAAAGTCCCGTTGGAAAGGAGTGCAGTCCGAGTCTAGATCGTGTCCACATCAGTGTCCCTGTGCCATGGAGTTCCGCTATGACGTTGTTCCGTTGCCGCGTAGTTGTCATGATCGAGGCCCCTTTATGTTCACCAAATAATGTACATATTGTTCAGCCGCACCGTGTGTGCTGCTTGGCCTCACCAACTGTTGTAATATAAACTCTGATCCGCTAGCACCAATAAAGCGATTATTTTCTGTACCAAGTTGTTATGTGTTGCCAGAAGACAAGGTCTCTGGGCTGGCAATGCATGGTAAACCGGTTGCTCTGAGCCGAGGTGCCTGGCAACGCTGAGTATCGAGCCGCTACCGACCGTAGGCCACGCTAGACTATGACGTGTTAACTAGACGTTAGATACGAGTTGTAGTTGAGTGCCGGTTGCATTTGTAGCTGGTTGTTGCATCCATGCATTTGTTTTATTTTTATGCTAACCTTCTAATGGTTGTGAGTGTAGATGGCTCCAGTGCCGTATCCGTGCCAGTTGCAGCTGATGCCGTACACGTCGCCGCATCTCCTTCGTAACGTGTGGCGTCGGCTGTACCCCCTCGGTGACGGCCCAACCTATCTTGTGTACCGGGAGCGTCTAGCTGACTCAGTGCATGAGTATCACGCAGTGGTTACTTTGCGCACTAGTTCCGATTCCAGCACTTACACTCGTACCTCTCGGAGCGGTTACGCTTCTACCGCTTCTCAGGCTGTCCAGTTTGCTGCATTCGAGGTCCTTGTTGAGCTTCGCTACAACGAGGTCCGGATGCATAACCACCCAGGTTTCTTCTACTATCCTTCTCCGCACGATAATGGTCGTGTCCGTTTCCCTATCATTGATCCGGAGTCTGATAGTGTTGCTAGCCACCTTTCTCGTTATATCACTGCTAGCTATCTTATGATCCACGAGCTTGCTCGAGAGCCGACTCGTGCCCGTACTACTTTAGCCTCTACTAGATCAGTCTCTGCTCCATCATCTGTGGGATTTACTCCCTATATTCCAGCTAGTTCTAGTTCCCCTATTTCACCGGTTACTCCTCCGAGTAGCTCAGGCACCGCGACAGTGAGTCCGCTTAGTGCTCCTGCTGAGTGGGTTTCACTTCTCGCCACTCATGTAGCCCCGGTGCTTCACCCTACACCTGCCCCGGAGGGAGAGCCCTCGAGGCAGCGTCGTTGTGTCACCTTTAACCTGGAGGTCTCAGTTAACCATGTCAGTTCAGGATCCGAGTCCGCTTCAGGAGAGGACCCCACAGCACCAGCAGAGCAGTAGAGCCTCTGAGTATTCGCAGTCGACAGGATAGTGTACGGATGTAGTCGTACGAGTCATGATGTTTCGTTTCATGTATGAGAGTAGTTGAACCTAGCATGTTGTTATCTTTCATGTATGTGCCTATGTATAATTATGTTGGAACTCTATTTTATTCGCCGCATTTTCTTCGTCTTTTCGGTTTTTCTCAGGCTTTTGTTGCTGGCTTTCCCCCAATTATTTTTGAATGCTTCTCATCTCGATTGCGTTGCCTTGGGAAAAATCACAATAGGATGACACGGGGAGGCAGCAGTAGCAATGTTCACGAGGGTTCTCCTGTTCGTCATTCCGCACGGCAGGAAGGACACTCACCCGAGCCGTACGTTCCACCACCGCCTCCACCGCAAAATCCGCCCTCCACCGAGCAAATTCTGCGTATATTTGAGGAAATATGGAATAATGATCTGATTGAAATATTAAGAAGTGTTCAAGCTGTGGTTGGACAGAATGGAAATCAGCCCGGTCATCACTCCAAGCTGTCAGATTTTCAAAGGACCAAGCCCCCCAGTTTCAGTCAGGCTATTGATTCCTTGGATGCAGATGATTGGTTGAGAACTATGGAGAAGAAGCTTGAGATTGCTCGTACTGAAGAAGGAGATAAGGTTCCATTTGCAACTCATTATCTATAAGGCGCTACTGCCATATGGTGGGAGAATGAAAAAGCCATGTGGTCTGCTGATGAAGAAGTCACCTGATCAAGATTCAAGGAACGATTCCGAAAATATCACATCCCTACAGGAATTATGAAGACTAAGCAGCGTGAATTTCTCACGCTCCTCCAAGGAAATCAGTCTATGGGTGAATATTTGAAAAAATTCAATCATCTATCACGTTACTCCCTATATGACGTGGCCACTGAAGAAAGAAAGATTGACAGATTTCTTGGTGGATTAAACCCGCAACTCCGGTGTACTCTCAGTATGTTCAATTTCCCAGACTTCCAAACCCTGGTGAACAAGGCTTTCATTGCAGAACGGGAGCACAAGCTTGTATCAGATAATAGGTCTGCTAACAACGATCGCAGGCGCAAGTTTGAGCCAAGGAAGGAGGTACAACCAGTACAGAAGGCTCGTACCTGGCAACAGACTCAATGTGAATACAAGCCCAATTGGCAACAGAATGTTAACAAGACCACCACTCAAGTCAAGAACGTCGTATCCAACCCAGTGCAAGAGGAACGTCTGCGCAACAATTCTTGCTTCAGTTGTGGGAAAACCGGACATTATGCCAAACAGTGTCCCAAGAACAACAGGTCAAATGCTATATTCAGGCCACAAGTCCATTTTATGGAGGCATGCCCGAACCAGCAAAACATCACGGGATACGTTCATCACCTCTCCACCGATGAAGCCCAAGAGAACCCCGAAGTCGTCATTGCTATGTTTTCTGTTAATAACATACCTGCAGTGATTTTATTTGACTCTGGGGTTTCCCACTCTTTTATTTCTTGGAGTTTTGTTGCCCGAAACAAATTTCCTTGTTCGCTTTTGGGCAAGAATATGCTGGTACAAACCCCGGGATCCCTAATCAGAAGCAATCTAGTCTGCCGTAATCTGGAAGTCAATGTCAACGGAGTCTGTTTTCCAACTTCTTTGATAATTATTGAGTCTGCTAAGTTGGATGTTATCTTGGGTATGAATTGGCTGACTCAGTATCAAGTATGCATAAATTGTGCGACCCGAGAAGTCACTTTGACCAGCCAGGAAGGGCAGACTACAAAATTCCATGCTCGCAGAAGCATACCCACGAAAGAAATGGTCTTCACAGCAGTGGCTGAATTGGAATTAATTCCTGTGGTCAGTGAGTTTCCTGATGTATTTCCATAAGAACTGCCAGGCATACCACCTGATCGACAGCTTGAGTTTGCAATAGATCTTGTGCCCGGGACCACACCAGTGCACAAGAAGTATTACTGAATGCCTTCATCCGAATTAGTGGAGCTAAAGAAACAGCTTGACGAAATGCTCCAGAAAGGATATATCCGTCCCAGCTCTTCACCATGGGGATCACCTGCTATCTTCGTGGACAAAAAGGATGGCAACCTCCGCATGTGTGTGCATTACCGTCAGCTGAATGACGTTACAATCAAAAACAAATATCCACTGCCAAGAATTGATGACCTGTTTGATCAGCTCAGTGGGGCCAAGGTATTCTCCAAGATTGATTTAAGGACTGGATACCATCGGCTCAAGATTAAAAAGGAGGATATTTCTAAGACCGCATTCACCACTCGATACGGTCTTTATGAATATACAGTTATGTCTTTTGGTCTCACCAATGTCCCTGCCTTCTTCATGCATATGATGAACAAAGTATTCATGGACTTCCTCGATAAGTTCGTGGTAGTCTTCATCGATGATATACTTATTTACTCAAAAAGTGAAGAAGAGCATAAAGAACACCTCCGCGCAGTGTTACAGCGACTTTGTGAACATCACTTATACGCCAAATTTAGTAAATGTGAGTTTTGGCTCAAGCAAGTTGGATTTCTTGGACATGTGCTATCCGCCGAAGGTATAGCCATGGACCCGAGCAAAGTAAAGGATGTACTCGATTGGTTGCCACCCACAACCGTATCTCAGATCCAGAGTTTTCTTGGATTAGCCGGATATTACCGTCGTTTCATTGAAGGGTTCTCCAAGATTGCTAAACCCATGACAGAGCTGCTCAAAAAGCATAAGGAGTTTGAATGGACTGAGGATTGTGAGAAAAGTTTCAATGAGTTAAAAATACGGCTTACAACTGCACCGGTATTGACTCTTCCAGATATCTACCACAGTTTTGATGTGTATTGCGACGCTTCCAGGCAAGGACTTGGATGCGTACTTATGCAAGATGGCAAGGTAGTAGCTTATGCCTCACGACGGCTACGACCCCACGAGGGAAATTATCCTACTCATGATTTGGAGTTGGCCGCGGTGGTTCATGCTTTAAAAATTTGGAGACACTATCTCATCGGGAAGAGGTGCCAAATTTTTACAGATCACAAAAGTCTCAAGTATATATTTACTTAGCCAGATTTAAATCTCCATCAACGAAGATGGCTTGAGTTAGTAAAGGATTATGACCTTGGAATAAATTACCACCCGGGTAAGGCCAACGTGGTTGCCGATGCGCTCAGTCGAAAGCCCGTCAGCCTAAATGTCATATTGGAATCCTTGCCTCCTGAACTCCAAGAAGAGATTGCTCAGCTCAACCTGGTAATAGTTGATGCTGGCCTTGCTAATATTTTGGAAGTCACCCCCACACTTGAGGAAGAGATCCGCAAGGCCCAGTCAGAGGACACCTATCTACAGAAACGTGCCAAGCATATGGTAGCAAGTCAGACTTCTGATTTCTCGAAGTATCAGTTCGGTACCCTCCAATTCCGGGGAAGGATTTGTGTGCCCAATCAAGCAGATTTAAAGCAGAAGATCATGTCAGAGGCACACGAATCCTCGTATTCAATTCACCCTGGAGGTATGAAAATATATGAAGACCTTCGACAAACATTCTGGTGGGATGGAATGAGGAAAGACATTGCCTATTTCGTGGCCTGTTGCGACATATGCAAAAAAGTGAAGGCAGAGCATCAGAAGCCAGCCGGACTTCTCCAACCGCTGCCAGTGTCACAATGGAAATGGGATGACGTCTGTATGGATTTCATCACAGGACTACCTAAGACTCGACGGGGCAATGATGCAATCTGGATCATAGTTGATACATTAACCAAGGTAGCCCATGTTGTCCCAATCAGAACCACATATCGAGCAGATGAACTTGCACAATTGTATGTATCTAGAATAGTCAGTCTGCATGGAGTCCCCAGAACCATCACTTCTGACCGAGGTTCACTTTTTACCTCTGCTTTTTGGTCCCGTCTCCATCAAGCCTTGGGGACAACATTGAAATAAAGTACTGCTTATCATCCTCAAACTGATGGACAGACAGAGCGGGTAAACCAAATACTCGAAGATATGCTGCGAGCCTGTGCTTTGGCCCAAGGACCGAAATGGGAAGACTGTTTGCCCTATGCTGAGTTCTCTTATAACAATAGCTTCCAGACCAGTTTAAAGATGTCACCGTTTGAAGCTTTGTATGGCCGTAAGTGTCGCACTCCTTTGAATTGGTCTCAAACTGGAGATAGCTGTATTTTCGGAATGGATCTCACGCTGGAAGCCGAGAAGTAAGTCAAGGAAATTAGAAACAGATTGCAGTTGGCCAAATCTCGACAGAAGAGTTATTATGATGCAAAGCACCGACAGATCAGTTTCGAACTCGGAAAACATGTATACCTTCGAGTCACTCATATGAAAGGAGTCAAGAGATTTCAGACTCGTGGAAAATTGGCACCTAGGTTTATTTCTCCATTTCTCGTTATGTCACGAGTGGGTACTGTTGCATATCAGTTGGAGCTACACCCTGAATTGTCGGACGTGCACAACGTGTTTCATGTTTCACAGTTACGGCGATGCGACGCCACGAGAAAAAAGGCGATATGACAAAAATAGAGGCGGCAAAGGACTTAACATCTTGTCGGTGTACTAAAGTAGGGGTACCTTAGTACCCGAACTTGTCTGCACGGCGATCCTAGCATCTGCGACAAGCCTTGCCAAGGCCCGCCAAGACCCTCCGCAGCCATTACGAAGGCAAGACCCGAGAAGAGGAGCTTGCGGGAAGGCCTCTCTAGGCAGACAAGGCCCCGACAAGAGGAGCTTGTCGGGAAGGCCACCTCGTGCACGCAGAAGACAAGGCCCGGCAAGAGGAGCTTGCGGGAAGGCTCGGCGCGACAAGTCTCCGTAGCGACAAGGATTCGGCCGTGGCAAGGCGCTTGCAGCGGCGTGCAACTCCTCTCCGTCTCCGCTCCAGCTCACCCGGCGACGTGTCGCCATGGGACCGTTCCATGGGCGCGTGTCAGCGGCCAGCGGAGAGAGCGGCGACAGCTGGCCGACACTTCGCCATCATGGCGGCGGAGGCGCTGACGATCTGTTACCTTTGTTTGGGCGACAACGATGGGCATTTATTGCTCTTGTCCATTGCCGTCAGAGTTAGGTATTTTGCACTATACACCGTCCAAGTAGGTGTACCTACTCCTGTTTTTACATTTGTACCCCCGCCTATGTTGCCACCTGTCGGAGACCCCTTGAGCATATAAAAGGAGGCCCGAGTGCAACGTAGGAGAGGGTCCGGAGGTCGGTTCGCATCTTCCGCAAGGTTCGACCCACGCTAGGTTTTGTAGCTCGTATTGCTCCCTAGCAAGAACAGAATAGATAAGACAAGCAGCAGTAGGAGTTTTATCTCTCCGGAGAGCTCCGAAGCTGGGTAAACCACTCGTGTGCATCGCCTCGATCCGCTCTTCGCGCGACCTCCGCCCCCCTCCGAACCACAAAGGGCCTGCTCCGCCGGGCCCCATAGGTGTCCGTGAGTACGATCAGCCTCCCGACATCTCTGGCGCGCCCGGTAAAGGCGTCGAGGCCGTGTGAATCCGATCCGGCGTTCACGCGAGCAGCGTCACCAACATCTTCCTCAACATGCCACCGAAGAAGAAGACTTCGGCGGCAGCAGAGCCGTCCGCGTCGTACCCACCCTCACCGCAGCACACGGGTGGTGGTGCAGACACTGGCGGAGGAACGGGCGCCGACGAAGGTGCTCGCGACGTTGCCAAGTCCAAGGACAAGGCGCCGCAAACCTCGGCGTCCGCGCATCCCCCGCGCCCATCTCAGGAGACGCGGGACCAACAACGTCATGGCGTTCACAACGCCATACGTTCGTTGGATCAAGACCCTCAAGACCAGCATGCGCGTCAACATCTTTGGCCGAGTGGGATCTGATCGCCGGACGGGCGCTGCTCCTTCTAACGTGGTTAGAAGTCCGGCGTGTCCTGCTCCTCGCACCCGTTCTCCAATGCCGCCTACTACTCCAGCGAAGCTCTAGCGAGAGCTCAATCGCTCCTCGACTACCCTCAACGGCCGACAAGGTCGACGAGTGGAGGGCCACTATCGAGCCTCATCGGCTTTGCCAACGGCGACGCTCGCGGCAACCAACGCCATCGTTGCGGCGCGACGACAAGGCACGAGCCGGTGGCGACGAGACCGTCGGAGGTGCAACCACCGTGCACTCTCCGCCAAGAAGGCCAAGATCGCCGACTCACCGGATCCACCTCGACAGCGACTCCACTGCGTCGTCGGATCCGCGAACCCGCCACGATCAGCGCCAAGTTCTTCATGAGCGACAACAAGAGGACGCTCGAACTCGCATCGAGCGCCGAAGAGAAGCGCGACGTTAATCCGACAAGCACGCTGGGCCTTCTGTTGACATGCACGCCCGGAGGGGCAGCAACTTGCCGTGACGCGGTAGGTTGCCCTGCGTTCACTCAGTGAGCTGCGGCAAGTCTAGTGGTCCAGCCAGAAAAACTTCAAACCGGACGTGCGGAGAAGTATGATGGCGGGGCGCACCCGTCGGAGTTCCTCGGCATCTACACCATCGCGGTGCAGGCGCGGGGGACGGGACGACAAGATCCTCGCCAACTACTTCCCGCCGTGCTCAAGCCCAACGTCGAGATCTTGGCTCATGCACTTGCCGGACAGCTCCATATCCTCTTGGGCGGATCTGTGCCATCGGTTTGTTGGTGCCTTCACGGTGGCCACAAACCTCATGGCGAAGAGAGCGACCTTCACTTGCTCGCCGGAAGGAAGGAGAGTCCCTGCGCCAAGTTCATCCAGAGATTGACCCGCGTGCACTACAACATCCCGGCGTCCACCCTGCGCGGTGATCAGCGCATTTCATCGAGAATGTGCAGAACCGCAGGATGAGGGAAGAGATGGCGATGAGCAAAGTCAAGGGCGTCGGTGAGCTGTACGCCTTGGCCGACAAGTGTGCACGCTACCGAGGAAGGGAGGAGACTCCTAGGAGAGAATACAGAAGCAGGATCTGACAGTGATGACACCGCCCCGGCAAAGAAGGGCCGGCGGCGAGGCAACAGGAAGAAGAAAAGCATAGAAGTGCTAGCTGTCGAGCAGTCCGGCAACGGAGGCAGCAACAAGAACGCCAAGGCTGGTGGCTCCGGCAAGGAGGTTGCCGCTGACGCCAACCACCAGTCGGTGGCGGCAAACAAAGCGGTGACAGCTCCGGCAAGCAGTATTGCAAGATCCACCGCACCAAGGGCCCACGATCTCCAGAGCTGCAAGAAGGTCGAGCAGCTCGTCGAACAGCAGAGAGCTGAGTACGAGCGGGCGAGACAAGGAGAAGGCCCAGAAGGTGCAGGGGAGCAAGCAAGAAGCGTCCGGCGGGGAGGACGCCGGCAAAGTCAAGCAGCGGCGACAAGGAGATCGACCACCCAGCGGCGCGACAAGGATGAAGATGATGATGACGACGAAGATATGGAGGGCAGCGGCGACGAGCAGGAGTTTCCGAAAGCCACAGAGGTTCTCTGCGTTGACGGAGGTGCTTCCTGCATACCTCCCACCGCCAACTCAAGCAATGGATGCGGAGGTCAATGCAGCGGAACCATCCGTAGAAGTCACGCAAGCCTCTGAAGTGGTCCAGCACGCCTATCATTTTTGATATTGAGGACCACCCTGATCGCATGACTGCGGTCGGGTGCTTGCCGATGTTGGTCTCTCCAACCATCCGCAACCTCAAGGTCACAAAAATGTTAGTTGACGACGGGGCCGGCTTGAATCTGATCTCCTCTGCGGTCCTCCAGAAGCTTCAAATCCCTGACAGCGGGCTCGAAGAGAGCGGTACCTTCCAAGGAATCAATCCGGGAAGGAGCAAGCCGAAGGGGAAGATTACGTTGCCGGTCACATTTGGCGTGAGCTGAACTTCAGGGTGAGAGGGTTACATTTGATGTTGCCGATTTCCCATTGCCTTACAATGGGATACTTGGCCGTCCAGCACTCGCCAAGTTCATGGCAGCCTCTCACTACGCCTACAACCTACTCAAGATGCCGGGCCCGATAAGCGTCATCTCTGTCCAAGGCGACAAGAAGGATGCCCTTATCTGTGCCGACAAGATCTTCCGGGATCCAGCAGCCGCGATGCATCGCCCAACACTTGCCGCTGAAGCTCCGGGGAAGAAGAAGCGAGTCCAAGTCCGGCGGGGCTCGATGCTCACTCCGGCAAGCGCACCTCTTGGTGCTGCGCTACCGTTGAGGACACACCATCGAGCTCCACCGGCAAGTGCAAGAAGATGGTGGCTCCGCCGAAGACCAAGAAGGTGCCCGCGAGGAGGACGGCGCTGGTGGTACCTTCACCATCAGTGCCTCTCTCGACCCCAAATAGGAAGGCGCGCTCGTTGCTTTCCTGCGGGCGAATGTCGACGTGTTTGCATGGCAACCGTCTGATATCGCCGGTGTTCCCAGGAAAGTGATTGAGCACCGCCTAGCCGTTTGTCCTCATGTGCGGCCCGTCAAGCAAAAAGTCAGGAAGCAAGCAGTGGAGCGCCAATAGTTCATAGCCGAAGAGATCAAGAAACTGGAAGCAGCAGGCCTTGTCAGAGGAGTGCTCCATCCTACGTGGTTGGCCAATCCGGTAGTCGTGCGCAAGGCAAATGGGAAATGGAGACTTTGTATTGACTTCACGGATGTTAATAAAGCATGTCCCAAAGATCCATTTCCCTTGCCGCGCATTGACCAGATTGTTGACTCCACGGCGGGATGTGATTTGCTTTCGTTTCTTGACGCCTACTCAGGATACCATCAGATCTTCATGGTTAGAGAAGATGAAGAGAAGACCGCATTCATCACACCATGTGGCATATACTGTTTCATACGGATGCCTTTCGGTTTGAAGAATGCTGGTTCAACATTTGCAAGGGTAGTCCATGACGCTTTTGAGCCGCAAATGCACGAAATGTAAAGCCTACATGGATGACATAGTGGTCAACAGCAAGGACAAAGCAACTTTGGTTCAAGATTTGGGCGAGACCTTTGCAAATCTGCAAGATCAACCTCAAGCTCAACCCCGAGAAGTGCGTGTTTGGAGTCCCTTCCGGCAAGCTTCTCGGGTTCTTCGTGTCCCGGGGAAGTTGAAGCTAATCCCGACAAGATCAAGGCCATCGAGCAGATTGAAGCACCAAAGCGCGTCAAGGATGTCACGAAGACTTGCGGTTGCGTGGCTGCCCTCGGCAGGTTTATTTCTAGATCTGCTGAGCGCGCATACGCCATTTTCAAGATCTTGAAAAAGGCAGGTCGATAAAATGGACTCGAAGCGGAGGCTGCGCTGCAGAGACTTGAAGAGATACATCCTCCACTCCAACACTTGTCGCGCCTAGGCCACAAGAGAAGTTGCTGCTGTATATAGCGGCGACCAATCAAGTGGTTAGTGTCGCGTTAGTGGCGGAGAGGGAGGCAGATGACGAGCCAGCAACCGCGGCAAGCACATCCAGCGACAAACAGGGGGCTTCACCGACAAGCCCCGGTCCCGACAAGGACGGGTCCGCGAAGACGCATGAGCAGATACAGAAAAGGATGGTGCAGCGCCCAGTTTACTTTGTCAGTTCCCTCCTGCAGGGGGCTAGGTCAAGGTACTCTGGTGTGCAAAAATTGCTTTTCGGCCTCATCATGGCCTCGAGAAAGCTGCGCCATTACTTCCAAGCACATGAGATCACGATTGTCACTCGCTTTCGGCTGAAGAGGATCTGCGAGAATCCGAAAGCGGCAGGCGGGATTGTCGAGTGGGCCTTTGGGCTGTCAAGCTTTGGTCTTAAGTTTGAAAGCACATCAACTATCCAAAAGCGAGCCTTGGCGAAATTCATAGCAGAATGGACGCCAACGCCAGATGAAGAGATTCCGGAGACGAGCATTCCCGTCAAAGAAGCAAGCAAAGAGTGGTTGATGTACTTTGATGGAGCCTTCTCGCTGCAGGGCGCCGGTGCCGGCGTGCTGCTTATCGCACCCACCGGAGAGCACCTCAAGTACATCGTCCAGATGCACTTTCCCAAGGAGCAAGCGACAAACAATACTGCAGAGTATGAAGGTTTGCTTGCCGGTCTCAGGATCGCCGTGGACCTTGGGATCAAGAAGCTTATTGTCAGGGGTGACTCGCAACTCGTCGTCCGCCAAGTCAACAAAGATTACCAAAGTCCGTTGATGGAAGCCTACGTTGATGAGGTGAGGAAGCTAGAAGGACACTTTGACGGCCTGCAAATGGAACATGTTCCAAAAGCTCAGAACGATATTGCCGATGGTCTGTCAAAGTGTGCCGCACTCAAGCTACCTGTGGAACCAGGGATCTTTGTGCTCAAGCTGACTCAACCAACCGTAGCACCATCGACTGGACAGAGCAAGAAGAGGAAGTTGGCCTCTGGTGACTACTTTCCGTCAGTGCTTACCGAAGCCGTCGTTTCAAAGTTCCCCAAGATCAACACCAATAAAGGCCGAGGAGCATTACGCTCAAGCCGGACCTGTGGTTTGTTCCGTTGAAGCAAACGCTCCTGACAAGTCTTGCTCCGGCAAGCTTGTCGGGGAGCAGTCTGCTCCAACAGACCCCAGGGTTTGTTCCGTTGAAGCAAATGCTTCCGACAAGTCTTGCTCCGGCAAGCTTGTCGGGAGCATCAAGCTCCGGCGAGACGCAGCTCTTGCCGTAGAAAGCTGATGTTCCCGCGAGCAAATGTGCCTTTAGTCCTTGTTGTCGAGCCACAAGCTCCGGCATGGGCGCAGCAGATTGTCCATTTCCTTGAGACAGGAGAACTTCCGAAGAGCAAGAAGAAGCGGAAAGAGTAGCCCGGCGGTCAAGTATGTACCAGTTTGTCAACAACATACCGCATGAAGAAGACTCAACGGTGTGAAATTGAAGTGTATTGCCGGGAAGATGGATGACTGTTGGCTGAGATACATGGCGGCATATGTGGTCACCACATTGGCGCAAGAGCACTTGCCGGCAAAGCTTTCCGGCAAGGTTTCTTCGGCCGACAGCCCTCGAGGATGCAACTGCACAAGTAACCAAGTGTGAAGCGTGCGGTTCCATTCCAAACAGATACACTGCCGCTCAAGCTCTCCAGACGATCCCTTTATCCTGGCCATTTTCGGTCTCGGGGCTCGACATCCTCGGCCCCTTCCCCGAAGCTGTCGGGGCTTTGAGTACTTATGCGTCGCCATCGACAAGTTCACAAAGTGGCCGGAAGTGGAAGCGGTGAGGAAGGTGACCGCGATCGATAGTCAAGTTCTTGGTCGATTGTTTGCCGTTTGGAATCCCTAACAGGATCATCACCGACAACGGCACACAATTTACGAAGTCGCACCTTCATGCAAGACGTCCAAGACCTTGGCGCCAAGGTGCCGCTTCCGTTGCTCACCCGAGAAGCAGCGGTCAAGCGAAGAGGGCAAATGCTTTGAAGTCGCGGAGCTCAAGACAAGAACTTTCGACAGGCTGCACAAGTGCGGAAGAAACTGGATCGAGGAGCTGTCGGTGGTTCTTTGGTCGATCAGAACGACGCCAAATCGAGCCACTGGCCAGGCACCCTTTGCTCTAGTCTATGGAGCAGAGGCAGTTCTCCCCACGGAACTCGTATACGGGTCGCCTCGAGTGCTCGCTTATGATGAGCTTGAGCAAGAGCAGCTGCGACAAGATGACGCGCTGCTCCTCGAGGAGGATCGTCTTCGAGTCATGCGAGCCGCTCGCTACTGACAAGCCTGCGTCGCTACCATGGCCACAGGGTTAATGCCAGAAGTCTCGAGGAAGGCGACCTTCTTCTTGATTGCACTCGATCCGCCAAGAATTCAAACAAGTTGGCCTTGAAGTGGGAAGGCCCTTATCGGGTGAAACGAGTCACTAGGCCTGGCGCTATCCGCCTTGAGACCGAATATGGCATTTCGGTGAGCAACTCCTGGAACATTGAGCATCTTCGTAAGTTTTACCCATAGGGCGCGATTGTCGGAATCCGTTCCGGCAACCACCTTTTCTACAAGTCTTGCCGCTGTTGCATGTAATCCTTCATACAAAGCCGGGCGCAGACCCCGTGCATCAGTAAAGCCCATGTGTTGCGCACAGCTTGTCAAGTTCATGCTTTCATCATTTTATTGCATGCTTTGGCTAACACTTTGTGCAACAACCATACTGTAAGCGAGAATCGGGCCGCTAGGCTCCATAACATTGTTTCCTCTTCTTTTTCTTCTCTCAAAGAAAGGAAGGCTCCCTCGCGCACAAGTTAACCAGGGGGGAGGAGGAGATAAGAGATAATACTATGGACCAGGCACCACTCGAGGAAGTTTCACCCCATCGAGAAGCAAGAAACAGAAAAGCTAAGTTGCCAAAGTTTGAGCAATCAATTTTTAAATTTTCGTTATCTTCCTCGAACGATAGTACTTTGTATGGAAAACACATGCGTGAGAGGAACCAAATCGTGACTAGTCGGCGCCCTTACTTTGTTTCGAGTCCGCTCAACAACCTAAGTGAGATGCGGCTAGTCCGCGACAAGGTTGCTTGTCGGTAGCGACCCGCTTGATTCTTTGAAGTTCCGCACTCGGCGCCATGCAAGGGTGCTGCACCGCAAGTTTCACTGAAAAGCGAGGGGCAATAACGTACAAAGGAAGGAATCAAGTAGAGGAAATAACATTGCATCGATCGATTCAGATCAGTAATAAATTTGTAAAGTTATCTTCCTTGAACGACCGCGCTTTGTATGAAAAACCCGTGCGCGGAGGAACCAAATCGTGGCTGGTCGCGCCCTTACTTTGTTTCGAGTCCGCTCAACAACTTAAGTGAGCTGCGGCTAGTCCGCGACAAGGTTGCTTGTCGGTAGCGACCCCGCCAGCGGGCTGCTGAAGTTCACTTTTCGGCGCCATGCAAGGGTGCCTGCACCGCAAGTTTCAAGAGCGTGGGGTAATAACATACAAAGCCAAGGGTCGAGTAAAGGAAGTAACGTGGCAGATGTTGCCCAGAATAAGGTTATATTACAAAATAACTTATCACGGCCTTTGGCTAAATCATCCTCAGAACTGAAATGACAGCGAAGAGGAGAAGAAGGGCGCGCCGGCACCCAAGCCCCGGCAAGCCAGAGTTGCCGGGGGCTGCGGCAAGCCAGAGTTGCCGGGGGCTGCGGCAAGCCAGAGTTGCCGGGGGCTGCGACAAGCCAGAGTTACCGGGGGCTGAGATATCAGATAAGCCTTTCGTCCTTTTTCAAGCATCCCTCTTTCATTAAAAACATTCTACTCGGATACAGTCCGTGGGGAATGAAAAACATGAAAGAGGAGATTACAAGCTTTAAATGCGGATAAGGCCCGAAGGCTTACAAATTAAAAAGATAAGATGCCCGTAATCCTTTTTCTGTCCCTCTCTTCAGGAGGTAAGTCAAGGAGGCGGGAAGGGCAAAAGAAATGCCTAGACGAGCTACGGGTGCCAGAAGACACCAAGAGAACATCCCGGGAGCTCCCCGAGGGTTTGACGGAGATGGCGGCGCCGGAAGCGGGGTTCGAAGACGGGGCGGCAGGGCGTCAGCACGCTGTCGAGGGCACTACGCCCTCGTACTCCGACTTGACGGCCTTGTCGCCATCCCTCTTCCCCTTCCGCAGCTTCCCTACGCCAGTCGCCCAAGGAGACGACCCCGTGGAGTTCAGGGATCCGGCGACACGGATGATGGGGTCGCCGGTGACGCACGAAGTGGCGCCCGACAACTAATCGGGCCCGCCAACCTCGTCGTCGCTGTCGCTCTCCTCCTCGTCACTCTCGCTCGAGGGAGAATCTTCGCTGTCGGAGGAGCTGTCCACGCAGCACTTCGCCCGAGTGCCAGGATCCCCGAAGACCTTGACGGAGAGGAGATCACCCTCCATTAACTTAAAATGGAGGGTAAACCCCGCCCTCAAGCTGTGGATGCGGGTGAACGTCTTCCACCCACGATCGAGATACATCACATTGGGGGCTGGGAATACAACACGGACTCGCATGCCGCTGATTCCATAGCCCCTCATGTGCAATCTCAGTGTCTCGGGCGGATCCGACTCCATCGCACTCGCAAACGGAGCTGGAAGCCGGGGCGGCGACGAGGCGCCCGGCGCAGCCTGACGAAGAACTCGCAAGGGTCGTCCCCGGTGTGGACCGCCGCAGGGAGGGGAACCGCCGGCGGAAGCGGAGACGGCGCGCCGCCCGTCCGCCTCTTCCCGGCGCCTCGACCTCGTCCACGACCTCGCCCCTCCCTCTTCCCTTGGGGCTGGCTCTACCGCCCGGGCGTGGGGTTGGGAGGAGCGCTGCCAGCGGCGACCCTCGCCGCCACCGATGAAGAACCAAGGCTCTTTTTCTCCATGGCGAATGGGAGAAAGGGGAGCAAACCGAGAAAGGAGGGGATGGGAGAGTGCGGCCTTCTGCGCTCCCCTTCCGCTCTTTTTAAGGAACCAAGGTGGGGGCTCAACCGCCCCGCTCGACAAATCAGGGCGTAGAAAGAGCAGGGAATCGGGGCCGACCTGCTGCCTCTGCTCGTGACGGCCCAGTTTCCCACTTCCGCCGTCCGTGACCCCAAGAGCATGGGAACCACGTGGCGGGGATGCAGAACGGAGGCGACGGGTGGAGCGACCAAGACACCGCCCACTTCCCCACGACGCTGCAATCGGCGCGTGCTGCTACGAGGGACGCGACGGACACGGAGTGAGTTTGGTTTTGGACCACAGCCCGCAGCGTGCCCGTGCCTGTTTTGGGCTGGCCCAACTGGCCTTCGGCACCGTGTATAGCCAGACCGGGGGGCTCTGTCGGTGTACTAAAGTAGGGGTACCTTAGTACCCCGAACTTGTGCACGGGCAGTCACAACGTCCCCGCGACAAGCCTTGCCGGGCGTCCGCCAAGACCCTCCGCAGCCATTCTGAAGGCAAGACCCCGAGAAGAGGAGCTTGCCGGGAAGGCCTCTCTAGGCAGACAAGGCCACGACAAGAGGAGCTTGTCGGGAAGGCCACCTGTGCACGCAGAAGACAAGGCCCGGCAAGAGGAGCTTGCCGAAGGCTCGGGCGCGACAAGTCTCCGGCGCGACAAGGATTCGGCCGCGGCAAGGCGCTTGCCGCGGCGTGCAACTCCTCTCCGTCTCCGCTCCAGCTCACCCAGTGACGTGTCGCCATGGGACCGTTCCATGGGCGCGTGTCGGACGGCTGTGCAGCCAGCGGAGAGCAGCGACATGCGGTGCTGACAGGCTCGCCATCGTGGCGAGTGGAGGCGCGCCTGACAGTCTCTGTTACACTGTTTGGGCGACAATGACGGGCATTTATTGCTCTTGTCCATTGCCGTCAGAGTTAGGTATTTTGCACTGTACACCGTCCAAGTAGGTGTACCAACTCCTGTTTTACATTTGTACCCCGCCTATGTTGCCACAGCCGGAGACCCTTGAGCATATAAAAGGAGGCCCGAGTGCAACGTGGGGAGAGGGTCCGGAGGTCGATTCGCATCTTCCGCAAGGTTCGACCCACGCTAGGTTTTGTAGCTCGTATTGCTCCCTAGCAAGAACAGAATAGACAAGACAAGCAGCGGTAGGAGTTTTATCTCTCGGAGAGCTCCGAAGCTGGGTAAACCGCTCGTGTGCATCGCCTCGATCCGCTCTTCGTGCGACCTCCGCCCCCCTCCGAACCACAAAGGGGCCTGCTCCGCCGGGCCCCATAGGTGTCCGTGGGTACGATCAGCCTCCTCGACACATACAAAGAGAGGATGGTTTGAATCTTGGATCAGATGGAAAGAGTCACTCATAGTAAAGCAAGGAAGTTTTACTAAGTCCAATGGAAGCGGTGTGGATCACCGCGTCCAAGCTCAAAGACCTCAGCGATGCTTCATGGGATGAGGACACCTGCTCGATCCTTCTGGAGGCTTAGCACTACCAAGGCCACGTTGTGGTTAGCTTGCAAACCATGCCATTCTAACAAACCAGTAGTTCAAGCCTATGAACCATTGCCATACTAACTAACATCTCTGCCCTATTTCTTCTTAGCTTCACCCCAAGGACGCAGAGTTCATCAACACCCCTATCCAGAACTACCACCAGATGCAGCAGATCTTCTCCTTCGGGCTGGCAACCGGCAAGCATGCCATGGGCTCTGGTCAGCCGCTGGGCTCGCCGATGCCGGAGTATCCAGAAACCCAGGAGCCAGACACCATCGATGTTGATGCTCCTGAGAAGGATGGTCCGGATGTTCCTGTGCTTGATAGGAAGAGGAAGCGGGCAGGCTTCATGGAAGAGGAGCTGAGCGTCTTCAGCAGCATGACTGAGGTAGTGAAGGAGGTGGCCACCGCCATCAGGGAGAGCGAGAGTGTGGACGTCCACCCTCAGCTATACAACGCCGTCATGGAGCAGATTGGCTTCAGCCTAGAGGCTCTCATGGTGGCTCTCAGCCACCTGCTGGACAACAAAGCCCATGGTGTGGGGTTTGTTTCCATGGGAGCAGCCCATAGGGTGCTCTAACTTAGGACCTGGCTGGGCAAGCACTACTACTAGTGCTGCTTCTGCGGGTGGCGACGACGTGCATGATCCTCGACGGCGATGGTGACAAGGACGATGATGATGACGACGACATATATTTTGTGTAGTTAGGGCTTGAAAACAATCTTATGGTGTGTATATTTTGGTGAGGTGGTATATACTAAACCCTCACGGTGATCCTCGCGGTGATCACAAACTTGCGATGGTAGGATGACACCCTCTTTTGGATGTGGTGGTAGGATGACACCAAAGTAGTGTTAGGTTGAACTTGCTATGATCATGCATGCTTACTAATGATCTTCTGCTCCATTGCTTGCTCCTAGAGTTCTTCATTGATTGCTCCTAGAGTTCTTCATTGCTTCCTATTTGTGTGTGTGATAGCCTGGTTTTTGCCCCCTCTTCTTTGCCTGATTTTCAGTTGGTTTGAATTTGACTTTGGAGTTTTTAAATCCTTTCATTTGAACTTAACCACTTGGGTACCCTTGACTTTCACCCAAGTGCTTCATCTTCCTCTCAAACCATCACTCCATCTCTGGTTCACCTCATAATATCATTTGGAATATTTTTCTTTAATGAAAAATATTCATTTTCCCTCCTAAACCCTAGCTAGCCCAATGTGCTCCCAAGCAACCCCAATTTTTCTTGCCCATAAAATCCTGAGAAAAATCCCACTTATTCTTTGAACCCTAGGGCACCTTTCTGAGCAAAAATATTTCATCACTTTTTGGAGTATTTTGGCTACAGAAAATATTTTCATTTCTGGACAGAAACGGTAGTTTCTATAGCAACTACCATTTTACTTGCCCCATTGTAGCTGGTTTTTCTTGTGCATCTTCACCTTAGTAAATGTTGGCTAGCCTCCAAAGCTCAGCCTTCAAGTCCCAGTGGCTTGACCACACTAAACCTTCAAAGTTACTGCCCAGAAACTTACCTTGAGTGTAAATTCAGTTCTACTGCACCTGGAACCCAACCCAAGTGTGGTAACAGTCAAAACTACCACGGACTACATGCCAGACATGAAGTTTGTGCTTAGGTCAGCCTGAGGACATAGTTCACGCAGTGACCGCGTTCGTCCAGACATGCTGGCATGCAAAAGACGCGCTCTAAGTGCCGCCGAGCGCTCTGTTGCGCGCGTGCTCACTACCCAGCCTGCCCGAGCGTGCCAAACCGCACCACCATCACCGTCTCTACTCACTTAACTCCCCTGGCACTCGCCGACGCCGGAGCTCGCCGTAGTAGGCACGGGCACGGTCCGGCCAACGCCACAGTGCGCGGTACACTGTGCTCGTCGTCTTCCTCTCGCCCATGTGCTCGTCCCCGTTCGTCAACAGTCCCCGCATGAGCTCCGTCTTCTTCCCCCTCGCTCACTGGCGCCGTTCGTCGCCAGGCGCCGCGGAAAGGTGTCCAACGACGGAGCCCGAACCCCCCTCACCGCTCGCCTATAAATAGGGCCACCCCCCAGCCTCCTCGAGCACCATCTACCACTCCCACACACTCCACAAGCTAGTAGGAAGCCGTAGCCCGGCTGGGCAGGCTGCGGGCCGCCATCCCCAAGCTCGAGCTCGCCGGTGATCCGCTCGGGTCGTCCCCGCAGCGCCAGCCCCTCCCAGGCCAGGCCAATCCTTCCAGGGCCTCCGCCACTCTCCGGTGGTGCCGTTCTGCCCGATTGGAGCCCCTGGGGTCGCCCCAAGTTGTCGTCCTCTTCATCTCCGGTGACCGCTGCTCTCTACCTCCGCTGGAGAGGCTGATTCCGGCGCCGTCCGTCCACCCCTATCCAATCTACGGGTACGGGCAGGTGCGCCTCCGTCTCCTCTCTTGATCCCTCCCTCTCATTTTGGCCCAAGAGCCCTCGCCGCCGGCGTGCGCTCCGGTGAAGCCTCGCCACTCCCTGTTTCCCCCTCCTCCTCCACCTCGCCTGACTAGCGGGGCCCGCTAGTCAGCCACGCTGTACGTGCGCGAAGCGGTACGAGTGGTGCGCCCTGGGCTTTTACGCCTTCGACGTCACCCCCCAGTATGTTTATTTTTAATTCAAATTTCATATTTATCCAGAGAGATTCAAACAGCCATAACTCTTTAACCATAAGTCCAAATGAATTGATTCTTTTTGCATTGTGTTCTTTGTGCAAAAATCTAGCAGCTCACTAGTGATGGGATTTTTTCTTGCTGTCTAGATTTTCTGGTGAATTTCAGAAGGTTTCTTGATGATTTCTTTTTGTGTTTTTAAATGTTTTCAGAAGGTCAGACTTGTCTTGAGAATCACCAGGAGGCTTGTGAACCTCATCTGTACTAAGGCAAGCCACAGCAACATTTTCATGATGCCACTACAATATTTGTGATTTTCTACTTGAACAAATGATTATCCATGCATTTAAATTATTAATACATTAATTATATTCTGTTAGATGCTTGTTAAAGTAAATATGCTTGATTTACAGAAAGTTTGAAGTGAACTTAGTTGGTAAACTAGCAAGGATTTAGTTTTGAGTAATGAAAAGATAAAATGGTTATGGATATAAATAATTAGTGGATATATTTTCCTGCATGAGTAAAAAAGATAAATTAACTAGAAAAGATTCTGGTTGAAGTGAGGCTTGATCTTAACCAAAGAAGTATCATGAGTTGTTGATGCTCCGTGTGAGTATAGTTGACCCAGTTATTTCTGTTGATATGTGATACATGTGTTATTGTTGCATGTCATGGCATTATGACACCAGTTATTTTCATCTTAAGTTGAACCTGATAATAACTCAACTTGAATATGTTGTTGACCGGGTCATGGTGCCGCTGAATCGAGTCTTTCCTAGTGCAACCACATTTGCCGGTATGGGATGGCCTTTGTTCATTTCATTGTCATGTCTCTGGTCGGTGCCTCCAACTAGGGAAGGTTATGGGCATGCTGTACCCTGGCCCGGTAAGCAGGCATAACCTTGTGTGCCCGTTGTTGAGTTTTTGGTACCGGGTCCCGGTGTGTGATCGTTTGGCCTCAACGGTGGTCGTTGTGTCTTTGGTAGACACGGGGCCACCCAGGACTAGCCCGATGGGGAGTGAGTCGGAGTGGCCGGGAGAGTGTCATGGCAATGGAGGGGTTTCGTCAGAATGTCGTTGGTCCACCCGAATGGGAGTGCGAGGCCATGGGTTCCATGGTGTGGGTCCAGTGCGCTACCTCTGCAGAGTGTATTAAACTATTGATAGCCGATTCCACGGTTAAGGACACGCTCGAAAGTTGGTCACACCATGGGTCAACATTTAATAAATCTTGCACACTAAGTATGAAGTTTGCATTGTGTTGGTGGCGGGAAGGCCATCGTGTTGATTTGGACCAGATGTTGGTCGTGGTTGTGATCGCCGTAAGGATCACGGGCCAAATATTTGTCGTGGTTGTGATCGCCGTAAGGATCACCGACCAAATCTTGGTCGTGGTTGTGATCGCCGTAAGGATCATGGTTTGAGGCCAATTATTGGTCGTGGTTGTGATCGCCGGAAGGATCACGAGGTGTCTCTGGGTTGGAACGTTGGTGATCCAGGAACGATCACGTTTGGTAAGCAAGTCCGAGGGACGATTATCACAAGAGCATGGTCACATCATGTTGGATATATTGTTGCATTGTTATAAATTGGTTAATTGTCATGATATTGTTTGTCATTATGTTTATGCTTGTTGTGAGCTTGCAAGTACATTCAATGTACTGACCTGGCATGTCATGCCAGATTTCAGGAAAGTCCCGTTGGAAAGGAGTGCAGTCCGAGTCTAGATCGTGTCCACATCGGTGTCCCTGTGCCATGGAGTTCCGCTACGACATTGTTCCGCTGCCGCGTAGTTGTCATGATCGAGGCCCCTTTATGTTCACTAAATAATGTACATTTTGTTCAGCCGCACCGTGTGTGCCTCGCCAACTGTTGTAATATAAACTCTAATCCGCTAGCATCAATAAAGCGGTTATTTTCTGTACCAAGTTGTTGTGTGTTGCCAGAAGACAAGGTCTCTGGGCTGGCAATGCATGGTAAACAGGTTGCTCTGAGCCGGGGTGCCACGGTGTGTTCCAATGCTTGTTGCTTGAACTTATTGCTCGTTTGCACTGCCAGGCAAGTGGTATGTGATGTTCGAAGGTAGGGTTCCAGAGGTTTACAATTCATGTGAAGCTTGCAACAAACAAGTTTCAGGGTACAACGACAGCAACGACAGAGGCGTGTTTAAGACTAGCCAGGCGGCAGAAGATGCTTACTCCAAGTATGCGCGAGAGCGTTCATGCAGAAAGGTTGAGGTTCGCAAGAAGATGGATCGACCGTTAGGGCTGAAGAACTTCATCATCTTCATCCAGTTCATCGTCATAGCAGTAATGTGGCATTGGTCTGCTTGGTGTGATTGTGCGTAAGGTGTAGTAGTATTGGTAAGCTCACCAAGTAGGGTACCAGGTGAGCACAACTCTATGCTCGTATGTAAGCAAACAATATCACTACAAAAAACCCACTTCCGTGATGATACATGTTTGTCACAATAGGTAACGATTTATGTTATGCTTGTACATCCATGATGATTTTATGACAGGATCAAGATAGTCATACCTGTTTTGTCGTAGAAGTGCTCCATGACAATACTGAAATTATCATCAGGGAAGTGTCCACTTCCATGACGATAAATGTCGCATGATGAAACTGTTTTTGTCAAGGGTAACCGACATGTGGCATCCACCGTAACGGGTCGCCGTTAAGCTATCGGGTTCCGTTTTGGATCCGATAACCGCTAACAGCCCAGACCAATGGGGATTTTCCACGTGTAAAATTCTCATTCGCCGGAGGAACCACGTGTCAGCTCATCATTGGGACAGAGAGGCGGCTATGATATCTCGACACGTGGCCCGGCCCAACAGTGGCCCATTTGGCTTACAAAGGCCGGCCCATTTGACTTGGTCAAAAGCTAGCGGGTTGGCCCATGAAAAGCCTGTTAACGTTCTGTTTGCATATAGCCCATTTTACGGCCCAGTAACTCACAACCCGTTATGGCATTCCTGAATTCGGCTCAACACTGTCATGTGGGCCGTCCAGTATAACACTAGCCCATTTCACTTTCAGCCCATGTATGGCCCACGACGTCTTTCGGCCCATATGAGGCCTTTCGTATCTTTGGGCCCTTTAGTGGCCCGCGGTGACTCTGGCCCATAACAAACAGTAATTTTCCTTATACCCATTAACGGGCCATGATTCAAATGGGCCGTTTCTAGCCAATGTTAGCTTTGGGCCTACTGACGGCCCATACATTCTATGGCTCCTTTCCGGCCCTCGACTACTTCCGGCACATTACTTGCCTGTTCTCCTGATGGGCCAAATTCAGCCTGTGGTTAGAATCGGTCCGTTTGTGGCCTATTAACCTGTTGCGTCGTTTCCAACCCGTCATGTATTATGGCCCATTAACGACCCGTTATGCCTATGAAAGAATTAAGCCTTTGCTGTCTTCCGGCCTATTTACGGCCCATGTCGGCCTATTTATCGATGGCCCATAGGAGGCCCATCGATTCTATGGCCTGTTGGAGGCCCATTCATCCAGCGGCCCGTAGGAGGCCCATTCATCCTACGGCCCGTAGCAGGCTCAATGTTACCACGGTCCGTATCTGGCCCATGCTTGTTGCATCCACTAGCAAACCAAGGGAAAAGAAGACTAGGGAACTAGCGAGAAACTAACGCTAGGCTATTAAGGTGATTGCACAGATTACATCCAATGGGCATCAAAGTTCACCACCAGTGCACATATAGGGAACACCCTACACTATATAAAAAGGGCTTGCTATTTTCTTCAGCAAGACACTGCATGTTAAGAACAAATTTTGTATCGCAACAAAACAAATTACAACCATAAACAGAAGGAAAGTTGGCATAAAAGTTAACAATCCGGCAGATAAATGCACCACCAGAAGTTCGGAAGCTCAGTTCATTTGACCTGACTGTTAAGTTTTCATGTTGTACTGTATGATGGAGCACCATAACCTTCGCCTTCATTTCTCCTAGGCTCTTGAACAGCATAGCAAATGTCTGGTAGTCTGGTTTCAAAACCATGCATATGTTGACGACATCGAACAATGGCTGTCCTTGTTTCACAAAGGGTCTCTGTTAGGGATTGGACTTGTGTCTGGAGCACAGATATAAAAATGTTTTGAGCTTGCATATCTTGATCATAAGGCAGTTTGGACGAGATTACCTTAACAACCAACCCAGTATTACACGGGAATGTGCTTTTGGTACTGTTAGTGGACAAATACTGACCCACTGCAACAAGAGGTGACATTGCGGTTATGGTTGCCTCGTCAACTTCAGGAAGTGGCAGTTCCACCATTTTCTCCATAGCTTGCAGAAAAGTTGAGTTTGTACATTAGTCGTACCAGAACATAAGATATTGAGCAGGCAGCAAAACCAAACAGATTAGCTTCGTCTATATACAGAACTTATTCTGGTGAACCCATGTAAAATATTAGTTGTATTTTACTGCAAAGTACATAATAAAACCAGGTTCCAAACATACGACCATGTATCATGGCTAATGTATTGTCTATTTCTTCACATTGTATTGACAACAAAGGATAAAGAGACAAAGTTTATAATACGGCAAGCATAGTATGGCATCATTAATATCACAAAACAACTGAGAACAGACAAACAAGAAATTGTAACATTGTGTGGGCAAGTCCAGCACAGAACTAGATTACAGATCAAGATCAAAGGAACATTCACTCCTCTCTTTTAAACCTTGTAAGGTGCAATGATACGCTAAGGCAATTGTGTATAAAATTGAAAAGAGTAATAGACATTGGCTGCAAACCACGCTGTTCAATGCATAAGTTAGAGTAAGTAGTAGTTAAAAGGGATGAGGATTAAGGACTTACAACAGCGGCTTTGACTGGTGTAGTCATGTCCTTCGTCTTGCTGGTGTGACAGTTCTTGAAGATTTCCCTAGCATTTGGTTCAGGTACTTTTTTATCCTTGCGGGCTTTCCTCTGCATTTGAAACAAGTCAATATAGATCTGATAATTTGGCATAGGGAAAAGAGTGAAAAAACATCTAGTTACGAGAGCCTCGCAGTGTGCAATATAGCTACGAGATCCTGTCATCTGTTGGAATTTCACTTTTGTACGGTTGGCCTTGTTCTTTGAACAGTTCGCCTACAAGAAGATAGATTTGTGAGGCACATGCGTAAATAGGAGTTCAACATGTGATCTGATCACACACACACACACACACACACACACACACACACAAACACACACACACACACACACACACACACACACACATATATATATATATATATATATATATATATATATATATATATATATAGCGAACTTGATACTTTGGATCAGACCAGTGTTTAACAAGGCCTCTCTAGTCTTCATCCGATATATTTTCCACTAGAGATGTTTGGGCAAGTTCATTGTTAGCCTTGCCTTCAAAGTGAGTTTTCCTCAAGTTATACCGATACTGTCGCAGAGCAGACTTGAAAACATGGGTGCATGCTTGTCTGGTTGCATCATCTTGGCTATCCAACTTGAACCTTATCTGTTGAAAATTATGGGAGTCTCATTACCAGCAACCTAGAAAGTATGGGACAGAGCAAGACGATATTACTAATTTCCATACATAACCATACTTATAGATAAATGGTCGAGGAAGGTGTTAAACTGGGTTTCGTATTTGTCGTTCCTGTACTGAATCCATGTTGGGAGGATACATGCATGACACCTAACGGCAACGACTGCCTCTAATACTAACTTGGCTGACTCTGTAGCATCACGTGGCCTTTTTAAACCTGCCTCAAAACAGATCTCCGTTCTTCCTCCTCTAGATTTAGTTAACCTGTCAAGCATTATCCTTGATGTCTATTTCCTCTTGCGCCTAGGTGCTAGTTCAACAACGAACATGCGAAGTGTTAGTGTACATCAAACTGTGAGACTGCATATAAAGAAGCATGCAACTGTAACTTGACACGAGCAACTACCTTCTTACTATTGAAGCTCACAAGGTTCATCTGATCTTGCCAAATCGTCTTGTGTCAAGAGTGCTTTGGAAGTAGTGTCAGGTGGCAAGGGAGCTTCAGAACTTGCTAGTAGCAGAGTTACCGAACGAGTAACTCGTGGAAATGTTGGTACTGTTGAAGAAGATATTGCAATACATTGGGCTGTCCTTGCTTGTTTGGTGGCATCTATTCATTTGCGTTTGTATTGTTTTGCAGCTGGAGTAGCAGGGGATACCGTGTATGTACAATTTTCCTATGGACTTGGACCTTCTATTGCACCATCAGTACCAACAGAATCTGCATAATTCTTCCGCTTCCATTTCCATGCGTCCTGAGTACTAACATGATCCCCTGCCATTTTGTGTTCTTTCCTCTTTCTCTTTGCCATGTCAAGTCAAGCCGACAACAAAAATGAATAAAGATTTAGTTCTTCAGAACATATGCATGATATAGACGAACCGAACTTTGATGTTAGACAACCGGAGGATAGGAGGATGTGATACGTACGAAAAACAAGACAACATGAGATAATCAGAACTATGATGTGTAAACTAAGCAGAAGGCATTTTAATAAATTAGAAGCAATGCAATGGAAGGTAGAAACCATATGAAATATGCTACAAATATCGCTCTGCCAAGTTAACTGTGTCTCGCCATAACTGGCATTTAAACAAATCTGAAGCAGTACAAGAAATAAATCATATGCAAGATGCAAACAACATCACACTACCAAGTTAAAGGTCTCTCATCATTAGTTCCATTGCATATTCACAACATTGCGTATTCACAGCTATGATGTGTAAACTAAGCAGAAGGCATTTCAACAAATTAGAAGTAATGAAAGCTAGAGACCATATGTAAGATGCAAGGAATATCACTCTACCAAGTTAAAACTGTCTTGTCATTAGTGCTATTTCAACAAATTAGCAGTACAAGCTAGAAAATAATGCGAGATGTAACCTATATGAGACTCCCAAGTTAAACGTGTGTTATGATAAGTGATTGTTGCAGGTTACACAACAGTACTACTTTGATGTAAGAACATGGTGTGATAAACAGATATTGTATGTTCTAGAAACAGGAACACGTGTCTTATTCACAAGTATAATGTGTAAAGTAAGCAGATGGAATTCAACAAAATTAGAAGCAATACAAGCTAGACATCATACATAACATGCAACCACATATAACATTGCCATGTTAGAGTGAGCACCTGTGATGGTGGACTAGGGGAGACGTGCTCATCATCAACACAGCTACGTTGAGTGTCTATGCATGTGTTCTCTTCCAAATCTTGTTTGGTGGATGGGGAATAGAATCTGTAGAGTCCCTCCGTTTCAGTTGGTTGGAAGGAGCACCTTTATCCACCCCTTGCTAATTTCCTTCCGCTATATTGATTTTGCATTGTCAAGTAAAACCGACAAGAAAAAGCAATAAAATTCACTCTTCAAAACTCATTCATGCATGATACTGACAATCACCACCTTGATTTAAGGCAAACACATGATACGAGGATGGAATATGTACAAAAATAGGACGACATGGCATATTCACAATTATTTGTGTAAACTAAGCAGAAGCCATTTCAACAAACTAGAAGCAATACAAGCTAGACACCACATGAAAGATGCAAGACAATATCATACTTGCAAGCTAGAGAGAGCACCTGGGATGCCGGTTTCGCCGGAAGACCGCCATCAGTCCCTACCTTAATTTTTTCCTTCCTCTTACTTAATTTTATTGCCTTGTTAGGTCAAACTCACAAGAAAAAAAATCGCTTTCAGAACTCATTGATGCAGGATGCTGATGATCACTACTTTAATGTAAGGCGACCGCATGATAGGACGATTGCATGTGTAAGAAAAAAGGACTGCATTGCATATTCACAGCTATGATGTGTAAACTAAGCAGAAGGCATTTCAACAAATTAGAACCATGAAAGCTAGACACCATATAAAAGATGCAACGAATATCACTCTACGAAGTTAAAACTCTCTCATCATAAGTGCCGTTTCAACAAATTAGAAGCAATACAAGCTAGAAAAGAATGCAAGATGTAACCTATATCACACTCCCAAGTTAAACGTGTCTTATCATAATTGATTGTTGTCGGATTCAGGGCTTCACAGACCCAAGAAGGTTCAAACTCCGGGGAGTGTGTGAAGAACTCAACCTCTCAGGCTTGCCAAATCATAGCCCTACAGCCTAGCCTAGCCGGATTCGCGCGAGCAAGGAAGAAGATGAACACGACCATTTACCCAGGTTTGGGCCACCTTGCGGTGTAATACCCTACTCATGCTTTTGGTGGATTGGCCTCATGAGGGGCTGAGGGTGGAACTAGTACAGTGGATGAACAACCTCCCGAGGGCTCTGGTGGTGAGGACGGAAAGGATCCGATCCCCTTCTATGGTGGTGGCTAACCTATACTTATAGTGGCCTCGGTTCTCTTCCCCCAAAACGTAGGCAGGAAGGGATCCCACAGTGGCCAATTTGAAATGGGATAGGTAGTACATCTTCTCATGACGAAAGGTGGTCTTTGCTTGCAAAGCTTCTGGTCGTGACGCAGAGGTGGGCTCGGCGATGACATTCGTCCTGCCGCGCCCGTGGTCTTGATCTCGTTGCACCGGAATGGAAACCTTTGGCAGATTCCTCGGGAACCCATGCCTGCGCTTGCCTCCTTAGCACCAAAGAGGAAACTGTCTCCTCTGCGCCCGCTGGCGCCCGCCTGGCCTTGGTCGTCATGGCTTGCTTCATTGCAACCTCATGAGATGGGTACCTACATAGAAATCTCCGCTCCTCAGGAGGCCGCCTGGGGAGGCCACTCCCTTGGGAGGTCTTGGTGTCGTCCGCCTCGCAAGGCTTGGCCCCTCGCGAGGGTCTTGTCTTGATGGCCTTGTAGATGGGCTGTACCAGGCCGCTGCTGAAGCCGCGCCGAGAGGGCCACAGGCAGGCAATTCTGGGTACCCTGGTTCCCAGAACGCAGACAGTAGCCCCCGGGCCCAAGGCACGCTCGCACTTGGCTTTGAGGCGAAGCTAAAGGGCAAGGGCGAAGCGCCACGGCCCCAATCGCCTGCGGGCCAGGCTGACGCGTGGCGCTTGATAGGACGCGGGCGTCTCCGCTTCCCCATGTCGCCTCGGCAACTGCTTAGGCTGAAAAAAGGCTGGCGCCTGCTACCGAGCCATCATTGCCTTATCTTTGCCTCGCTCCAAATCCCCTTTCTCCCAGCCGAGAGCGTCTCCAGATCCGGTCTTGTTCCCCCTTCCTGCTACACCTCTTCCTCCAAGATCTCGCGAATGGCGTCCGGGAAGGCGAAACCTGTCGCTCAGGCCGTGAGTTCGTCCTCTACTCATGCGCCGGCCCTCAGCACGTCCTCCATCACCGAGGAGAAGCAGCTCGCCGCTGCGCTCCCGCTGACGGCGGGCGATGACAATGAGTGGAAAGAGACCATCCTCCTGGCCGGCTCCGCTGAGCAAAGGACCCTGGCGCAGACATTTTATCCCTTCTTCCTCCACAACGTCTTTGCAGGGCTCATCCCGCCTTTCTCCGAGTTGTTCACCGCCGTCCTCAACCACTACCAAGTTCAGGCCCTGCATCTTTAGCCCAACTCCATTCTCCTCATGTACATCTTTTCCTTGTATTGTGAGGCATTCATGGGCGTGAGGCCCTCCATCCCGCTCCTCCGACATTTCTCCGACACCAATGCAGCGCTCCGGCTGCGTATACTTCGCCGCGGTCCACAAGAATAACTTGCTCATGAGGGCTAGGAAGGAGGTGGAAAAGTTCTGGCGCCGGTGGGTCTTCATGGACGCCAAAGGCCTCAACGCGTGGCTCGAATTGCCAACCCAGCTGTCGGAGAAGCTCGACAGGTGGGGCCACGAGAAGCTCTCCGACTCTCGAGCCGTGCCTGCCCTGAGGAAGATGATCGCAGATATGGAGGCCAGGGTGCTGTCGGGAGGCATGCTCATCAAGGAGTTCCTAACATAGCGCCTGGCCCCGCTCCAGGCGCACACGCGCCCCATGTGGGAGTTCCAGGGAGCAGAGGACGACATCCAGCTGCGCCCGGGGAGCTTGACAGGCGAGGAGCTTGAAAAGGACATGAACACCTTGCTCGAGGGCGAACCGGGGGACCTCCCTGAGGCCTATGAACCGCTGTACCATCGCGCCGACATGGAGGTGCTGGTCACCACCATGCCTGTCTTCAACGAGCTGGGGCTCGTGCCGCCCGACCCCCCCACCTCCCCGGTGCTGGTGTCTTCTGGGGACAACGCTGGCGAAGAGGGCGAGTAGGACTCGGAGGCGACCTAGGACGACATGGCGGAGATATCCCCTATGACAACGATGCCGACGAGCCCCTGTGCTCCACCGGGATCGTTACGAGGTCCGCAGCCACTCCCCGGGCCCTGGGATGGTCAGGCCAAGAGACCCTGAGGAAAAACGGGACGACAACTCCTCCTCAAGGCGCCGCGTCAACCATCAGCGCCGCACCGAGGCCGGCCGATGCGTGCCCCGCCAACCCCTAGGACGCAGCAAAGGTCATGCCCAGGAAGATCAGAGGTGCCCCGGCCCCGGCTAGGAAGAGGGGGTACATTTTCCCTGACGATTAATTGCCTTACCTTGTTTTTGCTTATCGTCCTTCGATGTCGTGCCCACAGTGCTCCCCTCCTGGTGATCAGGATAGGCACCGTGGCGAAGAAGAAGAAGGAAGGAGCCGGGGCCTCGGAGGCGCCAGCGCTTGCCCTGGCCATGATGGCTCCGGCACCAGCGGAAGAGGCTGTCTCATGTCCCCTCACGGCGGAGTAGGTCCTCCAGGACGCGGTGGCGAAACCTCAGGAGGAGTCTGTCATTGTGGGCTTGCAGGCCACAGAGCCATCCATCCTCGTCATGCCTGAGGGGGGCTCGGAGCCCCCAGTGCCGCAAGCTGTCCTTACTGTTGCTTCTCTAGAGATGACGCCAGCCGACGACTGGTGCCGCCTCTTTCCCAGACCCTCGCACTAGCGGACTGCGGCTTCCTCGTCAGGCCCAAGGCCCTGGCGGAAGCCTACACCATGCTGAATCAGCTCTAGGATGACCTCCAAGACGTCGACAGGTGCTTCACGAGGAAACCCATGGGGCTGGTCTCAGGGTGGCTCCAGACCAACACGTCCGCTAGGACATCCTAGGGCTGGGCTGAGGCCACCGCCATGAAAAGCAGGAGGGAGGCCGGCGAAGCCTTGAAGGCCCGTGATGCGGCGTTGTCCAGCGCTACGTCCACCAAGGAACGCTGTGGCATGGCAGAGGCCAAGCATAAGATCCTCTAGGAGGAGCATGCCGCGCACACCCAATGGCTTCAGTAACAGGAGGCAAACCTCAAGGCCCGCAAAGTGAAGCTCGCCGACCGTGAGGCCAAGCTGGCCCAGGTAACCACCGACCAAGCTGTGGAGCAGGACTGCCTGGGCAAGCTGAAGGAGGAGGTGGACAAGGCCCACGCGTCCCATGCCGAGCACGTCTCCAAGGAGATGGCGCAAATGGGGGCTAGAGAAGAGGCCCTTGCCACCGTCGAGAAAACAGCGGCCATGGGACGCGAGGCCTTCCTCTCCCTCGAGCTCAGGTCTCACGAAGCACCGCACCCCATCTACGGGAGGGTATGGAGAGCCACTGGCGACTCCTAAGGACGGCCTTGCCGGGCTTTTCCCAAAGCTTGCTGGGGCGCTTGAGGATGCTGCCGCTGGAGTGGACTCCTGGGTGGAGGGAGAGTGCCGCTCGCTCTTCACCGCGGCCGCGACGCACGTCTTCCGCCACCTCCACCTCCGGGACCCAGACTTAAACCTCGGCGTGCTAATCGAACCGGTGGCTCCTGAGTCCCGCACTGCTGTTGTTGAGGCCGTGAAGGGGCCAGTGGGCGCATTGCTGGGGAAGTTCTCTGTGTTCCCGACCCCGGGGCCGCGGCGGCCAGGATCGGCAGTGGCGAAGATGGTGGCAGCAATGTCGACAACGGGTTCCTAGCGACCTGGACGAGCGACGACGATGGCCAAGGCGATGGTGGCGCTTCTTCCTGATTTTATTACTGCAATCATTTACTGTGCCTCGTGGAGGCATAAGACTTCTGCTTAAATTTGTGAAACACTGCATTTTTTGTAATAACTGTTAGAACTTCACGATTTCCTTCTCGTGCTTGGTTTTCTTCATGTTTGCCTTAGCGTTCTGCGCCAGCAGGGCCCAGCCCCGTGCATACCTCGACCGCCATTGGAGCATCCAAATCACCAGGACGAGACCAAGGGGTGAGGAGTTGCGTGACTAGTGAGGCCCCCGAGTCACGATGCTCAGGGGTCCCCGTTGATGTACGAACGACCTCCATGTTCTGCGTCGGCAGGGCCCAGCCCCGCGCATACCTCGACCGCCGTTAGGGCGTCCAGATCACCAGGACGAGACCAAGGGGCGAGGGCTACGTGACAAGTGAGCCCCCTAAGTCGCGATGCTCAGCAGTCCCCCTTGACGTGCGAACGGCCCTCATGAAGGAGAAGCAAGCAGTCGGAGTCCTCCATACCTTTCCTCACCAGCTTTTGCCTGGGGAGGAATGCGAGAAGACTAGGTACCTGGACCTGGTAGGGTGGTGCGTGCCAGGCCTGGCCTGAGCACGTAGCCCCCGTGTCCAGCACCCTCGCGTGATCCTTCCAAGGGGAAAGCTGTGAGGTGTCGCCGGGCGAAGAGCCGAGAGGCTGTCCTGAGGTTGATGCGACCGTGAGGGCGCCCTCAGTTGTTTATTCACCAGCCGGAGCAAGGTGCTTCCACTCTTGCGTGGGCATAACCGCTCCTTGGCTGTGTCGTCCGCCAGCGCGAAGCATGGCGCTTCCACTGGTGCGTGGGTGGGTGCTCCCTCTAGGGGAGACTTCAAGGCGTGTACAACCTCGTTCGTAAGCGTGGCTAGCACGACAGAACTGGAGGAGGTGTATCTGGGCACTCGTGAGCCAGCGAGGAACTCACAAGGCCCTACCTCAAGGCGGGTTGCACCTGATTTTTGCGGCACAGGGCGTGCGTAAGAGACCGTGGGGCAATGGGGGATCCTGCGCCGAATTCCCCTCCGAAGGTTATCGTATGAGAAGGTCAGAGACAATTGACCCCAGGAGGTGACGTGAACGGGGCCAACCCGCCAGACAGAGTTCAGCCGTTGGTTTTATCGACATTGCATGGACGGACTCGAGCATAGAAACCGTGCCAAGTCTTCTCATGCAACGATCCCCCGGAAAAACAGCCGAAGCATGGCTCCCGCTGCGGCGAAGCACCAAACTGCGGTTGTATGAACCGAGCCGCGCGCCCTTACTTGCCCACACACAATTAGCTCATGCGAGAACAAGGCACCAAGGACCACGAGAGGTGACGCGCACGGGAGCTGGCCCACAGGATAGAGCTCAGTCGCTTGGATTTGTCAGCGCTACATGGACGAACCCGAGCATTGATGCCATGCCAGTCCTTAATCATGAGGTGGTCGCAGGCGGGTTTGCGAGGGCGCGGTGACATCATGGCGACGAAGCACCCGACAGGCAGTTGAAATACTTGGGAAATTCATGAAGGCGAAGCCGGTTCTGATATATGCGCAAAAATTATACAGTTACGGGGGCGGGCCCTAGCAGCCTGAGGATGATGCAGCCCGAGGGGCGCCCTCAGTTGAACAAACCAAAAAGTCACCTAGCAGCATCATTGTAGAAGCGTTTGAGTAGCTGAAGATGCATGCTACAGAGATCGCTCCTCATGATCCGTCCGGTTCCTTAGGCCCGGGAGTCTCCGGAGGTCCGTGGGGCTCGTGAAGGTCCGGCACGTCCTGTGTCAGGACCACCTGGCGTCTGGCCACATGAGCCGCCAAGACACCCTGCATGAGGCATTGGAACATGGTGCCCGCGTTCAGCAGGCCGAACGGCATGTGCTCGTGGTAGCAGGGGTAGCCCCCACTTCAGCCGACGAGCGACGGCTAGAAGAGCTCCTGAGAAGCGACCCTGGTGAGGCCCGGGATGTTGATGCAGATGCGCAGCTCGCCACCCATGTCGGGGGCCGCGGTAGCTGCACTAGATGGTGCAGGGCGACGCTTGCCACGCATGGCTCGCGCCTCCTGAATCTCGTCTATTGACTTGGTGACGAACTCCTGAGTGCCTGGCGCCTCGCGCCCTGCGCCTTGCTCATGGAGACGCGCATCGAGGCACGCCTCCAGATGGTGCCCGAGCACCTTCCTCATGGCGCTGGTTAGGTCAGAGGTCCTCCAGATGAGAGCCCCTGAGCCCGTCCTAAGGGGGGCGCCAGGCGCGCCTTCCTATGCGAGAGGGAAAGGCGCCCCCGCAGTGGGCGTGGGGCCTGAGGTCGGTCGCCAGGGACCCCAGCCTCCTGAGGGCCCTTCGGGAGGATCTGCTTCTTCTTGGGGACGGCTTCTGGAGGTAGAACTGCACCCTCGCCATCAGAGTTCTCGACCGCCGCGGCTTGGTAAGCGCGCTCGAGGGAGCACCCCGCATACTTATCATCACAGGCGACTGTGATGACACCGCCGCTTCCTGGCATCTTGAGGACATTGTAGCCGTGGTGAGTTGCTGCTATGAACTTGGCGAGGGCCGGATGCCCGAGAATGGCATTTTACGGGAGGCCTATGTGGCAACATCAAAGTCGATGAGCTCGGTGTGGTAGTTGTCATGCTTGCCAAGGTGACTGGGAGGCGGACCTGTCCTATGGGAATGGTGAAGTCGTCGGTCACCCCTGAGAAAGGCTTGGTGGGGAGGAGCTGGTCGAAGGGCACTTGGAGCGTGTAAAACGTCTCGGCAAAGAGAACATTGAGCCTTGCACCACCGTCGATGAGGGTCTTGGTCACGAGGACATTGCTGATGCTCGGCGTGCAGAGCATCGGGAGCGAGCCTGCGGCGGCTGAGCACTTGAGTTGCTCCATGGAGTCGAAGGTGATGGTATGCTTGGACCACCTGAGGGGGCGCGAAGCCTCAAGCTTGGGGAGGGCCGCGTTCACCTCATGAGTGAATTGCTTGAAGATGCGATGAGAGGCGAGAGCCTGAGCACCACCCAGGATGCAGGCAATCATGCGAGGCTCCTGGAAGCCCCCGGCCCCATCATCCTGGCGGTTGTCGTCGTTTCTCCTTGGTGGCGGTGGCAGCGGAGGGAGGCCGGCGTTGCCCTGAGGACTGTCCTCACGGGGCTGGTCTCGCCAAGGACCATCACGAGGTTGACCCTGCCAGCGGTCCTCGCACGGCTGGTCTCGCCAGTCCTGACGGGCGTCATGGTTGCCCCAACGGCCTCCAGCGCAGCCTCCTCCATGGCCGTAGCCGCGGTCGCCGCACTCGGGACAGCGGCCAATGCGCCCGTCGTGGCTTGCCCTGAGCTCCTAGCAATCGTTGGTGTTGTGGCTGTGGACTTTGTGGAAGACGCAGAATGGGCGATTGCCCCTGGGAGGATCGTCGTGGTCGCGCCCGCGCTTCAACTCTGGCTCGGCTGCGAGCACAGCAGGGCCCTTGCATTTTATCTCCTTGGCCTTGGCTTTCTTGTCTTCAGGATCAGCCTCTGGAAGCTCCAGGAGGGAGAGGCGACCTTCTTCTGCCCTTGCGCATTTGGTTGCCATGTTGAACATCTCCAAGGCCGAACATAAGTCCTCATGGATGGCGAGCTCCTCCGTCATCTTGACATCCCGGACACCGTCAGAGAACGCTGAAATGATTGACTCGTCCGACACCTTCGGGATCTTGAGGCAAATGTTGGTGAAGCGTTGTATGTACTTGTGCATGGTCTCGCCCGACTGCTGATTCACGCGCCGCAGGTCACCTATCGCGGGAGCACGGTCGCGAGTACCCTGGAAGCTGGTGATGAAGCACTCGCAAAGCTCGTCCAAGGAGCAGATCGACACCACCGGGAGGCTCAGGAGCCAGGAGCGTGCATCGTCCATGAGGGCCATGGGAAACCAGTTCGCCATGACCTTGTCGTTGCCGTTCGCCACCTCGATGCTCAGCTCATAGAGCTGGAGGAATTCCGCGGGGTCGGGGGTGCCGTCATAGCATGGAGGCAGATCTGGCTTGAAATTGCCACGCCAGACGACACGGCGCAGCTCCGGGGTGAAAGCACGACAGCCTGCCCCGCTAACAGGCGGAGCATGCGTTCGGGGAGCTTGATCTTGACGCCTACGCACCACAGGCTCTGGTTGCGCGAGGTCTTGGTGCTGGTGCTGAGGCGCTGGGAGCGCGCGCGCAGCGACCAGCAGCCGCTGCACCACCTGGTAGCTTGCCTCATCATGCGCCGGCGCTCTGCACGGTGGGCCGCGTTGAGGTGCATCACGCTGGCGCTCAGGGTCGACGTCGCCCCGAGGAGGTGGAGGTGGCGCACCATGGGTCACTTCGCCCGGCTGGGATAGCGGGGGAGGCAACGAGCAAGACGGCGCAGGGGGCTCTCCGACGGCGCTGACGAGCTCATGTAGAGGTTGTTGGTGGGACGATAACGCAGGAGTTCACGTGCCATGAGTAGCGCAGCCTGTGTGTTCGCCGGCCCCAAGAGAGCATGAGAGGACAACGCCGTGCCTGGAGTAGGCGACAGAGTGGCGGTGCGACCATCACGCCGCATGGAAGGCGGCAACGACGAGTCCTGCTGCTCGTGAACCGTGGGACCGATGGCGGTGTTGGCCGCGGGGGAAGGAGAGCTGCGAGGAGCGTCGTTGCCCACGGGTGCCGTCTGAGCGACTTTAGTTGCCCGACACTCGGTAGGAACACAACGAGCGTCAGCCATGGGAGCGGCGGAGCGGAAGCGGAGCAAAGGTGGAAGGACTTCGACACGCCCCTACCTGGTGTGCCAAATATCAGATTCAGGGCTTCGCAGACCCAAGAAGGTTCGAACTCTGGGGCGTCTGCGAAGAACTCAACCTCTCAAGCTTGCCAACTCGTCGCCCTACAGCCTAGGCTAGCCAGATTCGTGTGAGCAAGGAAGAATATGAACACGGCCGTTTACCCAGGTTCGGGCCACCTTGCGGTGTAATACCCTACTCCTGCTTTTGGTGGATTTGCCTCACGAGGGGCTGAGGATGAACTAGTATAGTGCATGAAAAACCTCGCGAGGGCTCTGGTGGTGAGGATAGAAAGGATCTGATCCCCTTCTATGGTGGTGGCAATTGAAGGAAATATGCCCTAGAGGCAATAATAAAGTTTTCATTTTATATTTCCTTATTCTTGATAAAAGGTTTATTATTCATGCTAGAATTGTATAGGTCAGAAACCTTGATACATGTGTGAATACATAAACAAACACCGTGTCCTTAGTGAGCTTTTACTAGACTAGCTTGTTGATCAAAGATGGTTAAGGTTTCCCAACCATGGACATGAGTTGTCATTTGATAACAGGATCACATCATTAGGAGAATGATTTGATGGACAAGACCCATCCGTTAGCTTAGCATTTTATTGTACAGTTTATTGCTACTGCTTTCATGTATGTCAAATACATATTCCTTGGACTATGAGATCATGCAAATACCGAATACCAGAGGAATACCTTGTGTTTTATCAAACGTCACAACGTAACTGGGTGATTATAAAGATGCTCTACAGGTATCTCCGAAGGTGTTTTGTTGGGTTGGCGTGAATCGAGTGGTATCTCTGGGCCCTCTCGGTAATGCACATCATAACAAGCCTTGCAAGAAAATGACTAATGAGTTAGTCACGAGATGATGAATTATGGAACGAGTAAAGAGACTTGTCGGTAACGAGATTGAACTAGGTATAAAGATATCGACGATCGAATCTCGGGCAAGTAACATACCGATGACAAAGGGAATAACGTTTGTTGTCATAAACGGTTCGATCGAGAAAGATATTCATAGAATATGTAGGAGCCAATATGAGCATCCAGGTTCCGCTATTGGTTGTTGACCGGGTAAGTGTCTCGTTCATGTCTACATAGTTCTCGAACCCGTAGGGTCCGCACGCTTAACGTTCAATGACGATTTAGTATTATACGAGTTATGTGATTTGGTGACCGAATGTTGTTTGGAGTCCCGGATGAGTTCACGGACATGACGAGGAGTCTCGAAATGGTCGACAGGTAAAGATTGATATATAGGATGATAGTATTCGGACATCGGAAGTGTTCCGGATAGTATCGGGTATTTATCAGAGTACCGAGGGGGTTACCTGAACCCCCCGGGGAAAGATATGGGCCATATGGGCCATAAGAGGGAGGCACACCAGCCCACAAGGGGTGCCCCACCCCCCACCGAGGAAGGAGGCCGAATTGGAGAATGGAAAGAGGGGGTTCGCCCCCCCTTTCCTTCTCTCCTTCCTCTTCCCTTTTCCCCCCTACGGAAATAAGGAAAGGGGGGAGGCCGAATTGGGGAGGACCCCAAGTAGGATTCCTCCTACTTGGGGCGCCCCAAGGCTGCCTCTGCTCCCCTCCCACCTATATATACGTGGGGAGGGGGCGCCTAGAACAAACAATAACAATCGTTAGCCATGTGCGGTGCCCCCCTTCACAGTTTACGCCTCCGGTCATATCTTTGTAGTGCTTAGGCGAAGCCCTGCGCAGATCACTTCACCATCACCGTCACCACACCGTCGTGCTGATGGAACTCATCTTCTTCCTCGACACCTTTGCTGGATCAAAAGGATGAGGGACGTCATAGAGCTAAAGGTCTGCAGAACTCGGAGGTGTCGTACGTTCGGTGCTTGAACGGTCGGATCTAGAAGAAGTTCGACTACATCAACCGCTTTGTCAAACGCTTCCACTTCCGGTCTACGAGGATACGTGGACACACTCTCCCCCTCTCGTTGCTATGCATCTCCTATATAGATCTTGCGTGAGCGCATGATTTTTTTTAAATTGCATGCTACGTTTCCCAACAGTGGCATCCGAGCCAGGTCTATACGTAGATGATATGCACGATTAGAACACAAAGAGTTGTCGGCGGTGATCGTCATACTACTTACCACCAATGTCTTATTTTGATTCGGCGGTATTGTTGGATGAAGCGGCCCGGACCAACCTTACATGACCACGTTCATGAGGCCGGTTCCATCGACAGACATGCAACTAGTTTAGTATAAAGGTGGCTGGCGGGTGTCTGTTTCTCCAACTTTAGTTGAATCAAATTTGACTGCGGCCGGTCCTTGTTGAAGGTTAAAACAGCCAACTTGATAAATCACCGTTGTGATTTTGATGCGTAGGTAAGAACGGTTCTTGCTAGAAGCCCGTAGCAACCATGTATAACTTGCAACAACAAAGTAGAGGACGTCTAACTTGTTTTTGCAGGGCATCTTGTTATTAGATATGGTCAAGACATGATGTGATATTCATTATTGTATTATATGATCATGTTTTGTAGAAGTTACTAGCAACCGACAGGAGCCTTATGGTTGTCTATCTATTGTATGAAATGCAAACGCCATGTAATTTCTTTACTTTATCAATATGCGTTAGCGATAGTTGTAGAAGCAATAGTTGGCGAGACGACCACGAAGCTACGATGGAGATCAAGGTGTCAAGCCGGTGATGATGGAGATCATAACGGTGCTTTGGAGATGGAGATCAAAGTGTCAAGCCAGTGATGATCGAGATCAAGGTGTCAAGCCAGTGACGATGGAGATGCTGACGATGCTTTGGAGATGGAGATCAAAAGCACAAGATGATGATGGCCATATCATGTCACATATTTTGATTGCATGTGATGTTTATCTTTTATGCATCTTATTTTGCTTAGTACGACGGTAGCATTATAAGATGATCCCATAAATAAATTATAATGTATAAGTGTTCTCCCTGAGTATGCACTGTTGCTACAGTTCTTCGATTCAAGACACCGCGTGATGATCGGGTGTGATAGACTCTACGTTCACATACAACGGGTGCAAAATAGTTTTGCACATGCGGAATACTCGGGTTAAACTTGACGAGCCTGGCATGTAAAGACATGGCCACGGAACATTGGAGACCGAAAGGTCGAAATTGAATCATATAGTAGATATGATCAACATAGAGATGTTCACCATTGATGACTACTCCATCTCACGTGATGATCGGACATGGTTTAGTTGATTTGGATCATGTATCATTTAGATGACTTGAGGGATGTCTATCTAAGTGGGAGTTCTTAAGTAATTTGATTAATTGTAGTTAATTTATCATGAAGTTAGTCTTGATAGTATTTGCATATCTATGTTCTGGATCAATAGCTCGCGATATAGCTCCTATATATTTTTTGTATGTTCCTAGAGAAAACTAAGTTGAAAGATGATAGTAGCAATGATGCGGACTAGGTCCGTGATCTGAGGATTATCCTCATTGCTGCACAAAAGAATTATGTCCTTGATGCCCCGCTAGGTGACATACCTATTGTAGGAGTAGATGCAGACGTTACGAACGTTTGGCAAGCTCAATATGATGACTACTTAATAGTTTAGTGCGCCATGCTTTATGGCTTAGAACCGGGACTTCAAAAACGTTTTGAACACCACAGAGCATATGAATTGTTCCAAGAGCTGAAATTGGTATTTCAGACTCATGCCCGTGTCGGGAGGTATGAGACCTCTAACAAGTACTTTGCCTACAAGATGGAGGAGAATAGCTCAGCCAGTGAGCATGTACTCAGAATGTCTGGGTACTACAATCGCTTGAATCAAGAGGGAGTTAATCTTCCAGATAAGATAGTGATTGATAGATTTCTCTAGTCACTATCACCAAGCTACTAGAACTTCATGATGAACTATAATATGCAAGGGATAACGATAATGATTCCCGAGCTCTTCGCGATGCTGAAATAGGCAAAGGTAGTAATCAAGAAAGAGCATCAAGTGTTGATGGTTAACAAGACCACTAGTTTCAAGAAAAATGGCAAGGGATAGATAGGGCACATCAAAGGAATGGCAAGCAAGTTGCCACTCCCATGAAGAAACCCAAAGCTAGACCCAAGCCTGAAACTAAGTGCTTGTACTACAAAGGAAATGGTCATTGGAAGCAGAACTACCCCAAATACTTGGCGGATAAGAAGGATGGCAGAGTGAACAAAGTATATTTGATATACATGTTATTGATGTGTACTTTACAAGTGTTCATAGTATCCCCTGGGTATTTGATATCGGTTCAGTTGCTAAGATTAGTAACTCTAAATAGGAGTTGCAAAATGAACAAAGACTAGTTATGGGCGAGGTGACATGAGTGTTGGAAGTGATTCCAAGGTTGATAAGATCACCATCGCACACTCCCTCTACGTTCGGGATTATAGTGTTGAACCTACATAAATATTATTTTGGTGTTCGCATTGAGCATGAATAAGATTGGATCATGTTTATTGCAATATGGTTATTCATTTAAGTCAAAGAATAATTGTTGTTCTGTTTACATGAATAAAACCTTGTACGGCCATACACCCAATGTAAATGGTTTATTGAATCTCGAACGTAATGATACACATATTCATAATATTGATGCCAAAAGATGCAAAGTTGATAATGATAGTGCAACATATTTGTGGCACTGCCGTTTAGGTCATATTGGTGTAAAGCGCATGAAGAAACTCCATGCAGATGGGCTATTGGAATCACTTGATTATGAATCATTTGATACTAGAGAACCATGCCTCATGGGCAAGATGACTAAAACTATGTTCTCCGGAACAATGGGGCGAGCTAATGACTTATTGGAAATAATACATACTGATGTATGCGGTCCGATGAGTATTGAGGCTCGCGGCGGGTATCGTTATTTTTCTGACCTTCACAGATGATTTGAGTAGATATGGGTATATCTACTTCATGAAACACAAGTCTGAAACATTTGAAAAGTTCAAAGAATTTCAGAGTGAAGTGGAGAATCATCGTAAAAAGAAAATAAAGTCTCGACGATCTGATCACGGAGGCGAATATTTGAGTTACGAGTTTGGCCTTCGTTTAAAACAATGTGGAATAGTTTCACAACTCACGCCGCCTGGAACACCACAACGTAACGGTGTGTCCGAACGTTGTAACCGTACTTTATTAGATATGGTGCGATCTATGATACCTCTTACTGATTTACCACTATCATTTTGGGGTTATGCATTAGAGACAGATGCATTCACGTTAAATTGGGCACCGTCTAAATCCGTTGAGACGACACCGTATGAACTGTGGTTTGGCAAGAAACCTAAGCTGACGTTTCTTAAAGTTTGGGGTTGCGACACTTAATTATGTCAAAAGACTTCAGCCTGATAAGCTCAAACCCAAATCGGAAAAGTGCATCTTCATAGGATACGCTAAAGAAAAAATTGGGTACACCTTCTACAACAAATCCGAAGGCAGATTATTTGATGCCAGGAACAGAAACTTTCTGGAGAAGGAGTTTCTCTCGAAAGAAGTGAGTGGGAGGAAAGTAGAAATTGATGAGGTAAATGTACCTTCTCTCGAATTGGAAAGTAGCACATTAGTGAAATTTGTTCCCATGATGCCTACACCAACTAGTGAGGAAGCTAATGATGATGATCATGAAACTTCAGATCAAGTTACTCCTGGACCTCATAGATCGAACAGAGCACGTTCCGCACCAGAGTGGTACGGTAATCCTGTTCTAGAAGTCATGCTACTAGACAATGACGAACCTACGAACAATGAAGAAGCTATGATGAGCCCAGATTCCGACAGATGGCTTGATGCCATGAAATCTGAGATATGATCCATGTATGAGAACAAAGTGTGGACTTTGGTGGACTTGCCGGATGATCGGCAAACCATTAAGAATAAATGGATCTCCAAGAAGAAGTCTGACGCTGATAGTAATGTCACTATCTACAAAGCTCAACTTGTCACAAAAAGGTTTTCAGCAAGTTCAAGGAGTTGACTCGATGAGACTTTCTCACCCGTAGCGATGCTTAAGTCTGTCCGAATCATGTTAGCAATTGCCACATTTTATGATTATGAAATCTGGCAAATGGACGCCAAAACTTCATTCCTTAATGGATATGATGGAACCAGAAGGTTTTGTCGATCCTAAAGGTGCTGACAAAGTGTGCAAGCTCCAACAATCCATCTATGGACTGGTGCAAGCATCTCGGAGTTGGAATATACACTTTGATGAGGTGATCAAAGCATATGGTTTTATACACACTTACGGTGAAGCATGTATTTTACAAGAAAGTGAGTGGGAGCTCTATAAATTTTTTGATATTATTTGTGGATGACATATTATTGATTGGAAATGATATAGAATTTCTGGATAGCATAAAAGTATACTTGAATAAGAATTTTCCAATGAAAGACCTCGGTGAAGCTACTTGCATGTTGAGCATCAAGATCTATAGTGATAAATCAAGACACTTAATAGAACTTTCACAAAACACATACCTTGATAAGATTTGAAGAGGTTCAAAATGGTTCAGTCCAAGAAGGGGTTCTTGCCTGTATTACAAGGTGTGAAGTTGAGTAAGACTCAAAGCCCGACCACTTCAGAAGATAGAGAGAGGATAAAAGTCATTCCCTATGACTCAACCATAGGTTCTATACGATATGCCATGCTGTGTACCACACTTGATGTGTGTCTTACTACTTATCTGGCAAAGAGGGTACAAGAGTGATCCAAGAGTGGACCACTGGACAACGGTCAAAATCATCCTTAGGTGACTTAAAGAGGACTAAGGAAATATTTCTCGGTTATGGAGGTGATAAAGAGTTCGTCGTAAAGAGTTACGTCAATGCAAGCTTTGACCCTGATCTAGATGACTCTAAGTCTCAATCTGGATACATATTGAACGTGGGAGCAATTAGCTAGAGTAGCACCATGCAGAGCATTGTAGACACAGAAATTTGCAAAATACATACAGATCCGTATGTGGCAGACCCGTCGACTAAACCTCTCTCACAAGAAAAACATGATCACCCCTAAGTACCCTTTGGGGGTTAATCACATAGTGATGTGAACTAGATTATTGACTCTAGTAAACTCTTAGGGTATTGGTCACATGGCGATGTGAACTATGTGTGTTAATCACATGACGATGTGAACTAGATTATTAACTCTAGTGCAAGTGGGAGACTGAAGGAAATATGCCCTAGAGGAAATAATAAATTTGTTATTTTATATTTCCTTATTCATGATAAAAGGTTTATTATTCATGCTTGAATTGTATTGATCGGAAACCATGATACATGTGTGAATAATAAACAAACACCGTGTCCCTAGTGAGCCTCTACTAGACTAGCTCGTTGATCAAAGATGGTTATTGTTTCCTAAATATGGACATGAGTTGTCATGTGATAACGGGATCACATCATTAGGAGAATGATATGATGGACAAGACCCATGAGTTAGCTTAGCCTTTGATCGTACAGTTTATTGCTACTGCTTTCATGTATGTGAAATACATCATGCAACTCCCGAATACTGGAGGAATACCTTGTGTGCTATCAAACGTCACAATGTAACTGGGTGATTATAAAGATGCTCTATAGGTATCTCCGAAGGTGTTTTGTTGGGTTGGCGTGAATCGAGATTAGGATTTGTCACTCCGAGTATCGGAGAGGTATCTTTGGGCCCTCTCGGTAATGCACATCATAATAAGCCTTGCAAGCAAATGACTAATGATTTAGTCACGAGATGATGTATTACGGAACGAGTAAAGAGACTTGCCAGTAATGAGATTGAACTAGGTATGAAGATACCGACGATCGAATCTCGGGCAAGTAACATACCGATGACAAAGGGAATAACGTAGATTGTCATAAACTGTTTGAACGATAAAGATCTTTGTAGAATATGTAGGAGCCAATATGAGCATCCAGGTTCCGCTATTGGTTACTGACGGGAGAGGTGTCTCGGTCATGTCTACATAGTTCTCGAACCCGTAGGGTCCGCACGCTTAACTTTCAATGACGATTTAGTATTATATGAGTTATGTGATTTGGTGACTGGATGTTTTTCGGAGTCCCGGATGAGATCACAAACATGACAGGAGTCTCAAAATGGTCGAGAGGCAAACATTGATATATAGGATAATAGTATTCGGACATCAGAAGTGTTCTGGGTAGTATCGGGGGAGTTACCGAAACCCCCGGGGGAAAGATATGGGCCATAAGAGGGAGGCACACTAGCCCACAAGGGGTGGTGCCCCCCTCCCAAGGAAGGAAGCCTAATTGGAGAAGGGAAAGAGGGGGCTCGCCCTCCCCTTTCTTAATCTACTTCCTCTTCCGTTTCCCCCCTCCAAAAATAAGGAAAGGGGGGACACTACAAAAAAAAGACACATCCGTGACATTTTGGGCCGAACGAATTTTTTTTCTGTCATACTTATGACACTTCTATGACGATAACTGTGACAAAACCCGGTATCATCATAGATGTGGTGGGCTCCTACTTCTGTGACAAAAATCATGATAGAAAATGGGCTTTTCGTCTGGCGGGCCGGAGGCCTTGTTGCATGACATTCTTTGGGCCGTCCATGACGGAGAAAACCATGGTAGAAGCGAGGGCGAGGAAAATATCGGGGGAGTTCCCGGTTACGGTGGGTGGTCGGGGGCCGAGCGATGCGCGTTTCTCTCATACGTACGCGCGTGTGTGCAAGGCATTGCACTCTAACTGAACCCGAAAGAGGCGTTGGGCTCTAACTGAACACGAGCGATTGCACTGCAGGCTACGCATTACTGGACCCGAGCGATCGATCGATCCCTTGCTATTAACTGAACCCGAGTGATTCCTTCACTACTGCTGCTAACTGAAGCCGATCGAACACTGCTGCCTCCTTCCCTTGATGAACAGTGAGCGTTGTTGGGGGGTTTGGATGAACAGTTCTTGGTGGGGGTTGGATGAACAGGAACCCGTGGTAGTAGAGGCCATTGCCGCTGGATGAACAGTGCCCCGATTGATCGAGCCGGTGGATGAACATGACCCAGTGAAGGGCTGGATGAAAAGGACCCCGTGGAGGGCTGGTTGAATAGTAGCCGGTGGAGGGTTGGTTGAACAGTAGCCGGTGGAGGGTTGGATGAACAGAGCCCGTGGAGGGGTGGTTGAACAGGACCCGTGGACAAATTTGGTTGAGCGAAAGAGCCGGTGGAGGAGCGCGCATTGGAGGCTGGATGAACAGGAGCCCATGGATGAATAGTCGCAGGTGGAGGCTGGAGGAGGTTGACGGTGGATGAACAGGAGCCCATGGATGCAGTCGACGGTGGATGAACAGTAGCCCGTGGAGGCAATCAACGGTGAAGATGAACAGTATCCCGTGGAGTCCCGTTTTGTGGTACGCCACACCCCTCCCGATGTACAGGATCCTCATTTCGACCGTAGCACTCTAACACAAGTCCGTTTCTTCTGTTTTGCGGTATGCCACGCCCCTCCCGATCAACAGGACCCCGTTTCAACCGTAGGAGGTCCGTTTCCTCCGTTTTGCGGTACGCGAGACCCCTCCCGATGAACAGGATCCCGTTTCCACCGTGGTCGGTCGAACACAAGGCTATTTCCTCCGTTCTGCGGTACACCAGGCCTCATTTCCATCGGCTATTCCATCCAAGCCGGTTGGCTCCCGATGAACAGCACGCGTTCCGTTGCCTCCCGATGAACACGACGCATTCCGTTGCCTCCCCATGAACACGACGACGACACAGTTTCTCCATTCCGACCCAGCCACAACCATGTACACAAGCCCTGGCTGTATGTATGCACGAGTAGGCATTCGAGACCCCGCCCGTATGTACGTACGTGGTCGTATTTAATTTCTTGCACCCTGGCCGCTGTACGTACGTGTACATGCTACGTGTGCGCCTCTACTACCACACGTGCGCGCCTCTACATCGACCAGTATGTACGTACACGTTCGCGACTAGAATGACAATGCTACGTATGCTTCGACAGGGTGGGTCCCGACTGTCAAGCTCTTCCTTGCGTGCGAAGATGTAGCTGGTGGGTCCCAGCAGTCAGGCGGGCGAATCATTTTTTTGCCCGTAATATGGACGCACTTCCTTGCGTGCGAAGATGTAGCTGGTGGGTCCCAGTAGTCAGGGGGAAACGTTTTTTTCGTGAAATACGGTGGCCCGTCCGGTGGGTCACTGTTGTCTGGTGGAGGAATCATTATTTTCCGCGAAATAAGGAGGCACTTCCTTGCTGCGGCCGTGGACCCAGCTGTCAGCCTCTCCACGTACAGTACTCTTCTGATGGAAGTCTTTCCATGACCATGTTGACCATGCTGCGGCGAGAGCACCTGGGCGGTGGACGGCGACGAGGCCTAGGAAGGGGACGACACGGAGCCGGGGAAGACGCGACAGTGGATACCCACGCGGAGAGGAGTACGAGGGTTCACTGGTTCGGCTGCGGTGTGAGGCTGCCGTCGCAGGCTGGCCAATGGTGGGAGTAGTAGGGGCTGTGAGGCTTCCGCGGCAAAGACAACCGCCACGGGAGGCAGGAAGCAGTGGCACGATTGGCGCTGCTTTGGCGGTGGAGCAAGAAGACCAGAGGTTGAAGAAGCACTACGGCCATTGGATGGACATCGACGGTCCTTTGGAGCTAGAATCGTTCATATTGACTAAGTTGACAAAGCCCTCCGTCCCTGTCAACTTAGTAGGCCCACATGTTAGCCTCCCACTATGCTGGGTCCCAGCTAGTAGGGGGAGTATTCATTTTTTTTGTGCGTAATAAGGAGGCACTTCCTTGCGTGCGAAGATATAGCTGGTGGATCCGACCTGTCAGTGGGGGGAACGTTTTTTTCGTGAAATACAGGGGGCCCTTCCGGTGGGTCCCAGATGTCTAGTGGAGGAATCATTATTTTGGGCGTAAAAAGGAGGCATTTCCTTGTGTGTGACCATGGACCCAGCTGTCAGCCTCTCCACGTACGGTCCACGTCCGATGGATGTCGTTCATCGGCCACGTTGACCACGATGCGCTGAGAGCACCAGGGCGGTGGACGACGGCGAGGCCTAGGAAGGGAACGACACGGAGCCGAGGAAGACTTGGCAGTGGTCCCACGCGGTGGGGAGTACGAGGGTTTACTGGTCCGGCTGTCGTCGCCGGAAAATAACAGGAGGTGTGGTTGAGTAGAGGAATGGCCTGGCCAGCAATGGAGTAGGGCGGGGCGGTGCGGCTTTGGCGGGCAAAGACCTGGCCACGGGAGGCGGGAGCAGGCAGTCCCACCGGCGCTGGTTTGGGCGGCTAGAGCAGGAAGATCAGATATTGAAGAAGCAGCACAGCCGTTGGATTAACATCCAACGGTCACTGCTGCTAGAATCATTTGTGGACTAAGTTGACAAAGCCATTTGTACACGTCAACCTAGTAGACCCACAAGTCAGCCTCCAAATTTGTCCCTAACAGCATACAGCCCAAAATTTCTAGACCGACTCAAATTAATTTAAATACTAAACATACCTTAATTTAAATCCAATGAAATTTTACCCGCACAAAAACAATGAAATTTAAAATATCAAAATCCGAAAGAAAAAAGTATTTTGAAACTAATTGCATGTTTGCTGTATTTTTTCATTTTACAGCCCATTTAATATTACTTATAGCCCATTTCTTATTACTTATAGCCCATTTTTTGGGCAAAACGCATCCCTCCTCGTCTTGAAAGATTTCTGACCCAGCAGGGTATAGAAAAACAAGTAGGCCTACGTTGGTTATTCTACAAAAAAACAAAATAGCTAGGCTAGACATTTTCAGAAAGGAAAAAAACAAACTGGGCTGGTCATGTGCTAGACGGGCCACAGCTCCCGGACAACCCAGTTGATACCCTTCTCCGTCCCGAAAAAACAAAATTACTCTGCGCGCTGCTGGGTCCCTACTGTCATCCTCACCATGTACAGTCATCTCCTTATTCCTCTCGGTTGTTGACCATGTTGACAACACCGGAGGGCGGCGCCGCGGCAAGCGAACCAAGGCAGAGGACGATGGTGAGGCCTCGGGCGGGAACGAACAGGAGACGAGGAAGAACGGAAGATGCGTAGGGTTTTAAGGTGCGATGTGGCCATGATGGGTGCGCGACAGCACAGCCAACCGTGGGAGGCGGGAGCAGGCGGTCCCGCCAGCGCTGGTTTGGCTTTGGCAGCTGGAGGAAGAAGAGACTGAAGAAACATGACAGACGTTGAATGTCAATCCAACGGTCAAGGTTGGCACAATCGTTTGTTGACTAAGCTGACACCAAGTAGCATACTTTTTCATATATAGGAAGAAAAGAAAAATTCGACTCCTTCGCCTGATAACATTTCCGAAACTGCGACCGTTCGATCTTGCGTTCCAACTAAAAATGCGAGGAAAATGCGTTCATCTGCCGTCCTCCTCCCAGGGAATGTTCGCCACATAAGTGACTAGCACCCTTGGTTTTCAATAGAGAGGTTTGGGTTCGAGTCCCAGAAAATCTCAATTGTGTCCTCCTTCTTTCCTCGCAAAAAAAAGAAAGAAAATCAAAGACTTGAGAAGGCGTACAGAACAAGCTAGTGTACCAAAAAGAGGCGTTCTTTGAGTTTTAGAAAAAGAGAGGCGTGCTCCACAGCTGGTTCGAATCGAAACCTAGACTATGACTATATATGGTGAAATGCTACTCGGCAAGTAATGAAACTGACATATCCAACATTCGCTTCTCCTCTTCTCTACTTACTCTGCCTAGCATCAGAAGCCTGGTCAGACAACCATGTCCGCTGGCTGCTCATCCACCTGCTCTTCAGCAGGCAACAACCAGATATGCGCCAAGTAGCCACACGTAACATCGCCTGTGGGTCTCATCACACCCCCTCCGGCACACGCACCGCAGCCGGTTGCTCATCGCAACCCATTGCCGTTGGTGTGGTGCCACTGCTGCAAAACATGCAGAGTCATCCATCGCGTCTCAACCACAATCCTCAACCCTGGCCAAGTCTTCTACAAATGCCCGAATCATGGAGTAATAATATGTTTAAGTGTTGTTCTGCTGCTTTCAGTTGCTGATATTTTTAATAGTTTTGTTGATGATCTTCCAATTTGATTCATGCAGAAAAGGGAAGATTCATGTGTTTGTATTTCTGGGAAGCTGCTGATGTGGGGGAACGCAACTACGCTGATTATTTGGTTAGCCGAGGAATCCCAATACCAGCAGGTTGGGGTGTTGGACAAGTAACTGAAGGAACGGAAGAAGAGGAAGATGCAGAGCATAAGGTTAAAAATGCAGTTCCTCTGACCATGGCCAAGCAATAGCTGCTGAACGGCCTTGACAGCAATGAGGAGATGAAAGAGCTTGTGAAGATAATGGACAAAATCGATGTGCTCTGTAGGATGATTCTCTCTTTATTCGGAGTGTATGTAGCACTCGTGATGTATTCAGTGGCTATGACATGGGCACTTTGCTGAAACTAGTAATGAATGAAACCTGTGTAGCAGGCTGGGCGTAGTGTTGTGAATATCTAATGATTTCTATTAACAGAAATCAGGGGGTATCCCGTTTTGCTCATAAATAAATAAATAGCATAGGCCCTTTTGGTACCAAATAATTACATTAGCAGAGGCCCTGTCGGGTCAGCTTTGTTCCCATTCGAAGATGTCGAGCAAATTGCAGTTGTAAGTGCATCTAGTGCCACCCCTAGTTGGTTTTGGAGTATTGACGACAAATATGGTTGAGGGACTAATGCGTTTGTGAGAATTGCAGGATAACGCAGGTAGTGTCCCTCATTGATTCGGTTTATCTACCGGAGACGACCCCTAAAAATGTATGAAGACATTGACGACAATGGTGGTATGTGAAGATATTCACATTGAAGACTATGACATGAGAAGACATTGAGTGAAGACTATGGAGCGCGAAGACTGTGTTGTTTCGTTGTTTCCTTTTCTTCTTTGTTGAGTCATAGGAACCACCATACTGTAAGTGGGGTCCAAGTGATCATAGTCAGATTGACTGAAGTGATGCTCAACCAAAATCCTATGTCTTCGAGCGAAGACAATGAGAGCAAAACTTATCCAGAGTTGGATGGGTCAGCTTTGCTTGTAGCCCAAGTAAAGTTGCCGTGTGTGTTTGAAATCTGACCGTTGGAACACGTGTCGGTTCCTTAGTGACCTGTGGTCATTTCGGACATATCAGGTCGGGTTGCCTAGTGGCTATAAATAGCCCACCCCTACACCATAAATTGGTGGCTGCTCAGAGTTAGTGCACGGCTTTTGTCGTTTGAGAGCAACCCACCTCGAAGCCTTTGAGAGAGAGAAATCCTTGCGAGGACAAAGCCCAAACACCCAGAGCCAAAGAGTGTTAGGCGTCACTGAAGTCCTTCTGTCTGTGTGACCTGAAGACTTATTACACTTGAGGCTTCAGAAAGTCTTCACGATCCAGCTCAAGAGATGATGAAGCTTCCACTCATGACTACAAGAAGAGAACCTGTCACAAGTGCAAGAAAACTGGACACTATATCTCTGAGTGTCCACAGTGGGACAATGAGAAGAAGAAGAAGAAGAGCAAGGAATATGATTCTGATGACAAGAAAAAGAAGAAATCCTCAAAGTCTTCTTCCAAGTCCTCATCAAAGTCTTCATCGCATAACAAGAGCTCATCTGGCAAGGCTCGTGCTTTTGTTGGCAAGGAAATGGATTCAGAGGAGGAGTCTGCTTCTGAGGAGGTGGAGGTGGAGTCTGAAGAGGAGTCCGACCCTGGCGTTGCAAGTCCGGCTTTAGCCACGACCTATGTTGCCAAGTCCATCTTCAACATCAAGACAATGACTTCCACACCAACGAAAGCCGATGACAAGGACGGCCCTGCTCCACCCTATCGCTTCATGGCACGCGGTGCCAAGGTAAAATCACGTGATGCTTACTTTAAAACATCAAGTGAAGATGACTCTGATTGTGAATCCAAACCCAGCTACAAAACACTTGCTAAAATTGCAACCGAACAACAAAGAGCTATGGAACATACTCAAAAACCGTTAGACAAAAGCGATGACCTGTTGGACGCGGAAATGACACGTTCACAGTCCTTAGTTGAAGACATTAAAAATCTTCATGCTAAGTACCAAGAACTTGAAATTCGTCATGAAACGCTCTCAACTACTCATGAAAAGCTCTCCTATGATTATCTTCAAAGGAAGCAAGATCTTGAGAAATTGAGAGCGGCTCATGAAGATCTTCAAAAAGAGAACGAGTCACTTCGTGCTCAACAGATCAGTTCCGCTCAGGATGGATTTGAACCACCATGTCTAAAATGCCTTGAGCGTGATATAGCTACCTCTGTTCTTTGAATGTTCAGCTGCTCTTTGTTGCATTGTCTTCAACTAGTAATGTGGTAACTAACCCCTCTGCGGAGGATACCACTGCTATTCTTGATGAAAATGCTAGGTTGAAGACATTGCTTGAAACAGGGATGTATAAAAGTGCGAAAGGGCATCGGACACTTTGCGATGTCCTCAAAAGTAGATTACGAACCGAAACCACAGGAAAGAGGGTGTTGGGTTCGAAAGGAAAATGGATGTTGATGGTTCCCTCTGGAAGCTTTGAGCTGATCCCAAAACCACATGGGTTGCTGCAGAGGGACGTTCGATGGATCCATCCACCTTATCCGGCTTTACTGTGCTAACCCTATTATCATTGACGAATCCTTTGATGCAAACTATAAGCTGTTCAAGAATCGAGAATGGTGAAGTGTTTGCGGTGTATATTGGTACTAGCTGCAGGAATGGACCGCCTATGAAGAAGATCTGGGTTCCCAAAAGCTGTCTTGAGAATCTTCCGGTGAATGTCGTCATGACACCACACAGGAAGAAGACAAACCCAGACCTAAGGCGTCATATGGTCCAAAGGCTTCATACAGACCGAGTACTCACCGAGTCACCCTAACGCCAATGTTTTGCAGGAAACCGTACTCAAATTTATGAATATGAGCGTGTGTCTTCAAACCGCTATGTTCATAGAACTAAGAACTTTTACCTTATTCATATGAGTATCATTCATCTCCTGCAAGGCTATTTGCTAGGGCTCCAAAGTCAAGTTCTCGAGATGCTGCACTTAGACTCATTGCTTCTAAGCCACCCTGAAGATGTGGGTGGTTAAGAAGAATTAACTCTCTTTTCGGAAAGGGTCTCGGCGAAAATCAAAGGCGTCGATGCTATTCTTTGGGGACCTAAAACATCTTGTAGGGCACAAGATCAAATGCCCAAATGGTCTCACTATGTATTTTGTTCCTGAATCGTTTGCCATTCATCCTATCGGTCCTAATCTTGATTTAAGCTTCAATAATCCACTTGCCCGTCAAATGTTTATGCTTCACAATGCTCTTGGTGAAGCCTATCCCCTAACTGCATCAGTAGGGTATGACACCTCATGCTTCAGAATGGATTATGGACAGTGGATGCACTAATCATATGACTGGTGATTGAAGTCTTCTCATGGACTCAACCTTACGTCCATCCGACAAGAGTCACATCACATTTGCTGACACTGTCTTTGAAGGGTATAGGAAAGATGATCTATACATGGTAGATTTCTCAGCAGGTCCACAGCTTGCCGTATGTCTTCTTGCAAAAGCTTGAGAATCTTTGGCTCTGGCATCGGAGGCTGGGGCATCTTGGCATGAGGAACTTACACACACTCGCCAAGAAGAAGCATGTCATAGGCATCAAAGGTGTCAAGTTCAAGAAGGATCATTTGTGTGGTGCCTGCGAAGCTGGAAAGATGACTAGGGCAAAGCACCCCTCGAAGACAATCATGACGACATCTCAAACCTTCAAGCTGTTACACATGGATTTGTTTGGCCCTACTCATTACTCTAACCTCACAACAACTGCGTGTCTCTATGGCTTCGTCATTGTTGATGACTACTCAAGATACAACTGGGTGCACAAAATTCTCTACAAGACTGAAGTGCAAGATGTCTTCAGACGCTTCGCCAATCGAGCAATGAACAATTATGGCGTCAAGATCAAGCATATTAGAAGTGATAACGGCACTGAATTCAAGAACATCGGACTTGATCTATATCTGGATACTATGGGAATCACTCATGAGTTCTCTGCTCCATACACACCTCAGCAAAATGGCATCGTGGAGCGCAAGAACAGAACCCTCATTGAGATGGCTCGAACGATGCTCGACGAGTACAAGACACCAAGAAAGTTCTAGCCTGAAGCCATTGATATAGCTTGTCACGTCATCAACCGTGTTTATATCCATAAGCTTCTGAACAAAACTTCCTATGAGCTCCTTACTGGCAAGAAGCCAAATGTCGACTACTTGAGTATTTGTGGCTAAGTGCTGGATCAAGTATCCCCATCACAAGTCAAAATTTGAACCCAAAGCTCACGAAGGCTTCATGCTCGGTTACGAAAGGACTCACACTCTTACAGAGTCTTCAATCTCTATCTCTACAAAATCGTCGAAACTGTAGATGTGCGATTTGATGAAACCAATGGTTCACAAAAGAGAGTTCCTGCCAAGTACACTAGACGAAGCTCAGCCCAGCGAATCTATCAAGCAGATGGGAACTGGTGAAATCATGCCAAATGAAGCACAACCTGAAGAGGAACTTATCATTTCTCCACCTAACCAACTTTGAAGACAATGCTTTCGACTGAAGACAATCCTCCCAATGATGACAATGATCAGCATGAGCAAAGTCTTCGTCCAGTTCATCCTCGAGTTGCAAATGAAGTACAGATTGAGAAGATAATTGATAGCATCAATGCACCTGGTCCGCTTACTCGCTCAAGAGCAACACAACTAGCAAATTTCTGTGGGCACTTTTCTTTTGTGTCAATATCAGAACCCAAGAAAGTTGCTGAAGCCTTTATGGAACCAGAATGGATACAAGTTATGCAAGAAGAACTTCAACAGTTCAAGCTGAATAATGTTTGGGAACTTGTCAAGCGTCCTGACCCTCGAAAGCATAACATTATTGGCACCAAATGGATATATCGAAACAAGCAAGATGAGCATGGTCAAGTCGTCAGAAACAAAGCATGGCTTGTGGCTCAAGGATATACTCAAGTTGAAGGAATTGACTTTGATGAAACATTTGCTCCTGTAGCTAGGCTTGAAGGCATTCGCATACTACTAGCCTATGCTAACCACCACAACATCCTGCTATATCAAATGGATGTGAAGAGTGCATTTCTCAACGGCAAGATTGAAGAAGTATATGTCGCTCAACCACCTGGCTTTGAAGATCCAAAACATCCTGATATGGTGTACAAGCTAAATAAAGCAATCGTATGGCCTCAAACAAGCTCCTCGCGCTTTGGTATGATACAATCAAAGACTTCCTGAAGAGCAAAGGCTTCAAACCTGGATCCCTTGATCCCACACTCTTCACGAAGACATATGATTGTGAATTGTTTGTATGCCAAATATATGTGGATGACATTATCTTCGGCTGCACCAACCAGAAGTATAGTGATGAATTTGGATACATGATGCAAGAACAATATCAGATGTCCATGATGGGTGAGCTCAAGTTCTTCCTTGGTCTTCAAATTACAAGAAAGGAATGGCATCTTTATATCTCAAGAAAAATACCTCCAAGATTATGCGAAGAAGTTTGGAATGCAAGAGCACAAAGGATACACGACGCCAATGCCCATAAACACCATACGGGTCCCGACGACAATGGTAAAGAGTTCGATCAAAAGGTATACCGCTCCATGATTGGTTCCTTACTTTACCTATGTGCATCTAGGACAGATATTATGCTTAGTGTTTGCATGTGTGCTCGATTCCAAGCGGCACCAAAGGAATCACATCACTTAGCAGTGAAGCGAATTCTTTGGTATTTGGCTCACACCCCAACACTCGAATTATGGTATCCAAAGGGCTCAAAATTTGATTTGGTTGGATTTTCGGATGCTGATTATGCTGGTGACAAGGTGGATCGCAAATCTACATCAGGCACATGTCACTTTCTGGGACGATGACTTGTCTGTTGGTCTTCAAAGAAGCAGAACTGTGTATCACTCTCAACTGCTGAATCTGAATACATTCTTCTTTGGATCTTCTTGTGCTCGGCTTCTATGGATGAAGCAAACTCTCAAGGATTATGGCATCAATCGACACAAGTACCTCTCTCTTCAGTGACAACGAAGCGCCATCAAGATTGCAAACAATCCATCCGGCACTTTCGAAGACAAAGCACATTGAAATTCGTCATCATTTTCTCGTGGATCATGTCATGAAGAAAGATATTGACATCATTCACGTCAACACCGAAGAGCAAGCGGCGAGATATCTTCACAAAGCCCTTATATGAGAAAAGGTTTTGCAAGTTACGGTGTGAGCTAAATATCTTGGAATCCTCAAATGTCCTGTGATCAAGCACACATCCTAACACTTATGCATGTTGATGACTTAGATGTGCAACACACGAAGTAACGTATATCTTCAATCAATGAAGACTTACATTACGAGTGTGAATACATTAACGTGGAATTTGACTTTGGAGCACCACGATGATTGTCTTGCCGTGTCCGGTCTAATACTTCCTATCTGATTGGGTAACGCCACCACCAAATTTATTTGTTTGAAGTGTTTCACTCATGGCGTTACTTATCAGTGACTTCGCATTTGATTTGTCTTCAACTTCAACCTATCTTCATGATTTTCTTCACTATGTTTATTTGGTTGATGTCTGATATATATATATTGTTCTATCCTCTACAGCATTCACTTATAGCTATGTCTTCCAAGTTGAATCTTTTGAACTAAGTGAATGTGATCGGACCCTAATCTCTCTATGCTCTCTATCTCAAACTCTATCTGTCCAAATCATATGCATTCTATTGAAACTGTCAAATGTCTTCTCTGCGTCCTTGTCGTGAGAAGACACAGAGACAAACTTTAAGTCTGTTTTAAATGATTCATCATTCTTGTTGAACTCGGAGAAGCCGGAACGACCATCGACAAACTGGCGGCGTGGGAACGTGGGACAACTCAGAGTATGTTGCATGCTTGCCACGTGCCCCTCGAGATGTGAACCGCCCGAGGCACTGCGTAATTCTTGTGCCGCACACCTCGTTATAAATACATGTCCCCTGCGGTAAATAAAATCTTCTTCCACCTCTCCACCTCGTCAAAACCCTAGCGCCACCGCTAGCTCTCGACGACGTCGGCGACGAAGCGCTTAGCTGCCGCGACTTCTCCGACGCCGTCCTCACGCCGGCCGCGAACATCTTCATCTCCGCCACCGCCGTAGATGTCCTCCGTCGCCAAGTTAGGGCATGGTGGATTGAATTGCTCGGCCTCCTTTCCTCCCGTCTAGCAGTTCTTCGAAGTGGTAAATATAACTCTATTTTTACCATCTGTTTGATCTTCAAGATTCATCCTACTTACCAAAATTGGTTTCTGCCCATACAATGTTAGATCTATTCTGTCTGCATCTCGTACTGCCTAGTATATTCACTTAAGCTTCACAACTAGTTAGATTCCTCACTTGTACTTATTCACGGATTCGTACAAATCTGGAACCGACTCTCAGCGTATAAGTGAATGTCTTCGCATCATGAGGTCAATGTCTTCAAACTGATTTATCTTCAAAATCTTATGAGAATGCATATGACCTCTTCCCCTTCCCTCGCATCTCTAATGTTGTCACAGGTACATGTCCGTGGGAGAATCCCTTGGTTCTCATAGTGCATTCATTTGCGAAATTCTTACTGACATCAAACTAACTCTCCGAAGCCGGTTCTGTCATCCGATAAGCATAAGCCCTTGAAGCCTTTGAGCGTATTGAAGCCATTCGGTTTGAAATTCATGGCTGCAGATAAATCAGTCGGGAAGGCGGCAGACAGCGCCGTGAGGGAACCTCAAAAGATCTCACTGATGACCTCATGAGCTGTACAAGACAGATCCCGAAGAGAACTACAATCGGCGCAAAGGCGAATCCAATGGATTAAATCGATATTGGGCTGAATAGTGGTTCAAGTACAATTTCGTCACACAGGAATATGCCGAGAAGAATGCTATCAGAAGCCCTTGGGGTGATATTCTCTTTCGAGGCCTTCGACCCAAGAACATGGCTGAAGCTATTGCACAAGGTTTCTATCCTTGTATGGTCCGTGGACCTCAGCCAGAGAATGCCGACCCAACGTCTTTGCTCCGGTGTCGTGATGATAATCTCTTCAAGCGCAACTTCCAAAGACGCAAAAGGCTACGCAAAGGAAAACAAGAAGTCATTGGGATTAGACTTCAACCCTGGTCCCTCTGCTCCTCGTCTTTGACGGCTAACGTGACGCCGAACCCAATGTCATCGGTCCTTTTCAAACCTTGATGGCCTCATCACCTACATCCTGGTCCAAGGTGCCAAAGTGGATCACTCATTGACAATCTTGACTCTGATGAAGCCCGGCTCAGCTCCTGCTCCTGCTCCAAGGCCGCGAAGCAAAAGAAAGTCAAGTCTTCAAAGTCACCGCTCCTCCAAAAGCTTCACGTGTGAAGCCCGGCCATCTTGCACCTCCTGAAGCCGATGTGCGATCAAGATCAATCCCGCATCTCCAACAAGATGGAGAAGAGAAAGAAAACTGTCAAAAACACTGAACTGACACTGAATCCTGCTGCCATTCTGCGTGAAGAGCACATTGATCTGTCCAATGATGACGATCTTGCAGATGATGCCCTTGAACAGCTTATCAAGAGCAAAGAAGAAGCAGAAATCTTCAAAAACTTGCCTCTCTTTGATGTGGCAATCATCCATCACTTCGTTGATGAGTTGTTTGACACACCAAACATCAGCTTTGAAGATCTGCAACTTCCTATTGGCCTCAGCGTCTCCTTCAATGGCGCCATTGCTTCTGAGCTAGCTCTTGCTCAGCGCATTGTTGAACTGAAGCACAAGATTGACTATGAGAAGGCTCAGTTCAAGAAGCATATGGCTGCACTCAACGTGCAGGACGTCAAAAACTTCAAGGTCATGCTGCACGACCTCAAGGAAGCCTTTGTCAAGAAATGTGAAGAAGCCAGAGGCTCTCGTGAGCGCATGAAGGCTCTGGCTGACAAGTGTGTGCTTGCCTACAATGAAATTTGAGAAGCGCAAGGCTCTTGGCCGTCCTGGCATTGACCCTAGAATGGCTGCAAAGAAAAAGAAGTCTTCAACTGACCAAGCTGCTCCTTCAAGGCAGGAAGAACCCCGCATAGACTTCCCAAGCAGCATGACAGGCTCGAAGCCAAAGGTCCGGTCAACCGCTTCAACGAGAAGAAGACGAGGGCTGCCGAGGCGAAGCCAGAAAAGAAAAAATCCTCGACGCCTCGATGCTGCTCCTCCAAGAAGAAGCTAAAGACCAAGAAGAATCGGGCTGCTCCCAAAGAGCCCTTGGTTGTTGAACCCATTTACGTGGTTCGTCCAGCGTCTGCAACCCAAGAACTTAGCATGATTTGTTCATGAGCCTGCTTCCACAGAGGCTCCTGAAGCTGAAGAGATTCCAGCAGTTGATCCCATCACTGCTGAAGACATTGGTCACCATGACAATGTTGAAGATGATGAAGTTCTTCCTCAAATCGAGTACAATGTGGTATCATCACCTGTTCGTACGAACAACGAACTCATCAGCATTGGTCTTCCTCTGACGCCAATTGCACAGGATGCTTCATGGGCTGATCGCCTGCAACAACAAGACTCCCCTAGTACTCCCCAACAACAAGTCACTCCCCAACAACAACAGCAAGAAGAAGAGGAAGACTTTGAGGCCTGTGCAACCCCATCTCCAAAGGCGTCGCTTGACATTTCATGAGCTTCACAAAGGTCAAAGGCCTCAAGTACCTCTGTCGAGCGTTCCAGAAGGAGAAGTGCACCACCAACCTGTTGCACGTCAAGTGTTTTCAGAAGCCACTCCAACTGTGAATGTATCTGAGTCTAAAGCCAAAGCTGCTGAAGACAATCCGGCTGCATCAGCCACAGACACCCAAGAAGAAGAAGGACGTGTCCCTACACCCCCAGCAATTGAAGAAGTTATCCCCGATATCAACGAGCCAGTGCCCGACCCTCCAGCTCCTCAAGTGGAGGTTGAAAACAATGAGGCTGCCACCTCCAACACCAATGAAGCCAATGGCGTGGTCATGGCAGAAGAAAATGTGGAGCCTGCACCTACAGCTCCTGAAGCCAATGAAGGAAATGTGCGTGAAGCCAATGAGGCAACTGCTCCTGAAGCATCTCACGAGCAGCACAAGCCTCGATTGTTGCCACTGCTCCAGTTCCGCCACCAAGGCCCTACACAATTGAGCAAGCATAAAACAATGGCGAGCTAGTCACAATAAGATGGCCCGTTCTGGTCCCTCCGCCTCCTGCCTCTGGTCCTCAGTTCGATTATCATATTGAGCATAGGCCTCAGGTCCAGAAGCCGAAGCCAAGACTGCCAAGGTTTCCGAGCACGCCACCTCAACGAGTTCTTTCAATGCAAATGGCTTCAAAGCCCACAATACTTTCTTTGACAAAGGCAAAGAACCCCTACACAAGGCCAAGGATATCATCGACCGTTTACGGAGCTATCATAGCGAAGATATTACTCCTGTGTTCTGTATGATCAAGGCCGCATTTTCCCTCATATGCGCCTCGACACTGAAGCCATTGCCAGACTGCCGTGCTTAGAAGAAGCACTTGATTGCTTTCGTGATGCAAGTCTGCTTGGTCTCGTTACAGACAAAGAACATTGGAATGAAGAACTTGTGCTTCAATTCTATGCTACCCTCCACATCTGCGGCTACAACAGAGATACGAAGACATGGGTTCTCGAGTGGATGACAGGAAATGTTCATCATGAAGCCAAAGCTCTTGACATCATTGAGCTCACAGGCCTACCCACTCCCGGAGAGCTGTTTGAACTTGGATGTCAACTTCACCGCGATGCACTGGAGAGCATATTTCATAAGCCAGAACCCGACATGAGTCAGATGCTGAGCATGATGAAGCCACTGCCACATGATGCTGAATACCCTCATCACTTCTTTGTTGATGACCTTGAGTATCTGCCTCGCACAATATATCACATCATCAGGCGAACTCTATGGCCTATCAAAGGGCATTCATCGTCTGCAAAACTGGTAGGAGCAATGAAGACATTGGTCTTCTACATCCTCAATGGCATCAGCTTCAACACGCAAGAATTCTTCATCCGACAATTGGCTGCGTCTGGATCTGATATGTTTGGTCTGAAGTTCTATGCTCTGTGAGTCATGCGCCTCATCAAGATGCACTCTCCTATCAACTATCAACCCTCTGCTCGCAATCATCTGATCTTTCTACAAGAGGTTGATATGTCTGTTGAAGCCATATACCCTGAGCCTGCCAAAACGCCACTTTGTCTTCAGAATGCAGATCACCATAGCTTCTCTCAACCCATGGAAAGCATCGAAGCAGTATCATGTGTCTATCCTCTGGCTGGGAACACACGTCTGCCTCATCGTGCACGGACTGAAGCCACTGAGAGCACAATTGGCCAAAGGCCTCGGAAGCGCTCTTGAGTTCTCAATGATCGAGAACTTCTTGTGGCCCTCCATCAGAAACAAGATAAGCATCACTCCTGGCTCAAGCGACAAATGCAAAGCCTCTTGGTGGAAGTCAATCGCATTCGAAACCTTGCCACCAAGAATGCTTTTGTCACTCACGATACCTGTCGGCGATCATGGAAGAGTTTGACCCTTTCGGTCTTGAAGCAGATCTTCAAGACGATGGCTTCACTTTGAACGCTTCAAGTTTGACTCCACTCCTCCACGGAATGCAGTCCTCACGAAACTCCATCACTTGAAGACTCGACTATTCTTCCTCATGACAGCTGTCAATGCCAGAGTGATCGATGATGAAGCCGATGCTACTTCACCGCCCCCTACTTCTACACAAATCGACACTGCACCAAGCTCGTCTGCACCGCCAACCAACAACGACAATCCTGCTGCATCATCTTCTTTAGAAGAGGACGAGTAGATGCTCTATATCTTCAAACCTTTTTGGTCCTTACTGACAAAAGGGGGAGAAGCATATGAGTTTGATAGTCTTCAAGCGGGTTCATAAGGGCGGTTGCACTATATTTTTCCTAGTGTTTACAACTCTCACTTTTGATACATTTGGTTCTTTGAGTTGTAACACTTAAACTCGATGGTCGTCTGCTACTTATTTGCTTTACTGCAGTGCGATGATAAATTCCGCATGTGCGATTATAACTTCCGCACTTAGATCATTCTGCAGACGTCCATTTTTCATTATGCATGTCATTCTCTTAGCTATATCATTTCATGCATGATGAATTATCTTCATAAGTTGAAGAGGATCTCCACAAGTACAACCTGCCATGTGCATTTGCATTCCAAAAGCAAACTACTTATATGCACATCTTCAGGGGGAGCCTTTGCCACTTATGAAGACAATTACCTATCCTTTACAATTTCACATATTTTATCCCCGTTGAAAACTTCAACCAGTTTGTCATCAATCACCAAAAAGGGGGAGATTGTAAGTGCATCTAGTGCCACCCCTAGTTGGTTTTGGCGTATTGACGACAAATGTGGTTGAGGGACTAATGCGTTTGTGAGAATTGCAGGACAACGCAGGTAGTGTCCCTCATTGATTCGGTTTATCTACCAGAGACGACCCCTAAAAATGTATGAAGACATTGACGACAATGGCGGTATGTGAAGATATTCACATTGAAGACTATGACATGAGAAGACATTGAGTGAAGACTATGGAGCGCGAAGACTATGTTGTTTCGTTGTTTCCTTTTCTTCTTTGTTGAGTCATAGGAACCACCGTACTGTTAAGTGGAGTCCAAATGATCATAGTCAGATTGACTGAAGTGATGCTCAACCCAAATCCTATGTCTTCGAGCGAAGACAATGAGAGAAAAACTTATGCAGAGCTGGATGAGTCAGCTTTGCTTGTAGCCCAAGTAAAGTTGCCGTGTGTGTTTGAAATCTGACCGTTGGAACACGTGTCGGTTCTTTAGTGACCCAGGGTCATTTCAGACATATCAGGTCGGGTTGCCTAGTGGCTATAAATAGCCCACCCCCTACACCATAAATTAGTGGCTGCTCAGAGTTAGTGCACGGCTTTTGTCGTTTGAGAGCAACCCACCTCGAAGCCTTTGAGAGAGGGAAATCCTTGCGAGGACAAAGCCCAAACACCCAGAGCCAAAGAGTGTTAGGCGTCACAGAAGTCTTTACATGCATGTGACTGAGGACTTATTACACTTGAGGACTGTGAATCCTCTAGCGGTTAGGCGTCGCGTTCGAGCATCCAAGAGTCATTGTGGATTGCCGGTGAACGTCTTCTGTAAAGGTTCGGAAGTCTACCTTGAAGACTTACCAGAGTGATTGGGCGAGGACTGTGTGTCCTTAGCTCACGGGAATAAGGTGAAGACACGGTCTTCTGAGTTGAATCTCAGCCTCCCTAACCAGATGTACAGTTGTCACAGCAACTGGAACTGGTCCAACAAATCCTGTGTCTTCAACAAGTGACTGGTTCTATCCCTTCCCTCCTTTACTTTGAGTTTGTCTTCGTGAAGTCATTGCTTATATGTCTTATCTGTTTGACTTCATTGCTTGACTACTATCGTTGTTTGGCTTCATACTATCTTCCATCCTGATCCTTACTACATAGCTGCTATTAGTCTTGTCCATTCACATTATTGCATACTTGACTATGGCTTGCTTGTTGTAGTTTATCTTCCGCTGCATATCAATTAGGTCATTTCTATTGTTTGTCTTCGAAACATTCGTGTTTTGAAGACTTTCCTAAAAATCGCCTATTCACCCCCCCTCTAGTCGATAACTAGCACTTTCAGCAGTCCAACAGCAAACTATGTCATCAAATTCAAGTTTCACAGCCAAATATGTGTACAACTAAACAACAATGTCATCATGTTTTAGTCGTCATACAATCACCAAACACAAATGAACATACATAACAAGTGATGTTCTCACAGCAAAATACTAAACAACACGTTCATCAGGTTTCGGTTGTCATAGCAAACACAATTTTACATAGCAGATAAAAAATGTCTTCTCACAGGCAAATACGACAAAAGCAATCTAATCATCATCCGCAGCAGCAGCATCAACATCTTCGCCATGTGTATCAGTCTGAATCGTAATTCCCCAGAGTGTCATCTTCTTCTTTGTCCTCAATGTCCTCGAACATTGGCTTCTTCTTGATCAACTCTTGTATGTCCATAGCACGACATGCAATCTTTTCGCTAGCGTCATTGACGTGATGGTTCTCAAAGATATTAGGAACATCTGTGGAATCTTGTACATCAGGAGCAGTGTAAGCATCATCTTGTTGTGCAACTTCATTAAACAAATTCCTCTGCTCAAACCTTTGCAATACTCTCCAGTCATCGCTACATGCAAATGTGTCTTCCAAGAAAAATATATGTGTTGCTTGATTTTCCAAAATAAAAGGCTCGTTGGTCTGGTACGACGCCTTGACATTGATGGATTTGAAATAATCATCAGCTTTGGGTTTTGCGATCCTGGAAAACAGGTTATACCAACGACACCACAACAGAACCACACACTGATGATCCTCGAAACTGGAGATATACTGCAACTGAGCAATGTCTGTTATGTTAGCATACATTTCAGTTGTCTCTCTGCCATACGTATCCGTGCTCATGATGGCACTATTTTGTGTCTTCCTGCCTTCGTCGTGTGCAAGGGTGTTGTAGTGCAAATCTCCAACAACGCGAGATTCATAATGTATTACCCGAGTATCAGGACCCATTGCTAGTGCGTAAAGGGCATCATCAACTGCCTGCCCATCCTCCCGCATCTTCTTAACCTATGGTTAGAAAATAGACAAGCTGATCATTTTATGTACTCAATATATTAAAAAATCGATAAAGGTAATTCAAAAGCTTACATGGCTCTTGAACCATTTCGCAAATCCTGCCATAACCAGTTTGTCAATGTTTCTTGGATTTTGCGGTAGTAACTCCTTTTTGTAGATGCTGCACAACATAGTGATCGCGTCAAACATCTAAATATATAAGAATGCGCTACAAGTTTAGTAGATTACGATGTATAAGCTGCAGTACTTAGCACTTACTTGATATAAGGTAGTATCTCAGGACATTTATTCAACACATACCAAACCATTTTGTCCAAATATTTAGGTTTGTCCTCTTGTCGACTCTTCCCTGTAACTCGAACAGAATAATTGAAAACATTGAGCCCGGAATTGTCTTCACCCACCTCTTTGCTAAGCTGATCAGCTGTTTCAACGTATTTTGAGCAGAATGTCAACGCTTCTGTAGGAATGTAGGCCTCTGCAATGGAACCCTCGGGTCGAGCTCTGTTCCTAACATAGCCCTTGAAAGTGTCGAGCCACCTTTCAATAGGGTACATCCAGCCATACTGTACTGGACCTCTAAGTAGTGCCTCATCAGGTAGATGAACAGCCAAATGCACCATCACATCAAAGAAGGCTGGAGGATATATCTTCTCAAGGTCGCATAGGATAGTTGGTATCTTGTCACTAAGACGCTTCAAAGCGTCTACCCTGATATTTCCATTGCAGAGTTCCCTGAAGAATTGTCCCAACTCTGCAATTACTCTGTATAAGTCAGGGCGGCCCAATCCTCTAAGGATAACAGGTAAAACCCTTTGTAGTAGGACATGGCAGTCATGAGTTTTTAACCCTTGTACCTTGTTTCCATCTGCACTGACTCTCCTTTCAGGGTTGGAAGCAAATCCATGTGGGAATCTCACACGTGATGAGGACCTCGCAGAATTCTTTTCTTTTGCCTTGTCCAAGACGCATTACACGGTGGTGCCATATCCCGTGGTTTACCTTCATCTTGCACCTGCAAATCCTTTTTGATACCCAGTGTGTCAAATCAATCCTAGATTTTAAGGTATCTTTCGTCTTGCCTTCAATATTAAGAAGTGTGCCGATAATCTTTGTCACATATATTTTTCTCGATGTGCATCACATCAAGATTATGCCGCATATCCAAATCTTTCCAATACTTCAAGTCCTACAAAGTGGACCTGCGGGTAAACAATAATTTCTCTTCTGCCCTGCCACACTTCCTTTTCCCGCTACCATTATCAGGATGGTTTCCTGGTGTAATATGCCTGACCTTCTCTAATTCCACTTGCAACTCATCGGCGGTGAGCCTCTTTGGCGCATCGCGGTTTTCATGATTTGCATTGAACACATGTCTTCGGTATTTTGTAGGACGCGGCTTGTCCTCGGCAAGGAAATGATGGTGTCCAATGTAACAGATCTTGCTAAGTATTGCGTATGACAGCGGATTCCTGTCATAGCGAACACATGCATTGTAACCATGTGTCGTTCGCCCTGACATAGTGCCCAAAGCCGGATAATCATGGATGCACCAAATTATAACAACACGCAGAAAGAAATCAGCTGGTGGGCTGCTATATAGGTCTCCAGTGAGAACACCCCTCCATAGCTGTTGAAGTTCCTCCACAAGAGGCTCCATTAATAAATCAAAATCCTTTCCTGGACTTTTTTGACCTAGGATGAGCAAGGCATCATGTAGTTTGATTCTTTGGTGCAGACATTTGGAGGCATGTTGTAAGGGATAACAAGCACTGGCCACATGCTATATGTGGCACTCTGGTGGCCAAATGGGTTAAATCCATCTGAAGCTAAGCCAAGTCTAATGTTTCTCGGGTCAGCAGCAAACTTTTTGTGTTTTTTATTGAAGCTTTTCCACTCACTACAATGTGATGGATGTGCCGGCGTTCTGGGAACGGGGGTCCCCAGACTTGCTTGCCTGCGGCCCCCGGCGTGGCTCTGCGCGGGGGCCAGTACGGACCATCTTCATCAATAAGGCATTCGAGACCCTCGCGAGGGGCCAAGCCTTGCGAGGCGGATGACACAAGACCTCCTTAGGAGCAGCCTCACCAGGTTGGCTCGCGAGGGGCGGAGAGATCAAGGCAAGGCAAACCTCGCGAGGTTCTCGTGACGTGAGCCATGACGATCAAGATCAGGCGGGCGCCAGCACGCACAGTGTCCTTGTTTCCCCTTTGGTGCTAGGGAAGCGAGCGCAGGCGCGGAGTACCAAGGCGTCAAGCAAAGGTTTTCATATCGGTGCAACGGGACCAAGACCGGCAGGATGGCAAGACGGAGGTCACAATGGAGCCCAAGGCGGTGTCACCACCAGAGCCTTTGCAGGCGAAGACCGCTTTTGTCAGGATAAGCTGTACTAGTTGTCCCCTTTCAAATTGGCCGTTATTGGCTCCCTTCCCGCTCAATATTTGGGAAGAGGACCAGGGCCTATATAAGTAGAACTAGCCACCACCGTAGGAGATAACTCATTCGGAGGCATATCATCTGATCTTGAGTGATCCTCATCCATAGAGCGCAAGAGCACCTCAACCTCAGGAGGTTGTTCTTCCCCTTGTACTGTTCATCATCGGCCCAAGAACCAGTATAAACCCTGTGTCCTTTGTGTTGCGAGTTCTTCGAGTTCGTCCGTGAGATCTAGGCAAGCTAGGACATTGATCAGTAGGGGGAGAGCTTCGCATGCACCCCAGAGTTCGAACCTTAAGGGTTTTGCTGGAACCCGTGATCCGACATTTGGCGTGCCAGGTAGGGGTGCGCCGGAGTCTCTTCCCCACCATCCAATCTGCCGACGCTCCACGGTTCCATTATCCGGTGACCCGAGGGCCGATGTCGACCGCTGGGAAGCCTGGCCCGCACGGGCGGCGCCGCCTGCCCAAGAAGACCTCAACCCCGTGCTCCAGGCGGTGCGGGCGCTACCTAACGCTGCTGGGCGTGGGCGGCGCGGTCTGGCGCCGTCCGCCCTCACTCCATGACAAGCACGAGCCGCTGCAAGGGCCGCAAGCCACGCCGCAGCAAGGGGTGCCACACACCCGGCGGGAGCAGGCGAACATGCGGGCAGTGCTCATAGTAGCACGGGAGCTGCTGCGGTGCCGACTGATGGAGAGCGGCCGGGAGGCGCTGCTGGAACGCGTCGCTGAGCTGCTGGACGTAGCGGCAATGGCAGCGCCGCCCTTCTGCTATCAGCTCACGCCTCAGGCGGTGGCCGGGTCCCACGGAGGGCCTCGTCGACATCAACATGACCCACGGTGGGGGGCGCCCTGCCGCGCCCGCACCACCCCAGGTGGACGCGGGCACGAGCGTCGCCGCATACGACACCGTCGGAGCACTGCCCTGTCAACCTCAGGACGTCATGACAGGCCGAGCAACATGGAGCGTGGGGCACTTCGGCGAGTTCTTCGGGGCAGCGGCCTCAGAGGCCTACGTGCCCCGCATGGTGGACCAGGAGTACACACTGGAGGATGACCCCGGCTCGTTCCTCGGGCCAGGATGGGAGGAGGAGGCGTTAGGAGCCGAAGCCTTCCAGGAGCCGCCGGAGAGCCCCACCAACCGCGCCGTTGACAACAGATATAGGGTACCACTAATTCCTCAGGGGCAAGCTTATGCTAACCATGAGTCATAGGTGAACCAGGTCACAGCACCTGGCGGCGCTTCCGGCACGGCGATGTCTGCCCCATCAGGAGAGGCTCACTGGGGGCTGTGCGGGAGAGGCCAGGAGCAAGGCCCCTCCCCGCATCGCGTGGAGCAAGGCATTACCCGGAGGTAGGCCCTCTGCCGGGGAGGCACCGGCAAGCCCTTACCCCGGCAGAGGACCCGTGGTCACCGAAGGCACCGCTAGCGTCCCCTTTGCCCCTTTGGTGGCGTCCTGGTTTCCAGTCGCCCCCAACGATGGCCGAGGGAGGTGCAAGGTGGGGCCCTCGTCTGGCAATATGAAGTAAGGCTCACGCCTGTGAAGATCGCCGCCCGTGACACTCTCACGTAATAATGAGTGGGGTTGTACACGCCCCGGAGTCTCCGGAGAGCCGCCCTCGGGCTTCGGGGGCTCCCTCCCACATCCTAGTGGTAGCACTTAGCTCCATGCTAGTGAGAAGACTCGAAGACAAGAAGACTAGACTAGGTGCCGGACGCGGCCATTTGCTTTGGATCCCTTTTCTGTAGCCTTGACTTCTGGATTTGGATTTGAGCTGAAGTTGAATTTTTATCGATGCGCGCGTGGGGTGTCTTTTCTCGTTCAAGCAATTTCTGCTATTTGGTTCTTGCCTTATTATGAAGCTCGCGCTCGCTGCCTCCCCCTCGCGGGCCCCTCGCGAGCGGGGCTGGGCGCGGCGCATGCGCTATGCCCGCCGATCGGCACTTGATCCTCGCGAGGCCCTCTCGGGCGGATCAGCAGACCCTTCAGGAGCTCCGCACGAACTCACGGCCTTACGATCCAGTTTGGGGCCCACCTCAGCTAAGGTAAGCCGCAACAGCAAAACTTGCCACCAGACTCATGGATCCACAAAGGCGCACACTCGGCTTAGCATAGAAGAATAAAAACTGCGATTTGTTTACGTGAGGGGCTCCCCCTCTCAAAATGATCTCACAATCTTTAGGGGCCACTCCCAACTTTTTGCATACAGGATAAACAGTAGGGGAACATGAGATCAGCCAGATATGTCGCTCGACGCGTCTTCCAGGTCGTCTTCAGGTGCACCGCTGGCGTTGCTGTCGCCGTCACTGACGTCGCCTACACCTTCGCCAGCCCCGGCATCGCCGCCGTCAACCACGTCTCCTTCGTATTCCGGGACTACCACTGCGTCGTCCTCAACAGCGAAGGCCTTGACCAGCGCATCCACGTTGTCCTCCACCCACCACGCCAGGTCTCTTCGGATGGCCACAGGTACAGGGGCAATAGCGGCATCGAAGTCAAAGTCGAAGTCGGGGAAGGTGTTCTGAAGATGGCTAAAGACGCGGGAGAACGCGCGTCCGAGCAGGCCCCGACACCTCTCTTCCACGAGCTGGCAAGCTCTATCGGATCGAGCTTCAAGACGCGTCACCACGTCGGAGAAGAAGCGAAGATGGCTGGCGTAGTCGTCCGTATGGGGATGAGGGGCATTCTCGTCGCAGATGTGGCCTAGCGCGGTGTTAGCCCTGCTCCTGAGGACCTGGAGCATGGGGGCATGCTCGCGCTCCAATGTCCGGCGCTGAAGCACTTCCTCCCTGTTCTGCTGTGCAACAGCCTCGGCGTCGTCAACCCGTTTCTGAAGAGAGAGCAGCTCGGCGCGGGCGGAGGCCAACTGCGCCCGCGCCGTGACTAGGGCGGCCGCTGTGGCCTCCTCGCGCCTCTCTTCCTCAGTTAGCCTGGGCCTAAGGGCTGTGGCCCTACCTGCAGCCTCTGTCTCCGCAAGCTGCTGCTGCAGATCATGCCAACCCTCAAGACCCGCGCAAACCTCGGCCACCCGGCGATCGACCTCCTCCTGAGCTTTGGCCTCGCGTGAACCAACGGCATCTTCTGCTTGACCAACCTGACGCTCCCTCGTCTCCAACCGCTCAAGCTCGAGACCACGCTCCATGGCTTCCAGAGCCAACGCCTCCTTGCGCCACCGGACCTCTTCTTCCTCAGTGGGCGTCCCCCTCAGTGACGCAAGGGCAGCTTTGCGCGCCTCCACCTGCTGCAGTAGGGACGCACTCTAGGCCTGGAGCTCCCACGCGCGCTTCTCCATGATAACCCACAAGTATAGGGGATCGCAACAGTTTTCGAGGGTAGAGTATTCAACCCAAATTTATTGATTCGACACAAGGGGAGCCAAAGAATATTCTCAAGTATTAGCAGCTGAGTTGTCAATTCACCACACCTGGAAACTTAGTATCTGCAGCAAAGTGTTTAGTAGCAAAGTAATATGATAGTGGTGGTAACGATAACAAAAGTAAAGACAGCAAAAGTAATGTTTTTGGTATTTTGTAGTGATTGTAACAGTAACAACGGGAAAGTAAATAAGCGTAAACCAGTATATGGAAAGCTCGTAGGCACCAGATCAGTGATGGATAATTATGCCGGATGCGGTTCGTCATGTAACAGTCATAACATAGGGTGACACAGAACTAGCTCCAATTCATCGATGTAATGTAGGCATGTATTCCGAATATAGTCATACGTGCTTATGGAAAAGAGCTTGCATGACATATTTTGTCTTACCCTCCCGTGGCAGCGGGGTCCTATTGGAAACTAAGGGATATTAAGGCCTCCTTTTAATAGAGAACCGGAACAAAGTATTAGCACATAGTGAATACATGAACTCCTCAAACTATGGTCATCACCAGGAGTGGTCCCGATTATGGTCACTTCGGGGTTGCCGGATCATAACACATAGTAGGTGACTATAGACTTGCAAGATAGGATCTAGAACTCACATATATTCATGAAAACATAATAGGTTCGGAACTGAAATCATGGCACTCGGGCCCTAGTGACAAGCATTAAGCATAGCAAAGTCATAGCAACATCAATCTCAGAACGTAGTGGATACTAGGGATCAAACCCTAACAAAATTAACTCGATTGCATGATAAATCTCATCCAACCCATCACCGTCTAGCAAGCCTACGATGGAATTACTCACGCACGGCGGTGAGCATCATGAAATTGGTGATGGAGGATGGTTGATGATGACGACATCGACGAATCCCCCTCTCTGGAGCCCCGAACGGACTCCAGATCAGCCCTCCAGAGAGGGATTAGGGCTTGGCGGCGGCTCCGTATCGTAAAACGCGATGATTTCTTCTCTTTGATTTTTTTCTCCCCGAAATCCAATATATGGAGTTGGAGTTGGCGTCGGAGGGTCTCCAGGGGGCCCACGAGGTAGGGGGCACACCCCACCCTCGTGGACAGGCTATGGGCCCCCTGGTCTTCATCTTTGGCAAGGATTTTTTATTATTTATTCTAAGATATTCCATGGAGTTTCAGGTCATTCTAAGAACTTTTGTTTTCTGCACATAAACCAATATCATGGCAATTCTGCTGAAAACAGCGTCAGTCCGGGTTAGTTCCATTCAAATCATACAAGTTAGAGTCCAAAACAATGGCAAAAGTGTTTGGAAAAGTAGATACGACGGAGACGTATCAACTCCCCCAAGCTTAAACCTTGCTTGTCCTCAAGCAATTTAGTTGACAAACTGAAAGAGAAAAAAGAAAAAAATTACAAACTCTGTTTGCTCTTGTTGTTGTACCTATGTCAAGCCAGCATTCAGGTTTTCAGCAAGTATCATAACTAACCACATTTGCAATAACTCCTAGGCCTCATGTTTACTAATATCAATAACATAATCAGCTAGCAAGCCATAATAATAAATCTCGGATGACAACACTTTCTCAAAACAATCATAATATGATATAACAAGAGGGGTATCTCGCTAGCCCTTTCTGAGACCGCAAAACATAAATGCAGAGCACCTTCAAAGATCAAGGACTGACTAGACATTGTAATTCATGGTAAAAGAGATCCAATCATAGTCATACCCGATATAAATTAACAGTAATGAATGCAAATGACAGCTGTGCTCTCCAGCTAGTGCTTTTAATAAGAGGGTGATGACTCAACATGAATCTAAATAGATAGGCCCTTCGCAGAGGGAAGCAGGGATTTGTAGAGGTGCCAGAGCTCGGTTTTGAAATAGAGATAAATTATATTTTGAGCGGCATAGTTTCAGTGTCAACATAGCAACTAAGAGATGATGATAGCTTCCATGCTAAACAAATTATAGGTGGTTCCCAAACAGAATGGTAAAGTTTATACTCCCCTCCTCCACAAGCATCAATCCATGGCTTGCTCGAAACAACGAGTGACTCCAACATTCAACGGGTCCCAGGGGGAGTTTTGTTTGCAATTATTTTGATTTAGTTTGCATAAAGATCAAGGACTGACTAGACATTGTAATTCATGGTAAAAGAGATCCAATCATAGTCATACCCGATATAAATTAACAGTAATGAATGCAAATGACAGCTGTGCTCTCCAGCTAGTGCTTTTAATAAAAGGGTGATGACTCAACATAAAAGTAAATAGATAGGCCCTTCGCAGAGGGAAGCAAGGATTTGTAGAGGTGCTAGAGCTCGGTTTTGAAATAGAGATAAATAATATTTTGAGCGGGATACTTTCATTGTCAACATAACAACTAAGAGATGGTGATATCTTCCATGCTACACACATTATACGCGGTTCCTAAACAGAATGGTAAAGTTTATACTCCCCCTCCACCAACAAGCATCAATCCATGACTTGCTCGAAACAACGAGTGTCTCCAACTAGCAACAGTCCTGTGGGGAGTTTTGTTTGCAATTATTTTGATTTAGTTTGCATAAAGCATGGACTGGGCATCCCGGAGACCAGCCATTTCTCGTGAATGAGGAGCGGAGTCCACTCCTCTTGAGAATAACCCACCTAACATGGAAGATAAGGGCAGCCCTAGTTGATACATGAGCTATTCGAGCATACAAAACGGAATGTTTATTTGAAGGTTTAGAGTTTGGCACATACAAATTTACTTGGAACGGCAGGTAGATACCGCATATAGGAAGGTATGGTGGACTCATATGGAATAACTTTGGGGTTTAAGGGATTGGATGCACAAGCAGTATTCCCGCTTAGTACAAGTGAAGGCTAGCAAAAGACTGGAAAGCGACCAACTAGAGAGCGACAACAGTCATGAACATGCATTAAAATTAATAAACATTGAATACAAGCATGACTAGGATATAATCCACCATGAACATATATATCGTGAAGGCTATGTTGATTTGTTTCAACTACAAGCGTGAACATGTGCCAAGTCAAGTCACTTAAATCATTCAAAGGAGGATACCACCCCATCATACCACATCACAAACATTTTAATAGCATGTTGGCACGCAAGGTGAACCATTATAACTCAAAGCTAATCAAGCATGGCACGAACAACTATGATCTCTAATTGTCATTGCAAACATGTTTATTCATAATAAGCTGAATCAAGAACGATGAACTCATCATATTTACAAAAACAAGAGAGGTCGAGTTCATACTAGCTTTTCCCATCTCAGTCAGTCCATCATAAATCATCATAATTGCCTTTCACTTGCACGACCAAACGGTGTGAATAATAATAAGAGTGCACATGCATTGGACTAAGCTGGAATCTGCGAGCATTCAATAAATAGGAGAAGACAAGGCAATATGGGCTCTTGGTTAAATCAACAATGATGCATATAAGAGCCACTTCAACAGTTTAATCGTGGTCTTCTCCTACTGACCCCCAAAGAAAAGAAAAGAAATAAAAACTATTTACACGGGAAAGCTCCCAACAAGCAAAAGAAGAACGGGAAATATTTTTGGGTTTTCTTTTTAATTACTACAGCAAAGAAATAAACTACTACTAATTTTTTTGTGTTTTTCTTCAGGTTTAACAGACACACAATAAGAAAGCAGGAAAAAGAAAATAAACTAGCATGGATATTACAGTGAAAGAGTATGAGCACCGACATCTAGCAATGAGTGTGTGTGAACATAAATGTAATGTCGGTGAGAAATACGTACTCCCCAAGCTTAGGCTTTTGGCCTAAGTTGGTCTATTGCTAGGGATAGCTGGCGGATACCCGTAGGTGTAGCTGGGTCATATCATGACGCAATGGCTATCGCCTCCTGAGCTGCAGCGTGGCGTCGAGCCGCCTCCGCTCTTCTCTTGTACTCATCTGCCTCCTCTCTAGTAATAATATATTTTCCTTTTGTCTGAGAATCAAAGAAGGCAGGAGCAGGAAGAGTAATATGGACAATATGCCGTTTGTTAAAGATTAGTCGATACTGGAGAGGTGGTTCAGTCCTCTCAACAAACTGATGGGAAACCATAGAATCAAAATCTAAATAAGTAGGGGGTAACTCCATATCACCCTCACGAATGTCTATCTCAAGAAAATTAGCTAAGCGGGTTGCATAAATTCCTCCAAAGAAATCTCCGTTATGTCTATTATGATACTGGGGGCATTTGTCAGCTTCAAAATCCTCAAGACCAGCATTGTGCAAATATGCTTTAAATTCTTCTTTGATTCCCGCTTGATCCATAAAATTTTCCGAAGGCCATTCACAGGGCCTCACAAGAGCGTCTCTTGGTGGTTCCTCGTCAGCATCACGCATAGCAAGCCTGGGTCCTTGCTTCCTTGAAGAACCACCTTGGAACATCTTCCTAAACATATTGTTTCCTCTGAAAAATTTCTGAAATTTTTAGTAACTTCAAACAAAAGTGGACCAACTTCAATAAAATTGATAGCAACTACTCCTACAAGTGCCTAGAGCCTAAATCAAGCATTAGAACTACTTGTCACCATATAAATTCGACATGCAAGCTCAAGAACATGGTCACCTATGCAACACAAATTTGCAAAGAATAAAGCACTAGAACAAAAACTAATTGGAACAATGGAGGAGTCACATACCAAGGAACAATCTCCCCAAGAAGTTTTGCGAGAGGTGCTTTGAGCAAGGAGATCGAAAATCACAAAGAAATTTGGAACTCGTGCTTGAGTTGGTTTTTCGTGTTTGTGTGAGGCAGAGGAAGAAGATGGGTGCAGGGATAAGTGGAGGAGGGCCACCAGAGGCCCACGAGGCAGGGCGCGCCGAGGGGGTAGGGCGCCCTCCACCCTCGTGGACAGTGGCAGCTCCCATGATAATTTTTGCACAGTAAATCCTCAAATATTCCCGAAAAAATCATATTAAATTGGCATGGCATTCTGAGGACTTCTATTCTCGGGATATTTTTATATTGCACGGATAAATCAGGAGACAGACAGAAAAATACTATTTTACTTTATTTCTACCAAATAACAGAAAATATAAATAGGGTACAAAGGGTTGTGCTTCTAGTTTCATCCATCTCATGCTCATCAAAAGGAATCCACTAACAAGGTTGATCAGGTCTTGTTAACAAACTCATTCCGATAATCACGGAATCGGAGAAATTTCGAATAACACTAGGTTACCTCAACGGGGATATGCACATCCCCTATAATAAGTATATCATATTTCTTCTTGACAGTAGGGAGAGGAAATTCAAAACCTCCAAATATAATCGAAGGAAATTTTCCAATAGAGTTGATACTATAAACTTGAGGTTGTTTCCTCGGAAAATGTACCATGTGCTCATTACCATTAACATGAAAAGTGACATTGCCTTTGTTGCAATCAATAACAGCCCCTGCAGTATTAAGAAAAGGTCTTCCAAGAATAATAGACATACAATCATCCTCGGGAATATCAAGAATAACAAAGTCCTTTAAAATAGTAACGTTTGCAACCACAACAGGCACATCCTCACAAATTCCGATAGGTATAACAGTGGATTTATCATCCATTTGCAAAGATATTTCAGTAGGTGTCAACTTATTCAAGTCAAGTCTACGATATAAAGAGAGAGGCATAACGCTAACACCAGCTCCAAGATCACATAAAGCAGTTTTAACATAATTTCTCTTAATGGAGCATGGTATAGTAGGTACTCCTGGATCTCCAAGTTTCTTTGGTATTCCACCCTTAAAAGTATAATTAGCCAGCATGGTGGAAATTTCAGCTTCCGGTATCTTTCTTTTATTTGTAGTAATATCTTTCATATACTTAGCATAAGGATTTGTTTTGAGCACATCAGTCAATCGCATAAGCAAAAATCGGTGGGTCCGAGATGGTTTCGGAGGAAACCTGACCCTAAATTTTCGAATTACAACTATTCTAAGGATTGATTTGTCTGGATAGGAGTGTTTAAATCATGGCAAGATGCATAATGAATACAATGTGCTGAGAATCGGACGAGGAAAGCACTGTGATCGAGTTCATACCCTAGTTCGGCAGGAACTCGCTACGGCGGCAACGGCGGAGGAGAATTCCGTTGACGGTATGGCGGAGACCAAATGACGGAGGCACCGGCATTTAAGTCGACGACCAGAGACCAAGTTGGCAGAAGCGAGCTATGCGCTGGCGAGAAGATTCGAGAAAGTTTTCCAAATTTTGCCCGATGCGTATATATAGCCCGACCACTCGGTGTGACCGAGTGGTACAACTCGGTGGCACCGAGATGCAAAACTGTGAACAGTTATAGCAACTAAGTGTGACCGAAAAGTACAAATCGGTTGCACCGAGATGAAAACCTAGATCGACTTAGTATTCTCGGTATGACCGAAATGGAGGAATCAGTCAGGCCCAAAATCACAAAGAAGTTTTGGAAGTTTAAGTCTATGACGAATCGGGGACTCCGAGTGCTCCTCACATAGAGTGGTTCTGTAACATCCCAAATTTTCAATTTGGAATGTTATACATAGGTCATCCATGCATATCATATTTTATTGCATTTTTGTTTGCAATCCTCGAAATCCTACGCAACTCAAGGACCCTCGGAGAGAGTTGGGGATTTTCCGTTTTTCATATTTGAATTTTATCAAATAATGAAGGCGAGGATTTCGATTTTTAATTATTTTCTCTCCGGAAAATATTTCATTTTGAAATAATAAATGAGAGGAGATAATATGACTTCTCCAAAATAATTGAAATATCGGAGGAAAAATGTTAAAATAATTATTTGGATTTTATTTGATTTTAGTTGGAATTTTTATTTGCCCTAGAAAAATTTGCATGTTTTAAAAATTGCATTTTAGGGCCAAGAAAAGTTCATCTTGTTCTGAATATTTTATTTAGACGGAGAAAACTTGTTTTGGTATTTTTAGATTTTTATTTATTTTTCTAGGATTTTTCTAAGTTTCGGCGGAACGTTTAAAAATAAAAGAGACTGCGCCCGACTGGGCCTAGGGACCCAGCAGTGCCGACCGCCCGCCGCCGCCGCCTCGTCTTGTGCGCCGGCCGCCAAGACTCGGGACCGGAGTCCGAGTGGGACTCCGCCTCCCGCCTTGCCCCTCCTTCAAGCCGCCGCCGCCCCTTCATCGCGCTCCCCTCTAACCACCACCACCACCACCACAGAGCACAGAGCCACCCCGAGCCCCGAGCCCCGAGCCCCGAGCCCCGAGCCGCCGCCCCGCACCCGCCGAGCCCCGCACCCACTTGAGCCCGCCGCCCCTCGCTGAGCCCCGCCGGAGCCGCCCGCCTCGCCGGACGACCTCGCCGGAGGTAGCCACTCGCCGCCCGGTTCGGTTTTTTTTAAAAACCCTAGTTCGTTTTTTATAGATTGGTTTTATTTTTCCGGTTTATTTACTTAGCGAGCGTTCGTTCGTTCGTTCGTCTTAACAAACGTGTTCATCGTTTAGTTTCTGCTAACGAACGTTCGTTCGTTAAGCCGTTCGTCGTTTTTCTTTTTATCGGATTTATTCCGCGATTTTCCTGATCGCGATTTCTGATCCGATTTTCGTTCTAGTTTAACTTTTCGCTCGTTTATCGGAATCAGGCGATTCAAGCGCCTGGAGTTTCATCTCGAAACCCTCTTTCCGAATAGTCAACTCAAACAAGTTTTTGTCTCTGTAAAATTTGACCCTAGTTCAGATTAGTAAACGGATCTTATTTCTTTCGTCGTTTGAGTTTCGTTGCTCCGTTTGGTTTGATTCTTTTTGCGAACCGGAGTTCTTAATTTGAACTTTCTGGTCGGCCTCTTTTGAAGTTTCGTGTTGAGCATCCTTGCTTGTTGCTTATGTATGTATTGTTTGCTTGCGATAGGATTCCCGGAGTGCGAAGCGTGTTACTACGAGTCTCTGGGATTCACGGATCGTCAGCAAGGCAAGTAACACTTTGATCATACTCTTTCCACACCCAGTTTTTATGCATTAGCTACAACCCTCAAACATTGCATGTTTAGGATGTCATTAATTTGTGGGTTGGCAAGTAGTTGATGAGGTAGGAACCTATTGCCCCGTTACATTCAAACCCTTGGGAGTTACTTCTACGTATTGCTTATCTTGCCATGCTATGCTCGTAAACGTGGTTTTGGTTTGAGTGAATCCATGACAGATGTGAGATTGTTAATTAATGGTTTACTTTAAGGTGGCAACTTTAATACACATCTGGGTGGATTGAGGCACCTGGGGAACCCAAAGGTTGTTATGCTTTTTTGAAATCCGGGTACCCGTGGTGATCTTCCTATGGACCGCCACCCAGGCTCAAAGGAACTGAGATTATTCAGGCTAGAAACTTCCGTGTGCAGCCACAAGCTATTATGGGCTCTAACATAGTTGAGTAAGTTACGTGAAGCTCTTGAAGAGGTAGATCGGCGGTAGTGGGTTTTGTAGGTTTGGTATGGTCTACCCGAGTAGAGAGTTAATGTTTCTGAAAGACTATGTCTCGGTCATCGTTTCTCAAACACCATGTAGTGCGAGAAATCAACGGAGGCGATCGAGTCTTGTGGGGAAAAGTGCGCAAACCTCTGCAGAGTGTACAATCTAATCATGGTTAGCCGTGTCCCCGGTTATGGACAATTCTGAGTATATAGTACTCGAGTATTCACATGTATCTCATCACTCTTAACTAATTTTGCTGGGATGTTAATTACCTTAATTGGGATTGAGTTGGTGTTATACCTTCTCAATGATGTTTCAACCAACATGATAGTTAAATTAAAATTGATTCCTTTGTTGTAGGGAAAAATTGGCTTTTCGCAAAAACTATAACCATAGAGCTTTCCACCAGCCAAATATGCATGTAGTGATAGCATTACTCTGTTATTGTTCTATTGTGTTACATTGCCAGCATATTCCATGTGCTGACCCGTTCTCGGGCTGCAACGTATCATGTTGCAGACTTTTCAGACGAGGAGTAAGGTTCGATAGGTCGTTGCCGTGCAGCTCAGCTATGCCGTTGGAGTTGATGGACTCACTTTATCTTCCAAGCCTTCCGCTGTTATCGTATTAGATGGCCTTAAGCCATATTATTGTAATAAGTTCTCTTTTGAGACATTCGATGTAATTAGTGTGTGATTGCTACTCTATCATAAATCCTTCGAGTACTGTGTGTGTCAGCATTACTGATCCAGGGATGACACTGAAACACAGAGACTTGACCATCTGAGGTCGGGTTGCTACAAGATGGTATCAGAGCCAGGTTGAGTGTAGGACACGACCACTAAGATAAACCATAGGTCACTCTTCTCTACTCATTTTTGACTCCTCTCCATTTTTCCACTCCTTAGGATGACTGAGATGAAGAACAAGTTTGCACAACCGGATGAAGACACACCTTTTGGACGCCACTTGAAGGAAGTCACTAGGTACTTGAACATTGGAATACCAAGCTTCACTGGGACGTACAACGCCACTTTACTTGAAGAAGAGCTCTGGATGATTCAAGTACAAGTTCCAGGAAGGACGTTCTCGCCAACCTCTAAGCCCATAGAGTTTTCTTTCGAAGCACTCACCTGGAGCCTTGGCAAGAGTATGGCAACTCACATTACCATGGGACGCATTGGTGAAGTCTACAATAGGGAGCTTAAAGACACCATATACCAAATATGTGGGCGCCGAGACGAGCAATGGAAGTAATCAGCACCAAGAAGGATAGGTCCATTGCAGCTTACATCCAGGAGCTAAACCAGCACATTCGACGTCAAGAGAACCAGATGTGCGCAGACATGATGGATTTGAAGAAGGCGAAAACTAGGATCATCAAGCTGGAGGAAGAACTCAAGTTTATGCGCGATGGATATGAGGAGGAAATCAAGACACTACTGGAAAAGAATGACGACCTAGTCAAGAAGATCGGAGTCTTCATGGGAGGATCTACATCATCATCGACGACACCGATTCCGAACCAAGTGATGATGACTATGAAGACGAAGCAGGAGCAGACATCATGGAGTCTTCCACCGATCAAAATTTCTAGATGACCACCATAAAATAGTAGTATTCCCCCATGTAACTAGTAATAGTTGATCACTTTTGCGATAGTCCTAGACCGTCTGTATGCCCTTGCTTGATTGATTGAATGAATGCTTGTGTTTGCCTCATGTGCATATGGGTAGTGTTTTCTCACTAGACCTCTTTCTATTCTAATCTCTTCCATCTAAACCCACCAGATGCCTCTGAGACGTGACCCCGGTTTTGTTTTCCCACCGGAGCTCACCCAGTTGATCCAATGACGAGAATGCCTTGATGCAATTGCTAGTTCAGAACCAGGGCAATGCCAACAACAACAACAACAACAACAACAACAACAACAACAACAACAACAACAACAACAACAACAACAACAACAACAACAACAACAACAACAACAACCCGCCGCCAGTGGACAATTTAGCCCATTTTCTGAGGTTACAACCGCCGGTGTTTTCCAGTAGCACCGAGCCAAAAGTTGCTGATGATTGGCTATGCCGTATTGGAAGGGAGTTAACCACCGCAGGATGCACGGATGTTGAGAAGGTGCGCTTTACCGCACATCAATTGGATGGACCAGCAGCCGCATGGTGGGAGAATTACACGGCTACTTTTCCTATAGCCAATGTCACTTGGGGCCAGTTCCAACAAGCTTTTAGACGGCCCATGTCTCAACCGGAGCCATGCAGATGAAGAAGCGTGAGTTTCGCAACTTACGCCAGGGAACCGTCTTGTGGCCCAAAGACGTGGATGAGTTTAGCAAGTTATCACGCTATGCCCCTGATGATGTGGCCACAGATGCCGCGAAGCAGGAGAAGTTTATGGAAGGGCTGAATGATGAGATGAGCATGCAGTTGATGGTGGCAACTTTCAACAATTACCAGGAGTTGGTGGATAAGGCTCTAATGATTGAAGGAAAGCAGCAGCAAATTGAGAGCCGTAAGAGGAAATATGGACAAGGGAAGTACAACTCAGGAGCTCACCAGAAGCCTCATTTAACCCCGAACTCGGGAGGACTTGTTCATAACCATGGAGGTCATAACCATACTAGAGGTGGATCGCATAATCAAAATGGTGCGAAGAATGGGAATGGGAATGGAGCCAACAATAATCAGAATCGCTCTAACCCATCTACACCCACCAAGAGGGACTTAAGCCAAGTTATTTGCTTTAAGTGCGGGAAGACATGGCACTATGCCAATGACTGCCTTGAAGGAAGGAATGGAAACGGAAATGGGAGCGCTGGGAAGAAGCCCAATCCATTCAACAATGGACAAGTGAACCACGTTAATATGGAGGAGGTTGAAGAGCAGCCGGACGCGGTATTAGGTAAGTTTTTGGTTCAGTCATTTACCACTCTTGTTCTTTTCGATACTGGTGCATCGCATTCATACATATCAAGGGGATTTGTGGATAAGTTTAAGTTACCAACCCAAACCCTTAGGACCCCTCTTTTAGTGAGCTACTTTGGAGCAGAGTACATGGCTAGCAGATGGTGCACCCAGATACCCCTAATCATCGGCACGCATGTTTTTTCGTCTGACCTAATTATCTTGGAGTCGCAACGATTGGATGTGATATTAGGTATGGACTGGATGTCGAAGTATGGAGGAAGTATTGACTGTGCTAGCAAGTCTATTTATCTTACCACCCCGGAGGGAAAAAGGATTAAGTATGTATCTAGGCATGTGCCTAGGAGGAGGCAAGTGAATACCCTCACGGGAGTTGTACAGGAGGAAGTACCTGTAGTGAAAGATTTTCCGGAAGTTTTCCCAGAAGAGTTACCAGGCATGCCACTGGATAGAGACATCGAGTTCTTGATAGAACTATTACCAGGTACAGGGCCAATATCCAAGAGACCCTATCGGATGCCCGCAAATGATCTGGAGGAAATTAAAAAGCAGATCAAGGAGTTATTGGAGAAAGGTTATATTCAAGGAGTTCATCACCTTGGGGAGCACCATTACTTTTGGTGGAGAAGAAGGATAAATCCCTCAGGATGGTTGTTGATTACCGAGCTCTGAATGAAGTAACGATAAAGAACAAGTATCCATTACCAATGATTAATGATCTGTTTGATCAGTTGCAAGGAGCTAAGGTGTTTTCGAAGATTGATCTACGATCAAGATACCATCAGTTGAAGATCCGAGAGAAGGATATACCAAAGACAACATTTACCACACGGTATGGATTATATGAGTATACGGTCATGTCATTTGGACTGACTAACGCTCCTGCCTATTTCATGAGTATGATGAACAAGGTGTTCATGGAGTATTTGGACAAGTTTGTTGTGGTGTTTATTGATGATATTATGGTATACTCGAAGAACGAAGAGGAGCACGCGGAACACCTACGTTTGCTCTCGAGAAACCCAGGGAACACCAGTTATACGCCAAATTCAGCAAGTGCGAGTTTTGGTTGAAGGAAGTTGGATTTCTTGGGCATGTTATATCAGGTGAGGGTATAGTAGTAGATCCCGATGAGTTCGATCGATACGAATGGTTGGCACCCACTTCAGTTGGCGAGATCCGCAGTTTCCTTGGACTGGTAGGATATTATCGGAGATTCATTGAGAATTTTTTCAAGATTGCTAAGCCAAAGACTGAATTTCTAAAGAAGGATACTAAGTTCACATGGACAGAGGATTGTGAGGCCAGTTTTCAAGAGTTGAAGAAACAGTTGACTAGAGCCCCAGTGCTGACATTGCCAGATATACATAAGGAGTTTCAAGTGTATTGTGACGCCTCACGCTTGGGACTTGGATGTGTGGTTATGCAGGGCCGGAAAAGTTGTTTCAGTATGCCTCACGACAACTAAAACCTCATGAGTTGAACTATGCCACGCATGATTTGGAGTTAGCAGCCGTAGTGCATGCATTAAAGACCTGGAGACATTATCTCATTGGAAACCGTTGTGATGTGTACACGGATCATAAGAGTTTGAAGTACATTTTCACACAGAAGGAGTTGAACCTCAGACAGAGGAGATGGCTGGAGCTTATAAAGGATTACGATATGAAGCTACACTATCATCCAGGAAAGGCCAACGTCGTTGCAGACGCTTTGAGCCGGAAAAGTTGTGCTAATATCCTTGAAAGTAAAGGATTGCCAAAGGAGTTAGCTGAGGAGATCATGGAACTTCGGTTGGAAATTGTTCCAAGAGGTTTTATTGCAACCCTGGAGGTTCAATCGACATTGTTGGACAAGATTCGAGAAGCTCAGAAGGAGGACAAAGAAATTGCTGAAATAAGAGAGAAGATGGGCGAAGGTAAAGCCAAAGGTTTTCGCGAGGATGAGCATGATACCTTGTGGTTTGAGGACCGAATTTACGTGCCCAACAATTCGGAGATCATGAAGTTAATACTTCAGGAGGCCCATGACTCCCCATACTCGATTCACCCCAAAAACACCAAGATGTATTTGGATTTGAAGGAACGTTTCTGGTGGACTGGTATGAAGAAGGATATTGCCGAGTACGTAGCCGTATGTGATGTATGTCAGAGAGTAAAGGCAGAGCATCGAAGCCAGCGGGGATTACAGCCTATGCCGATACACGAATGGAAGTGGGATAAACTTGGCATGGATTTTATCACCGGATTACCCAGAACCAAGGCAGGATATGATTCAATATGGGTAGTTGTGGATCGTTTGACCAAAGTAGCTCACTTCATCCCAGTGAAAACAACTTATACAAGTGACAAGTTGGCCAAGATATATATGTCCAGGATCGTATGTTTACATGGAGTTCCGAGGAGCATCGTATCAGATAGAGGAACGCAGTTTACTTCAAAGTTTTGGCATCAACTACACCAGACCTTGGGTACCAGATTGGAGTTCAGTACCGCTTTTCACCCACAAACGGATGGATAGACCGAGAGAGTCAATCAGATTCTGGAAGACATGTTGAGAGCCTGTGCTCTAGATTATGGATCTAGTTGGGATGACAATTTGCCGTACGCAGAGTTCTCATATAACAACAGCTACCAGGCCAGTTTGAAGATGGCACCATTTGAAGCTCTGTATGGACGCAGATGTAGAACACCATTGATGTGGGATGAGGTAGGAGACCGTCAGTTGTTTGGACCAGATTTGATCAAGGAATCAAAGGAGAAGGTTAAACTGATCAGAGACAGACTAAAGATTGCTCAGTCGAGACATAAGAGTTATGCAGATTCAAAACGCCAGGAAGTAACCTATGAAATTGGAGACAGAGCCTATCTGCGAGTATCACCCTTGAGGGGAGTGAAACGTTTTGGAATTAAGGGAAAGTTAGCCCCAAGATTTATAGGACCATATCGTGTTTTGGAACGGATGGGAGAAGTTGCCTACAAGTTGGAGTTACCTGAAGGATTGTCAGGAGTGCACGATGTGTTCCACGTATCACAACTGAAGAAGTGCCATGCGGAGATGGCCGACATACCGTTAAATGACACAGTGCCCCTAGAGGCAATATAGTTGGACAGTAATTTGACTTATGAGGAAAAGCCAGTAAAGATTCTTGACTTTGACAGCCGAGTCACCCGCAGCAAGGTTATCAAGTTTTGCAAAGTTCAGTGGAGCCACCATACAGAGGAGGAAGCCACCAGGGAACGAGAAGATGATATTCGCAAGGACCACCCGCACCTATTTTCTAGCCAACCCGAATCTCGAGGGCTAGATTGATCTTAAGGGGTAGGTTTGTAACATCCCAAATTTTCAATTTGGAATGTTATACATAGGTCATCCATGCATATCATATTTTATTGCATTTTTGTTTGCAATCCTCGAAATCCTACGCAACTCAAGGACCCTCGGAGAGAGTTGGGGATTTTCCGTTTTTCATATTTGAATTTTATCATATAATGAAGACGAGGATTTTGATTTTTAATTATTTTCTCTCTGGAAAATATTTCATTTTGAAATAATAAATGAGAGGAGATAATATGGCTTCTCCAAAATAATTGAAATATCGGAGGAAAAATGTTAAAATCATTATTTGGATTTTATTTGATTTTAGTTGGAATTTTTATTTGCCCTAGAAAAATTTGCAAGTTTTAAAAATTGCATTTTAGGGGCCAAGAAAAGTTCATCTTGTTCTAAATATTTTATTTAGACGGAGAAAACTTGTTTTGGTATTTTTAGATTTTTATTTATTTTTCTAGGATTTTTCTAAGTTTCGGGGGAACGTTTAAAAAAGAGACCGCGCTTTGGGCCTAGGGCCCACCGCCGCCGCCCGCCTCCTGCTTGTGCAGCCTCGCCCGCACTCGGACCGAGTCCGAGTGGGACTCCGCCTCCGCCGCCTTGCCCCCTCCTCCAAGCCGTCGCCCGTCCCTTTAAATACGCCCCCTCCCCTCTAACCACCACCACCACCACCGGAGCCCGAGTCGCACCGAGCCCCGAACCCCGAGCCCCGAGCCGCCGCCCGCCTCGGCCGCCCGCACCCCACCGAGCCCGCACCCGCCGAGCCCCGCCGCCCCTCGCCGAGCCCCGCGGGAGCCGCCCGCCTCGCCGAACGACCTCGCCGGAGGTAGCCACTCGCCGCCCGGTTTTTTTTATAGAAAAAAACCCCTTCGGTTTTTTTAAAAAACCCCTAGTTCGTTTTTTTATAGATCGGTTTTATTTTTCCAGTTTATTTACTCAGCGAGCGTTTGCTCGTTCGTTCATTTTAACGAACGTGTTCATCGTTTAGTTTCTGCTAACGAACGTTCGTTCGTTAAGCCGTTCATCATTGTCCTTTTTATCGGATTTATTCCGCGATTTTCCTGATCGTGATTTCTGATCCGATTTTCATTCTAGTTTAACTTTTAGCTCGTTTATCGGAATCAGGCGATTCAAGCGCCTGGAGTTTCATCTCGAAACCCTCTTTCCGAATAGTCAACTCAAACAAGTTTTTGTCTCTGTAAAATTTGACCCTAGTTCAGATTAGTAAACGGATCTTATTTCTTTCGTCGTTTGAGTTTGGTTGCTCGTTTGGTTTGATTCTTTTCTGGCGGAGTTCTTAATTTGAACTTTCTGGTCGGCCTCTTTTGAAGTTTCGTTTTGAGCATCCTTGCTTGTTGCTTATGTATGTATTGTTTGCTTGCGATAGAATTCCCGGAGTGCGAAGCGTGTTACTACGAGTCTCTAGGATTCTCGGATCGTCAGCAAGGCAAGTAACACTTTGATCATACTCTTTCCACACCCAGTTTTTATGCATTAGCTTCAACCCTCAAACATTGCATGTTTAGGATGTCATTAATTTGTGGGTTGGGAAGTAGTTGATGAGGTAGGAACCTATTGCCCCGTTACATTCAAACCCTTGGGAGTTACTTCTACGTATTGCTTATCTTGCCATTCTATGCTCGTGAGACGTGGTTTGGGTTTGAGTGAATCCATGACAGATGTGAGATTGTTAATTAATGGTTTACTTTAAGGTGGCAACTTTAATACACATCTGGGTGGATTGAGGCACTGGGGAACCCAAAGTGTTGTCTGGGTTTTTTTTGAAATCCCGGGTACCTGCAGTGTGATCTTCCTATGGACCGCCACCCAGGCTCAAAGGGAACTGAGATTATTCAGGCTAGAAACTTCCTGTGCAGCCACAAGCTATTATGGGCTCTAGCATAGTTTAGTAAGTTACGTGAAGCTCTTGAAGAGGTAGATCAGCAGGTAGTGGGTTTTGTAGGTTTGGTATGGTCTACCCGGAGTAGAGAGTTAATGTTTCTGAAAGAGTATGTCTCGGTCATCCGGTTCTCAAACACCATGTAGTGCGAGAAATCAACGGAGGCGATCGAGTCTTGTGGGGAAAAGTGCGCAAACCTCTGCAGAGTGTACAATCTAATCATGGTTAGCCGTGTCCCCGGTTATGGACAATTCTGAGTATCTAGTACTTGAGTATTGACATGTATCTCATCACTCTCAACTAATTTTGCTGGGATGTTAATTACCTTAATTGGGATTGAGTTGAGGTTATACCTTCTCAGTGATGTTTCAACCACCATGATAGTTAAATTAAAATTGATCCCTTTGTTGTAGGAAAAAATTGGCTTTTCGCAAAAACTATAACCATAGAGCTTTCCACCAGCCAAATATGCATGTAGTGATAGCATTACTCTGTTATTGTTCTATTGTGTTACATTGCCGATATTCCATGTGCTGACCCGTTCTCGGGCTGCAACGTATTATGTTGCAGACTTTTCAGACGAGGAGTAAGGTTCGATAGGTCGTTGCCGTGCAGCTCAGCTATGCCGTTGGAGTTGATGGACTCACTTTATCTTACAAGCCTTCCGCTGCTATCGTATTAGATGGCCTTAAGCCATATTATTGTAATAAGTTCTTTTTTGAGACATTAGATGTAATAAGTGTGTGATTGCTACTCTGTTATAAATCCTTCGAGTACTGTGTGTGTCAAAGATTCTTGATCCAGGGATGACCTGAAACACGTAGACTTCACCATCTCGAGGTCGGGTCGCTCCTGTGTTCGAATCGACTTGATCAAATTTTGTGATGTAGCATGAATAGAGTTTGAGACGAGAAAAGCATAGATAGCTAGAGAAGGTTCTTAGGCATTCTTGTCCATCCACTTGGCCAAAGAAAAAGAAGCCAATCAATCAAAACAACAAGTGGATGTCCTCGAATGAGTAAATATGCAACCAACATGCTCACACAATAAGATGACAAATGAAATATGTGACAAAGCATGCACAACCAATTCTAGCATCTATCAAATAATTGGCGATGACTAGGTCATCTATATATGAGTATATTGACTTAGGAGTCAAATGAGAACATTTGATCATAGGTCATACTTATCGTTTAAGCTCAAGTGGGGTTTCCACTTTTACATAAAGCATTTATGTGTTCACATCATTATAGTTCCTTTGACTCAATTCTTAGAGTTAAGCTCCCCCTAGATGTGAGATCCCCCCTTAGAGGGATATACTAACCTTGGGTTTTGTCGATGATGACTTCATGTAGGTGTTGAAGATGTGGATGCACAATGTTGATGTAGATCGTTTGGAGCAATCGTTTGGAGTGAGTTGCACTTTCAATACCTACATGGGTTAGTCCCACAAGGAACAAACAAGAATATCCATAGACATAGAGTGATGCACACACAAAATGATGTCCATGAAAACATTAGGCTACCTTGTCCCTTGCCTTTCCAACATGAGGGTTTATGACTCCTTGAACTAGTGCAAGATATGGAAGTTGATTGCACTTGTCCTTGCCATAATGATATGAGTGAAGAATGTTGGCGGAGTCACCCTCAAGAACTCTCTAGTTCTTCTTCTTGGGATCCACATCATCTTGATGGGAATCCTTGGTGTAGTAGTTGTACTTGATGAAGTAGAACTTGACGTAGTCTTGGGAACCCACTTGACCAAGGCCTTAGGTGCTTCTTCAAATGCATCAATTTCCTCTCGAAGCTTGTAATTGCCTTTGTTCTTGTGGTCTTGTGGTGGAAGATCATCTTGTGCTTGTGTTGACTTGAAGGAAGTAGGATCATACTTCTCTTGTTGAGGAACAAACTTCGTCTTGGGGTATTGATCTTCTTCCCACTCAACTCCATTGGCATTGAACTTTCGTCCAAAACCAACACCTTGATTCTTCCGGTGCCTTCCTTGCTTGCGTACAATTTCCTCAAATTGCTTACTCCCGGCAAGACTCTTGTATACACCTTTCTCTATAATTCCCTTCAATAAGCTGTTTTCTTACTCAAGATTGACTTGGCTAAGAGGATCATTAGTGGAATCAAGAGAACTACTAGAAGCAACAATATTGGATTTAGCATTATTATTGTTACTACTAGAGGAAGAATCTTTCTTGTTCTTGTTACTAGACTTGACTTGAGTCATGTAAGTAGATAAGAGTAAACGCTTGGCAATGTAAGAAGAACTTTTCTTACGAAGATCATCATTGATCGCTTTTAGGAACTCATGCTCTTGCTCAAGATTGAGCTTTTCAAAGCGTAACTTCTCATGAGCCCTTAAAAGTTCTCAATGATCTTCAAAGATAGTTTCATGAGCTAACTTAAGAGTGTTTAGTTCTTTTGTTAGATGCTCAATTTTCTCCTTATCATTGTCATTCGTTTCATCTTGATTAGCATGATTAATTGACGTTTCATCATAGTGTTCATCACTAGAGTTGTCAACAAGTAAATCATCATCACCTAGCAAGTCATCTTCATCAACATCAAAATCAACATACTCGAGGTGTGTTAACTTAGGACCTTTGGCCATGAAGCATCTACCAATTCCTTCATTTGGTGATTCAAATATGTCGTAGGAGTTGGTTGACACAAGTGCTAGACCGGCAACACCTTCATCTTGAGTGTATTCGGAGTCGGAGTGATAGCTTCTCTCGGAGTGATGGTCGGAGTCGGAGCCGGATACCCATTCACCAACATGAGCTTGATGTCTTCGTTTTGTGTAGCTCTTTGATGACTTGTCCTTCCTTTCCGAATCCTTGCTTCTCCGTGAGGGTCTTCGATCATTTCTACTCCTTCTCTCTCTTGGTGGTGATTCTTCTCTTCTACTTATTCTCTTGGGAGAATCTTCTCTTCTTTTGTAGGGTGCCGTACACTCATTGGAATAGTGTCCGGGTCTCCCACAATTGTAGCAATTGCGCTCTCGACTAGAAGATCTTTTGTCATTGTAGGACCTTGACTTAGAGCTTCTTTCTTTGCTTCTACTCTTGTAGAATTTGTTGAAGTTCTTCACCATTAAGCTCAATTCTTCATAGAAGGTTTGTTTTTCACTTGATGATGTGGGGGCTTCACATGAGGCTTTGTAAGCACCACTCGACTTGTTGTGAAGTTCCTCCTTATCCTTGAGTGACATCTCATGAGCAACAATTCTTCCAATGACTTCCGTGAGGCTTGAGATCTTTGTAATTGGGCATCATTTGGATCAATGTGCACACGGTATCATATTTTCCATCCAATGCTCTTAGGATGTTCTTGATGATGAATCTATCGGTCATCTCTTCACTTCCTAAGCCGGCAATCTCATTTGTGATAAGAGCAAGCCTAGAGTACATTTCAGTGACACCTTCACCATCCTTCATTTTAAACTTGTCAAGCTGACTTTGGAGCACATCCAACTTGGATTCCTTGACGGAGTCGGTACCTTCGTGCATATCAATCAAAGTATCCCAAATTTCCTTTGCATTCTCAAGACGGCAGATTTTGTTGAATTCTTTGGGGCACAATCCATTAAAGAGGATATCACAAGCTTGAGTAACTGGAGAAGCCTCCCCCAATGCTCTGATACCACTTGTAGGACCTTGAAGTATGTCTAGAGGGGGGGTGATTAGACTACTTGACCAATAAAAACCTAACCTTTTCCCAATTTTAGACTTTGGCAGATTTTAGCTATCTTTGAGCAAGTCAAGCAATCTTCACGCAATTCAAGCAAGCATGCAAAGAGTATATTGGCAGCGGAAAATAAAGCATGCAACTTGCAAGAATGTAAAGGGAAGGGTTTGGAGGATTCAAACGCAATTGGAGACACGGATGTTTTTGTCGTGGTTCCGAGTAGGTGGTGCTATCGTACATCCACATTGATGGAGACTTCAACCCACGAGGGGTAGCAGTTCTTGTGAGTCCACGGAGGGCTCCACCCATGAAGGGTCCACGAAAAAGCAACCTTGTCTATCCCACCATGGCCGTCGCTCACGAAGGACTTGCCTCACTAGCGGTAGATCTTCACGAATTAGGCGATCTCCTTGCCCTTACAAACTCCTTGGTTCAACTCCACAATCTTGTTGGAGGCTCCCAAGTGACACCTAGCGAATCTAGGAGACACCTCTCTCCAAGAAGTAACAAATGGTGTGTTGATAATGAACTCCTTGCTCTTGTGCTTCAAATGATAGTCTCCCCAACACTCAAAACTCTCTCTCACAGGATTTGGATTTTGTGGAAAGAAGATTTGAGTGGAAAGCAACTTGGGGAAGGCTAGAGATCAAGATTCATGTGGTTGGAATGGAATATCTTGGCCTCAACACATGAGTAGGTGGTTCTCTCTCGAGGCTGGTAAGTTGGAAGTGTAGGCTTGTTCTGATGGCTCTCTCCACGAATGAAGAGGAGGTGTGTATATATAGCCTCCACACAAAATCTAACCGTTACACACAATTTACCAAACTCGGTGGGACCGAATCATCAAACTCGGTCGGACCGATTTAGTAAACCTAGTGGCCGTTAGGGTTTTCGGTGGGACTGACTTGCATCTCGGTAGGACCGATATGGTTAGGGTTAGGGCGTAACGTAATCTCGGTGAGACCGATTACACAAACTCGGTGAGACCGATTTTGGTAATTAGCTAACCAGAGAGTTGGTCAGGTAAACTCGGTGGGACCGATTTGCTCTTTCGATGAGACCGAAAAGTTACAAAATGGAAACAGAGAGTTTACATTGTAATCTCGGTGGGATCGATCGCTCACTTCGGTTAGACCAAAACGTTACGAAGGGAAACAGAGAGATTACAATCCCATCTCGGTGAGACCGAGATCCCTATCGGTGAAACCGATTTGCCTAGGGTTTGTGGCAGTGGCTATGACATTTGAACTCGGTGACGCCGGATAGAAAGAATCGGTAGGGCTGAGTTTGACTTTGGGTTTAGGTCATATGTGGATGTGAGAAAGTAGTGGAGGATTTGGAGCATATCACTAAGCACATGGAGCAAGAGGCTAATTAAGCAACACCTCATCCCTTCTTGATAGTATTAGCTTTTCCTATAGACTCAATGTGATCTTGGATCACTAAAATGTAAAATGTAGAGTCTTGAGCTTTTGAGCTTGAGCCAATCCTTTGTCCTTAATATTTTGAGGGGTCCACTTTCATCATCCATGCCATGTCATTCATTGAGCTTTCCTGAAATATTCATCTTGGAATAGTATTAGGTCAGTGAGCTATATGTTGTTATGAATTACCAAAACCACCTAGGGATAGTTGCACTTTCAATCTCCCCCTTTTTGGTAATTGATGACAACATATAAATCAAAGCTTCGACAAATGATAATAAAATCGAATAACATTGTTGCTTGGAGAAGTATGTGATAAGCAAGAGCTCCCCCTAAATTTGTGCATATCTTAAGATTTGCTTTGGACTGCAAATGCACAAGAAATTAGGCTCATGGGTTACTCTTCCATGTCACATACATCTTGGTGGAGAGCTCAAAATAATAACGATTGAATACATGCACTCATCACCAAGCACAGTGAATGATCATATAAGGATAAATAAGATAATATCATAAAAACATAAGTGTAGCTTAAGATCAAACACATGATCATCAATGTCTCACAGGTAATGCATAGTATCTCAAGCAATCAAACGCAAATAAAGTTCAACCAAAAAGACAAGAGAGATCAAAAGCAAATATCTCTCTATCTCTCTCGAAGCCTATGATCTATACATTTTTCTCCCCCTTTGGCAACAAGTTACCAAAAAGTTCCTATAAAATGCATAGCACTATGTCGTCTCTCAGGCTTGGTCTTCTGGTGGTGGTGTAGACAGGACTCCAAGGATGAACGCTTCAGTAGATGTGTTAGGAGCTGAAGAAGTTGGAGCTGGAGCTGGTTGAGCTGGAGCTGTAGCTGGAGCTGAAGAAGTGGCTCGGTGTCTGCAGGTTGGCACTGCGGTGACCTCTGAGCTCTAGGCACTCTGGCAAATGCATCATTTGTCGTCTTGCCCTTCCTCTCCTATATATCATCTTGTAACTGCTCCACAGCTGACTGAATCTCAGTCACTTTAACATCAAGATCATAGAATTTTTGTTCCATGATTTTCTCCAGGCTCTCCTGGTTTTGATTTAGGGTGGCCAACCCCTTCTCAATCCTTGATGTTGATGCTATCAAGTAACCAAGCTGCTCACGCTTGTTCTTGAAAGTAATCGAGATGCCTCTGCTTGAGTTGGCATCTTTGCAGCTTTCTCTTGCCTTGCCTTCTCCTTTCTCTCTGAGCTTGCAATCGATGATGGTTCATTCTCAGTCATGACAACTCGATTGTCCTCAAATTCAGGATAGAGAACCATATGTTCCTTATCCAATAGATACTTTCCTGTGCCCATCTTCGAGTTTATCAATTCCTGAATCTGTGGGGCATAACCACAACTTCTCTTCTGATCTGCTGCTGTCCTCTTAATTGTCTCGACTATGAGGCTCATGACCTTGAGTTTCTGAGGCACATCAAAAACTTGAATCAAATTGATTGCATTCCCTCTAATCATGTTATTGTCACCTAATTTGGGCAATAGAGTATGCCTTAAGATCCAGTTGCTCGTAGGCAGCCCTGACAGCAGAAAATGGACTGATCCAAACTTGAAGGTTTCAAGTGCATCATCTGGGATCTCCTTGTACATGTGTGACATAGAGTTATGATCCATTTTCTTCTTACCATAAATGTCCAGGTCATCCTCACTTTCCTTTGGGGCATTGATCAAACTTGCCCATTCCTCTATGCTAGACTGATATCTGGTTCCTTCTGACATCCACACTATCCTGCCATCTGGATAGAAATGTGCTGTGGAGTAGAATTGCATGGTGAGTTCATCGTTCCAGTTGGTGAGCTTACGCCCAACAAAATCAGCAACTCCACACGACCTTGAAGCTGTCATATACTCCAGGGTAGTGTTCTGCGTTCTCCTTCATGTAGGTCCAGTCGGCCCATATCATATCACAAACTATGGGCTTCTTATCCAGCAAGATAGTCTCATAAAAGTCCTGCTGCTCCTTGGTGTGGAACCTGTAGTCCACAGCAGTCCTTCTCCTCGTGGAATATGGATCTGACTCTCTCCATAGCCTCAACCCTTGATCTCTCCTGATCTTCATGTTTTCAGCCACAGGATGAGCATCATTGTGGTCTGGGATCTTGGGTTTGAGCTTCCTTAGGACCTGCCCTTCTTCATCTTCCTCAGCATCTACTTCAGGCATTGGGGCCTTGTTCTTTTCAGCTACTGGTATGCTCCTGGTATTCCTCTTGAGTTTGGGGGCAGCTTTGGGCTTGGAAGTTGCAGCCCCTGATTTGATAGCATCACCCATCAGCTTTTGTGCCTTGGGTGCTGGTTCTGCAACCTCTTCTTCTTCTTCCTCTTCCATCATGGAAGGCTTCCCAATCACTCTTGCCATGGTCTTCTTGACCCTTTCTTTCCTTTTCTTTCCCTCTGCAGCAGCAGGCTCTTTGGGTTGAGATTCCAAAGGAGCTTGAGTAGACACTCTGGCTTTGGACATTGGTTGTCTACCTGCTGGCCTTTTGATTTTCAAACCAGGCTTCACTGCAGGATGAGTGAACTCCCTCTTGAGCACTTTCTTCTTGGAGCTTGCCTCATCCTCAAGCGCCACATAATCCTCATCCTCGGACTCTGAGGTCTTCTTCTTTCTTGTCCTTGTGGCAGCCTTGGGCAAATTGCTCGGAGTGCTTCGCTCCCCTCATCTCGAGCTGCTTGAGGGACTAGTGCCCTCGCTCAATTGGTTACGCTCTTGATTTGTTACGGCTATCACTTTGGTCTCGACATGCAGTTCAACTGACTGCTGACCACTCGTGAATAGTTATAGATGAGGTAGAGTGGATGAGCATCACAAAATGCAGAGATTTTTGCAAAGAATGATTCAAAAACTTAGTTTTAGTTTCCCATCGAAAACATTTCGGATCTACCGATTTTCAAACTCGGTGATACCGAAGCAGTTTTGGAACCTAAACTAGTGAACTCGGTCAGACCGAGTCACAGTTCGGTGGCACCAAGACTGCTAGGGTTTCACAAAGTTCTGAAATCGGTCACACCGATTAGCAATTCTCGGTCAGACCGAGACTTACTAGTGCAATGGCATTAGCCAAATCGGTGGGACCGAGTTTTTCAACTCGGTGGGTCCGAGATGGTTTCGGCGGAAACCTGACCCTAAATTTTCGAATCGCAACTATTCTAAGGATTGATTTGTCTGGATAGGAGTGTTTCAATTGTGGCAAGATGCATAATGAATACAATGTGCTGAGTATCGGACGAGGAAAGCACTGATCGAGTTCATACCCTAGTTCAGCGGGAACTCGCTACGGCGGCAACGGCGGAGGAGAATTCCGTTGACGGCGGCGGAGACCAAAGGATGGAGGCGGCTGGCATTTAAGTCGACGATCCGTAGACCAAGTTGGCAGAGCGAGCTATGCGTGGGCGAGAAGATTTGGAGAAAGTTTTCCAAATTTTGCCCGTGCATATATATAGCCCGACCCTGTCGGTGTGACCGAGTGGTACAACTCGGTGGCACCGAGATGCAAAACTGTGAACAGTTATAGCAACTAAGTGTGACCGAAAAGTACAAATTGGTTGCACCGAGATGAAAACCTAGATCGACTTAGTAATCTCGGTATGACCGAAATGGAGGAATCGGTCAGACCGAAAATCACAAAGAAATTTTGGAAGTTTAAGTCTATGACGAATCGGGGACTTCGAGTGCTCCTCATTCAGAGTGGTTCGAATCTGACTTGATCAAATTTTGTGATGTAGCATGAATAGAGTTTGAGACGAGAAAAGCATAGATAGCTAGAGAAGGTTCTTAGGCATTCTTGTCCATCCACTTGGCCAAAGAAAAAGAAGCCAATCAATCAAAACAACAAGTGGATGTCCTCGAATGAGTAAATATGCAACCAACATGCTCACACAATAAGATGACAAATGAAATATGTGACAAAGCATGCACAACCAATTCTAGCATCTATCAAACAATTGGCGATGACTAGGTCATCTATATATGAGTATATTGAATTAGGAGTCAAATGAGAACATTTGTTCATAGGTCATACTCATCGTTTAAGCTCAAGTGGGGTTTCCACTTTTACATAAAGCATTTATGTGTTCACATCATTACAGTTGCTTTGACTCAATTCTTAGAGTTAAGCTCCCCCTAGATGTGAGATCCCTTCTTAGAAGGATAAACTAACCTTGGGTTTTGTCGATGATGACTTCATGTAGGTGTTGAAGATGTGGATGCTCAATGTTGATGTAGATCGTTTGGAGCAATCCTTTGGAGTGAGTTGCACTTTCAATACCTACATGGGTTAGTCCCACAAGGAACAAACAAGAATATCCATAGACATAGGGTGATGCACACACAAAATGATGTCCATGAAAGCATTAGGTTACCCTGTCCCTTGCCTTCCCAACATGAGGGTTTGTGACTCCTTGAACTAGTGCTTGCCATAATGATATGAGTGAAGAATGTTGGCGGAGTCACCCTTAAGAACTCTCTAGTTCTTCTTCTTCGGGATCCACATCATCTTGATGGGAATCCTTGGTGTAGTAGTTATACTTGATGAAGTAGAACTTGACGTAGTCTTGGGAACCCACTTGACCAAGGCCTTAGGTGCTTCTTCAAATGCATCAATTTTTTCTTGAAGCTTGTCCTTGTCTTTGTTCTTGTGGACTTGTGGTGGAAGATCATCTTGTGCTTGTGTTCCCTTCGAGGAAGTAGGATCATACTTCTCTTGTTGAGGAACAAACTTCGTCTTGGAGTATTGATCTTCTTCCCACTCAACTCCATTGGCATTGAACTTTCATTTCAAACCAACATCTTGATTCTTCCGGTGCCTTCCTTGCTTGCGTACAATTTCCTCAAATTTCTTACTCCCGGCAAGACTCTTGTATACACCTTTCTCTATAATTCCCTTCAATAAGCTGTTTTCTTGCTCAAGATTGACTTGGCTAAGAGGATCATTAGTGGAATCAAGAGAACTACTAGAAGCAACAATATATGATTTAGCATTATTATTGTTACTACTAGAGGAAGAATCTTTCTTGTTCTACTTACTAGACTTGACTTGAGGCATGTAAGTAGATAAGAGTAAACGCTTGGCAATGTAAGAAGAACTTTTCTTACGAAGATCATCATTGATCGCTTTTAGGAACTCATGCTCTTGCTCAAGATTGAGCTTTTCAAAGCGTAACTTCTCATGAGCCCTTAAAAGTTCTCGATGATCTTCAAAGATAGTTTCATGAGCTAACTTAAGAGTGTTTAGTTCTTTTGATAGACGCTCAATTTTCTCCTTATCATTGTCATTCGTTTCAACTTGATTAGCATGGTTAATTGACGTTTCATCATAGTATTCATCACTAGAGTTGTCAACAAGTAAATCATCATCACCTAGCAAGTCATCTTCATCAACATCAAAATCAACATACTCGGGGTGTTTTACCTTAGGACCTTTGGCCATGAAGCATCTACCAATTCCTTCATTTGGTGATTCAAATATGTCGTAGGAGTTGGTTGACACAAGTGCTAGACCGGAAACACCTTCATCTTGAGTGTATTCGGAGTCGGAGTGATAGCTTCTCTCGGAGTGATGGTCAGAGTCGGAGCCGGATACCCATTCACCAACATGAGCTTGATGTCTTTGTTTTGTGTAGCTCTTTGATGACTTGTCCTTCCTTTCCGAATCCTTGCTTCTCCGTGAGGGTCTTCGATCATCTCTACTCCTTCTCTCTCTTGCTGGTGATTCTTCTCTTCTACTTCTTCTCTTGGGAGAATCTTCTCTTCTTTTGTAGGGTACCGTACACTCATTGGAATAGTGTCCGGTCTCCCACAATTGTAGCAATTGGCGCTCTCGACTAGAAGATCTTTTGTCATTGTAGTACCTTGACTTGGAGCTTCTTTCTTTGCTTCTACTCTTGTAGAATTTGTTGAAGTTCTTCACCATTAAGCTCAATTCTTCATTGAAGGTTTGTTTCTCACTTGATGATGTGGGGGCTTCACATGAGGCTTTGTAAGCACCACTCGACTTGTTGTGAAGTTCCTCCTTATCCTTGAGTGACATCTCATGAGCAACAATTCTTCCAATGACTTCCGTAGGCTTGAGATCTTTATAATTGGGAATCATTTGGATCAATTTGCACACGGTATCATATTTTCCATCCAATGCTCTTAGGATCTTCTTGATGATGAATCTATCGGTCATCTCTTCACTTCCTAAGCCGGCAATCTCATTTGTGATAAGAGCAAGCCTAGAGTACATTTCAAATGACACCTTCACCATCCTTCATTTTGAACTTGTCAAGCTGACTATGGAGCACATCCAACTTGGATTCCTTGACGGAGTCGGTACCTTCGTGCATATCAATCAAAGTATCCCAAATTTCCTTTGCATTCTCAAGACGGCAGATTTTGTTGAATTCTTCGGGGCACAATCCATTGAAGAGGATATCACAAGCTTGAGTAACTGGAGAAGCCTCCCCCAATGCTCTGATACCACTTGTAGGACCTTGAAGTATGTCTAGAGGGGGGTGATTAGACTTCTTGTAGGACCTTGAAGTATGTCTAGAGGGGGGTGATTAGACTACTTGACCAATTTTAGACTTTGGCAGATTTTAGCTATCTTTGAGCAAGTCAAGAAATCTCACGCAATTCAAGTAAGCATGCAAAGAGTATATTGGCAGCGGAAAATAAAGCATGCAACTTGCAAGAATGTAAAGGGAAGGGTTTGGAGGATTCAAACGCAATTGGAGATACAGATGTTTTTGCCGTGGTTCCGATAGGTGGTGCTATCGTACAACCACGTTGATGGAGACTTCAACCCACGTAGGGTAACGGTTGCGCGAGTCCACGGAGGGCTCCACCCACGAAGGGTCCACGAAGAAGCAACCTTGTCTATCCCACCATGGCCGTCGCCCACGAAGGACTTGCCTCACTAGCGGTAGATCTTCACGAAGTAGGCGATCTCCTTGCCCTTACAAACTCCTTGGTTCAACTCCACAATCTTGTCGGAGGCTCCCAAGTGACACCTAGCCAATCTAGGAGACACCACTCTCCAAGAACTAACAAATGGTGTGTTGATGATGAACTCCTTGCTCTTGTGCTTCAAATGATAGTCTCCCCAACACTCAACTCTCTTTGACAGGATTTGGATTTGGTGGAAAGAAGATTTGAGTGGAAAGCAACTTGGGGAAGGCTAGAGGTCAAGATTCATGTGGTTGGAATGGAATATCTTGGCCTCAACACATGAGTAGGTGGTTCTCTCTCAGAACTGGTAAGTTGGAAGTGTAGGCTTGTTCTGATGGCTCTCTCCACTAATGAAGAGGAGGTGGGTATATATAGCCTCCACACAAAATCTAACCGTTAAACACAATTTACCAAACTCGGTGGGACCGAATCATCAAACTCGGTCGGACCGATTTCGTAAACCTAGTGACCGTTAGGGTTTTCGTGGATCGACATGCATCTCGGTAGGACCGATATGGTTAGGGTTAGGGCATAATGTAATCCCGGTGAGACCGATTACACAAACTCGGTGAGACCAATTTTGGTAATTAGCTAACTAGAGAGTTGGTCAGGTAAACTCGGTGGGACCGATTTGCTCTTTCGGTGAGACCGAAAAGTTACAAAAGGGAAACAGAGAGTTTACATTGTAATCTCGGTGGGACCGATCGCTCACTTTGGTTAGACCGAAACGTTACGAAGGGAAACAGAGATTACAATCCCATCTCGGTGAGACCGAGATACGTTTCGGTGAAACCGATTTGCCTAGGGTTTGTGGCAGTGGATATGACATTTGAATTCGGTGGCGCCGGATAGAAAGAATCAGTAGGGCCGAGTTTGACTTTGGGTTTAGGTCATATGTGGATGTGAGAAAGTAGTGGAGGATTTTGGAGCATATCACTAAGCACATGGAGCAAGAGTCTCATTAAGCAACACCTCATCCCTTATTGATAGTATTGGCTTTTCCTATAGACTCAATGTGATCTTGGATCACTAAAATGTAAAATGTAGAGTCTTGAGCTTTTGAGCTTGAGCCAAATCTTTGTCCTTAATATTTTGAGGGATCCACTTTCATCATCCATGCCATGCCATTCATTGAGCTTTCCTGAAATATTCATCTTGGAATAGTATTATCTCAATGAGCTATATGTTGTTATGAATTACCAAAATCACCTAGGGATAGTTGCACTTTCACCATTATAAAAGATATCAAGTATTTCAGGTTTCTTAAGAGGATGATCAGGCAAAGCATTAAGTAACTTGAGAAGCCTCCCCCAAGCTTGTGGGAGACTCTCTTCTTTAATTTGCACGAAGTTGTATATTTCCCTCAAAGCAGCTTGTTTCTTATGAGCAGGGAAATATTTAGCAGAGAAGTAATAAATCATATCCTGGGGACTACGCACACAACCAGGATCAAGAGAATTAAACCATATCTTAGCATCACCCTTTAATGACAACGGAAATGTTTTGAGTATATAGAAGTAGCGCGATCTCTCATCATTAGTAAACATGGCGGCTATATCGTTTAACTTAGTAAGATGTGCCACAACAGTTTCAGATTCATAGCCATAAAAAGGATCAGACTCGACCAAAGTAATTATATCTGGATCAACAGAAAATTCATAATAATCCTTATCGGGAACATAGATAGGTGAAGTAGCAAAAGCAGGGTCAGGTTTCATTCTGTCTCTAAGAGATTCTTTGTTCCATTTAACTAGCAGCCTCTTAAGTTCATATCTATCTTTACATGCAAAAATAGCTGCAGAAGATTCCATATCAAAAAGATAACCCTCAGGAATAGCAGGCATATCTTCATCATCACTTTCATCAATATTATCAGTTTGAATAGTTTCTCTCTCTCTAGAGCTAGAAATTTGTTCATCAAGAAATTCACCAAGGGGCACAGTAGTATCAAGCATAGAAGTAGTTTCATCGTAAGTATCATGCATAGCAGAAGTGGCATCATCAATAACATGCGACATATCGGAACGAATAGCAGAAGCAGGTTTAGGTGTCTCTAGCTTACTCATAACAGAAGGTGAATCAAGTGTAGAGCTAGATGGCAGTTCCTTACCTCCCGTCGTAGTTGAGGGATAAATTGTTGTCTTAGCGTCTTTCAAGATCTTCATAGTGTCCAGCAGATATAAATCCCAAGTGACTCAAAGAATAGAGCTATGCTCCCAGGCAACAGCGCCAGAAAAAGGTCTTGATAACCCACAAGTATAGTGGATCGCAGCAGTTTTCGGGGGTAGAGTATTCAACCCAAATTTATTGATTCGACACAAGGGGAGCCAAAGAATATTCTCAAGTATTAGCAGCTGAGTTGTCAATTCAACCACACACGAAACTTAGTATCTGCAGCAAAGTGTTTAGTAGCAAAGTAATATGATAGTGGTGGTAACGGTAACAAAAGTAAAGACAAAGAAAAGTAATGTTTTTGGTATTTTGTAGTGATTGTAACAAAGAATAACGGGAAAGTAAATAAGCGTAAACCAGTATATGGAAAGCTCGCAGGCACCGGATCAGTGATGGGTAATTATGCCGGATGCGGTTCGTCATGTAACAATCATAACATAGGGTGACACAGAACTATCTCCAATTCATCGATGTAATGTAGGCATGTATTCCGAATATAGTCATACATGCTTATGGAAAAGAACTTGCATGACATCTTTTGTCCTACCCTCCCGTGGCAGCGGAGTCCTATTGGAAACAAGGGGATATTAAGGCCTCCTTTTAATAGAGAACCGGAACAAAGCATTAGCACATAGTGAATACATTAACTCCTCAAACTATGGTCATCACCGGGAGTGGTCCCGATTATTGTCACTTGGGGTTGCGGATCATAACACATAGTAGGTGACTATAGACTTGCAAGATAGGATCTAGAACTCACATATATTCATGAAAACATAATAGGTTCAGATATGAAATTATGGCACTCGGGCCCTAGTGACAAGCATTAAGCATAGCAAAGTGATAGCAACATCAATCTCAGAACATAGTGGATACTAGGGATCAAACCCAAACAAAACTAACTCGATTACATGATAAATCTCATCCAACCCATCACCGTCCAGCAAGCCTACGATGGAATTACTCACGCACGGCGGTGAGCATCATGAAATTGGTGATGGAGGATGGTTGATGATGACGACAGGGACGAATCCCCCTCTCTGGAGCCCCGAACAGACTCTAGATCAGCCCTCCCGAGAGAGAATAGGGCTTGGCGGTGGCTCCGTATCGTAAAATGCGATGATTTCTTCTCTTTGATTTTTTTTCTCCCCGAAAGCCAATATATGGAGTTGGAGTTGGCGTCGGGGGGTCTCCAGGGGGCCCACGAGGTAGGGGGGCACGCCCAGGGGGGCGCCCCCACCCTCGTGGACAGGGTGTGGGCCCCCTGGTCTTCATCTTTGGCGAGGATTTTTTATTATTTATTCTAAGATATTCAGTGGAATTTCAGGTCATTCCAAGAACTTTTGTTTTCTGCACATAAAACAACATCATGGCAATTCTGCTGAGAACAGCGTCAGTCCAGGTTAGTTCCATTCAAATCATACAAGTTAGAATCCAAAATAAGGGCAAAAGTGTTTGGAAAAGTAGATACGACGAAGACGTATCACTCCGCAGCTTCGCGACGGCGGTCAGCCTCGCGAGCCTCATCCAAAGCTCGAGAGCAAGCTTCACGAGAAACCTTGAGGGACGCCTCGGCCTTCGCAATGTCAAGATCGCGCTGGTGGTGGCCAACATGATAGCCACCCTCAGCTTACGCCGCTCCTCCGCCAGCCGAAGACCCTCAGCCTTGAGGCGCGTGTCGACGTCCGCGAGTTCACCACCAAGCCGGTTCATCGCGCTCATCGCCTCCTAGAAGAGCTCGTGGAGAACGATGCTTCGTTCATACTCAAACTCAAGTGCACGGCCCACCTCGTCCTCCACTACGGGGGCTGCAGGCGGGACGTGAGGTGGCGCACCCCCTCTCAGCAGGGGGCTGGGGGCTGCTGCTGCCCCAGGCGCTAGTCAGGCCTCGTACGGGACCCTGGCCGGCCGGGGCCCGCCGCCTGAAGAGGAGCCAAATACCAAAGCCAACCAGCTGCTGTCCATGACCAGAGGAGGGGCCCTAGGCACGCCCGCCAAGCTCCAAGCCAGGCCGTGAAGGAAGGCGACGAGACCGCAGATTCAAAGCGCCGTGGAGGTGAGTGCACCACTCCGACCGGCCCTGCTCCAGGGACGGCATGCAGGCTCGGGACGCTCAAGGCCAGCGGGGGAGTCGAGGAAAGAGGAAGTTGCTTCTCTGGGGACACCGCAACCCTGATGGAAGGGGCCCTAAAGAGCTAACATCAGGAAAGGAAGAAGCACTCAAGAAATCACGAAGATACAGTACTTACTCGTCGAAAGCGATGTACTCCTCCGCTTCAACGACCCGAAGATAGCACTGCTGCTCGGGGACCCTTTCCTCTTCCAGAGCTCCTCAAAATCCATGCAAAGCCGACCGGATCGCTGGACGTGGCGGCCGGCACGGGACGCAGCCGGGGAAGCACTCGGAGGGACAGCTTCAGGAGTGCCGAGCTGAGGAGAGCAGTCGGGCGCCGTCTGACCGCCACCCCCGAGGCCTCCGGAGCTTCGGCCTCGGGAGCCGCGTGTTGCATCGCCTCCGCAACCGACGCTGCAAGGGAGGAATCATGAGCTCCCAAGGACGACGCCCCAAGATCCCCAGGCGGCATTTGCACCCCAGCACTCAGGCCACCAGCCTCCAGCAGAGCCTGCCCCCCTGCATCCACACTCGGGGCGAGCTCGGCACCGGCGACGAAGAAGGGAACCATGTCGATGGGGTTTTTGCGGGGCCCCACCAAGCCGTCCGGGCGCAGCCCCCACTCATCGAAGGAAGGCATGTGCTCTGCAAATTCTACCTTGTTCGTGTAGCGGTACAACAGACAGCTCTTCCCAGGCATGTCGTCCGGTGAAGGGACACCCGTCAGGACCTCGAACACTGTTTGCCGCGTCTCTAGAGGGATCCTGGACTCCTGAAGCCTCATATGGTCTTGACTGCTGAGCAAAGCCCACATCGGGCGAGAATGGCGCTGAAGCGGAGCGGCTCGGTGGCTGACGAACTCCTTCACCACCATAGGTGGAGTCACGCCATGGTCCTTCAACCTCCTCAGCCTGAGCCAGACGGGGGCAAGACAGGAGCTCGTGACCCTCTCGTGGCCCCAACCGGAGTTGGGAACGGCAGGTGCTGACGGAGAATGGAGCAGAGGGCTGAGCACCCCGGCATCGACAAACACCCACCGTGTCCGAAACTCGCTCGTGGAAGGAGCAAGCTCAAAGTCGATCCCTGCGCCCGCCGTCGCAGCCACAGCCTGGAAGCTCACGCACTCCGAGCTTTGTCGAGGATCCGTCAGATGCAATGAGAAGAAATGACGGAGAAGGGCCACTGAAGGGGCAGTGCCCACCATGGCCTCACAAACAAAGGCGAAGACGGCGAGGAGAGTCATGAATTGGGGGTCGAGATGCAGCATATGGATCTGCTAATGCTCAAGCACCGCGTTGAAGAAGGCGGAGAAAGGGGGAATCAGGCCGGCCCAAAGGGCATAAATGAAGATTGGAACCTCGGGGGCTGCCCGGTCAATGCGGGCGCGAGACGCAGGCCAGGCCTTCGTCTTCCCTAACTCATTGAAGCTGGTGGCAATCATGGGACACACCTTCCCCATGGCCTCATTGTTGAGCACCAGCGATCGGCCAACTGCGGACTCGACGGCCGGAGGTGCACTTGTCGAAGGCAGAGGCTTCTTCCCCTTGCATGCTTGTTTCGGCGCCATGGCGATGAAGTGGGCAGAGCTCGGGTCAGATCAGAAGGAGGAGCGAAGTTCCGGGGAAGCAGAGGAATTGGGAGAGTACGGAGTAGGCAATGGAAGAATTACTGTGTAGGGTGCGATGGCCGCCTAGCCAGGCGGATATCAAGGCAGCATGGGGAAGTGGAAACGCCCACGTCCAATCAACCGCCACGCGTCGACCAGGGCCGCAGGCTATTGGGGACCGTGGCGCTCCGCACTTGACCTTTGGCTTCGCCTCGAAGCCAAGCCCGAGCGCGCCTTGGGTCCGGGGGCTACTGTCGGCGTTCTGGGAACAGGGGTCCCCAGACTTGCCTGCCTGTGGCCCCCGGCGTGGCTCTGCGCGGGGGCCAGTATGGCCCATCTTCATCAACAAGGCATTCGAGACCCTCGTGAGGGGCCAAGCCTCACGAGGCGGACGACACAAGACCTCCTCAGGAGCAGCCTCACCATGTTGGCTCGCGAGGGGCGGAGAGATCAAGGCAAGGCAAACGTCGCAAGGTTCTCGTGACATGAGCCATGACGATCAAGATCAGGCGGGCGCCAGCACGCACAGTGTCCTTGTTTCTCCTTTGGTGCTAGGGAAGCGAGCGCAGGCGCGGAGTACCTAGGAGTTAAGCAAAGGTTTCCATATCGGTGCAACGAGACCAAGACCGGCAGGACGGCAAGACGGAGGTCACAATGGAGCCCAAGGCGGCGTTACCACCAGAGCCTTTGCAGGTGAAGACCGCTTTTGTCAGGATAAGCTGTACTAGCTGTCCCCTTTCAAATTGGCCGTTGCTGGCTCCGTTCCCGCTCAATATTTGGGACGAGGACCGGGGCCTATATAAGTAGAACTAGCCACCAGCGTTGGAGATAACTCATTCGGAGGCATCTCATCTGATCTTGAGTGATCCTCATCCACAGAGCGCAAGAACACCTCAACCTCAGGAGGTTGTTCTTCCCCTTGTACTGTTCATCATCAGCCCAAGAGGCAATCCACCACCACCACACTGGAGTAGGGTATTACACCACAACGGTGGCCCGAACCAGTATAAACCCTGTGTCCTTTGTGTTGCGAGTTCGTCGAGTTCGTCCGTGAGATCTAGGCAAGCTAGGATGTGGATCAGTAGGGGTAGAGCTTCGCGCACACCCCAGAGTTTGAACCTTAAGGGTTTTGCCGGAACCTGTGATCTGACAGGATGGCTCATTACATTCTGATCTCTATACTCCTGGTTCCTAGAATGCCACAGTACATCCTCTCTTTTTTCAGCATCATGAAACAACCTCTGCAATCTTGGTGTAATTGGAAAATGTCTCAGAACATTATGAGGAATCCTCTTCACAGCATCTCCATCTTTCCATCTTGATTATTTGCATTTCGGGCATTCACTTCAGTTGGCATAATCCTTCCGGAACAGAACACAATTATCCTTACAAACATGGATCATATCATATCCAATTCCAATTGCACGAAGGAAGTTATTCATTTTACTGTAGGTGTGTGGCAGCTCAGACGCATCTGGGAAAGCTTTGCGGAAAGCAGCCAACATCGCATTGAATGATTTGTTGGTCATCCGTTCAGATGTCTTCACCTGAAGAAAGGTGACTATAGCTGAAAATACTGACAGATTATTTCCTGGGGTGACAGCCACATTGCATTGTTCCAACATGCGGGCCCACCGTTTTTCTTCTACGGGTGAAAGTTCACGAAATGCACGAGCATTTCAGAGCATTGTTTCAATGTTGGTCAAACTCACTAGCTCCGCCACCACCACCTCCTCCTCCCTCTTCCACCTGAGCATCAGGCAGATCAAGATGGTGATCTGCTGCTTCCACGTAGTCAGTAACATTGACGTTTGAGCCCACCTACTATATGTGACCGACATCCCATACAAGTGTAGATGATTTTGCACAGTTGACGGGGGTCTTGTAACTGAATTCATACAACTGCTACACGGGCAAAGCACATCCGATTTCGGACCACCGTACTCAACTCTGATAAAGTTCATGAAGTTTTCAACCCCCTTGACATATGCAGCGGAGAATCTTCGAGCAGAAGTTATCCAAGTCATGCCCATCTATTAGACATACAAATTAGTTCTTCTACTAGATATTACAGGAAAAACATATATGCTTTTTTATGAAGTTCAGAAAAAATACCTAGGTCGATGTCTAAAGCTATGGCAAGATATTTGGACGAGCAGATCTAAGTAACGAAATATATTTAAGGCTAATTCAGCAAACATATTTGAGTGCTAAATTATGGCAGGCTGTTTCAGCAGTCAATGAGGCCGAGCACATAGCCATCGAACTATCGAAGGCCATCGCAGCAACAAAGATCGAGTATAAAACGGTGTAGAGCTATTTCAACTAACAGATTGGCTACTAGACCATGACAATCTACGTCACAATAAATATATGGCTGGATATTTTAGCAACTAATCGGGCTTGGCATGCCATCTGAGCTAAGTAGATTAAGTGCCGAACGGGGCAAGAAATCTTCTTAAGCCTAGCATATTGACTGTAAACTACTTTGGCAAATAGCGAGATTAACAGCGTCTATCAGCTAACATTCAGCGCTACACCGACATGCACGGGGCCTCAGTCTAGAATGCGCGTACCGTGGGAGAAGCTGACCGCCGTGCGTCTCCACACGAACGTCGCCAGCGGTGGCGGCGCTGACCGCCGTGCGCCTCCACAAGAACGTCGCCAGCGGTGGCGGCGCGGCTAGAGGACGGCAGTCTACGAACCACGGCACCGATGTATCAGCGCGGAGGGGAGGGCAGCTTTGGCGAAGCGAATGGAGTGGAGGGGGAGGGGGTTTGGGGAATATTATTGGCTAGTTGGCCGAAGGGCGGTTGAATTTTGGGTTTGGGGGATTTTTTTTGGGGGGGGGGGGGGGTCGCGCGGTGGGCGTGGGGAGTTTGGCGCATGGTCGGTTTCTCCAAGTGCAGTCCCACGTGTTAGTGAAGAGGCAAGCCGAAGCGCGTTCCATTTGCGCGAGCCATGTGCAAGACCGAACGTGTGTGGGGTGCAATGTGACCGCGACATGGGTGCTATGAGTGTACCCCCTTTACCTTTTAAACTAGGTGCTTCGCCCCCTCAAAAAAACTTGGTGCTTCGCGCGATCCATCGATACTACTACTAGTAATCGAGTAATCCCGACTAAAACAGCGCGGCCGGGTCTTTTCCCGCACGATATGCTGGGAGGTTAGCTTAGTTGGTTTTTTTTGGACGAGTAATGCTACACCTACGTAATCGCATGTTAGCTTTGTCTTGGTTCAGTAAAAAGCAGAGTTGGTGATGATGGTGTGCCTGTCATCCTGCAATATAGGCCGTCCGATCTATATCTAACGGATAGGAAGGAAAATATGACAATTTACCCGCACTCCTCTCCACATTTGCGGCGGCGACCGACGTCCTCCATCTGCGATCTCCATGTACGGGGGCGGGGTTCAAGATGAAGGTGCGGTCTCCGGCGAGGAAGAGTAGAGCATGGGAGACGGACCGGCCAGTTTTCACACCATGCCCTGCCACCTCCCATGCCCTACTCATCCTCGGAGGAGTCCCCGACCTCGGCGGTGCTGGACGTTGGACCGCGGCAAGTAGGACACGTGGCTGACGGTGCTCCCGTCGTCGGCCGCCATCGTGGCCACCGCTTGTGCGGTCGCGTCCGCGTCCGGCTACGCCGCTATTGCGTCGCGAGCGGCGACTTGAGCGAGGGCGGCGACCTTGAGCTTCATCCCCGAGGACAAAGCTCTCTCACAGAGCGTTCGTGCTTCGCGGTCATGGTGGATGTGGTGCCAGATAGCAGGACGATGCGCTATGGTGTGGAGGTTAGCTGGGCATTGCCGCTTTAAGTAGTGCATTCCGGTGAGGCCAAAGCGTCCGGGCGCGTTATTAAGTCGCCGGAGTTTGTTCCTCGGGCACCAAGACTCTTAACGACGGCATACAGACGGACGGCATGAATGCGGGCAGCTGGCGCCGGCTGGGAACACACCGCGCGACAGCGCGAGGGACGAGGGTTTTTGGTGCAGGGTAGTCAGCTGCGGTCGTGGCAACGTTGGAGATGCCCTTTGCTCACATGCGACCCCACATGTTATTGAAAAAGCAAGAAGACCCGACATGGTCTCAGGTCCTGGGGATGCAGTTGGCCGCGCTACACCAATCCTCGGACGCGTCGTGGCGGGCGCGCACTTTGGTGCCCCGTGCATCCTCGACGAGTCGGGTGTTGATCTGCTGGTCGTGCCACCGCGCTAACGCCACCCTCGGCACTCTGAAACTGACCGTGTCCAGCGACGATGAGCATGTCGCTCACCGCGGTCGCCCTGTCCAGAAGCGGTGCTGGAGCTGCGCCACGTTGCTGGCTCCCACGACCCACATGAACGGTTGCCGGTGGCGAGGAGGCCGTGGGCCAGCTCCTCCATTGGACTAGTCTGTGCCATGTCGTCCTGACAGGTGTGCCCCACATGTCGGATTCCCTGTTTTCCCGGCCATATTCGAGCGCCAAGGTTTCCGCGTTGCATTAGGGCGCAGTAATGTGTGGTTTTTGTGCCCTGGTTCAAATGTGGTACGGTACCGAGTTGTTACCCTAGCCCCAAATGTGGTGGTTCCGGGTAGGTGCCACCCTTTTCCTTTTCAAGTAGTCAAGCGTAACACTTGATTAAGTAGCCGGATGCTGTGCTAAATGTAGGTGTCCGACTATTTGAAAGAATAATTGAGGTGTGCCCGGTCCGTGCCCGCATTTAGGGGTCCAACTTACCATGTTCCGGCACTAGTAACTATACTATTCCCTGCGTACTCCCTCTGTTTTTATTTACTCCGCATTTTAGCTTTGCTCAAAGTCAAACTTTGTAAACTTTGACAAAGTTCATAGACCGAAATAATAACATATCAAATAATAAACCAATACCATTAGATTCATTACTGAATATACTTTGACATCATATATATTTTCTATTATAAAATGTTCATATTTATACTCTTACTAGCAAGATGCCCGTGCGTTGCACGTAACATCAAGATGCATTTGTATGACTAGTTTATCTTGTGAGAGAAAAGGATGAACGAGGAAAGGCCTTATTTGCAATTGTGGAGAGGTGTGTGGGTACCTTTTTGCAAAATTGCCATAGTTCCCTTCCTATCCGTCAGATATAAATTGGACGACCTATATTGCAGGATGGCAGGCACACCATCATCACCAACTCTATTTTTTATAAGAGTCCGTCCGATTTATATCTGACGGATAGGAAGGAAACTATGGCAATTTTGCAAAAAATATACCCACACCCCTCTCCACATTTGCAAATAAGGCCTTCCTTCCTTCATCCTTTTCTCCCACAAGATAAACTACTCACACAAATGCATCTTGATGTTCCGTGCAACGCACGGGCATCTTGCTAGTGTACATAAAAAGCAGAGTTGGTGATGATGGTGTGCCTGCCATCCTGCAATATAGGCCATCCGATCTATATCTAATGGATAGGATGGAAACTATGATAATTTACCCGCACTCCTCTCCACATTTGCAGATAAGGCCTTCCGTCGTTCATCCTTTTCTCCCACAAGATCTTGATGTTCCGTGCAAGGCACGGGCATCTTGCTAGTTTTCCATAAACTTGGTCAAATTTTATGAAGTTTGACTTCAGTCAAACCTAATATGCAGAGTAAATAAAAACAGAGGGAGTATCTTACTACGTGACGAGGACAGAAGGGAAAACGAGACAACTTATTGTTTATTTGAGCCGTTCAAGTATAATCATGCGGCATTGTTTATTTCTCATTCCTCTCCAACCCTCTTCTCCATCGATCATGTCGCCCTCCGGTCGAGTCCATCCTCCCGCATGCGTCATTTGAACATTCCGCCGAGTATCATTCGCTTGTATTTCCAATGTTGTAATTTGTACGACAAGCATACAAATAAAGGGTTCGTTTAAAGTTTAACTTTGCCTCCACTATGTGTCGCTTCCCATCTTAGTTCTGAAATCCCATTCGGTTCATGCCCCGACACATCTTGACGAGATCGATTGATGTTGGGGGTCTATGGGGATCAGAGGGAGTATATTGTACGTTCATAAGCAAAACGAACGTATTGTACCCACCTTGTCCTCTTTCAATCGACCTCCGATCCGGACCCCGAGATGAAATCGAGAGAAAACGAGCAGGGTGCATGTTTTATACCTAAGGCGGATTCAAAATTTTGAACCGGTGATCATAGCATCCGTAAATCATATATAAAGGGTATTCAATGTTCATTTCGCTTTTGAACATACAATATACTCCCTCCAATCCTTTCTAGTTTACATATAAGTTTTATGTGTAGTCAAAGTATCTCTACTTTTATCAAACTTACAGAAAAAAGTATCAACATTCAACAACGCCCAATCAATATTGTTAGATTCATACGTACTCCTAGATTTGTATTCAAACAGAGATGGTTTCCAATTTGTTTTCAACCACGTGAATGTGTTTGCTCTCACGCATGCTCTTCCTACTAGGATTTCGCCACGTATAGCCAGTCCAATAGTAACTTTTTTAAGCTCCATGTCCAATAGTACTAGTGGAGTACTGACAACATTTGTAGTAGAGTATGCAGTGCTCATAGTACTCCCTCCTTCCATTTATATAGGGCCTAAGAGCAAGTCTAATAATAAGGCCTAGTCAGTAGGCTATAAGACTTGTCATGTCATTAAAATCCTACTTGGAGGTGTGAGAATAGAGGAGAGAGAGTGAGACATGCTCTTATATTCTACAGCCCGGCCATAGCACATAGATCAAGAAAAAAAGTAAGCATGCAACTCTCTTCCAATCATATACCTTGCTTTTGCAAATGTTAAATGCTTAGAGCCAACCTAATAGCCATTAAGAGCCAACTTACATGGCACTTTTGCCGATGTGAATGAGAGAGATGTCAAAAAGTAAGGGGAGTGAGCTCTCATGCAAGAGCCTAGCTATATACACATTACTAGGTAAATACAATAAATATGAAGAAAGAGATAGTAGAGAGGAGATGGGAAAAAGTACTAATACAATAGCCAACCTTTTATATTAATTTTTTGCGAGAAATAGCCAACCTTATAGCCCTCACTATTGTATGAGTGCATATAGATGATGGCTATAGATGACATGGCAGTTCCTTATAGCCATCGGCTGGCTATATTATTAACCATGCTCTAATGCGTTCTTCAAAACCACCTCTGACTATTGACAAGATTAATAGTACATGAGATGTATAATGTGAAAATTATACCATTGGAAGCTCCTTTCACACACGAATTTGACCGTATGCTTTGTGTAAGTTGCATGTCATATATTATTACTCTAACATTTGGTCTAAGTTAGCCTCGAAAAATGCATTAGGCCATGTAGACGGAAGGAGGGAGTAGTAGTGGAAGTGGATCCTCTGACGTAGGATCCCTGCCTTACCCTCCCTTTCGGTCACTTACTAGCGGACCAACGCTTGCTAGGCCCCGCATGTCAGTTACTCAATGGGTTCGGCTACGTCAGGGGATCTTCATCCATAGTATACTCCCTCTGTTTTTATTTACTCCGCATAAATGATGCGGGCGGGGGAGGGGGAGGGACGTCGGTTTGCTATCAACTGCGGTCCCACAAGCGAGCGAAAACGCAAGACGAAGCGTGTTCCATTCGGTGAACAACGTGGAGTGTCCAGCGTGCCAGGGTGCAAAAGGAACGCGACAAGAGCGATGTACAGTCAAAACCGATTGACCTTCGCTGCTCGACCGAAACCACTATTCACACCAGAAGCTTCGATGCTCGGCCTACGCTAGTTACTGCCCCAAAACCACACCTCCTCTCCAGCCCATTCCCCCACCTTTCGATCCCCTAGACCGCATCAAGTGTCCCCTAGTTCGCCGGAAAGCCATGGTGCGCCGCAAGATCACGTACTACAAGATGCTGACGCCGGAGCACAGCGTAGAAATCGCGGCGGCGGTCGGCGCCACAGACCTCCGTTCCCAAGCTCGCTTTGCGGCGGGCCAATCCCCGAGTTCTCTGGAGCCAAGCTACGAGGAGGAGGAAGCCGATCCAATGTTCATGGCGGAGGTCGCGGCGCAGAAGGCCCCCGATGGTTATGAGACGATGGACGTCGACTTCGTGCCGGCGTTCGGGTCCCCCATGGTGCAGGCGGACCAGCGGTTCAACCTGGCGATACTAAAGGAGGACCGGGAGGCAGAGGCTCAACTCGACACGGAGCGCGCGCATGCCGCTGCCATCGAGGCTCTCCTGCAGGCGGAACCGGATGTCGCGGATGTGAACCGGGCGGCGGAGGCTCAACTAGATGCGGAGCGCGCGGATGCCGCTTCCATTGAGGCCCTTCTGCAGGCGGAACCGGACGTCCTGGACTAGAACCGGGCGGTGGAGGTTCAACTCGACACGGAGCGCGCAGATGCCGTTGCCATCAAGGCCTTCCTGCAGGCGGAACCGGACGTCCTCGACTTGAACCGGGCGGTGCTCTCGTCCGTGCAGAGCACCCGCACGCTCCACGTGAACGAGTAGCTGGAGGCCGAGGACAACCACGGTGTGGAGACACACGTTGGCAGCTACGGCTGGTTCGCGCTGGCAGCCAAAAATGACGAGGCCGCCTCGTTCCGCGAGCAGTGATAGTTTTTATTTATGTTGTTGTTTTTAGGGATCTTTTGCTGTGTAAAAACATATATTCTTATGCAAGTCGCCTGACTTTCATCATTTGGGTCAGTCTACCATTTCAGGCAGTTGGATGAATATCCTACGTGTCCAAACCATTCTTCCTCATCTCTTCTTTTTCCCCAACATACCATCGCACGGGCCGTACGGATCCAGCCCAACATGCGGTTGGATAAACATAATGTATGAACGAAAATTATCTGTCAGCGGTAGCACGTGTCTGCGAGGGTGCGTTCCCTTGGTTGGGTTTGCGGCGTGCAGGAGCGACTGTGTGAGGCTGCGGTGCGACCGCGGCGTGCAGGAGCAACCGTGTGATGGTGCGGTTCGATACAACTCATCGTTTGACATGTCAATTAATGCGTAATTTTTTCTCCTAAGCCCAAAGAGCTAACCATCTCACTCCTCATCGCTTGATTAATGCAGCGCCATGCAAACAAACCTTCTCACTTCCGCATGCATGCAAGGGTATATTAATGTCCTTGGTTGCTAGTACGAGGCAAACCCCATCAATTTTGCCTCGATTAGTGTTAGTGGCCTTTTGCAAATTGTAATTTTGATATACTGGCCTGGTGTACAAAGTGCGTTCGACGGAGAACACCATTGAGGGAGACCACGGTAAGTCGTTCGCAAGTGCCGCCTGCAAGCCGAGACCACCGCCTTATTTGCATCCAGGAAGACCGTTGAACCAAAGGACGCGTAAAAGTACTAGTACACAATAGCGTCGTCCGTCCAGCTTAGTCCAGTGAGGTGGTTTCTCGAAGAAGACGATGGAGAAGCGGAGTCAGCGGAGAGTGAAATAATGGTTGCTTCATCCGTGCTTTGTGTTTTGACGCCTCATTGCTTTGTGATTTTTGATTTGTGATAGAAGGAACATGGGAGTAGACTCTATGCTCTATACTGTACATGCATCCAAGTACGGGAGAAAGAGGAGAGATGTTGCATTTTTTTATTCCTTCAATCAATCAATCAGGGAGCTTCGGTTCCATCTTTTTGGCTTTGGCAGCACCGTCCACTAATGGTTCCCATCGATGACAAAAGTTATTTTCACATTTTACTACACATTGTGGATGCCCTTAACCATACCACTTGGTTTTGCTCATGTGTGCTATCTATACAAATCTCAATTATATTGATCTAAAAAATTATCGAATCAAGATTAGTAAAAAGGAGGTGATTTTTCCGTGCGGATGGAGGGGGATATTTCTTATTTTTAGAGGACGTTGGCCTAGCGGTTTGCTAACATGCGGTCCCACGTGTCAGTGCTTTACCAAGCCGATCTGCGTCCCACATGAGGCAGAACAACGGGAGAAGCAACACGTGGTTAACTTGAAGAAGATGAGGGAGAAGCGGATTCAACAATGAGTGAAATGGGTCCCTCCAACTTCTTTTTTTACTAGCATTATTATTACTTCGTCCCTCCAACTTAACTGCGGGAAAGGTGCAGCTTTCTGATTTGATGACTCATTGCTCATTACTACGTCGGCGCCATGACTGGGGTGCTTCACCCCTGCTGCTCTGCACTGTATTTTGGTATGGCACGTGGACCCGGTTCCTTGATGTCCCACATGTCAGCGAAAGCGACTAGAACATTTATGAAAGCGAGCGCTCCACTCTTACGATGGAGGAGTACACGACACGTCGGCCTAGTGAACTGTCACTTGTATTGTATACTAGTACTATAGTTTTGCTGTTTCGCATGATCCATCGATACAAACCCGATTAAACAGGAAAGGACGGGATTTTTCCCGCGCGGTAGATGATACTGGCCATACATTTCGAAGGCAATTTTAATGTATGCAAAGTGAATAATTTAGTAACAATATGATATCTAGCAAAACTAAAAACACATACGATTTATTGTGTTAGAGTGTAGTAGTTGTGCTCTATTGCATAGTTGTTAGATGTAACATGCGAGAACGTGTAGAGATGTAGTTTTGGAGGGCCTACAGAGAGAAAGCATAATACGGTCACCGAACTTCAGAATACGCTCATTACGGTCACTATATACGTTTTGCGGTGATTATACGGAACTTGCTTACCGTTCAACATCGGATTGCACTCTGTTGACCGGCCAAATAGTCTGCATAGCACCATGTTGACTAGTTAAATTGACCATGTTTCTTGTGGGTCCCACCTGTGAGTTTGCATAAGAAAAAGGTCAGATAAACATAAATTTACGCAGGCGCGACAAGACTCCAACCCGTGCACGGGAATCATCTGGTTGCGTATGTGTCTGTCAGGGCCTGATGTGTGCGCATGCACGTGTAGGTTGAGCACTTGAGCGTGAGAGTGTGTGTTGGTCGTGTGGTGTGTGCATGCATGTGTGCGTGTGAGTGTTGCGTGCGTGCGTGGCTGCGTGTGTACGTGTGAGTGTTGCGTGCGTGCGTGGCTGCATGTGTTCGTGTGAGTGTTGCGTGCATGCAGTTCATGTGCATGCGTGCATGTGTGTATAATCACCACACCAGCTCTTGTGTGTTAAAACAGACGACTCAGCATACCAATACAAGGCCACCTTGTCCGATGTGCCCGCGATCATGACTTCGAACCACCGCCCAATATTTTTTTGTCGTTTGTTTTCATTCTTACTAGCAAGATGCCTGTGCATTGCACATAACATCAAGATGCATTTGTATGACTAGTTTATCTTTGTGAGAGAAAAGGATGAATGAGGGAAGGCCTTATTTGCAAATGTGGAGAGGTGTGTGGGTACCTTTTTGCAAAATTGCCATAGTTTCCTTCCTATCTGTCAGATATAAATCGGACGGCCTATATTGCAGGATGGCAGGCACACCATCATCACCAACTCTGTTTTTTTATAAGAGTGTAGAAGAGTAGATACAAGCCGACAGGTGGGACCAAATGGTTGTGAGATAATGTGATGCAAGACTAGAGGTGCCACATGGAGCGTTTAACTGGTCAACTAGTCGTGTCTTGAGCAAATACAAAGTTGTACGATGAGCCCGTGACTCTATAATAACCACAAAACGTAAATGGTGACCGTAATGAGTGGATTCTGAAGTCCAATGTACGTATCGTGCTTGCGCTCCAAATACAATGATCGTCACTATATATATCGCGAGAGAAAGATGAAACATGTGTGAATGTGCTGGGGGCTTGATTTTAGAGGACCTGGAGATAGTTTGTGTGCGTACGTGAAAGGAACATAGATGGGGTGTATGCGATGGGGAGAGAGATGCTCTTTGTTTCTCTTTATTATGACTAACTTTATATATAGTATAAATATATAAAAAATCATAGTGCGGAATAAATATCATTGTGGGCAACATGCAACAAATTAACGTTCATACTTATCCATATAACTTTGTAATGTTGTATATATGTAGAAATTCCAAAACAATTTTTGGCCACACTTTATTCAAAAGGAATGTTGTATGCGAAATAAACGTGAAGAGAGGGCTTTTTAGATCACTGGGGTACGTGGTGTAACATGTGTGAATGTGTAGTTGATGAATTTGGCAGGGCCTAGAGAGGTATGTGTGTGTGTTACGTATTCGAGAGAGGCATGGATAGACGGGCCGGCAGGGGGAGGGGGCCGTGGGAGAGATAGCACGGGAAATGAGAGAGGTCTAGAGAGAGAGAGAGACTAATATGATGTCATGGAGAGAGATTCCCTTGAGTGTGTATATGCAAGGGGGAGGGGATAGAGGCACGAGGAGATTTTTTTGTGGTGTCTGTGTTGGTATGTGTGGGTGTGATAAGATAACAAGACCTGGGGGCAGAGGGTGTGTTGTGTCATCGCGTGAGGTCCGGTGGGTCGAGGTGAGGCCCTTGGTTCGGTTCCTGCGCCACATTGGTCGGCCCGTGACGCGTTTAGGGAGACCCATGGATGACTTGTCGTACATGACAAACATAGCAGAATTGTGAAGGACTCTGTGTCCACTGACAAAGCCGTCTAGGATTTGAAACCCTGGGTTCTCGGACTAAGGTAACCCCTTATCTCTGATATTACTATTCATCCAACCTAACTTTAAGGGGCATCCTACAGAATGCTTTGTTAGAATCATACTAGTCAATTAGGAAGAGAGGTGTGAGACAGTGCGTGAGAGACAGACCTAAAGATAATTTGCGTACAGGAGATACGGAGGGAGGTCTATGTATATAGAAAGGGTCGATGGGGATTGTGCGTGTGTATGCTTGTGAGAGGAAGAGTGCTTGTGATAAAGGTTAGTGAAAACAGTCGTAAATGGTCGAGAGAGGGGAGGGTTATATCGAGAGCATGTATGCGAGAAAGACACCTCGGGAGAGAGTGTGTGAGCATGTGTGAGGGACCATCAATGGAGAGTGAAACTACACGTAAAAGACTGATGTACACATTGATTAAAGATATAAATTGTATCCAAATATTAGGATGGGATCATGATATTTGCAATTCGCGTAAGGAACGGCCATTGATCCATCAGACATCTCGATTCTATCGAATTTGAGCATGTATATGTTATTATTCCACATAATTGATCCACATAGTTAGTCTTTTGAACTCTAGGCAATACATTGATTTAGCAATCGAATATAAACATGAGTATGGTTCATGTTGTGTGTGTAAAGCACATTATACATACGAAAGTTACACAATGAACATTATAAATAGCTAGCTATGAACTAGTATACATTTGAATTCAACTTAAGGTGGTTTTAAAAAATCGAATTCAACATGAAGTCCATTCAATTATTTTAATTCGATATCATGGCATTTGTAAATCATACCTAAATTATGGGGGCACCAATCTTTGCTCTGATTTTGTACATAATAGCATATATAGTCGTGTACAAAATAGATTCAAATTTAGCTCCTCCATTCCAAAATAATCATAGTTATAGGATTTTCAAGTGTCAAATTTTCAAAAAGAAGCGGATAATTTAATGAGGTTTTCAAACATACAAGGTCAAATTTAATGTTGTCTATTTAGGTCAATCCTCAAAGTTCAAGAGTACTCTAAACGTGAATGCTTCTGTTTCAAATTTCGAACGAAGCGCCAAAAGAGCCTCTACTCGCCCAAAATTGCGTGAGACCAATGTTTGGTAGTAGAAGGAAATTACTTTTCTAACTCCGACCCGTGAAACCTACCGGCCCGACGTCCAAAGGTCTAAACCGGGGTAGGTTTGTAGCTTCATCTAGACGCGACGCAACCGCCTCCAAAAAACATTCAGACACAATGGCCGCCTAAGCACACATGCGCGTGGCCGAAATCGTTCCCGCCCACTATTTGGGATATCTGGGATTACCATCCTACCCCCGACCCGCAGTAGGTCTGAAATTTAAGAGAGGGGCAAAGTTTGTACTTTCCCCAAATTTCAAACAAGCGCGTCCCATCTGTTCAATAAAGCCAAAAACAAGCACGCCCCTGCATCAAACATGGTTCTCCCTTAGCTCCCCGCCCCGTCCGATTCCCCATTCATACTCCATGGGCGCCAAAACTACCTCTCCACCAGCATGAAACCGGCGGCCCTCCGTCCTCCACTCCATCCCACCCATCAACCGCAGCCCTCCTCCATCACGCCGGAGCCGATACCCCGACGTCGTCGTCCACCATAGCCTCAACCGCAACACCCTCCAAGGCTAGTAGTTGAAGCCGAGGTCGAGCCATCCGTACCTGAGCCAGTTCAACCACGCCGTCCTGCGCCTCACCGCTACCGCTCCAACTTCGCCACCGTCCACCGCACCGGAGCTGTTCCTGCTACGCCGTCCTTCGCCGCCTCGGATCTGCTTCCCCTCCGCCAACATACGACCACAGCAACACAATCAACAATTTGGCCATGGGTTTGTCCAAGCCTGCAACCTCCTCCAAAACATCAGTTTCCCCAGCAAAAAGAAGAAGATCGGCGTGACATGTGGAGGCGACCACACTGGCAACCGGAAATGGTACTCCTCTTCCCTTATTTGTGCAAATCTTACGTGTCTGCTTGCACGGTATTCATCCCACAGAAGACACTAGTTGACCGCTTCTTCTTGATACTAGATGTTCCTAGTTACTCGTGATGCACAAGGTTTCTCCTCATATACTATTTCACCTTAGCTAGAGGTCCGTCGCCCCTAAATTTCAATTCCATGTCAGTTGATTCCCAATTAACGGAAGCATTCCCCAGCGTAACATGCGCTAGTCCGCCTATTACGCCGGGGAAGCAGCGCCTCGGTGTTTATCTTAGGGGCGTGTGGGGCCTAGAGCTGCTGGCGTCCAATCTGGAGGTCGGCAGGGATTAAAGGAATGGCCTGGGGGCGCTGCCAAGCACAACGGTGGTGTGAGGTCGAGGGGAGGGCGGGGCAGTGGAGGCAGGGGCCTGGGCCGGTGGTCGCTGGCGGTTCGTTAAAGATTGTCAACAGTGACTGGAGGGAGGTAGACGAAGGCCATCTGCCCGTTCCTTATAGATCGGACGGTTCATAAAAAATCGACTGACCTATTTATTTTCAGCCGACTGTTATCTTGATAGGACCACATGTGGTGGTTCTGGAGGAGTACCTGCATTTCCTGTGCTCATATATTACAAAATCATACGGAGTAGAATCTAATTTGGTTTTCCATGCAATGTTGTAGAGCTATCATATGTCTCCTGTCAATTATTTTTCAGGCACCTGCTATCTGCTACTTTTACAGTGCACTAGTTCTGCACACACTTCACCCATACTCTCACTATTGTGTTTTTATGCAAGGGTATTTCAGACTTTGCTGCCTTCACAGAAGCAGAAAATAAAAGAGAGAAGTTGCTCCAACATGGTACGCGGCTAAGCCAGACATGTTTCAACCATTTAAAGGCTGCAGTGTCAGCAGATGGAGATAGTAAACGTAGCTCTGGAGTTGATGACCTCGCTCCCAATGAACCACCATCCCAGGTGCCTTCTATAACTTCGCGGTGTCATATGTGGTTGCATGTTGCGTATGGTGTCTAGCTTGTATTCCAAAGGCCGAAGTCGGTCTTTATTAAGGTAAGGAAATATATTTTTTACATGAACCACCATCCCGGGAGCACCAGATGTCAAATGGCTAGTCAGGGCACTTGCCGAGCCAGTGACAAGCCCAGCACGGACATGCGTCACCTAGAAGCCAACTAAAAAGCCATGATGGTGGTGAAGCAGCCCGCCTCCCACCAGGCTCTCAGGTCCTAGATTATCATGCTCAGCACTCCAGCCGGATGTCTAGCTTGTATTGCTTCCAATTTGGTTAAATTGCATCTGCTTAGCTTACACACTATACCTTCGAATATGACATGCCTTCCTGTTTTTGGTACATGCTAGTACATCTGTCTATTAACCATGTTCTTACATCAAACTAATGTTCTTGTGTATCCCTCATCAATCACTTATGATGAGGCAGTCAGGCAAGTGGACTACTGTGAGAAAATATCCTCGTTTAAAGATTGCAACGCCATCCTCCCCACATGATTCTCAAGAAACAGCAAGGCTAGATGAAGATAGTGAACGTAGCTCTACAGTTGATTACCGCATTTCCCCTACACTAGCGTCACAGGTGCTTGGAATAACTTGGCAGTGTGATATGTGGTTGCATGTTGCATATGGTGTCTAGATGGTAATTATTCCAATATGGTTAAATTGCATGTGCTATTCTGCTTAGTTTATACATTATACATGTTAATGTGACATGCCTTCCTGTTTTTAGTACATAGTACATACATCTATTAAGCATGTCCTTACATAAAACTATTGTTTTTGTATCCCGCATAAATCAATATGACGAGACACCTTTAGCATATGCAGTGTGATATTAGTTGCATCTTTCATATGATTTATAGCATGCGCTGCTTCTAATTTGTTGAAATGCCATTTATGATGGGACGCTTTTAACTTGGCAGAGTCATATTGGTTGCATCTTTCATGCGGTGTCTAGCTTGCGTTGCTTCTTATTTGTTGAAATGGTTTCTACTTAGTTTACACAAACAGTTGTGAATATGCCATGCCATGTCATCCTGTTTTTCATATTATCCCATCCTGGAATCACGTGTTTGCCTAGTGATTGTCAGTATCATGCATGAATGAGTTCTGAAGAGTGAATTTTATTGCTTTTTCTTGTCGGGTTTACTTGACAATTCAAAATCAATAAAGCGGAAGGAAGTTAGCAAGGCAGCGGATGATGGTGCTCCTTCCAAACCGAGGGCCTCTACAGATTCTACTCCTCCATCCCCCCAAGATGATTTCCAAGACAACACATGCGTAGACACTCAACGTAGCTATGTTGATGATGAGCACGTCTCCCCTATTGCACCATCACAGGTGCTCCCTCTAACTTGGCATTGTTATATGTGGTTGCATGTTATGTATGATGTCTAGCTTGTATTGCTTCTAATTTTGTTGAATTTCATCTGCTTACTTTACACATTATACTTGTGAATAAGACATGTGTTCCTGTTTCTAGAACATACAATATCTGTCTATCACACCATGTTCTTACATCAAAGTAGTGTTGTGTAACCTACAACAATCACTTATCATAAGACACGTTTGACTTGGGAGTGTGATATAGGTTACATCTCGCATTCTTTTCTAGCTTGTACTACTTCTAATTTATTGAAATGGAACTTATGACGAGACAGTTTTAACTTAGTCGAGTGATATTCGTTGCATCTTTCATATGGTGTCTAGCTTTCATTGCTTCTAATTTGTTGAAATGCCTTCTCCTTGGTTTACACATCATTAGCTGTGAATATGCAATGTGGTGAATATGCAATGGCACTAATGATGATAGACCTCTAACTTGGTAGTGTGGTTGTTTGCATCTTGCATATGATTTATTTGGTGGCTAACATACGCAAATGAGAGCGAGGAGAGAAACAAAGGAACGGTCGTCAACTAGTAATGATCAAGAAGTGATCCTGAACTCCTACTTACGTCAGACATAACCCAGAAACCGTGTTCTCCTCTCGATCAACCCGAAAAGAGACACTCACGCAGTTACGCATTACCACGGTTGGTGTATTTTAGAAGAGTTTGCTTCAAGTTTACTACAACCGGATATCAACAAATTCCCATCTCGCCACATAACCGCGGCACGGCTCTCGAAAGTTTATACCTGCAGGGTGTCCCAACTTAGCCCATGATAAGCTCTCGCGATCAACGAAGGATATTCCTTCTCCCGGAAGACCCGATCAGTCTCGGAATCCGGCTACAAGACATTTTGACAGCAATAAAACAAGACAAGCAAGACCTCCGGCGTCGACATCCACGATAGTAGCCGCCACAGTATCTCGTCTCGTGCCACGACCGGATGAAGCAAGACGTGACGGCAACCGGCGATACCCCAAGTTGCCTAGGGGCGGCACCGCAAGTGGCTCTAGTTTGGACCAACACTTAGACAAGCATTGGCCGGGGGCTAAAATAAAGATGACCCTTGGGTTAATTACTCCCAAGGGAAAGTAGGTGGTGGTGAGGCAAATGGTAAAACCAATGTTGGGCCTTCTTTGGAGGAGTCTTACTGAAAGCGAACTGTCAAGGGGGTCCCATAAATCACTCGACCGCGTTAGGGACGCAAAATCCGGGAACATAATACCGATATGACGGAAACTAGGGCGGCAAGAGTGGAACAAAACACCAGGCATAAGGCCGAGCCTTCCACCCTTTACCAAATATATAGATGCATTAATAATATAGGATATATTGTGATATCCCAACAAGTAAACATGATCCAACAAGGAACAACATCTCCATGTTCCAACAAGGAACAAACTTCATCTTCACCTGCAACTAACAACGCTATAAGAGGGGCTGAGCAAAGCGGTAACATAGCCAAACAATGGTTTGCTAGGAAGGGTGCAAAAGGTTAGAGGCGACATGGCAATTTGGGATGGCTTGATAAATGTGTAATAGGTAGCGCGACAGCGATAGAACGAAGCAACTAGCATGGCAATGATAGTAGTGAGATCCAAGGTGACGGTCATCTTGCCTGAAATCCCATAAGGAAGAAGAACGAGTCCATGAAGAAGACGAGCGGATGAAGCCGAACCAAGCGTGAGCGAGCGAATCCTCACGATCGCATAGCGAAGCGGGAACTAACAAGAAGAAGCACACAACATAGTAAACACACCACACATGAACAAGACATGATGCACAACAAGCATGATGCATGACAAAGCTACATGAAGCTACTCATGGCAAGAGATGATGTAAACAAGAGCAACACACCAAGGCAAGTTTAAATGAGGCCGGAAACAACATATGACAATTCCGGTAAGTCCTCATATGCAAATTTCGAAATTGGTCCAGATCTGAATAAACCTTATGTTCAAGTTGTTAAACAGCAAGTTAAGATGGACCACGATGATTTACACGAAATTCTAGTCAAGTTACATATAAAGTTCATTAGGTTCGGAGCTACGGCCTAGAAGATATGAGCAAAACAAGTTAAACATGGCATTGATGCAAAATGCATACAAACATCAAGCAAACACCTCAAAAGATGGATGCAACATGATAATATGAAACTACATGCAAAATCAAGCAAGTTTCATATAGAGCACACTCAAAACGGAGCAACGGTTCAACACATACACAATCTGTCCAAAACAGCAACTAGGCATATTGCAAGCATCAAAACAACAAGCTACAGTATCCCAAAATAATAACAAAATGCATGCGCGTGATGTACAGGTAAATCATAACAAAACAGGAACACTGAGCTAACTCCAGAAATCACTAGAACATGCTCAAAATGACATGGCAAGATTGCAAATAATAACAGTTTCAGACTTTAGCAGAAATAACATCAGGTTGCAATGTTTAGAGCTATCAAACAACATGTTACAGGAACTTATCATGGAAAATAAAGGCACGGCATGAATCTACTAATTGCATAGAACAAAAGTTCCTTACTGACCATGAGCCAAAAAGGATCATAAAATATGATGGCACTCATGTAAACATGGCAAGTTATATTACAGATTCATACATGGCAGGAACAACAATAAGTAGGCATGTTGGTAAGCTTGAACCACTCACCACAGAGCATAACATGGCATGGCAAGGCAACCAACAGTAAGAAGGAATGGCATAGAAGCTATACATGGCAAGAACAACATCATAGCATACACGGATCAACTACAACAACCTTGGAAAAATTGAATAACATGTAAACAATCTGCCAGGAAACATTTTATAGCAAAAGTAGAGCTCGATTGACTCCAGCTGTGACACTCCATAATTGCAAACAAGGGCATGGATGGATAGAGCATAACCATATGTTCAAAACATCCTTACTGAAGTATCTCAAAATATGCATGGATCTCTCGGTAGCTTCAAGTTAACATGGCAACAAAATATAACAGAATCTGCCAGGAAAACAGCAACAGCAAGTACCCTACTTAACAAGCATGATGCACTCACTACACAACTCAAAAAAATACATGGCAAGCACCCCTGGAAAGATGGCATGGCACATTACAAAACACATGTAGGACTCAAGTTCATAGGATGCACACATCAATCATGACAAAAATGACAAAAGTGCATGTACTGATAAGAATCTGAAACTAACATCACATAGCACTCTTCCAACAGAATTTCGGGCATCAAGATGAGCTCAAATGAAAATGATGCAAAGAGATGAAATGATGTACTCATCAAGACGAACATGTTGACATATTACACGCTACGGATGCAAAGTTATGGCATGATGAAAATGCATAAAAAAATATCACAGATTCGGGACTTAGGAATCGGGGTCAACCTCGGGTTCGCACGGAAATCGAAGCAGGGGCACGAGCTCGCCGGAGAGCTCGCCGGAGATGTGGGAGGAGGTGACCGACGGGGTCGGAGAGGGCGGATCCGGCGGCGCCTTGCCGGATCCGGGCGAGGGCGAGGCGCGCTAGGGCGGCCTTGGCGGGCGGCGTATGGCGAGCGAGGCGAGGCCGCTGCTCCGGTGAGGTGAGCTCGGGCCGAGGGGCGAAGCGGGCGCTGGAGGCCGAACTGGCGGCGGCTGGTGCTTGGGGTGCCGGGCGGCGGGCGGCGGAGGGCACCGGGTGGAGCACGGGCGGGCGGCCGGCGCCGGAGGCGGGCGGCGGCGGGCTGGAGCGGGACGCGGGCGCTGGAGCGGCGGGCTGGGGGCCAGTCGTTCGGGCGGGCTCCCGTGGCCGAGCGGCCGCATGGCGGCGGCGGGTGGCGGGGCGCCACGTGGCAGCTCCGGATTGACGCGGGGGCGGCGGCTGAGGGCGGCGGACATGTCCGGGCGGCGGGGAAGTTGTGTCCGTCGGCGCGAGGGGAGCGGGGCTAGGGTTTGGACCCGGGATTTGGACGGGGAGGGACACATATTTATAGGTAGAGGGAGCTAGGAGAGTCCAAATGAGGAGCGGTTTTCGGCCACGCGATCGTGATCGAACGACCGAGAGCATGGAGGGGAGTTTGCTGGGTTTTTGGCCACTTTGAAAGGGTGTTGGGATGCAAGATAAAAGAGGCCTTTACGGTTACCCGGTTAACCGTTGGAGTATCAAACGACCTCCAAATGGCACGAAACTTGACAGGCGGTCTACCGGTGCTATACCAAGGCCGCTTGGCAAACCTCGATCCATTCCGAGACCGTTTAACACCCGCACACGAAAAGAGGTAAAAGGGCGGCCGGAGACATAGGAGTGCGGATTGCAAAAGCGGACAATGTGGAAAATGCTCGGATGCATGAGACGAACACGTATGCAAAATGAAATGCACATGATGACATGATATGAAATGCAGATGATGACATGGCAAACTGCAACACGCAAGCAAATGATAAGGCAACAACGACGAATAACTGGCAGACACCTGGCGCATCGGATCCGGGGCGTTACACCTTCCTTTTGTTTTATAGTTGTAATTTGTTTTGTTCCGATACAAAATTATTCTTAACATGCAGCCACCGGTTGAAGAAAACAGCAAGCCATTTTTGTATAGTGTAGGGTGTTCCCTATATTTGCACTGGTGGTGATCTTTGATGCCTAGTGGATGTAATCTGTGCAATCGCCTTAATAGCCTAGAGTTAGTTTCGGGCTTATTTATTTCCTAGTCTTCTTTTTCCCTAGTTTGCTAGTGTCCGCAACAACCATGGGCCATATACGGACCGTGGTAACCATGACCCTGCTATGGGCCGTAGGATCCATGGGCCTCCTACGGGCCGTCTTTAAATGGGCCTCCAACACGGCCGTAGAATCGGTGGGCCTCGGGTCATTGGATAAATGGGTCTACATGGGCCGTAAACGGGCGTAATTGGTATCGGCCTAGCACGGTAACGGGCCGTTAACAGCCGGAGGACAGCAAAGGCTTAATTCTGTCACAGGCATAACGAGTCGTTAATGGGCCAGAATATATGACAGACTAGAATCGGCGCAATGGGTTAACAAGCCAGGAACGGGCCGACTCTAAGGGGAACATGCCAGTAATGGGCCGGAAGTAATCGACGACTGGAAAGGAGCCAAAGAACGTATGGGTTGTCAGTAGGCCGAAAGCTAACACGGGCTGGAAACGGCCCATGTGAATCATGGGCCGTTAATGGGTATTACTGTTTGTTATGGGCCGGAGTCACCGTGGGCCACTAAAGGGCCTAAAGATACGAAGGCCTCATATGGGCAGAAAGACATCATGGGCCATACATGGGCCGAAAGTTAAACGGGCTGGTGTTATATTCGACGGCCCATATGACGTTGTTGGGCCGATTTTGGGTAGGCCCTAACGGGCCGTTAGTTACCGGGCCATAAAATGGGCTATTTTTTAAGAGACCGTTAACAGGCTTTTCATGGACCAGCCCGCTAACTTTTGACCAAGTCAAACGGGCCGGCCTTTGTAAGTTAAATGGGCCGGTGGTGGGCCGTCGCACGTGTCGACATATCATAGGCCTCTATCTGACCCACTGACGAGCTGGCACATGTTTCCTCCCGCCAATCAGAATTTTACATGTGGAAATTTCCCGATGGTCCAGGCTGTTAACGGGTTATTTGATCCAAAACCGGACCCGGTAGCTTAACGGCGACCCGTTACGGTGGATGCCACGTGTCGGTCACCCTTGACGAAAGCACTTCTATGATGCGCGGTTTATCGTCATGGAAGTGGACACTTCCATGATGATAATTTTGGTAATGGCATGGAACACTTCTATGACAACACATGTATGACTATCTTGATTATGTCATAAAATTGTCATGGATGTACATGCATGATAGATAACGTGACCTACTGTGACAAACACGTATCATCACGGAAGTGTATTTTTTTGTAGTGGGAGGCCGAATTGGGGAGGAACCCAAGTAGGATTCCTCCTACTTGGGGCACCCCATGGCTGCCTCCCCTCCCCTCCCACCTATATATACGTGTGGAGGGGGCGCCTAGAACAAACAACAACAATCGTTAGCCATGTGTGGCGCCCCCCTCCACAGTTTATGCCTCAAGTCATATCTTTGTAGTGCTTAGGCGAAGCCCCGCGCACATCAGTTCACCATCGCCGTCACCACATCGTCGCTGACGGAACTCATCTTCTTCCTCGACACATTTGCTAGATCAAGAGGGTGAGGGACATCATCAAACTAAACATGTGCAGAACTTGGAGATGTCGTACGTTCGGTGCTTTATCGGTCAGATCTAGAAGAAGTTTGACTACATCAACCGCGTTGTCAAACGCTTCCGCTTTTGGTCTATGAGGGTACGTGGGCACACCCTCCCCCTCTCATTGCTATGCATCTCCTAGATAGATCTTGCGTGAGCATAGGAATTTTTTTTTAAATTGCATGCTATGTTTCCCAACAGCTAACCTATACTTATAGTGGCCTCGGTCCTCTTCCCCCAAAACGTAGGCGGGAAGGGATCCCATAGTGGCCAATTTGAAAGGAAACAAGCAGTACATCTTATCCCGAGGAAAGGTGGTCTTCGCGTGTAAATCTTCTAGTCGTGACGCAGCGGTGGGCTCGACGATGACATATGTCTTGCTGATACGTCCATTTTGCATCATGTGTTCTTACTGTTATTTATAATGTTTTTATCCATAATAATGCTTTTTGGAGTAATTCTAATGCCTTTTCTCTCATAATTTGCAAGGTACACACCAAGAGGGAGAATTACGCGGTGGAAATACGGACTGAAAAAGCTATGCCACGCCACCTATTCTGCACAACTCCAAATGAGCTGAAACTTCACGGAGATTTTTTATGGATTATTTAAGAAATATTGGAGCCAATAAACACCAGAGGGGGGCCACCAGATGGGCACAACCCACATGGGCGCGTCAGGCACCCTGGTGGGTTGTGGCCTCCTTGTAGCGACCCGACCTCACACGGTCAAGTCTCTGTGCATAAGTGTCATCCCTGGATCGGTAATGCTGACACACACAATACTCGAAGGATTTATAACAGAGTAGCAATCACACACATATTACATCGAATGTCTCAAAAGAGAACTTATTACAATAAATATGGCTTAAGGCCATCTAAATAAGATAACAACGGAAGGCTTGGACGATAAAGTGAGTCCATCAACTCCAACAACATAGCTGAGTGCACGACAACAACCTAGCGCACCTTACTTTTTGCCTGAAAAGTCTGCAACATGATATGTTGCAGCCCGAAATGAGTCAGCACATGGAATATGCTAGCATAGTAACACAGTAGAGCAACGAACAAGTAAATGCTATCACTACATGCATATATGGCCGGTGGAGGCTCTATGGTTACAATGTTTTTGCGAAAAGTCGTTTTTTTCCTACAACAAAGGAATATATTTTATTTAACTATCATGGTAGTTGAAACATTGAGAATGGTACCCCCCATCTCAAATACCAAATTAAAAGTAATTATCAACCCAAAAAATTAATTTAGAATGATGAGATCCATATGATAATCCAAGAACCAGATACTCAAGATGTCCATAACCGGGGACACGGCTAATCATGATTAGTTTGTACACTTTGTAGAGGTTTGCGCACTTTTCCCCACAAGACTCGATCTCCTCCATCGGATTTCTCGCACTACATGGTGTTTGAGAAACGGATGACCGGGACACAGTCTTTCAGAAGCATTAACTCTAACCCCGGGTAGACAGTTCCAACCTACATCCCCTACATCTGCTAGCCTACCACTGGAAGAGGTCATGCAACCTACTCAACTATGCTAGAGCCCATAATAGCTTGTGGCTGCACACGGAAGTTTCTAGCATGAATAATCTTACGATCCCTTTGAGCCTGGGTGGCGGACCATAGGAGGATCACACGGTATAACACCGGGATCTCCTAGGACAACACTGGTATAACCCCAGGTGCCCAAACCAACAATCCACCCAGATGAATATTAAAGTTGCCACCTTAAGTTGAACCATTAATTAAACAATCTCACATCTGTCATGGATCTCTCAAACCAAACCACGTCTACGAGCATAGCATGGCAATATAAGCATAACGTAGAAGTAAGTCCCAAGGGTTTAGTAATAAACAGGGCAATAGGTTCTACCTTATCATCTACTTCCCAATACCCACAAGTTAATCACATCCTATTCATGCAGTGTTTGAGTATTGTAACTAATGCATAAAAACTGGGTATGAAAAGAGTATGATCAATGTGTTACTTGCCTTCTTTGACGATCATAAAACCTAGTGACTCGTAGTAGCACGCTTCGCACTCCGGTAATTCTATCGCAAACAAACAATAGCACACATAAGCATTCAAGCATATATGCAGGGGTAAAACTCAAATAAGAAGATCAAATCTGAAAACTCAACTGAAGAGATTCGATCTGCAAAAAGAATCAACCAAATCGGAGCTATGGAACTGAAACTATGGTCAAAAGAACTTCAAAATCAAGTCTGCTCGAAACCAAATTTTAAATTGTCAAAACCTTGTTCAAGTTGATTAAATAGAAAGAGGGTTTCAAGACTAAAATTTTGGCGTTGGTTTCACTGGATTTGGACAAGCGGTTAAGAAACGACGAGCGTTTGAAGATCAGGGACTAATCTGCGATAAAAGAAATCGTGAATAGGTCCCTGGGTGAAATAAAATAAAAAGAAAAGACTAACGAACGAACGTTCGCTGTCTGAACCTAACCGGCGAACAACGTTCGTAAAAATGAATGAACGGACGAACGTCCACTAAATAAATAAACCGACGAAAAAGCGATCTAATAAATTAAACCGGGGAAACTAAAAAAACCGGATCTAGATCTAGATCTAGGGTTTACCAAAAAAACCAAAAAAAACCACGGCAACTCCGGTGAGACTCCGGCGACGGCGGCGGCGGCGGCGTGGCACACGGATCGAGGCGGCGGCTAGGGTTTGGGCGGCGAGGTGAAATTTGGCGGTGGGGTGAGGCTGAGGCGGGGAAACTTATAAAGCACAGGCGGTGGAGTCCGGTTCGGCCACGGCCCGTTTAGGTCGGTGCGAAGGCTTTTTTAAACAGGTTTCGCCGGAAAAATCCTAGAAAATAAATTAAAAATCTAAAAATACCAAAACAAATTTTCACCGTCTAAATAGAATATTTAGAACGAAGTGAACATTTTCTTGGCCTAAAAATGCACAATTTTCTCATTAAAATAAAATAGCGATAAAATCTAAATAAAATTATTTATTTGATTTTAATATTTTTCCTCCAATATTTCATTTATTTTGGAGAAGTCATATTATCTACTCTCATATATTTCAGTACGAAATATTTTAGAGAGAAAAATAATTAAATCAAAATGATCCTCTTTTCAATATTTGAGAAAAATTCAAATATGAAAATAATAAAATCCCCAACTCTCTCTATGGGTCCTTGAGTTGCTTAGGAATTTTAGGATCACAACCAAAATGAAAATAAAAATATGGTATGCATATGATGACCTATGTATAACATTCCAAATTGAAAATTTGGGATGTTACAAACCTACCCCATTAAGATGAATCTCGCCCTCGAGATCCGGGTTGGCTAGAAAATAGGTGTGGGTGGTCCTTCCGTAGATCATCCTCTCGTTCCCAGGTGGCTTCATCCTCAGTATGGTGGCTCCATTGAACTTTGCAAAAATTGATACCCTTGCTGCGAGTGACTCGGCTGGCAAACTCGAGAATATTGACTGGTTTCTCCTCATAGGTCAAATCACTATCCAACCGAATCGCTTCCGGGGGCACTGTATCTCTCGTAGGTATATCGTGCATCTCTACATGGCACTTCTTCAACTAGGAAATGTGAAATACATCATGAACTCCTGACAGTCCTTCGGGTAACTCCAATTAGTAGGCAACCTCTCCCATACGTTCCAAAACTCGGTATAGTCCTACAAATCTCGGGGCTAACTTTCCCTTAACTCCAAATCGCTTAACTCCTCGCAAAGGTGATACATGAAGATATGCTCTGTCTCTGATTACATAGACTACCTCCTTGCGTTTGAGTGCGCATAACTCTTACACTGGTGAGCTACCTTCAGTCTATCTCGAATCATCTTAACCTTCTCTTCTGACTCTTTGATCAAAATTGGTCCAAACAACTGATGATCCCCAACTTCATCCCACATCATCGGTGTTCTGCACCTCCTTCCATACAAAGCTTCGAAAGGGGCCATCTTCAAACTGGCCTGGTAGCTATTTTTTTATGAGAACTCCGCGTAGGGTAAATTGTTGTCCCAACTAGATCCATAATCTAGTGCACAAGCTCTCAACATGTCCTCCAGAATCTGATTGACTCTCTCGGTCTGTTTTTTTTTGACAGAAAGACTATAAGGGAACCCCCTATAGTATAATTGGTGCAACAAACCCAAATTGCAAGTACCATGTCTTGAACCTGGGTGGGTAGGAAGGCATCAGCCCCTTCCCACCACTAGACTATGCCTTAGTCTGCGACTCTCTCGGTCTGTCCATCTGTCTGCGGGTGAAAAGTTGTACTGAACTCTAGCCTGGTACCCAAAGTCTGGTGCACCTGATGCCAAAATTTTGAAGTGAACTGTGTTCCTCTATCTGATACTATGGTCCTCGGAACTCCATGCAGACATACGATCCTGGTCATATATATCTTGGCCAACTTCGCACTTGTATAAGTGGTTTTCACTGGGATAAAGTGAGCTACTTTGGTCAAGCGATCAACTACTACCCAGATAGAATCATATCCCGATCTGGTCCTAGGTAATCCGGTGATAAAATCATGCCAAGCTTGTCCCACTTCTGGGTATCGGCATAGGCTGCAGTAACCCTGCTGGCTTCTGATGTTCTGCCTTCACTCTTTGACATACATCACATACGGCTACATACTCGACAATATCCTTCTTCATACCCATCCACCAGAAACGTTCCTTCAAATCCAAATACATCTTGGTGTTTCCGGGGTGTATCGAGTATGGCGAGTCATGAGCTTCCTGTAGTATCAATTTTCTGATCTCGACATTATTGGGCACATAAACACGGTCCTCAAACCACAAGGTGTCGTGCTCATCCTCACGAAAACCCTTGGCACTTCCTTTGCTCATTCTCTCCTTTATCTCGGCAATTTCCTTATCATCCTTCTGAGCTTCTTGAATCTTTCCCAATAATGTTGACTGGACCTCCAATGCTGCAACAAAACCTCTAGGGACTATCTCCAAATGTAGCTCCCTGAGATCCTCGGCTAACCCCTTTTGCAATCCTCCGCTTACGAGGGTATTGATATAACTCTTCCGGCTTAGCGCGTCTGCTACGACATTGGCCTTGCCTGGATGATAGTGCAGCTTCATGTCATAATCCTTAATAAGCTCCAACCATCTCCTCTGCCTGAGGATCAGCTCCTTCTGTGTGAAAATGTACTTCAAACTCTTATGATCCGTGTACACATCACAACGGTTTCCAATAAGAAAATGTCTCCAGGTCTTGAGTGCATGCACTACAGCTGCTAACTCCAAATCATGCGTGGCGTAATTCTACTCATGCGGTCGAAGTTGATGTGAGGCATATGAAACAACTCTCCCATTGTCGGTGTTCCCCAGACTTGCCTGCCTGTGGCCTGCGGCGTGGCTCAAGTGGGGGACCAGTGCAACCCAGCTTCATCAGCTCAAGCTCAAGACCCTCGCGAGGCCAAGCCTCATGAGGTGGGCAGCGGGAACCTTCCTCAGGAGCAGCCTCGTCAGACAGGCTCACGAGGAGGTGGAGAGATCAAGGCAGGGTACCTCACGAGGGTGCCCCATGACGCAAACCATGACGATCGAGGACCAGGCGGGCGCCAGGCGGGCGCCGGCCTGCGTAGTGTCCTTGTTTCCCTTTCGGTGCAAAGGGGGGAAGCACAGGCCAAGGCATCAGGCAAATGTTACCGTTTCGGTGCAACAAGACCAAGACCAGCAGAACGGCAGCATGGAGGTCATCATGGAGCCCAGGACGGCGTCACCACCAGAGCCTTTGGTAGTCGAAGACCAACTTTAGTCAGGATAAGTGTACTAGATGTTCCCCTTCAAAATGGCCAATTGTTGGCGCCCTTCCCGCTCATTATATGGGAAGAGGCCCAGGGCCTCTCTCTATAAATAGGACTAGCCACCACAGAGACAAGAGGTCGAACCTACCACAGAGAGAGGGAGAGAGAGAAGCGACTGAACTCACCCAAGTAGTTCATCGCATCAGCTCAAGAACAGCCCCTCGCGAGGCTGTTCTTCCCTTGTACTGTTCTTCATCAGCCCCAGAGGCAATCCACCACACCACACACTGGTGTAGGGTATTACACCACCACGGTGGCCCGAACCAGTATAAAGCTTGTGTATCTTGTGTTGTTCATCGTTCCTAGTTTAGATCCCTCGCAAACCATTAACGCGTGAGCTGGTAGGGGAAAGATCTCCGCGCGCACCCCAGTGTTCGAACCTCAAGGGTCTGCCGGAACCCGAAATCCGACATTTGGCGCGCCAGGTAGGGGTGCGCCGGAATCTTTCTTCCGCTGGTCGCGTGTGATCTTCCCTCGTGCCCATGGCTGACGCTCGCCGAGCCCGCGCCGAGCGCCGGGCTGCTCGCGCCACTCGAGTCGCCCAGACGGCTCCCGTGGGCGAACACCCCCATCGTTCCCCGTCGCCTGCTGCCAACGCCGCCACCGGCCCGGCGGGGAACGAGCAGCAGGCCTCAGCCCTGCACCCATCGGTGAGGCGAGAAGGCCGCACCGCTACTCCCTCGCTCACCCCTGCTGGTTCTTCGTCCCGTGCACACCGCACTCCCATGGAGGCTCGAGCCGCGCTCATCGTAGCGAATGATCTACTGCGCTACCGCCCTGTCGACGATGTCTACGAGGAGTGGCTCGACCGCGTCGCCGAGCTCGTCCACGCTGCAGGGGGCTCCCCCGCGCCGTCCCTCTCGCTGCCTCGCCCTTCACCCTATGCGGGACGCAGGGAGCCGGAGGTGCCCCCGCCACCTCCTTCCCAAGAAGGCGACCTGGCTCCAAGGCGCGTGGCCCCGGGCCGAGACCCTCCGCGTCCGGCGCCCGCGCAGCAAGAAAGGAGCTGCCAGGAGATCCCTCATCCCCAAGAAGGTGCTCGCATGCTCCCAGCACCAGAGCGCCGCGACCACGCTCCAGTGCCACCGCATCAAGACCCCGCGCTGCTCCAGGCAGCGGTGCGCGGGAATCCACAAGAGCAAGCTCCGCATCAGCAGAGAGCCCCGGTGGCCACCGCAGGCTGTCGCGCCTTCACCGCCGAGCTACGCAGCGTCGCATGGCCCGGCAAGTTCAAGCCAGACCTGCCACCTCGCTACGACGGCACTGCCGACCCCGCAGAGTTCCTTCAGCTCTACGAGCTGGGCATCGAAGCCGCCAACGGGGACGAAAAGGTCATGGAAAATTGCTTCCCCATGGCGCTCAAGGACGGAGCCCGAACTTGGCTCCCGGCACAATCTCCTCATGGGACGAGATGTGCACCCGTTTCATCACCAACTTCCAAGGCACTCGCGATCGGCCTCCGGCCGTGAGCGACATGCGCCGCATCAAGCAACAGCAGGGAGAGACCCTGCAGAAGTACATCCAGCGCTTCAACAACGCCCGCCTTAAGATTCCCAAGGTGACTGAGGAAGCCATCATCTCAGCCTTCTCCGATGGCGTGCGTGATGTCAAGATGAAGGAGGAGCTAGCAATGCATGAAGACCTGTGCACATCCCTGGAGTTGTTCAACTTGGCGACCAAATGCGCTAGGGCTGAGGAAGGGCGCCTCTCCCTCCTCGAGCTTCCGGCTGCCGATCTAGAAGAGAAGAAGCCCAAGGACAAGGACGTGAAGCGCAAGGGGGCTGTCGTGCTAGCGGCAGAACCAGACACCAAGCGAGGCAAGGATCAGCCCGAGTCATCCAAGGGCAGCCGGTACTATGTGTACCACGAACTCCACAACCACAACACCAACGAATGCCAAGAGCTCAGGGCCGTGCAAGAAGGGCGCATTGGCCGACGCCTCGAGCGCAATGATCAGGGCTACGGTCGAGGAGGAGGAAGAGGCGCAGGACGCTAGGAAGACCGTGGCCCTCGCCAAGGATGGCATGACAGACCTCGCGAGGACCGCTGGCAGGACCAGCCTTGCGAGGGAGGTTGGAGGGACCAGCCTCATGAGGATCGCCCTCAAGGCAAGGCGGGGCTCCCACCTTTGCCACAGCCGCCAAGGAGGTAATAAGACAATCATCAGGACGAGGGGGCTCGGGGCTTCCAGGAGCCGCGCGCGATCGCTTGCATCCTGGGTGGTGCTCAGGCCCCAGCCACTCAGCGCATCTTCAAGCAGTTTGCTCACGAGGTGAATGCAGTCCTCCGCAGGCCTGAGGCCGCATGCCCTCTCAGGTGCTTGTCGTGCGTTATCACGTTCAGCTCAGCGGATCAGCTCATGTGCGCGGCAACGGTCGGAGTCCTCCCCATGCTTTGCTCACCAGTCATCAGCAACGTGCAAGTCACCAGGACCCTCATCGACGGTGGAGCAGGGCTCAACGTCCTGTCCGTCGAAACATTCAACGATCTCCAAGTGCCACACGATCAGCTCCAGCCGACCAAGCCTTTCTCAGGAGTCACCGATGGCTCCACCGTCCCGATAGGGCAAGTTCGCCTTCCCGTCACCTTCGGACGGTGCGACAACTACCGCACCGAGCTCATCGACTTCGACGTCGCCCACATTCGCCTGCCATACAATGCCATCCTCGGGTACCCGGCTTTGGCCAAGTTCATGGCAGTGACTCACCATGGCTACAATGTCCTCAAGATGCCAGGAAGCGGAGGAGTCATCACAGTACCTTGTGAGGAAAGGGATGCAGTGTGCTCTCTTGAGCGCGCCTTCCAAGCCGCAGCAATCGAAGACCCAGATCACAGGAGCGAGAGACTTCCCGAGGTAATCCCTAAGAAGAAGAAGGCTTCGCCTGGTCCCGGCCCTCGCAAGGGAGGCACCTCCGGAGGCGTGGCATCAGGACCCGCGCCCGTTCAAGGGGCGCCATCCTCTGTCACATAGGAAGGCGCGCCCGGCGCCCTCCTCAGGCGAGGCTTGGGGGCTCTTTCATGGTGAGCCACCGACCTAGCCGAGGTCACGAGGAAGGCGCTTGGGCACCACTTGGAGGCGTGCTTTAAAGCACGTTTCCCTCAGGAAGGTATGAGACAAGGAGGGCCAAACCCTCAGGAGTTCATCGCGAGGAGCACCCAGGAGCTACATGAGTCAAGAGTCATGTGCAGCTGTCGCCGCCTGCCTGCCGTGGCCCCACATCCAGGCGAGGATGCTGGGCTGCGGATCTGCATCAACATAGCAGGGCTCAACCGGGCCGCGTCTCAGGAGCGCCAATGGCCCTCGCGCGTGGGGCGTTGCGAGGGTCGACCTCACAGCTACGTTCGCATGCCTTTCGGCCTGCCGAACACGGTCGCCGCCCATCAGCGCCTGCTGAGGTGTGCTCTGGAAGCTCAGGAGGTCAAGCAGCGCGCGGTCCTGGCAGAGATGGAGATGGCTCTCGAGGAACCCCCCGTGCCCCCGGAGCCTCCCGAGGCTCCAGGTCCGGAGGGCTCGTGAGGGCCGGCTTCCTCATCACGCGTCATCCGCTACCTCGACATCTCGCCATCTCCGACCATATCAGGTGACACCTTTCCAAGTTCCGTTTTCAGCTGGGAGCGCCCCTCGGGCTGCATCATTCCCAGGCCGCGTGGGTCCATCCCTGCGGCTCCGTTTTGCTTATGTTCTTTACTTACCTAGTTGGGGGCGCCCCTCGGGCTGCATTATCCCCAAGCTGCTCGGGCCAGACCCAGTGGCGTGGGCTTTCTCCGCACTTATCTAAATGGATTTGCTCATTCATACATAACATGCTTGACCCAATCGCCTTCTCGATTGACACCTACCTTTGGAGCCGCTCGCTCAGGCATGGCACATGCGCACGGGTCCGTCCCTGCAACGCCGATAAATCTGAGTGGCTGAGCTCTGGCCGCGGCAGCCCCGCAAGGCGCCACCTCTCCAAGCCCTCGGTGCCCCCTCTCACTCCCTCGGAGCGACCAATGGTTGGCTGGCAACCGTAACGACGAATCTTGTTTCTCCTCGTGATTGGCACGCAGGACCTACTCCAGGAGTAACGCCGGTGGCATCACGAGCCTTCTCTCCTCCTCTCCGGTGCGATCTGCTTGCGCGTTAAAAGGAGGGCACCTGAGCATCGCGATTCATGGGCTCCTACTGGCTCTCCAGCCCTCACCCCTGGCCTTGACCCATGACATCGCGACCTGCCATACCAGCGGCGGCTAGCTCGCTCGGGGGCCAGGACCGGAGGACGCAGAGAACTATGGAAAGCACGGGGGAGAAGGGAGGAGCTCGCGAGGACCCAACCCAGCAACACCTCGGTTGCCGTCGCGCAGACACGGCACCTCATCGAACGCCGTTCCAAACCCGCAAGATAAATCACGCAACAACTGATCCGCCTCAGCGCTAAACCCCCCCGCCTACTGCTGCTCTGCCACGGCAAAGCTGCCTACCTTTCTTGCCCTGCGGAGCCTGCTTGAGCGCTAAAGGGGACCTCCTGAGCATTGTGACTCAGGGGCTCTTACTGGACCTCGGGCCGCTCACCTCCTGGCCTTGACCACGGCATCGTGACCTGGCATACCAGCGACGGCTGAAGCCTACCTGGGGACCGGGACCTGTCGGCGCAGAGCACCAAGCCCTCGTGAGGAGAGAAAGGGGGAGTTGAGCCAGGACAGAACAAACATCTCGCACCGATTCATCATAAGGATATAATGTTCACAAAACACGGACAGCGCCTTACATACCCCCGCGGGGTGCTACTTCGATTCTTTGCAGGAAATAAAAGGCGCTGATCCTAAGGAACACCGACTACGCGTGCCTCCGCAGGAGACGCCATCATCAACAGTGGGCCACCAGGCGCCGGCGTCAACCCCATCCAGATCACCAACGCCGGTAGCACGGCGCCCGCCTGCTCCGGCGCGAGCTCGGGGGCTCGTAGTTATTGTCGCCCGTCTCCGGAGTCGCGAGGAGCTCGGCGGAGTCGCTGGATCCTCCGGCACCTCCGCTGTTGCCTGAGGAGCTGCTGGGGGAGCGATTGGCGAGCCTAGTCCTCGCCACGGCAGGGCCCGGCCGCCTTTCTCAGGGCAGCATTCCAGTCGGCATCCTTCCGCGTTGAAGACCTTGAAGAACATCAGGGAGGCGCCATCGTACTCGAGGTGGATTACGAGGGCGCCACCTGTCCTGCAGACCCGGGCGATCTCGCCCCACCCACGGGTCATGTAGACCTTGCCCGGAGCGACGACCACAACCTCCGCTCCGGTCCCAGGGGTGCTGCAGCCAGCGTGCTGCAACCAGAGCTCAAGAGAGCCCCTCGGCGGGATCTCGAAGGCAAATGAGGGAGGAAGATGAACCGAAGATTGAGGAGGCATGGCGGCGTGAAGCACAAGCTCTCGGGAGGAGCCCTCGGCATGGACTCCAGGAGGAACGACGCGCACCGCCGTGACCCGCCGGCGTCGACGGCGGCGTCGTCCGTGGCGCTCGGCGTCTACTCCTCCAGGGCCCTCGATGCGGGCGTACAAGGGCAGCGGGAACCCCGGCGGTGGCCGCTCGTACCAGGGCCTCGATATCTCCTGCCATGCACCCTCATCTCGGCGGCAGAGGACTAACCGCTTCTTCGACGGAAGCCGGTCAGGACCCTCTTGGGGGGCCTTTCCCTTCTCTTCTGCAGAGAACCGGCGGATGGGTGCAATCAGCGTGAGACGGAGCAATGGAGAAGATGAAGAAGAGGAGGAGTATCAGAGGAAGATGAACTGGAATGGCTCACGCCGTTCCGTACTTATAGCTGGAGGAGGCCAACCGTCGGCCTCCACTATCGCAGGTAATCATGACCCGTTTTTGCATGTAGGGACTTGTCAAGTCGTGCAGTTGTTGAGGCATCATGGGGAAGCGGATACGCCCACGTCCAATCAATCGCCATGCAGCGCCAAAGGCCGCAGGCTGTTGGGGCCCGTGGCGCTTCACACTTGCCCCTTCGCTTCTCTGCTAAGCCAAGTCCAGGCGCGCCTTGGGCGGGGTCTTGTCGGCGTTACAGGAGCAGGGGTCCCAGACTTGCCTGCCTGCGGCCTGCGGCGTGGCTCAAGTGGGGGCCCAGCGCGGCCCAGCTTATTTAGCTCAAGCTCAAGACCCTCGTGAGGGGCCAAGCCTCGCGGGGCGGACGACACGAACCTTCCTCGGGAGCAGCCTCGTCAGGCAGGCTCACGAGGAGGTAGAGAGATCAAGGCAGGGTACCTCACAAGGGTGCCCCGTGACGCAAGCCATGACGATCGAGGACCAGGCGGGCGCCGGCCTGCGCAGTGTCCTTGTTTCCCTTTTGGTGCAAAGGGGGCAAGCACAGGCCAAGGCATCAGGCAAAGGTTACCGTTTCGGTGCAACAAGACCAAGACCAGCAGAACGGCAGGATGGAGGTCATCGTGGAGCCAGTGACAGGCGTCACCACCAGAGCCTTTGGCGGTCGAAGACCAACTTTAGTCAGGATAAGTGTACTAGATGTTCCCCTTCAAAATGGCCAATTGTTGGCGCCCTTCCCGCTCATTATTTGGGAAGAGGCCCAGGGCCTCCCTCTATAAATAGGACTAGCCACCGCAGAAACAAGAGGTCGAACCTACCACAGAGAGAGGGGGAGAGAGAAGCGACTGAACTCACCCAAGCAGTTCATCGCACCAGCTCAAGAACAGCCCCTCGCGAGGCTGTTCTTCCCTTGTACTGTTCTTCATCAGCCCCAGAGGCAATCCACCACACCACACACTGGAGTAGGGTATTACACCACCACGGTGGCCCGAACCATTGTGTCTCTTGTGTTGTTCATCGTTCCTAGTTTAGATCCCTCGCAAACCATTAACGCGTGAGCTGGTAGGGGAAAGATCTCCGTGCGCACCCCAGTGTTCGAACCTCAAGGGTCTGCTGGAACCCAAAATCCGACACCCATCCTGCATAAGCACTCCTCCAAGTCCTAAGCGAGAAGCATCGCAATACACTTGGAAATCCTTGCGTATATCCAGCAGAACCAGCACTGGGGTTGTAATCAAACGTTTCTTCAACTCCTGAAAACTGGCCTCACATTCTTCCGTCCATTTGAACTTGGTGTCCTTTCTTCAACAACTCCGTCATGGGCTTTGCAATCTTCGAGGAATTCTCAATGAATCTCCGATAATATCTGTGAGTCCTAGAAAACTGCGGATCTCTCCAACCGAGGTGGGTGATAGCCAATCAGTGACTGACTTAACCTTGGTGGGGTCTACTGCTATACCTTGTCCTGATATAACATGCCCAAGGAATCCAGCTTCCTTCAACCAAAACTCACATTTGCTAAACTTGGCATATAACTGATGTTCCCTGAGCTTCTCGAGAACTAAACGCAAATGCTCCTTGTGTTCCTCTTCATTCTTCGAATATACTAGGATATCATCAATGAACACCACAACAAACTTATCCAAGAACTCCATGAACACCTTATTCATCATACTCATAAAGTAGGCAGGGGCATTAGTCAATCCAAATGACATAACCGTATACTCATATAACCCGTACCTTGTGGTGAAAGTTGTCTTAGGTATATCCTGTTCTCGGATCTTCAGCTGGTGATATCCTGATCGCAGGTCGATCTTTGAAAACACTTTAGCTCCTTGCAGCTGGTTAAACAAATCATTGATCATCGGCAGTGGGTACTTGTTCTGGATCGTCACTTCATTCAACGCACGATAATCAACAACCATCCTCAAGGATCCATCCTTCTTCTCAACCAAGGGCACTAGGGCTCCCCATGCTGATGAACTTCGTCGAATGTAACCTTTCTCCATTAACTCCTTAATCTGCTTCTTGATCTCTTCCAGATCATTTGCGAGCATCCGGTATGGTCTATTCGATATTGGTCCGATGCCTGGCAACAACTCTATCAAAAACTCAATATCACGATCAGGCGGAATGCCTAGTAATTCCTCTGGAAATACATCCGGGTAATCCTTCACTACAGGCACTTCCTCCTGAACAACTCCTGAGAGGGAATTTACTTGGGTTCTCCTCGGCGCATGCCTGGATACATGCTTGATCCTTTTTCCCTCCGGGGTGGTGAGTAGAATTGACCTAATAGCACAATCACTATTTCCTCCATACTTCGATCGCCAATCCATTCCCAGTATCACATCCAATCCTTGGGATTCCAAAATTATTAGGTCTGAGGGGAAAACATGGCTGCCAATGGTTAAGGGTAACCGATCGCACCATCGGCTGGCCATATACTCTGCTCCTGGTGAGCTCACTAGCAAGGGTGTCCTAAGGGCTAAGGTGGGTAACTTAAACTTGTCCACAAATCCCCTTGAAATGTATGAATGCGATGCACCAGTATCGAAAAGAACGAGAGCAGTAAATGACTTAACCAAAACCTTACCAATAACTCCATCTGGCTGCTCTTCAACCTCCTCCACGTTCACGTGGTTCACTTGTCCCCTGTTAAGAGGGTTGGGCTTCTTCCCAGAGCTTCCATTCCCATTGCCATTCTTCAACTCGGGACAATCATTGGCGTAGTGTCGAGTCTTCCCGCATTTGAAACAGGTACTGTGACTCTGGTCCTTCTTGGCGGGTGTGGTTGGGTTAGAGCGGTCCTGATTGCTGCCTGCTCCATTCCCGTTTCCATTCTTGGGGCCACTGTGGTTGTGCGAACTTCCTCCATTGTGAGTGTGGTCTCCATGGTTATGGGTATATCCTCCCGAGTTCGGGATAAAACGAGCCTTTGCTGATCTCCTGAATTATACTTCCCTTGTCCATACGTCCTTTTGCGGCTCTCAATTTGTTGTTGCTTCCCTTCAATCATAAGAGCCATGTCTACCAACTCCTGGTAGTTAGTGAATGTCGCTACCATCAACTGCATGCTCATCTCATCATTCAGCCCTTCCATAAACTTCTCCTGCTTCGCGGCATCTGTGGCCACATCATCAGGGGCATAGCGAGATAACTTGCTAAACTCATGCTTCTTCATGCTCATTGCTTCAGTTGAGACATGGGTTGTGCGGAAAGCTTGTTGAAACTGTTCCCAAGTGACATTGGCTATAGGGAAAGTGGTTGTGTAATTCTCCCACCATGAGGTTGCGGGTCCATCCAATTGATGTGCGGCAAAATGCACCTTCTCAGCATTTGTGCAACCTGCGGTGGTCAACTCCCTTCCAATCCTGCGTAGCCAATCATCAGCAACTATCGGCTCAGTGCTAGTGGAAAACACCGGCGGCTGCAACCTTAGAAAACGGGCTAAGTTGTCAACTAGAGGTGGTGGCGGTGGGTTGTAGTTGTTGCCTTGGTTCTGGACCAGTAGCTGCATCAAGGCATTCTGTTGTTGGATCAACTGAGTGAGCTCTGGCGGGAAGGCAAATCCGGTATATCTTCTCGGAGGCATCTGATGGCTTTAGAGGGAAGAGATTAGAATAGAATGAGGTCTAATGAGAAAGTGCTACCCATATGCACATGAGACAAGAACAATCATATCATATCACTCAATCAATCAAGCAAGGGCATACAATCGATCTAACTATCGTTATAGTGCTTGGACTATACTATTTACATGGGGGAAATACTACTAATCATATGGTGGTCTACTAGAAATTTTGATCGGTGGAAGACTCCATGATATCCGCTCCAGTTTCGTCTTCGTAATCATCATCACTACTGTCGGGGTCGGAGTCAGTGTCGTCGATGATGATGTAGTCTTCAGAACGAATGTCCTTGATTGGTCGTCATCTCCTCCTGGCGCGTGGTCTCCCATGAATACTCCTAGCTTCCTTGTCAGGTCATCATTCTTTTCCACTAGTATGGCGATTTCCTCCTCGTATCCGCCGAGTGTAGACTTGAGTTCCTCTTCTAGCTCCATATTCTTGGTTATCACCTTCTTCAGGTCTATCATGCTTGCACACACCTGGTTCTCCTGGCATCGAATGTGCTGGTTTAACTCCTGGTTGAAAGCTGCAATGGATATGTCCTTCCTGGTGATGATCATCTCCCATTGCTCGTCTCGGCTCCTGTTTGTAGACTTCTCCAATACGTCCCATAGCAATGTGGGCTGCCATGCTCTTTCCTAGACTCAAGGTTGGTGCATCCAAGGAAAACTCTATGGACTTAGTGACTGGCGTGAATGTCCTTCCTAGAACTTGTACTCGAATCATCCAACGCTCGTCTTCTGGTAAAGTGGCGGTGTAGGTCCCGGTGAAGCTTGGTTTTCCGATGTTTAGGTACCTAGTGACTTCCTTCAAGTGTCTCCCGAAAGGTGTGTATTCATCCGGTTATGCAAACTTGTTCCTTGAGTCCGCCATCCTAAAGAGTAGAAAATGGAGAGGAGTCAGAAATGAGTAGAGAGGAGTGACCTATGGCTCATCTTAGTGGTCGTGTCCTACATTCAGCATGTGCTCTGATATCATCTTGTAGCGACTTGACCTCAGACGGTCAAGTCTCTGTGCATAAGTGTCATCCCTGGATCGGTAATGCTGACACACACAATACTCGAAGGATTTATAACAAAGTAGCAATCACACACTTATTACATCAAATGTCTCAAAAGAGAACTTATTACAATAAATATGGCTTAAGGCCATCTAAATAAGATAACAACGGAAGGCTTGGAAGATAAAGTGAGTCCATCAACTCCAACGGCATAGCAGAGTGCACGACAACGACCTAGCGCACCTTACTTTTTGTCTGAAAAGTCGGCAACATGATACGTTGCAGCCCGAAACGAGCCAGCACATGGAATATGCTGGCATAGTAACATAGTAGAGCAACGAACAAGTAAATGCTATCACTACATGCATATATGGCCAGTGGAGGCTCTATGGTTACAATGTTTTTGCGAAAACCAATTTTTCCCTACAACAAAGGAATATATTTTATTTAACTATCATGGTAGTTGAAACATTGAGAATGGTACCCCCATCTCAAATCCCAAATTAAAAGTAATTATCAACCCAACAAATTAATTTAGAGTGATGAGATCCATATGATAATCCAAGAACCAAATACTCAAGATGTCCATAACAGGGGACAGAGATAATCATGATTAGTTTGTACACTCTGCAGAGGTTTGTGCACTTTTCCCCACAAGAAACGATCTCCTCCGTTGGATTTCTCGCACTACATGGTGTTTGAGAAACGGATGACCGGGACACAGTCTTTCACAAGCATTAACTCTAACCCCGGGTAGACAGTACCAACCTACATCCCCTACATCTTCTAGCCTACCACTGGAAGAGGTCATGCAACCTACTCAACTATGCTAGAGCCCATAATAGCTTGTGGTTGCACATGGAAGTTTCTAGCATGAATAATCTTACGATCCCTTTGAGCCTGTGTGGCGGACCATAGGAGGATCACACGGTATAACCCCGGGATCTCCTAGGACAACACTGGTATAACCCCAGGTGCCCAAACCAACAATCCACCCAGATGTGTATTAAAGTTGCCACCTTAAGTTGAACCATTAATTAAACAATCTCACATCTATCATGGATATCTCAAACCAAACCACGTCTACGAGCATAGCATAGCAATATAAGCATAACGTAGAAGTAACTCCCAAGGGTTTAGTAATAAACAGGGCAATAGGTTCTACCTTGCATCTACTTCCCAATACCCACAAGTTAATCACATCCTATTCATGCAGTGTTTGAGGATTGTAACTAGTGCATAAAAACTGGGTATGAAAAGTGTATGATCAATGTGTTACTTGCCTTGCGGACGATCCGCAAAACCTAGTGCCTCGTAGTAGCACGCTTCGCACTCTAGGAATCCTATCGCAAACAAACAATAGCATACATAAGCATTCAAGCATAGATGCAAGGGTAAAACTCAAATAGGAAGATCAAATCTGAAACCTCAACTGAATAGATTTGATCTGCAAAAAGAATCAACCAAATCGGAGCTACGGAACTGAAACTACGGTCAAAGGAATTTCGAAATAAAATCTGCTTGAAACCAAATTTTAAATTTTCAAAACCTTATTCAAGTTGATTAAACAGAAAGAGGGTTTCAAGACGAAGATTTTGGCGTTGGTTTCACTGGATTTGGACAAACGGTTAAGAAACGGCGAGCGTTTGAAGACCAGGGACTAATCTGCGATAAAAGTAATCATGAATAGGTCCCTGGGTGAAATAAAATAAAAAGAAAAAAACGAGCGAGCGAGCGTTATTTATACGAACCTAATCAAGTGAACAGCGTTACGTAAAAAGCGAAACGAACGGACGAACGGCCGCTAAATAAATAAATTGACGAAAAACCGATCTAATAAATTAACCCGGGAAACTAAAAAAACCGGATCTAGATCTAGATCTAGGGTTTACCTAAAAAAACAAAAAAAACCACGGCAACTCCGGTGAGACTCGCGACGGGCGATGGCGGTCGGCGGCGAGAGGTGGCCCGGCGGCGGCGCAAAGACACGACTCGAGGCGGCTAGGGTTTGGGCGGGTGAGGTGAGGGTGAGGCGGGCTTATAAAGCACAGGCGTGGCGGAGTCCGGGTCGGCCACGGCCCGTCCAGGTCGGTGCAAAATAAAAAAACAGATTTCACCGAAAAAACCTTAGAAAATAAAATGAAATCTAAATATACCAAAACAAATTTTCACCGTCTAAATAGAATATTTAGAACAAAGTGAACATTTTCTTGGCCTAAAAATGCAACTTTGCAAAATGCACATTTTTATAATTCAAATAAAATAGCGATCAAATCCAAATAAAATTATTTATTTGATTTTAATATTTTTCCTCTAATATTTCATTTATTTTGGAGAAGTCATATTATCTCCTCTCATATATTTTAGTATGAAATATTTCGGAGAGAAGAATAATTAAATCAAGATGATCCTCTTTGCAATATTTGAGAAAAATTCAAATATAAAAATAATAAAATCCCCAACTCTCTCCGTGGGTCCTTGAGTTGCTTCGGATTTTTAGGATCACAACCAAAATGCAAATAAAAATATGGTATGCATATGATGACCTATGTATAACATTCCAAATTGAAATTTTGGGTTGTACACTCCTCGGCCCACCTCTGGTGCCCATCTTCTGGTATATAATTCATTTTGACCTAGAAAAATAAGGAGAAGACTTTCGGGGCGGAGCGCCGCCGTATCGAGGCGGAACTTGGGCAGGGGCACTTTTGCCCTCCGGCGGAGCGATTCCGCCGGGGGAACTTCCCTCCCAGAGGGGGAAATCATCGTCGTCATCATCACCAACAACTCTCCCATCTTGTGGAGGGCAATCTCCATCAACATCTTCACTAGCACCATCTCATTTCAAACCCTAGTCCATCTCTTGTATTCAATCTTGTTACCGAAACTATAGATTGTTGCTAGGGGGTGACTAGTAGTGTTGATTACATCTTGTAGTTGATTACAACATGGTTTATTTGGTGGAAGATTATATGTTCAGATCCATGATGCTATTTAATACTCCTCTGATGATGAGCATGTTCATTATTTGTGAGTAGTTACCTTTGTTCTCGAGGTCACGGGATAAATCATGTTTCAAGTAATCATGTGAATTTGATATGTGTTCGATATTTTGATGGTATGTATGTTTTGATTCCCTTAGTGGCGTCATGTGAACGTCGACTACATGAAAATTCACCATACTTGGGCCTAAGGGAATGCATTGTGGAGTAGTAAATAGATGGTGGGTTGCGAGAGTGATGTAAGCTTAAACCCAGCTTTATGCAATATTCTGTAAGGGACCGATTGGACCCAAAAGTTTAATGCTATGGTTAAAATTTATTCTTAATACTTTTATCGTAGTTGCGGATGCTTGCGGGAGGGCTAACCATAAGTAGGAGGTTTGTTCAAGTAAGAACAGCACCTAAGCACCGGTCCACCCACATATCAAATCATTAAAGTAGCGAACATGAATTAAATCAACATGATGAAAGTGACTGGATGAAATTCCCGAGTACCCTCAAGAACGCTTTGCTTATCATAAGAGACCATTTTAGCATGTCCTTTGCCTCAAAAGGATTGGGCTATCTTGCTGCATACTTGTTACTATTATCGTTACTTGCTCGTTACAAATTATCTTGCTATCAAACTACTCACTACTTACAATTTCAGCACCTGCACACATTACCTTACTGAAAACTACTTGTCATTTCCTTCTGCTCCTCATTGGGTTCGACACTCTTACTTATCGAAAAGAGATACAATTGATCCCCTATACTTGTGGATCATCAAGGCTATTTTAAGCGCCCGTTCTTGGGAGTGAAGCGCCTTGGGTAAGTGGAATTTGGCAAGGAAACATTTATATAGTGTGCTGAAATTTATAGTCACTTGTTACTATGGAAAACAATCCTTTGAGGGGTTTGTTCGGGGTATCTTCACCTCGCCCGGAACCACAATTAGCTACACCTCCACCTACTGCACCTACTGAAAATACTGAATATGAAATTCCTTCGGGTATGATAGAACAACTGCTAGCTAATCCTTATGCAGGAGATGGAACCAAACATCCTGATATGCACTTGATATATGTAGAACAAATTTGTGGATTGTTCAAGCTTGCAGGTTTACCCGGAGTTGAGGTGATTAAAAAGGTTTTCCCTTTATCTTTGAAGGGAAAAGCATTGGCATGGTATAGGCTATGCGATGATATTGGATCATGGAATTGGAATCGTTTAAAATTGGAGTTCCACAAAAAAAAATTATCCTATGCATCTAGTTCATCATGATCAGAATTATATATATAATTTTTGGCCTCGTGAAGGAGAAAGTATCGCCCTAGCTTTGGGGAGGCATAAGTCAATGTTATATTCATGCCCCAATCATGAGCTCTCATGAGAAATTATTATTCAGAACTTTTACGCCCGGCTTTCTCGTAATAATCAAACCATGCTGGATACTTCTTGTGCTGGTTCTTTTATGAAGAAAACTATTGAATTCCGGTGGGATCTTTTGGAAAGAATTAAACGCAAATATGAAGATTGGGAACTTGAGGAAGGTAAAGAGTCAGGTATAAAGCTTAAGTATGATTGTGTTAAATCTTTTATGGATACCGATGCTTTTCAAAAGTTTAGCACTAAATATGGACTTGACTCTGAGATAGTAGCCTCATTTTGTGAATCATTTGCTACTCATGTTGAACTCCCTAAAGAGAAGTGGTTTAAATATCACCCACTTGTTAAAGAAGAAATTAAAGAACTTGTACCAGTTAAAGAAGAAACTATACTCTATAATGTTGATCCAGTTGTTCCTACTGCTTATATTGAGAAACCCCCTTTTCCTGTTAGGATAAAGGAACATGCTAAAGTTTCAACTGTGGTTAACAAAAGCTATGTTAGAACACCTAAACCAGATGAACAAATTAGAGTAGAACCTAATTTTGCTATGGTTAAAGATCTCTTGGAAGAAGATATAGATGGGCATGTTATTTACTTCTGTGCAGAAGCTGCTAGAATTGCTAAACCCGATAGAAGGGATAAACATAGACCAGTTGTTGGCATGCCTGTCATTTCAGTTAAAATAGGAGATCACTGTTATCATGGTTTATGTGACATGGGTGCTAGTCTGAGTGATGTTCCCTACACTTTATATCAAGAAATTAAGAAAGACATAGCACCTGCAGAGATAGAAGACATAGGTGTTACTATTAAACTTGCTAATAGAGACACCATATCACCTTGTGGGATTATTAGAGATGTTGAAGTCTTGTGTGGGAAAATTAAATATTCTACTAATTTTCTTGTTCTTGGTTCCCCACAAGATGACTTCTGTCCCATTATCTTTGCTAGACCTTTCATGAACACAGTTAATGCTAAGATAGATTGCAAGAAACAAACTGTTGGTGTTAGCTTTGGGGATGAGTCTCATGAGTTTAAATTTTCAGAGTTTAGTAGAAATTATCATGAAAAAGAATTGCCTAGTAAGGATGAATTCATTGGTCTTGTTCTATTGCTGTACCACCTACTGATCCTTTAGAACAATATTTGCTAGACCATGAGAATGATTTTCATATGCATGAAAGAAATGAAATAGATAAGATTTTCTTTGAACAATGTCCTCTGCTTAAACACAATTTGCCTATTGAAACTCTTGGAGGTCCTCCTCCACTTAAAGGTGATACTGTGTTTGAATTAAAACAATTGCCAGACACTTTGAAATATGCTTATCTTGATGAAAAGAAGATATATCTTATTATTAGTTCTAACCTTTCAGAACATGAAGAAGAAAGATTATTCAAAGTTCTAAGGAAGCACCGAGCTGCTATTGGATATACTCTTGATGATTTAAAGGGCATTACTCCCACTCTATGTCAACACAAAAATAATATGGAACCTGATGCTAAACCAGTTGTTGATCACCAACATCGGTTAAATCCGAAGATGAAAGAGATGGTAAGAACGGAAATATTAAAACTTTTGGAAGCAGGTATGATCTATCCTATAGCTGATAGTAGATGGGTAAGTCATGTTCATTGTGTCCCTAAGAAAGGAGGTATTACTGTTGTTCCTAATGATAAGAATGAACTTATTCCACAAAGAATTGTTACATGCTATAGAATGGTAATTGATTTTAGAAAATTAAACAAAGTAACTCGAAAAGATCATTACCCTTTGCCTTTTATTGATCAAATGCTTGAAATATTATCTAAGCACACACACTTTTGCTTCCTTGATGGATATTCTGGCTTTTCACAAATACCTGTTTCTCAACCTGATCAAGAAAAGACCACTTTTACTCTTCCTTTTGGAACTTATGCTTATAGACGTATGCCTTTTGGTTTATGTAATGCACCTGCTACCTTTCAAAGATACATGATGGCTATATTCTTTGATGTTTGTGAAAAGATTGTTGAGGTTTTCATGGATGACTTCTCTGTCTATGGGAAGTCTTTTGATGATTCTTTAAGCAATCTTGATCGACTTTTGCACAGATGTGAACAAACAAATCTTGTCTTGAATTGGGAGAAGTGCCACTTTATGGTTAATGAAGGCATTGTCTTGGTTCATAAAATTTCTAAAAGAGGTATTGACGTGGACTAAGCTAAGGTTGATGCAATTGAGAAAATGCCATTTCCTAAGGACATCAAAGGTATTCATAGTTTCCTAGGTCATACTGGTTTCTATAGGAGGTTTATTAAGGTATTTTCTAAAATTTCTAGGCCTCTTACTAATCTTTTGCAAAAGGATATTCCTTTTGTTTTTGATAATGATTGTCTTGAAGCCTTTGAAACACTCAAGAAAGCTTTAATCTCCGCACCTATTGTTCAACCTCCTGATTAGAACTTGCCTTTTGAAATTATGTGTGATGCTAGTGATTATGTTGTTGGTGCTGTTCTAGGACAAAGAGTTGATAAGAAATTGAATGTTATTCATTATGCTAGTAAAACTCTAGACAGTGCTCAAAGAAATTATGCTACAACTGAAAAAGAATTCTTAGCGGTGGTGTTTGCTTGTGATAAGTTTAGACCTTATATTGTTGATTCTAAAGTAACTGTTCACACAGACCATGCTGCTATTAAATATCTTATGGAAAAGAAAGATGCTAAACCTAAAATTATTCGTTGGGCTCTCTTGTTACAAGAATTTGATTTGCATATTATTGATAGAAAAGGAGCTGAGAACCCCGTAGCTGATAACTTGTCTAGGCTTGAAAATGTGCTTGATGACCCACTACCTATTGATGATAGTTTTCTTGATGAGCAGTTAGCTGCAATAAATGTTTCTCATAGTACTCCTTGCTATGCTGACTATGCTAATTACATTGTTGTTAAATATTTACCACCTAGCTTTACTTACCAACAAAAGAAAAAAAATATTCTATGATTTAAGACACTACTTTTGGGATGACCCACATCTTTATAAAGAAGGAGTAGATGGTATTATTAGACGTTGTGTACCTGAGCATGAACAGGGACAAATCCTACGAAAATGTCACTCTGAAGCTTAGGGAGGGCATCATGCTGGAGATAGAACTGCTCACAACGTATTGCAGTCTGGGTTTTACTGGCCTACTCTCTTCAAGGATGCACGCAAGTATGTCTCATATTGTGATGAATGACAAATAGGTAATATCGGTAAGCGTCAAGAAATGCCTATGAATTATTCACTTGTTGTTGAACAATTTAATGTTTGGGGATTTGATTACATGGGACCTTTTCCTTCCTCTAATGGGTATACACATATTTTGGTTGCTGTTGATTATGTTACTAAATGGGTAGAAGCTATTCCAACCACTAGTGCTGATCACAACACCTCTATTAAAATGCTTAAGGAAGTTATTTTCCCAAGGTTTGGAGTCCCCAGATATTTAATAACTGATGGTGGTTCACACTTTATCCATGGTGCTTTCCGTAAAATGCTTGCTAATGTCGGATTTTGGGTTCCGGCAGACCCTTAAGGTTTGAACTTTGGGGTGCGCGCGGAGATCCAACCCTCCACCGTCTCGTACCTCGCCGAATCGCAACGACCTAAACTACTAGCAAGAACAACACAAGAGGCCTTAAGATTTATCTTGGTTCGGGCCACCATCGTGGTGTAATACCCTACTCCAAAGGTGTGGTGTGTGGATTGCCTCTTGGGCTGATGAGGAATAAGATGCAGGGAAGAACAGCCTCGCGAGGGTCTGCATTCTTGGTGGAAGCGATGAACTGCTAAGTGGTGTCCCGTCGCTCTAGCTTGAGGATCGGGTCTCTCTCTCTCTCTTCGGATGCTTCCCACTCTATCCGGTCGTCCCCTTACTATGGTGGCTAGCTCTACTTATATAGACGAAGGCCCTGGGCCTCTTCCCAAATATTGAGCGGGAAGGGTGCCAACAATTGGCCATTTTGAAGGGGAACAGCGGGTACACTTATCCTGACTAAAGTTGGTCCTCGCCGCCAAAGGCTCTGGTGATGATGCCTGCTTGGGCTCCATGATGATCGCATTCCAGCCGTTGGGGCTGGTCTTGGTCTTGTTGCATCGAAGCGGATGCCTTTGCTTGATGGTCTTGCTCGCGCTTGCTCCCTTTGCACCAAAGAGGAAAGGAGGACGCCGCGCTGGTCGGGCGCTCGATCGGCGCCCTTGGTCGCCATCATGGCTTACGTCATGGGCACCTCGCGAGGTACCCTGCCTTGAACTCTCCGCCTCCTCATGAGCCAGCCTGACGAGGCCGCGCCTGAGGAAGCTCTTGGTCGTCCGCCCCGCGAGGCTTGGCCCCTCGCGAGGGTCTTGAGTTTGCGTTGATGAAGATGGGCCATCCCGAGCCTCCTTTGAGCCACGCCGCAGGCCGCAGGCATGCAAGTCTGGGGACCCCCGTTCCCAGAACGCCGACAGCAGCCCCCGGGCCCTTGGCGCGCCCGAACTTGGCCGAAAGCAGAGGCGAAGGGCAAGTGCGAAGCGTCGCGGGCCCTAACAACAGCCTGCAGCCTTACGCCACGTGGCGGCTGATTGACGATGGCGGCACTGCCCCCCACGACGCCTTGGTAACCGCCCGGATTCGGCTGTGTCCTTGCATGCAGAGTTGGTCATAATGATCGGGGATCGTGGAGGCCGGCGTTTGGCCTTCGCCGGCTATAAGTATGGAACAGTGCGCGCCCTTCTAGTCTATCCTTCTTGTCTCTCCTTCTTCTCCATGGCTCCACCAAGGAAGTTCTCGGCCGCGGAGAAGGGGAAGGGCCGCCAGGTCGAATCTTCCTCTCCTCCGCCCAAGCGTGGTCGAGGTCGCCCTCGCAAGCACCCTGTGGCCTCCACGGCGGTCTCCCGCGGTCGTGGGGGAGGCTCTCAGCGTGGTGACGAGCGGCTGGCCATGGTTGGAGGGCGTGCCCCGGCCGCTCGTCCCTCGAGGCCGCGCCTCCATGCTGCTGAAGCGCTGCCGGAGTTCATGGTGAGGGCGGAGGAGCCGTCCAGCGTTCGGCTTCAGCTCCCGTGCTTCCTCCTGGATGAGCTCCTAGATGGCGCCCTGAGTGGCCTCTGGCTACAGGCAGATGGCTGTTGCAGCCGGGCTTCGTGGGCTTCTCTGGAGGTCTCTGCTGCAGGGAACCTGTTCTGGCCAGCATGGTGGCAGACGTCACAAGACGTGGTCTCCGCCGCGGTGCTCCCTGCACTTCAAGTATGATGGCGACGCCACCCTCTACGTGAGGGTGTTCGGGAAGACGGCCGCTGCATGGGGTGCTGCCACGAGGCGACGACCCGGCCGAGGACTCAGCCCATGGGCGGAGAGGGCGGCGGCGGGCGGCCGGGCGATGCCCGCGACTCCTCACGCTTCACCAGCTCTTCTTGGTGGCGATTCTTCCTGCGGCCGCGCCAGCCCACGCCGGGCGCGCTGCTTGGGGGTGGCAGCGGGTCCGCTTCGCCACGCCCTGGTGAAGCGCGAGATGGAGTCCGACTGAGCTACGGAGGCGGCTCGGTCCTCCCAAGAGAGCCTGCACGGGGCGTGCTTCACCTGCTTTTGTCCTTTTCTTTCCTTTTCTCCTGCGTAAAAAGGGAACAATGTGTGGCCCCGTGGGGGCGTGTTTAGGGCAACGCCGTTAATTATTGTAATGCTTTTGTTATCCTGATACTCTTCGCTTCTGTCGTGCGCCCATTCGCAAGTGAACCCCGATCGTGGGGGCGACCGACCTCGGCCCGTGTTACGCGTTGTGCCGCCCGTGAGGCATGGTCGAGGGGTGCTCCACTGTGGACCGTGGCCGTGAAACTTGAGCGATAGGGGTAGGAACACCTGGGGGCTCCGAGGCTTCGCCTCATGAGTCCCAGCAAGAGAAACCGAGGCAGGAGGGCGGAAAAGGTCGAAGAACCACGGACCAAAAAAGGGCGATAGTTTCGATAAAAACTTCAAATGGGAATAACCAGTCAACTGCAGAAAGCAAATGAAAAGCCGCGTCCGGCACCTAGTCTAGTCTTGGACGTCTTCTCACCAGCGCAGAGCTAAGTGTCACTCTTGGGCGTAGGAGGGAGCCCTAGGGCCTGAGGCCGGCACCCCTGAGACTCCGGGGCGTGTACAGCCCCACTCATTATTACGTGAGAGTGTCACGGGTCGGCGAGCTTCACACGCACTGGGCCTTCTTCACAAGCTCCCGGCCTTTCTTCTGGTAAGCAAGCTTCACGGGCGTTTGCCCTCTTCATAGGCTCTGGGCCTTTCCAGAACACGACAGCTTCACAGGCGTTCGCCTTCTTCACAGGCTCTGGGCCTTTTCCCAAGAGGTGAGCTTCACAGGCATTCGCCTTCTTCACAGGCTCCGGGCCTTTTCCAAAAAGATGAACTTCACAGGCATTCGCCTTCTTCATGTGCTCGGGGCCTTTTCCAAAAGATGAACTTCACAGTGCAATTGCCTTCTTCATGTGCTCGGGGCCTTTTCCAAAAAGATGAACTTCACAGGCATTCGCCTTCTTCACAGGCTCAGGGCCTTTTCCAAAAAGATGAACTTCACAGGCATTCGCCTTCTTCACAGGCTCAGGGCCTTTTAGGGGTAGAACCTCCGGAGGTGTTGGATGTTCCACACGTTCTGTCTAGGTACTCCCTCTTGCGTCTCCAAGCGCACGGATCTAGGCCTGGAAACATGAACAACCTTGAATGGGCCCTCCCACATGGGAGAGAGCTTATGCAGTCCCTCCACAGAGGACCCGTCGAGCACGAGGTCTCCTACCTCGAGAGTTACAGGGCGGATGTTGCGGCGGTGGTATCGCGGAGTGCCTGCTGGTACCTTGCCGCTCGCGATGCAAACTTGGACGGCGCTCCTCCCAAAGACAAGAGCCGTCCCCGCATGGCGTCTGCTGCGTTTCATCGAACGCCAGGGACCAAGCGGATCGACGCTTGACCTCGTGAGGGAGGACCGCTTCGGCTCCGTGAGACCAGGAAGAAGGGGTCTCTCCGGTTGGCTTGGTCGCGGTTGTGCGGATGGACCACAAAGACGGATGGAAGCTTCGTCGTACCAGCCTCTACCGCAGAGCTTCAGCATCTTCTTGAACGTCCACGGTCTTGAGGCCTCTCGGGACCTCTGCATTGGCCCGCTCGGCCTGCCCATTGCTGCGGGTGTGCCATCAAGCGTAGCATATCTGCGTTCAAGGTTAAGCGCAGACGTTTTAAAAGGTTCTTGGTGAATCGCGAACCGTTGTCGGTGATGATGCGGTTCGGCACTCCGAACCGGCTCACGATGCCCTTGATGAACTTGACCGCAGAACCAGCGGGGATGGCGCGGACGGCCTCAACTTTGGCCCACTTGGTGAATTTGTCCACGGTGACGTAGAGGTAGCGATAGCCCCCTGGCGCCCGAGGGAAAGGGCCCAGAATGTCCAGCCCCCACACCGCGAATGGCCAAGTGAGGGTTATGGTTTGCAGGCCTCCTGCTGGCTGGTGGATCTGCTTGGCATGGAATTGGCAAGCCTCGCAAGCCTTCACGAGGTCGATGGCGTCATTGAGCGCGGTGGGCCAATAGAAACCATTGTGGAACGCCTTCCCGACAAGGGTCCGTGACGATGAATGGTGCCCACAATCTCCGCCATGTATATCTGCCAGCAATTCCTTCCCCTGTTCCCTGGTGATGCAGCGTAGGGATACGTCGTTTGGCCGTCTCCGGTAGAGCCCTCCATCCATGATGTTGTGTGTCGTGGCTTGCCGCGCCACACGCTCTGCCTCCTCCTCCTTCTCTGGCAAAGTCCCACGCGCTAAGTAACCCTTGAGCTCCATGATCCAGCACTCCTCTTGAGGTTCCATCATTAGGAGCAGGCGTGCTCGAGGCCGGCCACAGTTTGGGGCTCCCGAGGCAGGCGGCTGAGGGAGCTCCTCCCGAGGCTGTGCTGTGCTTGATAACGGCGGCAGGGCTGAGGGCTTGAAGAGCCATTCCTCAAAGACACCCGGCTCCTGGGGTAACCTCGTGGAGGCTCGTTTGGCGATGTCATCGGCCTCTTGATTGGTGTCGCGGGGCATGTGCTGCAGCTCCAACCCCCAGAACTGTTTCTCCATCCAGCGGACCTCCGCAAGGTAGGCCTCCATGTGTTCATCCCTTGGCTCGTACACCTTGTTGGAGAAATTGACGAGGAGCTGTGAATCGCCCTTGATGGTGGCGCTTCACCCCTGTGGCAGCGGCAGCCTTCAGACCTGCTATCAGCCCCTCGTATTCTGCTATGTTGTTGGAGACCTTCTTGCCATGCTGGAAACAGAGCTGCACGGCATAGTAGAGCTTGTCCCGAGAGGGGAATATGAGTACTGCCCCAGCCCCAGCGCCCTGTCTAGAGAACGCTCTGTCGAAGTACATGACCCAACCTTCTGGCGCTTCGCTCCCCGGGGAGAGGGACCGATCCTCGCCGGCCCTAAGGCCAGTGTACATCCATTCGGCCACGAAATCTGCCAGCGCGGCCCCATTGATGACTCTGGTCGTACTGAACTCGAGCTGGAATGCTTGCAGCTCAATGTTCCACTCGGCGACCCTTCCTTCCGAGTTGGGGCTCATGAGCACCCTCTCCAGGGCGTATGCCGAGACAACCTTGATTGGATGACCCTGGAAGTAGTGTCGCAGCTTGCGCGAAGCCACTAGGAGTGCTAGGAGGAGCTTCTGCGGCATGGGGTACCGTGCCCTCGCATCCCGTGAGCAGTCTTGGCCAAAGTACACCGGTGCTCGACGAGGTTAGGGGCGTTGGTGCTGGTGGCGTCCTCCGGAAGCTGTGGTGCCTCTTGAGGTGTCAGCGCCTCCGGAAGCTGGGTGCTTTGACGGGAGGCCTCCCCCGCCCTTGGTGCGCTCTGCTTCGACCGCTGATCTTCCTCCATTGCGGTGCTGGCTTCTGCTAGTTCCTTCTGATTCGGTCTTGCCTTAGCTCGGGTGGCCGCCGTGGTCTTGGCCTGACGCTCCTCCCTAACCGCCACTAGAGCTACGCTGGCGGAGTAGGGAGTGGCGGCGAGGTAGAGTACCAAGGGCTCCTGAGGGCGCGGGGCCACCATCACTGGAGGGCTGGTCAGGTACCTCTTGAGGTCTTGAAACGCTTGGTCGGCCTCTTCAGTCCACTCGAAGGGTCCTTTTTCTTCATCGGTGGAAGAAAGGCAGCGCCGCTCCCCCAATCGGGAGATGAAACGGCCCAGTGCCCGTTACTCGCCTGTGAGCTTCTGCATCTCCCCGAGGGTCTTGGTGGGCTCATGTCTTCCTTGCCTTGACCTTGCAGGTTGGCCTCGATGCCTCGGTGGGACACGAGAAAACCAAGGAGCTTGCTGAGGGCACTCCAAACAAACACTTCTACGGGTTGAGTCGCGGGCTCAACTGCGTTGAGGCTCGTGAAGGTTTCTTCCAGGTCTTGTATCAAGGTCTTGGCCTCATGAGACTTCACCATGATGTCGTCGATGTATGCCTCCACATTCTTCCCAGCTGTGGGCCCAAGGTGATGTGCATGAGCCGCTGGAAGGTTGCCCCTGCGTTGCGCAACCCGAATGGCATGCAGGTATAGCAGTATACTCCACACGGGGTTAGGAAGGCCGTCTTCTCCATGTCTTCCACCGCCATCTTGATTTGGTGATAACCCGAAAAGGCGTCCAAGAAGCACAACATGTCACACTCGGCGGTGGAATCGACGATCTAGTCGATGCGAGGGAGCGGAAATGGATCCTGCAGGCATGCTTTGTTGAGGTTGGTGAATTCGACACACATGCGCTCCTTTCCTCCCTTCTTCGGCACCACCACGAGGTTGGCCAACCAATCTGGGTATCGGACCTCGCGGATAACCCCCGCGGCTTCTAGCTTGCGGGTCTCTTGGACGATGAAGGCCTGCTTTTTGGTGGACTGCCTCCTCGCTACGCTTCACTTTGGACACACGTTGGGGCACACGTTGAGGTGGTGCTCGATCACGCCCGTGGAATCCCCGCCACTGATCGGGCTCCCAGCGAACACCTTCTTGTTCGCACGCAGGAACTTGACAAGGGCTTCCTCCTGCTCGGGCTCGAGGTTGGCGCCTATGGTGAAGGTGGCGTTTGTGGACTAAATCCTCATCGACGGGTATCTGCTTGGTCTCCGCCTTGTCTTGAGTGAACAACTGCTTCTTCTTGGTCGGCGCAGCCCCTTGGCTTGGGGCTTCCGCATCGGGGCTGTGCTTGACCGCCGTCTTGAGGGTGAGCTGGCCTTCGCATGATGCACCCTCGGTATCCCCGGCACGCAGTGAGGCGCCCGCTGCTCGTGCATCTTCATGAGGTCTTACCTCTGGTGGGTTGCAGCCATGAATTTGGCCAAGACCGGATAGCCAAGGATGGCGTTGTAGGGGAGGCCGATGGGGGTGATGTCGAAGTCGACCAATTCCGTGCGGAAGTTGTCGCAGGTGCCGAAGGTCACCGGAAGCCGGATTTGCCCCAAGGAGCTGGATGACCCTCCTCCCACGCCGAAAAAGGCCGGCTGGGCAGCAGCCGCTCCCTGGTATCTGAGAGGAGGTTGAAGGCCTCGGCCGAGAGTACATTGAGGCGGCGCCGCCCGTCGAGGGTCTGGTGACGGCGACCTTGCAGATGGTATGTGTGCAGAGCAGCGGGAGCGCACCCGAGCCGGCCGAGTTGGCGGGGTGGTCTTGAGAGTCGAAGGTCAGCCCGGCCGACGACTCCGTCCGGCTTGAGGGAGCCCCCTGCCGCGCGGAGGCGGCGCCAACCCGGCGGACGAATGTCTTGACATGGCGGCTGGAGGGCGGCACCTGCGAGCCGCTGAGGAGGGCCGCGACGAGTGGAGAAGCCGGCGCGAGGGGGCGGGCCACCAGGGAGCCCCGCGGCCTCCCCCATGAAGTCGCCGGGGAGCGCCGGACGACGATGCTTGCTGCCGTCCCGCCGGGCCGATGGCGGTGTTGTGGCAGGTGACGGGAACGACGAGGGCGCCCGCCGACGGAGCGCCCGAGGCGGCGTGGGAGGCGAGGGCGGCTCGGCGCGCTGGCCCGCAAGCGTCGAACATGGTTGCGGTGGCCGGGAAGAACGAGGCGACGAAGGCAGATTCCGGCGCACCTACCGGCGCGCCAAATGTCGGATTTCGAGTTTGGCGAGACACTTAAGGTTCGAACTCGGGTGCGCGCGCAGCGATCCAACCCTCCACCGCCTCGTACCTCGCCAATCGCAGGGACCTAAACTACTAACAAGAATAGCACAAGAGACGCAAGATTTATCTGGTTCAGGCCACCATCGTGGTGTAATACCCTACTCCAGTGTGTGGTGTGTGGATTGCCTCTTGGGCTGATGAGGAACAGTACAGGGAAGAACAGCCTCGCGAGGGTCTGTTCTTGGTGGAAGCGATGAACTGCTAAGTGGTGTCCCGTCGCTCTAGCTTGAGGATCGGGTCTCTCTCTCTCTCTTCGGATGCTTCCCACTCTATCCGATCGTCCCCTTACTATGGTGGCTAGCTCTACTTATATAGACGAAGGCCCTGGGCCTCTTCCCAAATATTGAGCGGGAAGGGCGCCAACAATTGGCCATTTTGAAGGGGAACAGCGGGTACACTTATCCTGACTAAAGTTGGTCCTCGCCTGCCAAAGGCTCTGGTGATCACGCCTGCTTGGGCTCCATGATTACTGCATTCCAGCCGTTGGGGCTGGTCTTGGTCTTGTTGCACCGAAACGGATGCCTTTTCTTGATGCTCTTGCCTGCGCTTGCTCCCTTTGCACCAAAGAGGAAAGGAGGACGCTGCGCGGCTGGCGCCCGACTGGCGCCCTTGGTCGTCATGGCTTACGTCATGGGCACCTCGCGAGGTACCCTGCCTTGAACTCTTCGCCTCCTCATGAGCCAGCCTGACGAGGCCGCGCCTGAGGAAGCTCTTGGTCATCCGCCCCGCGAGGCTTGGCCCCTCGCGAGGGTCTTGAGTTTGCGTTGATGAAGATGGGCCATCCCGAGCCTCCTTTGAGCCACGCCGCAGGCCGCAGGCAGGTAAGTCTGGGGACCCCCGTTCCCAGAACGCCAACAGCTAAGTATGATGTTAACCATAGAATTGCATCACCCTATCATCCTCAGTCTAGTGGTCAAGTTGACCTTAGCAATAGAGAAATAAAATTAATTTTGCAAAAGCTGTTAATAGGTCCAAGAAGAATTGGTCTAAGAAATTAGATGATGCACTTTGGGCTTACAGAATAGCATATAAAAATCCTATGGGTATGTCTCCTTATGGTTTATGGAAAATCTTGTCATTAGCCTCTTGAATTAGAACATAAAGCATATTGGGCTGTTAAAGAAGTTAATTATGATTTAAAACTTGCTGGTGAAAAGACGTTATTTGATATAAGCTAATTAGATGAATGGAGAACCCAAGCTTATGAAAATGCAAAGTTATTCAAAGAGAAAGTTAAAAGATGGTATGACAAAAGAATCCCAAAGCGTGAGTTTAAAGTCGGAGAATATGTTCTTTTGTACAACTCTCATTTTAGATTTTTTGCAGGGAAGCTCCTCTCGAAATGGTAAGGCCCATATGTCATCGAGGAGGTTTACCGGTCCGGTGCCATCAAAATAAATAATTCCGAAGGTGCTAACCCAAAGGTTGTCAATGAACAAGAATAAAGCATTATATGTCAGGTACGCCTATTAATGTCGAAAGCAATATTATCCAAACTTTGACACCGGAAGAGCACATAAAAGAGTCCTTCCAGAACACTCCAAAATCGTCAAAATAAGGAGGTACGCGATACAGTAAGTAAACAGACTCCGAAAATCCGCAAAAATATTTTCTATCAGTTTTGGAATATTTTAGAATTTTGGAAATAAAGAAACTTCTAGGAAGCATCCCCTGGTGGGCACAAGACACCAAGGCACGCCAGGCATGCCTGGCGCGCCTAGGTGGGTTGTGCCCGCCTGGGACACCTTCCGTACTCCATTTTTCTTCCGTGTACTTGTCCTCCAAGATAAAAAATCTATATATACTTCCCGAACCTGTTAACCGCTGTATCTCGGAAAAAATCCTCTGTTCTCTTTTCTTGTTGTTCCCAGTCAGGTTCATCAAGCTAGGCATCATGTCATCCTGCTCCTCGAACCACATGGAAGAAGATGCTTCGCTGATGAAGATCGAGACGAAGAGGGAGGACCCTACGGACGTCATCAAGGGAGACAAGGGCAAGGGAGCTACCGTAGATCCATCCCCGGTGGCAGCACAAGCACTGCTGGCCGAGGAGGAGGAAGAAGATATCCTTAAGCCCTACCTTCCTCATCTTCATCCTACTGAGATTGAAGCTTTTCATGTCATTGAAATAGTTCGCATACAAAATAAGTATCTCACTCGCGAAAATATTCTGCATCAAGAGCATATCATCCACCTCCGGAGCGTCATCCGTCGATTGGCGAATCTTTTGATCCTCAAGGATAGGATTGCTTCATCACCACCATCACCTTCTTCACCACCAAAGGAGAATTGAGTATCTGGTATTGGCACTCCCCTTGGCTTCCGCCAAGCTTGGGGGAGGTGCCCCGGTATCGTATCACCCCACTATCTTTTGCTTTTACTTATCTTATTTCGATCTTTTTGCTTTAGATGAAATATAGTTTAGTTCGATCCTTTTCTTATTTGAGAGTTTGCTTAGTGATCTATCATTGTAATCGTGTGCAAGTTATATAATAAAGTTTAGTTTGAGTTTTTACTTTCTTTACTTTCATGTTGCAAATAAAGAAAAGAAAAAGAAAGGAAATAAATCAATAGGATCATATACTAATCCTACGGTAGGTGATAGCACCACATAAGGAAAAGTATAAGTAAGAAAATTTTATTGGAGATTGACAAACATAGCATTAGTTAGTGATGCAACTCATGAAAGAATTAATGAGGGAAGGGAAGATTCACATATAAATATACCATCCTAGAAATCTTTTGTGATTGTGAGCCCTCATCAGAATATTATATGCCAAAATTGTTGATGTTGGACAAGGAAGACAACGTAGTGGTTTATATATGTTTATTTTCACATAGAAGTCATATTGTCATAGATCCATTAACATCCTAGAAATTCCGCACTAAGTAGAGATACTACTTGTCCATCCAAAACCCTTAAACCCAAATATTTTTCAAGTGTCCACCATACCTACCTAGGGATTGAGCATGATCCCTCAAGTAAGTTGTCATCGGTGCAAGAAGGCAATAAAATTGCTTCTAAATGTGTGAGATTGTTTAGTGTAAGAGAAAATTGAGCGTTGCATGAACTTGGATGACAAAGAATAAAAGCGACAGACTGCATAATAAAGGTTGTCATCTTAAGGGGCAATGTAACATGACGTTCTTTTGCACTAAGGGATGGAGCATACAAACAAATAAGTGCATGACAACCTCTGCTTCCCTCTGCGAAGGGCCTATCCTTTACTTTTATGTATTTACTTTTATGCCGAGAGTCAAAGTTTTCCTTCTATTCCTTTTTATTTTCTCCTTTGGCAAGCATAATCTAGTGAGGAAACATCTAGGCACATATATCCAGATGAATATAGATAGCATGAGTTATTATTGTTGACATCACCCTTGAGGTGACTATATTGGGAGGCGAAAATATAAGCCCCTATCTTTCTATGTGTCCGGTTGAAATGTTTTGCTCATGTGTACTCGGTGAGTGTTAGCAATCATAGAAGACAATATGATAGTTGAGTATGTGGACTTGATTAAGGGCTCTGACGCGTGACCCTTCCTGAAAAGATGATGAATTGTAGTTGCAAAGTTGACTGAGAACATAGTTTGTTGGTTTCTAATAGAGTTTTTGCTTTATACTTCGATTATGTGATGAATTGTTACTTATTCATGGGAAGTGTATGATAAAAGTACTATGTTTATTTTGTTGTTATTATAATAATCAACATGATGCTTCTATGTCCGTATTTTGTTGTTAGCGACACTCTCTCTCAAAGCATGTGGACATGTTTTTTGATTTCGGTTTTCGCTTGAGGACAAGCGAGGTCAAAGCTTGGGGGAGATTATACATCCATTTTGCATCATGTTTTCTTACTATTATTTATAATGTTTTTATCCATAATAATGCTTTTTGGAGTAATTCTAATGCCTTTTCTCTCATAATTTGAAGGTACACACCAAGAGGGAGAATTCCGACAGCTGGAATTGTGACCTGAAAAAGCTACGTCAGGCCACCTATTCTGCACAACTCCAAATGAGTTGAAACTTCATGGAGATTTTTAATGGATTATTTAAGAAATATTGGAGCCAATAAACACCAGAGGGGGGGCCACCAGGTGGGCACAACCCGCGCCGGGCCCCCTGACGCGCCCTGGTGGGTTGTGGCCTCCTCGGCCCACCTCCGGTGCCCATCTTCTGGTATATAAGTCATTTTGACCTAGAAAAAATAAGGAGAAGACTTTCGGGGTGGAGCGCCGCCGTCTCGAGGCGGAACTTGGGCAGGAGCACTTTTGCCCTCCAGCGGAGTAATTCCGCCGGGGGAACTTCCCTCCTGGAGAGGGAAATCATCGTCGTCATCATCACCAACAACTCTCCCATCTTGTGCAGGGCAATCTCCATCAACATCTTCACGAGCACCATCTCATCTCAAACCCTAGTTCATCTCTTGTATTCAATCTTGTTACCGAAACTATAGATTGTTGCTAGGGAGTGACTAGTAGTGTTGATTACATCTTGTAGTTGATTACTATATGGTTTATTTGGTGGAAGATTATATGTTCAGATCCATGATGCTATTTAATACTCCTATGATCATGAGCATGTTCATTATTTATGAGTAGTTACCTTTGTTCTCGAGGTCACGGGATAAATCATGTCGCAAGTAATCATGTGAATTTGATATGTGTTCGATATTCTGATGATATGTATGTTGTGATTCCCTTAGTGGTGTCATGTGAACGTCGAATACATGACACTTCACCATACTTGGGCCTAAGGGAATGCATTGTGGAGTAGTAAATATATGGTGGGTTGCGAGAGTGACAGAAGCTTAAACCCCAGTTTATGCACTATTCCGTAAGGGACCGATTGGACCCAAAAGTTTAATGCTATGGTTAGAATTTATTCTTAATACTTTTCTCGTAGTTCCAGATGCTTGCGGGAGGGTTAATCATAAGTAGGAGGTTTGTTCAAGTAAGAACAGCACCTAAGCACCGGTCCACCCACATATCAAATCATTAAAGTAGCGAACACGAATTAAATCAACATGATGAAAGTGACTAGATGAAATTCTTGTGTATCCTCAAGAACGCTTTGCTTATCATAAGTAACCGTTTTGGCCTATACTTTGCCTCAAAAGGATTGGGCTATCTTGCTACATACTTGTTACTATTATCGTTACTTGCTCGTTACAAATTATCTTGCTATCAAACTACTCGCTACTTACAGTTTTAGCACCTTCACACATTACCTTACTGAAAACTACTTGCCATTTCCTTCTGCCCCTCGTTGGGTTCGACACTCTTACTTATTGAAAAGAGCTACAATTGATCCCTATACTTGTGGGTCATCACATGTCGCGCCCGTGGTCTTGGTCTCGTTGCACCGAATGGAAACCTTTGGCAGCTTCCTCGGGAACCCACGGTTGTGCTTGCCTCCTTAGCACAAAATAGGAAACTATCTCCTCTGCGCCCGCTGGTGCGTGCCTGGCCTTGGTCGTCATGGCTTGCGTCATTGCAACCTCATTAACTGGGTACCTGCATAGAAATATCCCTCCTCAGGATGCCGCCTATGGAGGCCGCTCCCTTGGGAGGTCTTGGCATCGTCCGCCTCGCGAGGCTTGGCCCCTGACGAGGGTCTTGTCTGATGGCCATGTGGATGGGCCGTACTAGGCCGTTGATGAAGATGCACCGAGGGGGCCGCAGGCAGGCAAGTCTTGGTACCCTGGTTCCGAGAACGTCGATAGTTGTTGCAGGTTACAACAGTAGTATGTTGATGTAAGAACATGGTGTGATAGACACATATTGTATGTTCTAGAAACAGGAACACGTGTCTTATTCACAAGTATAATGTGTAAAGTAAGCAGATGGAATTAAAAAAAACTAGAAGCAATACAAGATAGACATCATACTTAACATGCAACCAAATATAACAGTGCCAAGTTAGAGGGAGCACCTGTGATGGTGGACTAGGGAGACATGTTCATCATCAACACAAATACGTTGTGTGTCTATGCATGTGTTGTCTTCCAAATATTGTTGGGGGTGGCGGAGTAGATTATGTAGAGGCCGTCCGTTTCAGTTGGTTGGAAGGAGCACCTTTATCCACTGCCTTGCTAATTTCCTTCCACTTTATTGATTTTGCATTCTCAAGTAAAACCGACAAGAAAAAGCAATAAAACTCACTCTTCAGAACTCATTCATGCATGATACTGACAAGCACTACTTTGATGTAAGGCAAAGATATGATACGAGGATGGAATATGTATGAAAAACAGGACACCATGGCAAATTCACAACTATTTGTGTAAACTAAGCAGAAGCCATTTCAACAAATTAGAAGCAATGCAAGCTAGACACCACATGAAAGATGCAACCAATATGACTATGGCAAGTTAAAAGCGTCCCATCATAAATGGCGTTTCAAGACATTAGAAGCAGTGCATGCTATAAATCATATGAAAGATGAAACCAACATCACACTGCATATACTAAAGGTGTCTCGTCATAATTGGTTGATGCGGGATAGAAAAAAACAGTAGTTTTATGTAAGGACATGCTTAATAGAGATGTATTGTGCACCAAAAACAGAAAGGCATGTCACGTTAACAGGTATAATGTATAAACTAAGAAGAATAGCACATGCAACTTAACCAGATTGGAAGAATTGCAATCTAGACACAATATGCAACATGCAACCACATATCACGCTACCAAGTTAGAGCAAGCACCTGCGATGGTGGTGTAGGGGAAATGCGGTGATCAACTATAGAGCTATGTTGACTATCTTTATCCAGCCTTGCTGTTTCTTGAGAATCACGCGGAGAGGCTAACAATGTATTCTTTAAAAGAGGATCTTTTCTCACAGTAATCCACGGGCCTGACTATCTCATCATAAATGATTGATGAGGGATACATAAGAACTTTAGTTCGATGTAAGAACATGGTTAATAGACAGATGTAGTATAATATATATGTACCAAAAACGGGAAGGCATGTCATATTCAAAGGTATAATGTGTAAGCTAAGCACATGCAATTTAACCAAATTGGAAGCAATACAAGCTAGACACCAGGTTGGAGTGGTGAGCATGATCATCGAGGACCAGAGAGCTTGGTGGGAGGCAGCCTGCTTTGCCACCACCATGGCTTTCACTACAAAAAAATACACTTCCGTGATGATACGTGTTTGTCACAGTAGGTCACCTTTTCTGTCATGTATGTACATCCATGACGATTTCATGACAGAATCATGATAGTCGTACATGTGTTGTCGTAGAAGTGCTCCATGACAATACCAAAATTATCATCATGGAAGTATTCACTTCCGTGACGTAAATGACGTGTCACGGAAGTGCTTTCGTCAAGGGTAAATGACACGTGGCATCCACCATAACAGGTCGCCATTAAGCTATCGGGTCTTGTTTTGGATCCGATAACCCGTTAACAGACCGGACCAATGGGGATTTTCCACATGTAAAATTGTCTTTGGCCGAAGGAAACACGTGTCATCTCGTCATTGGGTCAGATAGACGTCTATGATATGTCGACACGTGCGACAGCCCACCACTGGCCCATTTACCTTACAAAGGCCGGCCCGTTTGACTTGGTCAAAAGTTAGCGGGCCGGCCCATGAAAAGCATGTTAACGGTATGTTCACATATAGCCCATTTTACGGCCCGATAACTCACGGCCCGTTATGGCCTTCCCGATATCGGCCCAACAACATCATGTGGTCCGTCGAATATAACACCAGCCCGTTTCACTTTCGGCCCATGTATGGCCCACGACGGTTTCGGCCCATATGAGGCCTTTCGTATCTTCACGCCCTTTAGTGGCCCATGGTGACTCTAGCCCATAATGAACAGTAAATTTCTTTGTACCCATTAGCGGCCCATGATTCACATGGGCCGTTTCCAGCCCGTGTTAGCTTTCGGCCTACTGACGGCCCATATGTTCTTGGGCTCCTTTCCGGCCCTCGATTACTTCCGGCCCATTACTGGCATGTTCCCCTAATGGGCCAAATTTGGCCCGTGGCTAGAATCGGCCCATTTGTGCCTGTTAACCCGTTGCGCTGTTTCCAGACCGTCCTATATTCTGGCCCATTAACAACCCGTTATGCCTGTGACAGAATTAAGCCTTTGCTATCTTCTGGCCTGTTAACGGCTTGTTACCGTGCTGGCCCGATACTAATTACGCCCGTTTACAGCCCATGTGGACCCATTTATCCGACGGCACAAGGCCCAACGATTCTATGGCCCGTTGAAGGCCCATTTATCCGACGGTCCATAGGAGGCCCATGGATCCTACGGCATGTAGCACGGTCAAGGTCACCATGGTCTGTATATGGCCCATGGTTGTTGCGGTCACTAGCAAACCAGGGAAAAAGAAGAGTAGGAAATAAATAAGCTTGAAACTAACGCTAGGCTATTAAGGCGATTCCAAAGATTACATCCACTGGGCATCAAAGTTCGCCACCAATGCAAATATAGGGAACACCCTACACTATACAAAAAAGGCTTGCTGTTTTCTTCAGTCAGTGGCTGCACGTTAAGAACAAATTTTATATCGCAACAAAACAAATTACAACCATAAAACAAAAGGAAGGTTGGCATAAAAGTTAACAGTCTGGCAGATAAATGCACCACGACAAGTTTAGAAGCTCATTTCATTGGACCTGACTCTTACGTTTTCATGTTGTATTGTTCGATGGAGCACCATAACCTTCGCCTTCATTTCTCCTAGGCACCTGAACAACATAGCAAATGTCTGATAGTCTGGTTTCAAAACCATGCATATCTTGACGACATCGAACAATGGCTGTCCTTGTTTCACAAAAGGTCTCTGATAGGGAATGGACTTGTGTCTGGAGCGCAGATATAACATTGTTTTGAGCTTGCATATCTTGAACATGAGGCAGTTTGGACGAGATTGCCCTAACAACAAACCCGGTACAAGCTAGACATCATACATAACATGCAACCACATATAATAGTGCCAAGTTAGAGGGAGCACCTGTAATGTTGCACTAGGGGAGACGTGCTCATCATCAACACAGCTACTTGAGTGTCTATGCATGTGTTGTCTTGCAAATAATCTTGGAGTGGCGGAGTAGAATCTGTCCCTGCCTTATTTTTTCCTTCCTATTTATTAATTGCATTGCCTTGTCAAGTCAAACCCATAAGAAAAATGAATAAAAAAATCACTTTTCAGAACTTATTGATGCAGGATGCTGACAAGCACTACTTTAATCTAAGGTGACCACATGATAGGACGATTGAATGTGTAAGAGAAAAGGGCAGCATTGCATATTCACAGCTATGATGTGTAAACTAAGCAAAAGGCATTACAACACATTAGAAGCAATGAAAGCTAGACACCATATGAAAGATGCAACGAATATCACTCTACCAAGTTAAAATTGTCTCGTCATAAGTGCCATTTCAACAAATTAGAAGTAGTACAAGCTAGAAAAGAATGCAAGATGCAACCTATATCACACTCCCAAGTCAAACGTGTCTTATGATAAGTGATTTTTGCAGGTTACACAACATTAGTACTTTGATGTAAGAACATGGTGTGATAGACAGATATTGTATGTTCTAAAACAGGAACATGTGTCTTATTCACAACTATAATGTGTAAAGTAAGAAGATGGAATTCAACAAAATTAGAAGCAATACAAGCTAGACATCATACATAACATGCAACCACATAAAACAGTGCCAAGCTAGAGGGAGCACCTGTGATGGTGCACTAGGGGAGATGTGCTCATCATCAACACAGCTACGTTGAGTGTCTATGCATGTGTTGTCTTGCAAATAATCTTGAGAGTGGCGGAGTAGAATCTGTAGAGGCCCTCCATTTGGAAGGAGCACCTTTATCCACTGCCTTGCTAATTTCTTTCCGCTTTATTGATTTTGAATTTTCAACTAAAACCGACAAGAAAAAGCAATAAAATTTACTCTTCAGAACTCATTCGTGCATGATGCTGACAATCACTACTTTGATGTAAGGCAAACACATGATACCAGGATGGAATATGTACGAAAAACAGGACGACATGGCATATTCACAACTGTTTGTGTAAACTAAGCAGAAGCCATTTTGACAAATAAGAAGCAATGCAAGCTAGACACCACATGAAAGATGCAACCAATATGACCCTGCCAAGTTAAAAGCATCCCATCTTAAATGGTGTTTCAACAAATTAGAAGCAGCGCATGCTATAAATCATATGAAAGATGCAACTAATATCACACTTCATATACTAAAGGTGTCTCGTCATATTGATTGATGCGGGATACAAAAAAATAATAGTTTTATGTAAGGACATGCTTAATAGACAGATGTACTATGTACTAAAAACAGGAAGGCATCTCACATTAACAGGCATAATGTATAAACTAAGAAGAATAGCACATGAAATTTAACGAGATTGGAAGAATTACAATCTAGACACCATATGCAACATGCAACCACATATCACGCTTCTAAGTTAGATCAATCACCTACAATGCTGGTGTAGGGGAAATGCGGTCATCAACTACAGAGCTACGTTCACTATATTCATCTAGCCTTGTTGTTTCTTGAGAACCATGTGGGGAGGCTGACGCTGCATTCTTCAAAATAGCGTATTTTCTCACAGTAACCCACTGGGGTGACTGTCTCATCATAAGTGATTGATGAGGGATACATAAGAACATTAGTTTGATGTAAGAACATGGTTAATAGATAGATGTACTAGTATGTACCAAAAATAGGAAGGCATGTCACATTCAAAGGTATAATGTGTAAGCTAAGCAGATGCAATTTAACCAAATTGGAAGCAATACAAGCTAGCCTTCCGGCTGGAGTGGTGAGCATGATCATCAAGGACCTGAGAGTCTGGTGGGAGGCGGGCTGCTTCGCCACCATCGTGGCTTTTTAGTTGGCTTCCAGGTGATGCCTGTCTGTCTTTGGGCTTGTCCTTTGGCTCGGCCGGTTCCTCGACTAGCTATTTGTCTTCTAGTGCTCCCGGGATGGTGGTTCATGTAAAAAAATATCTTCCCTTATCTTAATAAAGACCGACTTCAGCCTTTTGAATACAAGCTACACACCATATGCAACTTGCAACCACATATGACACCGCGAAGTTAAAGCAAGCACCTGGGATGGTGGTTCATGGTGAGCGAGGTCATCAACTCCATAGCTACATTTACCGTATCCATCTGCTGAGACTGCACCCTTTATAAGGCTGAAACGTACCTTGCCTAAGCCCGAAGAAATCTGGAGCTGCTTCTCTCTTTTATTTTCTGCTTCTATCAACCGATTGGTAGAGTCGGAAATACCGAGGCATAAAAAACAATAGTGAGAGTATGGGTGAAGTGTGTGCAGAACTAGTGCACTGTAAAAGTAGCGGATAGCGGGTGGCTGAAAAATAAATGACAGGAGACATATGATAGCTCTAAACATTGCATGGCAAACAAAATTAGATTCTACTCCATATGATTTCTTAATATATGAGCACAGGGATGGCTGGGAAATGCAGGTACTCCTGCAGCACACCATCACATGTGGTCCTATCAAAATAACAGTCGACTGAAAATAAATAGGGCGGTCGATTTTTTTATGAATCGTCTGATCTATAAGGAATGGGCAGATGACCTTCGTCTACCTCCCGCCAGTCACTGTTGACAATCTTTCTCAAACCGCCAGCGACCACCAGCCTAGACCCCTGCCTCCGCCACCCCGCCCTCCCCTCGACCTCACACCACCGCCGGGCTTGGCAGCGCCTCCCGGCCATCCCTTTAATCCCAGTTGACCTCCAGATCGGGCGCCAGTAGCTCCTAGGCCTCACACACCCCAAAGATAAACACCGAGGCACTACTTCCCCGGCGTAATAGGCGGACTAACGTCTATTATGCCGGGGAATGCTTCCTTTAATTGGGAATCAACTAACCAGGAATTGAAATCCAGGGGGGCGACGGACCTCTAGCTACGGTGAAATAGTATATGAGGAGAAACCTTGTGCATCGTGAGTTACTAGGAACATCTAGTATCAGGAAGAAGAGGTCAACTAGTGTCTTCTATGGGATGAATACCGTGCAAGCAGACACGTAAGATTTGCACAAATAAGGGAAGAGAAGTACCATTTCCTGTTGCCAGTGTTGTGTCCTCCATTTGTCGCGGCGATTTTCTTGTTTTTATCGGGGGAACCGATATTTTGGAGGAGGATGGAGCCCTGGACGAACCCATGGTCAAATTCTTGACTGTGTTGCGGTGGCCGTCTGTCGGCGGAGGGGAAGCGGATCTGAGGCGGCGAAGGATGGCGTAGCGGGAACAGCTCCGGTGCGGTGGACGGTGGCGAAGTTGGAGCGGCAGCGGTGAGGCGTAGGACGGCATGGTTGAACTGGCTCGGGTACGTATAGCACGGCCTCGGCTTCAACTACTAGCCATGGAGGGCGTTGCGGTTGTGGTGACGCATTGACGCCGGGTATCGACTCCGGCGTTCTGGAGGAGGGCGGCGGTTGTTGGGTGGGATGGGGTGGCGAACGGAGGACGCCGGGGTTTCAAGGCTGGCGGAGAGGTAGTTTTGGCGCCCACAGAGTATGAATGGGGAATCGGACGGGGGCGGGGGGAGCTAAGGGAGAACCATGTTTCGGCCTGGGACGCGCTTGTTTTTGGATTTTTTGAACAGATGGGACGCTCTTGTTTGAAACTTGGGGAAACTACAAACTTTGCCCCCTCTTAAATTTCGGACCTACTGCAGGTCTGGGGTAGGATGGTAATCCCAGGTGTCCCAAATACAGGGCGGGAGCAATTTTGGCCGCGCGCATGTGTGCTTCGGCAGCCATCGTGTATGAATGTTTTTCAGAGGCAGTTACATGGCGTCTAGATGGAGCTACAAACCTACCCCGGTTTAGACCTTTGGACGTCGGGCCGGTAGGTTTCACGGGTCAGAGTTAGAAACGTAATTTCCTTCTACCAAACATTGGTCTCACGCGGTATTGGGTGAGTAGAGGCTCTTTTGGCTCTTCGTTCGAAATTTTGAAACAGAAGCATTCACGTTTAGAGTACTCTTGAACTTTGAGGATTGACCTAAATAGACAACGTTAAATTTGACCCTGTATGTTTGAAAACCTCATAAAATTATGCGCTTCTTTTTGAAATTTGGACACTTGAAAATCCTATAACTATGATTATTTTGGAATGGAGGAGGTAAACTTGAATCTATTTTGTACATGACTATATATGCGATTATGTACAAAAGCAGAGCGATGATTGGTGCCCCTATAATTTAGGTATGATTTACAAATGCCTTGATATCGAATTCAAATAATTGAATGGACTTCATGTTGATTTCGAATTTTTTAAACCACCTTAAGTTGAATTCAAATGTATGCTAGTTAATAGCTAGCTATTTATAATGTTCATTGTGTAACTTTTGTATGTATAATGTGCTTTACACGCACAACATGAACTATACTCACGTTTATATTCGATTGCTAAAGTGATGCATTGTCTGGAGTTCAAAATACTAACTATGTGGATCAATTTTGTCGAATAATAACATAGACATGCTCAAATTCGATAGAATATAGATGTCTGATGGATCAATGACCGTTCCTTACGCGAATTGCAAATATCATGATCCCATCCTAATACTTGGATACAATTTATATTTTTAATCAATGTGTACATCACTCTTTTACGTGTAGTTTCACTCTCCATCGGTGGTCTCTCACACATGCTCACACACTCTCTCCCGAGGTGTCTTTCTCGCACACATGCTCTCGATATAAACCTCCCTCCCTCTCGTAACCATTTACGACTGTTTTCACTAACCTTTATGACAAGCAATCTTCCTCTCACAAGCATACACATGCACAATCCCCATCGACCCTTTCTATATACATAGACCTGCCTACATGTCTCACACATGCACATTATCTTTAGGCATGTCTCTCACGCATTGTCTCCACCTCTCTTCCTAATTGACGAGTATGATTCTAGCAGAGCATTCTGTAGGATGCCCCTTAAAGTTAGTGCCAGATCACGGGTTCTGGCAAAACCCTCAAGGTTCCAACACTGGGGTGCGCGTGAAGATCTCCCCCTACTGATCCACGTCCTAGCTTCTCTGAGATCTCAAGGGCTAACTCCACGGATTCGCAACACAAGGGACATAAGATTTATACTGGTTTGGGCCACCGTTGTGGTGTAATACCCTAATCCAGTGTGGTGGTGGTGGATTGCCTCTTGGGCTGAGGATGAACAGTACAAGGGGAAGAACAGCCTCCTGAGGCGGGGTGTTCTTGTGCTTGGCGTGTGGCTAGGATTGGCTCCAGATTAGATGCCTCCTACTGTGGTGACTAGTCCTATTTATAGAGGCCCTGGTCCTCTCCCTAAATATTGAGCGAGAAGGGAGCCAACAACGGCCAATTTGAAAGGGGGCAACTAGTACAGCTTATCCTGACAAAAGCAGTCTTCGCCTGCAAAAGGCTCTGGTGGTGAATCCGCCTTGGGCTCCATGGTGACCTCCGTCTTGTCGTCCTGCTGGTCTTGGTCTCGTTGCACCGATATGGAAACCTTTGCTTGACGCCTTGGTACTCCGCGCCTGCGCTTGCCCCCTTAGCACCAAAGAGGAAACAAGTACACTGCGCGCGCTGGCGCCCGCCTAGCGACCGCCTGGTCTCGATCGTCATGGCTCATGTCACGAGAACCTCGCGAGGTTTGCCTTGCCTTGAACTCTCTGCCCCTCGCAAGCCAACCTAGTGAGGCCACTCCCGAAGAGGTATTGCGTCGTCCGCCTCGCGAGGCTTGGCCCTTCGCGAGGGTCTTGAATGCCTTTTTGATGAAGATGGGTCGTACAGGCCCGCTCGCAGAGCCTCGCCGTGGGCCGCAGGCAGGCAAGTCTGGGGACCCCATTCCCAGAACGCCGACAGTAGCCCCCGGGCCCAAGGCGCGCTCAGGATTGGCTTCGAGGCGAAGCCAAAGGTCAAGTGCGGAGCGCTGCGGGCCCCAATAGCCTACGACCTTGGCCGACGCGTGGCCGTTGATTGGACATGAGAGTCTCCGCTTCCCCACGCTGCCTCGGCAACTGCCCGACTTGACAAGTCCCTGCGACATGCATGGGAAAACCATCATTACCTTTGATCGTGGGGGGGGGGCAGTTGGCCTTCTCTTGTTATAAATGTGGAGGGGGGCAGAGCCCCCATCGCCCATCTCTTCCCATTCCGCTTGCTTCTCCTCCTCTGCTCCACCGCCGACACCAACGGCACCGTCAAAGATGTTCTCTGCCGCAGAGAAGGGGAAGGTCCCTCGCGAGGGGCCCGGCTCCCCGGCGCCCAAGCGTGGGTGCGGCCATCCCCGCAAGCACTCTGAGACCCCCGCCGCGGCCCCTCGCTCCCATGGTGGCGCCGCTGCGCGTGGCAGGGGTCGTTCCAGTCGTGGCAGCCCTGTCGATGAAGGGAGACGTGTCATGGTTGCACGGCCTCCCCAGCCGCGCTTCCACTCGGCGGAGGTGCTGCCGGAGTTCAGCGTCTGGTCGGAGAACCCAGCCGGCAAATGGCTTCAGCTCCTGCGCTTTTTCGCTGGCGAGCTACCAGCCTCCGGTCCAGGTGGGCTCTGGCTGCAGGAGGACGGTTGCTGCAACAGGGCTTCTTGGGTTGTAGCTGAGGTCTCTGTCACGGGCAACATAGCTCTGGCCCGCGGTTGGCAGACGTTCGCCCACGCGCGCGGCCTGGGCAGGTGGTGCACCCTCCATTTCAAGTACGATGGTGATGCGACTCTCTACGCGAGGGTGTTTGGGGAAGATGGTCGCCGCGCTGGGTGCTGCCCCGAGGTGAACAACGGCGAGGAGGTGCTCAGCCTTGGCGATGGTCGGGACGAGGAGGAGGGCGAACCCGCCCTTGGTGCCGACCGCGTCTCGTCCAACTATGGTGGCTCTTCCCCTGGCGACAACTCTAACAGTGGTGGCTACGACCAGCCGCCGCGCCCGCTTCGAAGGTGGCAGTGGGTCGTCTCATTGTCGCGCCTCCGTGAATCGCGATGAGGGGTCCGACTGAGCTCAGGACGTCGCCAAGAGCCCGTCCCCGTGAACCACTTTAGGGGCAGGCGCCGCTTTTATCTTGTTCTTCCTTTCCTTCCAGTAAAAAAGAAACCAGTATGGGCCCCGGAGGGGTGTGTATCGAACCATGATTCCTCAATCACTATGTTATGCTTATCGTTTCTATGTTGTGCCGTTGTTTGGTGTAGAGACAACTTAGCTTAGCACTCTCGGGGTGGCCTCCTCTTCACGAGGCACTTGTTTCCTGGTGCCAGTCAAGGCCTTCCTTGACTCAGTTGGCGCTTAGGAACTGCAAAAAATTCATTAGGAAGCTCGCTAGGAGGCTTATCGTTCACCCGGGCCTTGACCCAGCGCTTCATATCGTGGTACCTGAGGGGCACGGGTTAGGAGAGATGCGCCAGGTTGTGGGCTCGAACGAGGGTGCCTCACGAAAAAACATGCAGAAGGCATAGAAAAGGAAAAACGCTCGCGAGGGCACCTGCCTAGCCCCCTCGCGAGGAATGCGAGAGAGAGAACAGGTTAAACCGGAGTCGGAAATAGCGGCAAAAGGTGACGGAACCAAATCAGCAAGGAACACCAAAAGCAAATTTCAATTAAAAGGAGATGAGCCAACTACGGAAAGCAAATGAAAAGCCGCGTCCGGCACCTAGTCTAGTCTTCAAGTCTTCTCACCAGCGCGGAGCAAAGTGCTGCCACTAGGACGTGGGAGGGAGCCCCCGAGGCCCAAGGGCGGCACTCCTAAGACTCCGGGGCGTGTACAGTCCCACTCGTTATTATGTGAGAGTGTCACGGGCAGCAATCTTCACAGGCACTGGGCCTTTCTTCATGGGTAGAACTTCCAGAGGTGCTGGATGTTCCAGGCGTTCTGGATGGGTACCCCGTCCTGTGTCTCCAGGCGCGCGACGCTAGGCCTGGAGACATGGACGACCTTGAACGGGCCCTCCCACATGGGTGAGAGCTTATGCAGCCCTTCCCTGGAGAGGACCCGCCAGGGGCAGGTCACTCCGCCTCGAGCATCCTGGAGCGGATGTTGTGGCAATGGTATCGCCTCAGCGCCTGCTGATACCTTGCCGCCCGCAGTGCGGCTTCGCGGCGGTATTCCTCCCCCAGCACGAGGTCCATCCCCCGCATGGCATCCTGTTGCGCTTCATCAAACGCCAGGACCCGTGTGGAGCGATGCTTGACCTCGTGAGGGAGGACCGCTTCTGCTCCGTAGACGAGGAAGAACAGGCTCTCGCCCGTTGGCTTGGTTGCGGTGGTGCGGATAGACCACAGCATGGACTGGAGCTCGTCGTACCAGCCCCTGCTGCAGGCCTCGAGCTTCTTCTTGAAGGTCCTGGTCTTGAGGCCCCTCAGGACCTCTGCGTTGGCGCATTCGGCTTGACCATTGCTCCTGGGGTGCGCCACCGAAGCGTAGCAGATCTGCGTTCCAAGGTTATCACAGTATGTCTTGAAGAGATTACTAGCGAACTGCGAGCCGTTATCAGTGATGATGCGGTTGGGGACCCCGAAATGGATCACGAGCCCCTTGATGAACTTGACCGCGGAGCCCGCTGGGATGGTGCGGACGGCTTCCACCTCCGCCCACTTGGTGAACTTGTCAGTGGCGACATAGAGGTAGCGATAGCCCCCAGGCGCTCGAGGAAACGGGCCCAAGATATCTAGCCCCCAGACCGCGAACGGCCATGTGAGTGGGATGGTTTGGAGGCCCTGAGCCGGCTGATGGATATGCTTGGCGTGGAACTGGCAGGCTTCACAGGACTTCACCAGCTCAGTTGCGTCGTTGAGCGCCGTGGGCAAGTAGAATCTGCTGCGGAATGCCTTGCCGGCGAGGGTCCGTGATGACGAGTGGTGCCCGCAATCCCCAGCGTGTATGTCGGATAGCAACTCCTTCCCCTAATCCCTGGAGATGCAACACAGTGAAACATCATTTGGTCGCTTCCTGTACAACTCACCGTCCCGAATGCAGAACGTCGTGGCTTGCCGGGCCACGCGCTCTGCGTCCTCCTCCTTCTCCGGCAATGCCCCTTGCATCAGGTATTCCTTGAATTCCTTGGTCCAGCATCCCTCCTGGGGCTCGAGCGCCAAGAGTAGGCGCGCTCCCAAAGTTGGGCCACAGGTTGGGGCTCCTGTGGCAGGCGGCTGTGGGAGTTCCTCCCGAGGCTGAGCTGTCCTTGAAAGTGGTGGTGTCGCTGATGGCTTGAAGAGCCACTCCTCGAAGACACCAGGCTCTTGGGGCTGCCACTTGGATGCCCTCCTGGCGATGTCGTCAGCTTCCTTGTTGGTGCCGCGGGGCACGTGCTGCAACTCCAGGCCCAGGAACTGCTTCTCCATCTTGCGCACCTCCGTGAGGTATGCCTCCATGTGCTCGTCCTTCGGCTCGTTTACCTTGTTGGAGAAGTTGACGAGGAGCTGTGAGTCGCCCCTAACGGTGAGGCGCTTCACCCCCAAAGCTGCCGCAACTTTCAGGCCAGCTATGAGGCCTTCGTATTCTGCAATGTTGTTGGAGACCTTCTCGCCCCGCTAAAAGCAGAGCTGCACGGTGTAGTAGAGCTTGTCTTGGGTGGGTGAGATAAGTAATGCTCCAGCCCCCGCGCCCTGGTGCGCGAAGGCGCCATCGAAATACATGACCCATCCATCAGGCACCTCACTTCTCGGTGAGGTGGACTGGTCCTCGCCTACTTCAAGCGTCGGGGCATCCGTCCATTCTGCCACGAAATCAGTGAGTGCGGCTCCCTTGATGACCCTGGTAGTGCTGAACTCCAACTGGAACGCCTGCAACTCGATGTTCCACTCAGCGACCCTTCCAGCAGAGTTGAGGCTCCTGAGCACTCTCTCCAACAGGTAGGCTGAGACGAGCTTGATGGGGTGGCCCTGGAAGTAGTGCTGCAACTTACGCAAGGCCACCAAGAGCGCGAGTAAGAGCTTCTGAGGCATGGGATATCGTGCCCTTGCATCCCGCAACACCGTTCTAACAAAATACATCGGGTGCTCGACGAGAGCTGGCGCGTTGGTGAGGCTCGTGTCTTGCGGGAGTCGGGGTGTCTCCAGAGGTAGTGGGGCTCCCGGCGCTTGATCGCTTGTTGGGATATCGGCGGCAGCGTCCTACCGAGCTTGGTCCTCTATGGATGCTGCTACGGCTCTTGCGGCGCCTTCATGATCTTGTGTCGTCTCGGTTGGCGGCGTAGCTTGGCGCTACGCGCCTTTGGCTTGGCGCTCCTCCCGAACCGCCACCAGAACCGCGCTGGCAGAGTACGGGGTGGCGGCAAGATAAAGCACTAGGGGCTCGAGGGGCCGTGGCGCCATCATCACCGGAGGGCTGGTCAGGTATCTCTTGAGGTCTTGAAAAGCTCGGTCGGCCTCCGGGGTCCACTCGAAGAGGCCCTTCTTCTTCATCAGCTTGAAGAAGGGTAGGGCACGCTCCCCTAGCTTGGAGATGAAGCGCCCCAACGCAGTCACCCAACCAGCCAGCTTCTGCATTTCCTTGAGGGTCTGCGGTGGGCTCATGTTTTCAATGGCCTTGATCTTTTCGGGGTTCACCTCAATCCCTCTACGGGACACGAGGAAACCCAGCAGCTTGCCGGAAGGGACACCAAACACGCACTTCTCCGGGTTAAGTTGCAAGTTCACCTGGCGCAGGCTCGCGAAAGTCTCCTCCAGATCTTGGATCAAGGTTCTCGCCTCTTGAGACTTCACCACAATGTTGTCGACGTAGACCTCCGCGTTTCTCCCGAGCTGATGTGCATCACCCCTGAAACATTGCGCCTGCGTTACGCAGTCCGAAGGGCATGCAAGTGTAGCAGTACAACCCACACTGGGTCAGTAAGGCTGTCTTCTCTACATCTTCTACAGCCATCTTGATCTGGTGATACCCTGAGAACGCATCCAGGAAGCACAGCAGGTCGCACTCGGTGGTCGAGTCGGCGATCTGGTCGATGCGTGGAAGTGGGAACGGATCTTGGGGACAGACCTTGTTGAGGTTGATGAATTCGATGCACATTCGCTCCTTCCCGCCTTTCTTCGGCACAACGACTGGGTTTGCCAGCCATTCGCGGTACCGAACCTCGCGAATGGCACCTGCCACCTCTAACTTGCAGGCTTCTTGGACTATGAAGGACTGCTTCTCCGTGGACTGTCATCTCGCCCGCTACTTCACAGGGCGTACATTGGGGCACACCCTCAAGTGATGCTGAATCACCTCTCTCAGGACCCCCACAAGCTGCTTGGGTTCCCATGTGAATATCTCCTTGTTTGCATGCAAGAACTTCACCAGCGCTTCCTCTTGGCTCGAGTCGAGGTCGGCGCCTATGGTAAAGGTGGCTCCCGAGGACCCGTCCTCATCGACCGGCACCTGCTTGGTTTCCACCTTATCTTGGGTGAACAACTGCTTCTTCTTGGTTGGCGCGGCTCCCTTGGCCTCGAAGGCGCCCGCGCCGACGGCCTGTGCCGCCACGGCGGTCTTGAGGGCAAGCTTGAGCGCCACCAGGGCCTCCTTGGCGTCCCCCTTGATGGTGAGGACACCCTTGCTTCCACGCATCTTCATGAGGTTGTAGGCCGGATGGGTCGCTGCCATGAACTGGGCCAGAGCTGGGTACCCGAGGACGTTGTTGTACGGGAGGCCAATGCGGGCGATGTCAAAGTTGACCAGCTCGATGCGGTAGTTGTCGCGCGTGCCGAAGGTGACCGGGAGGCGAATCTGCCCCAGGGAGTGGGCAGCGCCGCCGCCAACCCCTGAGAAAGGCTTGCTGAGGCTGAGCCGCTCGAGCGGTACGTGAAGAAGGCTGAAGGATTCCACGGAGAGCACGTTGAGGCCGGCGCCGCCTCGATGAGGGTCTTGGTGACGGCCACGTTGCAAATGGTGGGCGTGCAAAGCATCCGGAGCATACCCGAGCTGGCGGTGCTGACGGGGTGGTCTTCAGAGTCGAAGGTGAGGTCGGCCTCGGGCGCAGCCCAGCCCGGCGGAGCCCCGAGTGCTTGGAAGCGGCGCCGATTTGGCGAAGGAATGGCTTGATGTGGCGATCTGAAGGCGGTGCTTGAGAGCCGCCTAGTAGGGCCGCGACCGCGTGGTGCGCCGGTGCCGCGTAGCGCGCAGTGAAGAGGCCGCCCAGCTCCTCCCAAGATGCCACCATGGATCCGGGGAGGTTGAGCAGCTAGGCACGCGGCGCGTCGGTGAGGGCCATGGGAAACCAGTTGGCCAAGACCTTGTCTTCGCCCTGGCCTCGAGGACGGCCTCCTCGTATGCCAGCAGGAAAGCTGACGGGTCCGCCGCGCTGACGTAGCGCGGCGGATCTCCGGCATGAACTTGGGCGGCCATTGCACCTGCCGCAAGGCGGGGGCCAGGGCTCGCAGCCCCCTGGCCCCGTCATTGGTGTCTGTCGTCACAGCTGGGAGCAGGACGCCTGCCATGAGTGTGGAGCGCGGTGGTGGCGGAGCGCAGATCAACGGAAGGAAAGCTACGGCTTACCCCTACCTGGTGCGCCAAATGTCGGATCACGGGTTCCGGCAAAACCCTCAAGGTTCAAACACTGGGGTGTGTGCAAATATCTCCCCCTGTCGATCCACGTCCTAGCTTCTCTGAGATCTGAAGGGCTAACTCCACGGATTCGCAACACAAGGGAGACAAGATTTATACTGGTTCGGGCCACCGTTGTGGTGTAATACCCTACTCCAGTCACTACAAAAAAAATACACTTCCGTGATGATACGTGTTAGTCACACTAGGTCGCGTTTTTTGTCATGCATGTACATCCATGAAAAATTTATGACAGAATCAAAATAGTCATACATGTGTTGTCGTAGAAGTGTTCCATGACATTACCAAAATTATCATCACGGAAGTGTCCACGTCCATGACGATAAATCGCGCGTCACAGAAGTGCTTTCGTCAAGGGTGACCGACACGTGGCATCCACCGTAACGGAACGGCATTAAGCTATCGGGTCGGGTTTTGGATCTGATAACCCGTTAACAGCCCCGACCAATGGGGATTTTCCACATGTAAAATCATCATTGGCTGGAGGAAACACGTGTCGGCTCACCTTTGGGACAGATGTCATCCACTCATTGGACGGAAGCCGCCTATGGTACGTCGACACATGGCACGGCCCAACAGAGGCCCATTCCTGTGAAAAGGCTGGCCCAGTAAAAATTAGCAGGCCAGCCCATATAAGGCCTACTTGTGTCAGGTCCATTTAAGCCCACGGCCCATACGAGATGAGCCAATTCGGCCCGTCAATGGCCCATTAAAGATTTGACACCATTGCAGCCCATCGTCAGTTCGAGCCAATTAACAGCCCGCTATATATCTGGGCTCAATATCGGCCCGATGAGATTTCGGCCTATTAACGGCCCGTTTAATGGATGGGGCAATTTTCAGGATGTACATCTTTCGGCCTTTTAGCGACCCATTTAAATGTTGGGCTAGTTTCCGCCCGGTGTGTCTTTCAAATTGCTGACGGCCCATAAATCTGATGGGCCATTTGTTGTCGGCCCGAGTTTCGCCTTTTAGCGGCCCATTTAAGTGTTGGGCCAATTTTACGGCCGGTGTCACTTTCACTGTTGACGGCCCATAAATCAGTTGGGACATTTTTAGTCGGACCTGAGTTTTGGCCTTTTAGCGACCCATTTAAGTGTTGGGCCAATTCCGACCACAATGTGACTTTCGGCCCGTTAACGGACCATAAATGAGTTGGGCCATTTGTAGTCGGGCCTTAGTTTTGGCCCTTTAACGGCCCATGCCCTTCATGGTCCAATACTGCATCGGTTTCTCTTCGCTCGCTAAAGGCCCACAACAGTTGGGCCATTTACACACGACCGACTTTTCGGCCTCTTAGCGGCCCATGGTCTTCATGGTCCAAGACAAGCCCGATGTCTCTTTCGCCTCGCTAAAGGCCTACATGTATAGTTGGGCCATATGTAACCCAAACTTAGTAACGGCCTATTAACGGCCCGTGAAATAAATCGGGGACACCGTTGCTTGCTCAAGTCGGGCTCGTTAATCTAATTCGGGAGGTAAGAGGGCCGACAATTAACTTTTGGCCTAGTAACGGCCCATTAACTTAATGGGCCCACTAAAGTTCGTACATGTCTTTAGGCCAAATTAGATAATTTGAGCGCATTACGACGAGCAATTATGCATAATACCAAAACCGATCACACAAAGGTACGTCATACAGGGAATAACGTTGCACATCCAGCATATACTACAGGAAATTACATCCACTGGGCAATCAAAGATTGATGCCAGTGCAAATAAATGAGCAAAACCTAACCATCTATAATGTCACAATCTGCAACCTCAGCACAGATGACGCCCATAAGCATGTTGGCAAGTTCTTTCTGCTTTGCTACACTTTCTCTGAAAACATTGATCAGTTGTTGTGTCGCGACTACTGCACCTCGATTCATCCACCTTTTTCATCATTGCTTCAACCATTAATTGGTTCACAAACATGCATTTATTCCGTTGCATTCGAGACGAGGAGGATCTTGAACAGATTCAGATGACGATTTTGGCGAGGCTTGTATTATTGATAGTGGAGAGTGTCTCGACCATCGTGCATCATAACATAAATTAGGACGGAACCAAACAGATTAATCCTGAGTTATTGCCATATTACCTGGCCTAGATTTCTTGAAAGAAACAATGGGGTTGCCTTGCTATTTCCAGAGTTTGTCTTCTTATCTTCAGCAGCCTGCACAAAATTAACACACTAGCATTGCTATCATTGGCCAAGTCAGATAATAGGAAAGCAACATTGACACAACAAACATTTGGGCAAGTAGCCTACACAAAATTAACACAATATGGCATAGCTATCATCAGCCAGGTAAGGTAGTACGAAAGCAACATTGACACAATGAATGAATGGGCAACCAGAGAAGCACTAAAATTCAGTAATGTGCGTGATATGAGATAGTACATTCATGCAGCTCAGTATGCAAAACTACCAGGCAGTTTTCCTTACAAAAATCAGCATTGGCGCCTTTAACATTTTGCTACAACTAATTTTAGATCAGATAAAGGTTAGATTCACGCCGATTAACAAAATACATGTTGATGTAAAAATATAGTGATATACAACATGTACTTACATCAGCATTGGAGCACAGAGAATTCCCGCAAGATATTTTCCTCGAATACGATCCCAATGGAGGAAGTCTTCTATCGTTTAACCTTATTTTCTAAAAGAGAGATGAGTAAGAA